>CM070504.1:52086433-53286433 GCA_036346375.1 Guadua angustifolia | reverse complement strand
TCTTTTGTTCTTGATCCCGCGATTAAGGCTCTATAATTTGTGATTGATCGTATGCTCGACAACGCTTTTACAACGCTATAGACAAATATAATGGCATGAAGGAGTAGCTTTTACATTTGTCCTTTCAAATAAGATTGAGGCATTACTCAATGTCTTTACTAGAATATTAGCTTCTCACATTTGGAATTTTTTCTGCTTTTGAATTAATCTTTTATAATCCAAATATTTTCTAAACCCGTCAGTAGTTCCCGCTTATTTTTGTGATTGCCCCTAATACTTATCTATGTTTCCCTAATTTTATGTATGTGCATAATAATATACTTAGCCTTTTACATAGAAATTTTGAAACTGAAATTAATACAGTCATTTCTGTTTTGCAGAAGATCAATATCCCCCAGAAGAGTTTAGACAACAAAGCACTCAACAATTTACGAGACCACTTATGCCAAGGGTAATCGTTAGAAGTTATATCAAAGGATGGCAGTTTAGAGATCCCGACGATCGCATTAGTCCATATGTAAACAATATAATATATGTCAATGTGATATGTATCGAGGAAGTCCATGTAATCGATTGTCATGTTTGTGTTGTCTATTGTGAACGACTATGATATATATGTGTTGTAATTAAAGCGCTTCGCTCGTGAATGTGATATATGCATCCCGCCTTCGTGGTTGTGAATGTGATGATATATATATTGTGCATATTGTTTTAATCAGGCTTTTTTGGAGAAATTGCAAAATGGCACACCCCAATGGGTCATCGTAATCGGTTCTTTAAGGGAAGTGATTGTGATGATACCATCATCGTAATCGGTTCTTTAAGGAAGTGATTCGATGACCACCTCATCGAAATCGGTTCTTTAAGAAAAGTGATTCTCGATGACACACTCATCGAAATCGGTTTTTAAGAAAAGTGATTTCGATGACACATGACATCGTAATCGGTTCTTTTGTGGAACCGATTCTGATGAGTATATCATCAGAATCACTTTTCTTAAAAGAACCGATTCTAATGATGGGGTCATCAGAATCACTTCCCTTAAAGAACCGATTCTGATGATGGTATCATCACAATCACTTCCCTTAAAGAACCGATTCTGATGACGTTTTATCACGATCGGGTCAAAACCGATTCTGATAGCTCCACCTCATCACTATCTAAGGACATCGTATCGCGACTAGAACCGATTCTAATGATAAAAAAGAACCGATTCTGATGTGCCGTTCTGCAGTAGTGATAGTTGGTATGGTGGATCAGGCAGAAGGGCTCACCCTCCTTTTCCTCGCGGCGGTCGTTCCCCTGACAGCGATGGTAGCCGCGCCGGCCTCGACGGTCATCCCGCCAATCGCGGTGGTCATCCCGCCGGTCACGGCGGTCACGCTTCCACTGCCGGGCGTCTTCACGCCGCGCGGTGGGTGTGATCCGCTGGTTTGATCGCCGCTCTTCGCGCGCTTCTTGCTTGCATGCCCGGGGCCCCTCGAAGTCCCGGCTTCGTCCCCACCGCATCCTCACGCGGCGCCGAATGTCGGCCCCCGAGCCTCTGCGGCCCGCGCGCACTTATGTGTCAGGAAGAAGAGCTCGGAGGTGGTAGCGATGTCGTGGGTCACCATCTTTTCCCACATTTTGCGGTCGCGAACGCCTCTTCGAAAGGCGATGACAACCGACTGCTCAGAAATTCGGGGAATTGTATTGCGACAGTGGCAGAATCGTCGAATGAAGTCGTGCAATGACTCCCCTCTTTCCTGCTCGAGGGCATAGAGATCGTCCTTCACGCCCGTGTGCGAAGGAGCCTTGGATGTTGGCGACAAAGAGGTCGCACAACTCCTCGCACGAGTGCACCGATCCTCGCGGGAGGTTCAACAGCCAGGACCGGGCGGACCCCATCAAGGCCGTTGGGAAGTAGTTGGCCATGGCCTTTCCAGACCCACTAGCGGCACGTACCACAGTGGTGTAGATCTGCAGGAACTCCTCTGGGTTGGTGGTGCCTTCGAATTTCTCGATGGAGGCCGAGCGAAACCTTTCGGGCCACACCACGCGGCGCAGCCGTTGGGAAAACGCCTAGCATCCGACGCCAGGGATCTCGCCGTCATACGACCCCGCCCGAAAACGTCTTGGGGAGGCGACCGCGACTTCAAAGAGTCGGAGGAGTGTACCTCCTCGCTTTGAAGGTGAGAGTCACGGGAGGAACTCTCCCCCCAAGGGCCATCCGTCCATCGCGAAGGCGACATCAGCAGTGATCACGCAAATCATTGTTTGCACCGCCAAATACACGAGCTCCAGATGGGCCCTCAAACCCTACCTGGCTCCTCACTGAGTCGGACCTTCTTCTTGTACGCCCTTTCATTTACTTTGGCCCACCTGGCTGTAACATCCCAATTTTTGCTTTTCTCACATTTTAGTGGTATTTTGAATTTCTGGAATTTATTTGGATTTATTTGGAATTATTTTGAATTAAACCATTTATCAACTTAATTAAAAAATAGAAAAGTTAAAATAAGATTTTGCTGGAAATATTTTATTTGAGTCACAAATGTCCTAAAATATTTTTGGGAATTTTTCCAGAATTTTTCGATATTTTTAATGCCCCAAATAAATTATTTTATTTTCGAAATATTTTTAATCTAAAAGGATTAAAATCCCGTGAACAGATCGGGTCGAGTAATCAGGCGCCCACTGAAAAACCTAGCGCCAGAGCCGTCCGATCTTCATCCGACGGTCCACGCCGCGCCATGTCGCTTATTCAGATCCCCGCCGGATTCCGCCACGCCGTGTGGGCCTCGGTTTCACGCATTTCACGGACGCCGAGGGCACTATTTAATGCGCCGCCGCCTCCCTGTGTTCCTCGGTTTGCGACGATCCATCCGTACACTTCTCCCTCGCCGAGGCGCCGCTGCCACCAGACGAGCTCGCCGAAGTCCTCCACCGTCCGCCGACTTCTTCGCATTGTTTCGTTGCCCGGTGATCCTCCGCCGTCCGCCGTGGCACCTCGGACTCACCTCGCTGCCGCGCTCGGAAGGGCCACTTCTTCACGCCGAGGAGCACGGAACGCCGCCGCCACGCTTCTTCCTCCGCTCCGGTGAAACTCGCCGCCGCGCCACCGCCGCCGAGCCCGAAGGCATCCGCCGTCCGATCGCAAGATCAACGATCCGGATCTCGCCACGCCGCCCGCAAATAGTAAACTTCATCTTCTAATCTCCACCGTTAGATGCAACCGAGGGCGCCAGAGAGCCACGCCGCCGCTCACTATGCACGTGACGCCGACAAGCGGACCCACATGTCGGCCGCACCACGCCGCAAGACCGCGGCGCATGAGTCGCCGACAAACGCGTCCGCATGTCGCCGCCGCACCGACCGGTGACGCCAGTCGACGCCACGGTGGGTCCCACTGCCGCTGAGTCAATGATGACGCCATGCTAACGCCAAGACGGAGCCGGTCGTACGACGCCAAGAAGGCCGCGTGTCGCTCGCGTGGTGGCGACACGTGTCACGATGACGCAATAATTAATTTTCCGAAAAAGAAAATATTTATTTAATTCGGTATATTGATTTTAAATATATTTTGAAACTTCAAACGCTTATAACTTTTATGCTTTTAACTCCGATTTGAGTGATTCCAATTTCTATAAATTTGTAAAATTGTGATCTTTCTGTTTATGAATTTTATTTGAATTTTTGAGCACTGTTTGTCTACTGTTTATTTATTTTATTATTTTGTGTATAATTACGCGTAGACGTTGAAGTCCCCGACGGTTTCGAGGGAGAAGTTCTGACCAAGGAGCAAGTTCAGGAACCAGAACCAGCACTTTTTGAAGGCAAGTTGTGTTTGATCATGTTGAACCTATTAGAGCAAATTATTTTGATTTAAACTATTGCATGCTAATTTGATAGAAATGACTTTGAATAAGTTTGGGATTAGTTAAATGCCTAGTTGTTTGTATGCCACCTTGTCATATATAATTGTAGGCCATGAATCCTTTGTCACCCTAGGATATGGATTAATAGTTGGACTTTTATAATTTGCCAACATGGGTTGAGTAGACCGAAGTAGTATGCTTAGCCCTGCCACGTGGACATTTCATGATTTTGGAATACCAAAGTGAATATTGACTTAATGAGATATTGAACATGCTTTGTGAATGAGACATGTGTTATTGAGTTGATGATGGCACGTGGTGCAATGGTAAAGAACCGGTGGGAAAATGATTTAGACTGGGGCAAATGGCAAGATTGTTTCGTGGGCCAAGAGTGGCAATCGGGCGGTCGATTTGGTTTTTATTGGTTTTGGATAATTGAGATCACACTTGGTTAGTCTTGCCTCGGTCAACTAAGGACTTAACCTTGCGAGCATTTGAACTGAGTCTCTCATACTGCCCACAAGCTCAAGAATGGGACGGGCTTAGCTAAGTAAGCTGGGAAATCTATTCTTTAGTACTGTCGTGGTGGTGTGAGGCCCGGAGAAGCGGAATGAGAACTCACATGGCGCAAGAGGGGGGCCCTGGGTGTGGTAACCAGTCCCTCCAGTGTTGAAACCTTAGCGGGCAGTACTGAGTTTAGATGGAACTTTGGAAAGGCTTCGTTACGGTCATTTGCCTTGGTGGTATTTGACTGTATCTTGTGGGTAAAGTGTATAACCTCTGCAGAGTGTACAACCTATTCGAATAGCCGTGCTCACGGTAATGAGCATCGCTCGGTGATTACGGACAAGGGTTAGATTTTCATGAAAATGACTTGTTTATGGAAAATGCTTGGGTTGGTAATGATGAACTAGACTTAGGACAGAAAAATGATTTATGATTGAAATGTTTGTGAAAGCTATTATTCCTACTATTGTTTTATCGCTTTGCAATCTATTATCATTTACCTTGAATGTCAGTCCGCTCATGAACCATAGCCTATCCTTTGTACTAAGCCATGCATGTAGAATATTAGAATTGCATTCTGTGCATGACTTGCTGAGTGCTCAAAGTACTCACCCCACAACAACACAACTTCAGTTGAAGAAGAAGCAAACCCTGCTCAGGAGGAGGAGTATCAGGAGGAGCCAACGAACTAAGGAGCGAGCCCAGTCAGTTGCCTGTGGCACATTGGTTGGCGCCACGAGTTTATTTTATTTCCGCTGCATTTGAATATTTTAATAAGTCTTCGCCCTGCGAGGCGTATCTTTGTAACTTGACCATAAGGTCGATCAACTAGTTTGAGTATTTAATCAAAGTACTTATTAATTCGTTGGTTATGACTGTGATATGTACCAATGTTGAGACTGTGTGCACTAGCGTGATCCTGGACTAGTGCTGAATACACAGAGGGTCCGGATTTGTAAATTCGGTCCCGACAGAGGTGGTATCGAGCCATACCGATCGTAGGATCGCCCTTAGTTAGAATGGTCGAGTGAGGATAAAACTATTTTCTAAAAGCTAAAATGTGCCAAGATGATAATGCAATCTCGACTTACCCTTCTCTTCTTTCATACCCTTGCTGAATTCAACACATATTCTTTGTTTAAAATATCCGAGTTTCACGTGAGTGTCCTTTGACGATGAGGATGATCCACTCTTTTGGTGAGCGATCGAGGGTACGCCATGAGCTTTGGCGTGATGATGCAGCTTGGAGGATATGACAGCCGATCTACCGGGGACTCTTGTGGATCGGGCAGATCGATATTGCCTCGATGTCACTATCACGGTCACGCTTAGGATAGGGCGAGGGCGAGTCGTCCCATCCGCATCACCGCCAGAGGTTGTCATTTGACGCCGATTCGAGGAGACATCGCGTCTAGCGATGAGGCGATTGCTCGTACCTACCCTAGGAGTTGGATGGCACAAGAGTTTACGTCACCACCCACGCAGAGACACTCGCTACAACCGAGAGCCCATCGAGGAGGAGGATGCCACGATCACCCACCCGGCCGATATGTCATCGCCAAGAGGATGTTATCGACGAGACGGTTCAGAGCCTGCAGAGGTCTCGCGGCGAGTTCACGCAGCAAGGGCTCATCTGTTGCAGACTTGTGAGTACTTGGCCCACTCTATTCAGAGGATTGGGAGCTGGAGACAACAGACGGACCAGAGCCGGAGCTGGCTTTGGAGCTACACGACCTGCACCCGAGGAGCCACAAGAGAGCCGCAGCCTGAGCCCGAGCCTGTGGAGGTCAAGCAGAACCAAGGAGGCCGAGCTCAGGCAGAGGTGCATCCAATGGAGGATCGTTGGGATAGGTTTGTACCAAAGACCAAAGACACCCGGCGGTATCCACCAGGAGTTCCTGGGGTTGGCTCGAGGAGTGAGCGTTAGGGTTAGCAGCTGAGACTCTGCGACGAGTCGCGTCTTGGAATAAGAGTCACCCTTAGAGGCGCTTTGACTCCAGAGTGTTAGTTCGATTTGTTTCTTTCATGCTTAGGAGTGATCGGTATGTGTTGCATGGCCCATAGGCATTGTGAGCAACCATACCTCGATATTAATAAAGTAATAAAGTCGATATTGTGTTACACCTTTGTCCCCGTATAAGTACTCCATTACTTGTCTATTCTTATTTCCTCTCGTCTCTAAACCATGGAGCAATCGGCGGATGGTGAACACTGAGAAACCAAGGAGGAAATGGGAGCGGTTCACGCCACCGAAACATCGATGGTGAAGGACAAGGACCCCAACCAAGACCGCCATTGATATGCGTAACCTTGGAGCTTTTATTGTTGCATGCATCGAAGTTAATGCATACCATGATGCAGCAGATGCAAGAGTCACCGCCAAGCCACCGCCGCCCTGTTAACCAGTCAACCCAAAGGCAGAGGCCACACTCGAGGTCGCTTGAATTCATGAGGACACAACCGCCTACATTTTTCGGGAATGCCAATCCATTGGAGGCGATGATTGGCTAAGGACGATAGAGAGAAAGTTGCACATTACCCAAAGTGAAGGAAATGAGAGGGTACTCTATGCCTCTCATCGCCTTGAAGGAACCGCAATGAATGGTGGGAAAACTCATCGCTACTCATGAGCACCCACAGACATCACCGGGAGGAGTTCATGATTGCTTTTGGCAAGCATACCATGTGCCCAAGGCATCACGGAGCTGAAAAAGGAGGAGTTTAGGGCACTGAAGCAGGGCAATCAATCAGTGTCCGAGTATCTGAATAAGTTCACGCAGCTGGCACGCTACGCACCTGAGGATGTAGCAACGGATAAGGCCAGGCAGTCTCGATTCATGAAGGGACTGAATTCAGGACTGCAGGTGGGACTCATAACCCACACTTTTCCTGATTTTCAGGAGCTAGTGAACAAGGCGCTAATATTGGAGGACAAGCGCAAGGAGCTGGAGGACAACCGGAAGCGCAGAATGGCACAGCAGGGAGCACGCCAGGGAGCGCAGCGTTTGAGGGTTGCACCAAACCAGTTCTTCAGATTTCAGCCAAGGAATGTGATGACGACGCCGCCACCGGTACCAAGACCGCCGACAAAATTTCCGCACACCAACACCGGGCTAGGAATGCAAATGCAGGGAGCAAAGAATGACGCTAAACGTTGTTTTATCTGGCACGAGCCGAGCATTTTGCCACCATCGCCCTAAGAAGGAGGAGGAGGAGGACACCGCCGCTTCAATCTTGGAACTACTCCAACGAAGGCACCCGCGTCGAGAGCAAGCCGTGGAGCTACACAACTGGAGCTGCCACACGATCGTGGTAAGAGGCGAGTCAATCATGTCACCGCCGATGCAAAGGTGTAATACATCGGACGTCAGATCGGGTAAGTTACTTGTCAACTCAAGACTGCAACAGCTTTTATTTGATTCTCGAGCTTCGATTCGCTTATATCTCGGATTTTTGCTGTGAACAATGGGTTGAAAATGGTGGACCTTAGGCATGTGTTGCTAGTACAATCCCCGGGATCAGAACTCCGATCTGATGTAGGATGTTCGGGGTAAAATTGCTTATAGATGGAACTGAGTTCTTAGCAAACTTAGTGGTGTTAGATACCTGCACTCTAGATGTTATTTTGGGAATGGATGGTTGTCTAAACACAAGGTTGTATTAGACCGTGGATGAAGAGTCATATCACGAGAGTCCTTGTGGGAGAAAAATAGAGTTTCAGCAACCGCCGTTCGATGGACAGCTTGATGGTCAATAGTGTGAAGGTCGTTGGCATAGAAGATGTACCATTGTCGAGAATACCCTGATGTATTTCCAGAGGATTTACCGGATGCCACCAGACAGGACATAGAGTTTGTAATCGAAGTTAGTACCGAACAAATTTCGATAGCTAAGAGTCCCTATCGGATGTCAACCGATGAGCCGGTGGAAATGAAGAAGCAGATTGAGGAGTTATTGGATAAGGGATTTATTAGACCTAGTTCGTCGCCATGGGGAGCACCGGTTACTGCTTTGTCAAGAAGAAGGACGGAGTTACTGGATGTGTGTGGATTATCTAGCAATCGAATGAAGTCACTATCAAGAATAAGTACCCACTACCCGTGATTGATGACCTATTTGATCAGCTTGAGAGGAGCCGGAGTTTTCTCCAAAATTGACCTACGATCAGGATATCACCAGCTGAAGATTCGATCGGAGGATGTGCCGAAGACCGCATTTTCGTCAAGATATGGGCATTACGAGTTTACAGTGATGTCTTTTGGTTTGACAAATGCACCCGCATATTTCATGAACATGATGAACAAGGTTTTCATGGAATACTTGGATAAGTTCGTTGTTGTATTCATAGATGACATTCTAGTTTACTCCAAGACCGTGGAAGAGCATGCGAGCATCCGGCTAGTTACGAGAAGTTAAGAGAGCAACAACTTTTCGCTAAGTTTAGCAAGTGTGACTTCGGAAGAACAAGGTGGAATTTCTTGGACATGTGGTGACCGCCAAGGAGTCGCAGCTTGACCCAAGTAAGGTGGAAGCAAGTTGCATTGGGAGCCACCCAAAACGGTGACTCAAATTGTAGTTTCTTGGAATGGCGGTTATTACCGCCGATTTATTGAAGGGTTTTCAACGATTATAGACCTCTTACGCAATTGTTGAAAAAGGAAAAGAAGTTCGCATGGACGCCGAATGTGAGCGGAGTTTCCAGAGTTGAAGAAACGTTTGACAACGGCGCCGGTGTTAGTACTACCGGATTTAAGCCGAGCTTTGATATATATCATGATGCATCGCGCCAAGGACTAGGATGCGTGTTAATGCAGAGCGAAAAGGTCGCTATGCGTATCGCCAAGGCGCTTGAGGCCGCATGAGGAGAACTACCCAACACATGACTTGGAGTTAGCGGTAGTAGTGCATGCTTTGAAGTTATGGAGGCACTATCTGATTGGAAACAAATGTGAGGTGTACACTGACCATAAGAGTCTTAAATATATATTTACTCAATCGGATCTGAACATGAGGCGAGGAGGTGGTTGGAATTAATTAAGGATTATAATCTGGGATTCATTATCACCCCGAAAAGCCAATGTGGTGGCCGATGCTTTAAGTCGAAAAAGCCATTCGGTGAACATGTTGGTGGAAGCAAGTCGTTGAGTTATGCAAGGAATTTCGTGTCAAGCCGGAGGTTGTGCCTAAAGGATTCAGAGCCGCTTTAGAGGTGAAGCCTACATTGGAAGATCAGATTCGTGAGGGGCGAAGGATGATGTCAGACTCGAGAATTAAGTCCAAAATGGAGGAAGGCAAGGCGAAGGATTTCAAGTTGGATGAGCAAGGTACATTGTGGATCAAGAAGCGCATTTGCGCATCAAGACAAGAAGGAGCTGAAGCAGCTGATTTTGGAGGAAGCCCATGATTCCAAGTACTCTATTCATCCGAGAAGCGCTAAGATGTATCAAGATCTGAAGGAAAGATTTTGGTGGCCAAGCATGAAGCGTGAAGTTGCAGAGCATGTTGCGATGTGCGACATATGCCAAAGAGTCAAAGCAATGCATCAGAGGCCAGCAGGGTTGCTACAAACATCGAGGATACCCGAGTGGAAATGGGAAGAAATCGAATGGATTTCATTACGGTTTACCAAGGACCTGCACAGGTATGACTCTATATGGGTTATAGTGGACCGTTTGACAAAGGTTGCCCACTTCATACCGGTGAAGACTACCTATTCGGGGGACCGCTTAGCAGATGTATATATGTCAAGAATTGTATGTCTACATGGAGTTCCGAAGAAGATTGTGTCGGACCGAGGTACCCAGTTTACCTCAATATTTTGGGATAAGTTGCATGAGGCCCTAGGAACCCGTCTGAATTTCAGTACCGCATATCACCCGCAGACCGATGGGCAAACGGAAAGAGTTAATCAGATACTGGAGGACATGTTGAGGGCATGTGCACTGGCTTACACAACTTCATGGGACAAGTGCTTGCCATATGCCGAGTTTAGCTATAACAACAGCTACCAGGCAAGTTTGCAGATGTCACCATTTGAAGCACTATATGGAAGACCCTGTCGAACGCCGTTGAATTGGAATGAGACCGAGAGCGCCATATGTTCGGGCCGACATTCTTCGAGAAGTCAAGAGCGTAGCCATGATCGTGAACGATTGAAAATTGCGTAATCAAGACAGAAGAGTTATGCCGATAATCGCCGCAGGGATTTGAGCTTTGAACCTGAATATTTTGTGTATCTCAGAGTTACCCCACTCAAACGAGTTAAGAGGTTTCACACTAAAGGGAAGTTAGCGCCAAGATATGTTGGCCCATTCAAGATTCTAAGTCGAGAGGTGAGGTAGCATATCGCTTGAGCTACCGCAGCTCTAGCAGTGTGCATGATGTGTTCCATGTGTCACAATTAAAGAAATGTCTCCGAGTGCCGAAGAGCAGATGCCGTTAGAGTCGGTCGAGTCAGCAGGAGGATTTGACTTATAAAGAGTACCCGTGAAGATCTTGGACACGATGGATCGAGAAACGAGAAACAAATCGACCGCTTTTGCAGAGTTCAAGAGAGTAACCATTCCGAGAGCGAAGCAACCTGGGAGCGAAGAGGACTCAAGAAGGAATTCCTAACCTATTCCTTAGTCATACTCAATCTCGGGTTGAGATTCCGTTAAGGGGGGGAGGTTTGTAACATCCCAATTTTTGCTTTTCTTGCATTTTAGTGGTATTTTGAATTTCTGGAATTTATTTGGATTTATTTGGAATTATTTGGATTTATTTTCAAATTAAACCATTTATCAACTTAATTAAATAATAGAAAAGTTAAAATAAGATTTTGCTGGAAATATTTTATTTGAGTCACAAATGTCCTAAAATATTTTTGGGAATTTTTCCAGAATTTTTCTGATATTTTTAATGCCCCAAATAAATTATTTTTTTTTCGAAATATTTTTAATCTAAAAGGATTAAAAATCCCGTGAACAAGATCGGGCCGAGTAATCAGGCGCCCACTCGAAAACCCTAGCGCCAGAGTCGTCCGATCTTCATCCGACGGTCCACGTCGCGCCACGCCGCTTATTCAGATCCCCGCCGATTCCGCCACGCTTGCAAGGGCCTCGGTTTCACAAGATTTCACTGACGCCGAGGGCACTATTTCATGCGCCACCGCCTCCTGTGTTCCTCGGTTTATGACGATCCATCCGTACACTTCTCCCTCGCGAGGCGCCGCCGCCAAGACGAGCTCGCCAAGTCCTCCACCGTCCGCCGACTTTTTCGCATTGTTTCCGCCGCCGGTGATCCTCCGCCGCCGCCTGCGGCACCTCGTGACTCACCTCGCTGCGCGCTTAAGGGCCACTTTTTCACGCCGGAGGAGCACGGAAACGCCGCGCCACGCTTTCTTCCTCCGCCCGGTGAAACTCGCCGCCGCGCAACGCCGCCGAGCCCGAAGGCTATCCGCCGTCCGATCGCGATCAACGATCCGGATCTCGCCACGCCGCCCGCAAATAGTAAACTTCATCTTCTAATCTCCACCGTTAGATGCAACCGAGGGCGCCAGAGAGCCACGCCGCCATTCATCGGCACGCGCGCCGACAAGGCGACCCACATGTCGGGCCGCACCACGCCGCAAGATCAGGCGCATGAGTCGCCGACAAAGACGGGCCCGCATGTCGCCAAGACGGACCGGTGACGCCAGCCGACGCCACGGTGGTCCCACTGTCGCTGAGTCAATGATGACGCTATGCCGACGCCAAGACGGAGCTGGTCGTATGACGTCAGCAAGGCCGCGTGTCGCTCGGTGGTGGCGACACGTGTCACGATGACGAATAATTAATTTTCCAAAAAGAAAATATTTATTTAATTCGGTATATTGATTTTAAATATATTTTGAAACTTCAAACGCTTATAACTTTTATGCTTTTAACTCCGATTTGAGTGATTCCAATTTCTATAAATTTGTAAAATTGTGATCTTTCTGTTTATGAATTTTATTTGAATTTTTGAGCACTGTTTATCTACTGTTTATTTATTTTATTATTTTGTGTATACGCTACGCGTGAGACGTTGAAGTCCCCGACGGTTTCGAGGAGAAGTTCTAACCAGAGCAAGTTCAGAACCGTAACCAGCACTTTTTGAAGGCAAGTTGTGTTTGATCATGTTGAACCTATTAGAGCAAATTATTTTGATTTAAACTATTGCATGCTAATTTGATAGAAATGACTTTGAATAAGTTTGGGATTAGTTAAATGCCTAGTTGTCAGTATGCCACCTTGTCATATATAATTGTAGGCCATGAATCCTTTGTCACCCTAGGATATGGATTAATAGTTGACTTTTATAATTTGCCAACATGGGTTGAGTAGACCAAGTAGTATGCTTAGCCTCGCCACGGACATTTCATGATTTTGGAATACCAAAGTGAATACTGACTTAATGAGATATTGAACATGCTTTGTGAATGAGACATGTGTTATTGAGTTGATGATGGCACGTGGTGCAATGGTAAAGAACCGGGGTGGGAAAATGATTTAGACTGGGGCAAATGGCAAGATTGTTTCTGGTGGGCCAAGAGTGGCAACTGGGCGGTCGTATTTGGTTTTTATTGGTTTTTGGATAATTGAGATCACACTTGGTTAGTCTTGCCTCGGTCAACTAAGGACTTAACCTTGCGAGCATTTGAACTGAGTCTCTCATACAGCCACAAGCTCCGTAATGGGACGGGCTTAGCTAAGTAAGCTGGGAAATCTATTCTTTAGTACTGTCGTGGTGGTGTGAGGCCCGGAGAAGCGGAATGAGAACTCACATGGCGCAAGAGGGGGGCCCTGGGTGTGGTAACCACCCTCCAAAGGTTGAAACCTTAGCGGCAAGATCGAATTTAGATGGAACTTTGGAAAGGCTTCACACGGCCATTTGCCTTGGTGGTATTTGACTGTATCTTGTGGGTAAAGTGTATAACCTCTGCAGAGTGTACAACCTATTCAATAGCCGTGTTCACGGTAATGAGCATCGCTTATGATTACGACAAGGGTTAGATTTTCATGAAAATGACTTGTTTATGGAAAATGCTTGGGTTGGTAATGATGAACTGGACTTAGGATGTAAAAATGATTTACAATTGAAATGTTTGTGAAAGCTATTATTCCTACTATCTGCTTTTATCGCTTTGCAATCTATTATCATTACCTTGAATGTCAGTATCGCTCATGAACCATAGCCTATCCTTTGTACTAAGCCATGCATGTAGAATATTAGAATTGCATTCAGGCATGACTTGTTGAGTGCTCAAAGTACTCACCCCACAACAACACAACTTCAGCTTGAAGAAGAAGCAAACCCCGCCAGAGGAGGAGTATCGAGGAGCCAACGAACTAAGGAGCGAGCCCAATCGGGCTGTTCGTGGCACATTGGTTGGCGCCACGAGTTTATTTTATTTCACGCCGCATTTGAATATTTTAATAAGTCTTCGCCTGCGAGGCGATCTTTGTAACTTGACCATAAGGTCGATCAACTAGTTTGAGTATTTAATCAAAGTACTTATTAATTCGCTGGTTATGACCGTGATATGTACCAATGTTGAGACTGTGTGCACTAGCGTGATCTCGACTAGTGCTGAATACACGAGGGTCCGGATTTGCAAATTCGGGTCCGACACTTGCCAGAGCGCCCAAACAGGCGGCCGGAAGTGTGAGGCGCCAACGGCACCCTTGGTCGAGGGTACCGACGGTCCTGCATCGGCCGAGCATCCCTACGCGGAGCTGAGCCGCGTCCACGAGGCCAGCGATAAACCGGAGTGGTGGCCTCCATGGCCAGCCGACGCCGATCTAGAAGCTCGGCCGCCGCCGTGGGGGCGCCACCGCCCTCCTGTGGGGGCGGCGTGAGGCGATCCCTCGTCCGGCGAGAGTGCCGGGACATATTCTAGGCGCTACTAGCCTCCGCCACATCTTGTCGCCGCAAGTGTGAACCCGCCATCACCAAATGCAAGGTCCTTTCGGACGAAAGACCGAAATCCGCCGGAGAGATGGCTGCATGAGCCAACCACTAGCCCCCTACCTGGCGCGCCCTGTCAGTGTATTTCACCTGACAAGATCCCGTTAATGGAGTGGCTACTCAATAGACGGAAAATATGGTTCGGTAGGAGGAATCTTCAAGGCTGGAGACCTTAATGTCTCTCGACGATGGATCCCGAAAATCAGCAAACTAATGGACACAACGGTTTTTTACCCAGGTTCAGGCCCCAAGAGTCGGTAATAGCCCTACGTCCTGCTGGTTCTTTGTTGAGGAAAATGTAGAAGTGTTTACAGGGGTTCTCTTCTATGTCTGCTTCTCTATGCTCTCTGCTCTAGCCACCCCCTTCTCCATGCACCGAGGCACCCTTATATAGATGAGACGGCCTGGGCAGGGGAGAAGGTGACGCTAAGTTTATCTACAACACATTAATTACACCTATCATTCCAACCTTCATGTCGACCCACGACTCATTTATTAAGCACGCCTCCGTGGCCTTGTCCTTCTAACCCCATTTAATGTCGGTGAGAGGCCTTGCCCAGTCCGCCCGGGACACGACGCTTCTGCGACGTGTTTGGTAAGAGGCGTCAGAGGGATGAGACATCGTCGTGTCGATAGCAGAGTCCTTCACAATTAATGACCTTGTCATGAGGTGCCAGGGTAGGAAAACTTCGAGGCGAAGCCTCCCTCTTATTCTTTTGGTTGCCTTCGTGGCCTGACAAGGGGGGCCCGAACGCCCGCCCACTCGCCAGGCCGCCACACGGGCCGCCCGCCCGGCGAGCAGGGCGAGATCACCAGGCTGCTCGTCAGGCCACGCCTTCGCTGGTGGCGGCGTGCCGCCCGCCGCCGCCAGGCGCCGAGGGTTTTAGCCCGGCGAAAGGTATGCGTGATCGCCAGTCGCTCACCGAGGGGCCACACGGCTCTCGCCCGGCTGGTAGGGCGTGCTCGCCGACTTCCTCCAGGCGCCATGCGGGTCGCCGCCCGGCGAAAGGTATGTGATCGCCAGTCGCCGCCCGGGCCACGTGGGCTCTTCGCCGGCAGGTATGCGTGCTTTCGCCGCTTCGCCAGTATGCGTCATATGCGGCCGCCGCCCGGCGAGTAGGGCATGATCGCCAGGCCACGCGGGTTCTCGCCTCGGCGCGTATGCCTTCGCTGTTCGCCAGGCGCTAAATCGGGCGAGCCACTTCTTGGGCCTATCACTTCTCGACGGAGAGGGTACCGGTGCAAAGTACAACCGACAATGCAAGATCGCCGATTGTTGATCACCTTCAATTACGCCAATCAGGTTTGATTTTCTCCGATGTTATTGCGCATCACCTTTTTCAGAAAAGATCTACCTATATCATCTGATTAGCCCTATTTGGTTAATTAGACTTGCTATCAAAATAGATTTGATTAGCTTTTTGGCTGTTCAGATCTAAGCTGATTATTTTTCTAGATCGACTTTGAGCAGATTTTTGGTTTATCTTACCGATTGTAAGATCAAATCAGTTGGCACGCCTTGATCGATAGAACTTGGCATTTATCTGGTGTATTGTGGCTGATGAACCCTATTTCAAATGTTTTGTCACCAGCATGCTCTTGGCACACCTAGTGGGACCACGATGTCTTCATCTGGGAAATCAATTCCACCATCTGATCTCAATGCCGAAGCTATAATCGTCCCAACTTTGGCTGATTTAACGCCAAAATAGCGTAAAGAGATTGAAGATCAAAAAGCCGAACTTGAAGAAATGATGTTGGGCTGTTATCAAAAGACACGACGAGGTGTCATTCAAAAGGCTGCATTGCTGACTGTAGACACCCTCAGCGATGCAGGAGTTACCAACATTCCATTAATTCAGTACATAACTGCACAAGCTATGATCAATCACTCAGTGCACCATGCCTTAATTAATCAATCATCGGCTCTAGTTACAACACTTAAGCCAATGATAGCCAATAGTTTTAAAACTATTACAGAGAAGTTGGCATCAACTGGAAGCCTGCTCGACCCAATGCAAGCTCTGTCAAATTATCCTATTTATTCAGTAGCACAAAATGCCCAAAGCACAACAACTGACCCAAAGCCGTTAGCTACAATTCCATCTTTGTCTATGATGCCAACTCAACCCACTGTTATATTACCATGAGACCCTTGTCCGAGTGGGGTTGCGCATTATCAAGCATATGCCGATGCCGCTAAGTTAGATGCTGTAAAAACCTACCCAAAATCCTATGCCCTAAAATTCCGTTATGCTATTCTAAGAATTATCTTCTATATCATATCAAGTTAAAAAATTTGTGCAATATAGTTCTACTAAAATGGTTCGGCCATGAACTCAACAATCATAGTATGCACATCTAACATTCTCTTTTACCCAAAATTTCAGCAATCTAGATAATTCTCAGTAGTATCCCCAGATCACTCAGGAAGAACAATAATGAACTCATATATATATATGCATACACACACTTTTAACCACTTAAAACACTAACGCGACTTGATCATGAAGTCATCTTCAAATCAGTCATTATTCAAAAATCCAGGAAGCACATTCATAATTATACATTCTCTTATTTCACTCTCACTCATGCACAATGTCTACAATATATATATACACATACACATAGATGCTCAAATTCCCAGCTCTACACATATGTATATAAATATATATATTTATATATTCGCTTCACACAGATCCAATTCTAGCATGGTATTATACATCTCCACATAACCAATCTTACCGATTGCAGGATCAAATCGGTTGGCACATCTTGATCGATTAAACCTGGCGTTCGTCTGGTGTGTTGTGGCTGATAAACCCTACTTCAAGATTTTTGACGCCAACACTATCAAATATAGCTATTCAGTTAGATCACATGCTTCCACTACCTTGAAAAAGGCCATCTGTATTGGTTCATAACTGTTATTAGTGGCGGTTTTTGAACCGCCACAGATTCAGTGTCATTGATAATCGAGAATTATCAGTGGTGGTTTTTGAACCGCCACAATTCTATCAAAAAACCGTTGCTGATAAAGACTCTGATAGGATGGATTCATATAGCTAGTTTTGTGCAAAATTCCTGTACGTAAAATTCGAGTGTTCTACATAGACCATGAGTTTTGTTTAGTATAGGCAGTATGGTTATATTGCGTTAATTAAAACCGAAATCGACAAGCAGATGTCGCCATGCATCAGAAGGCAGAAGTTGCGCACTACGGTGGAAAGCAGTCTCTGTCTCTCTCTATATATAGGCACTATTAGCTAGGAGCTAGGAGATGCAGAAAGATGAACTGGGAAGTGCGAAATGCTCAGGAATCGAAAGAGAAGAGAACGGGCATTCGAATGGGAACGAACGGATAAGTACTTGTAGCAGAGGAGCTAGGAGCAAGATAGTGGCGTGGCGCACGCGCTGCCGGCGATGGGAGGCGCAGCCGTACGAGGTGGTGGGCCAACACACACGTATAGAATTAGGGTGGGTATTTTTAAACTAAAATCAAATTACCCAACCAAACCAACTAAATTAACTGATTATTTCGGTTTTTGTTTAGCTTTTATTTTCATATAATTCAGTTTTCAGTATTCGGTTTGGTTTTTCACTTCTAAAAATCAAAATAACCGAATAACTCATGTACAATACCACTTTTATAATGTTTTTCCTAAAACCACTAAACAATTCTCATATTCTAATACATTTATACATATGTTTGGTATATTCATTTCTATTATGCTTATATTATAATGACCTATGAAAATTATGTAGATTTATCCATACTTTTTTTTTGAAAGAGCAGCAAGAGAGTTGTTGCAAATTTATTAAGAAGGATAAATAGAAAATGGGCTATTTTTTGTGAAAAAAACAGAGTCCGAAAAAAACCTTACAACCAAACTCCACTCACACCATTAACCTTAAAGCTACACCCAACTCACACCACCCAGAAATAAGGAACATAGAACGACCCCAGTAAAAGGAAGGGAGAGAGGGAGGTGGTCCGGAAGTGACTAATCTGTAGAGTTCGTTGACCAAGCAAAACCATGATTTAGCACCGCTTCCTTCACCGATGTGGCCACTTGTTTTGACGTTCTCGCTCTCCCTTGAAAAATTCTTTGGTTTCTCTCTAGTCAAAGGTTCCACCAGAAGTAAATGAGAAGACCATCCAACTCCCGTCGATTATGTCTGTCATATTGGGTTCTTAACCTTTTCCACCATTTGTATAATGAACCGTTATGATTCAGGTTCTGCCACCGATGGAAGTTTCCCCAGCGGAGTAGAAGACCCCATACTTGTCTAGCGAAAGTGCAATCTTTACAAATATGCTTTGTTGTTTCCTGTGACATATTGCAAAGACTGCTGTAACACCCCGGCGCTAAATGCACCGCGAATGCTACCAAAAGACCTTAAATGACGCTTACAACATTTCGGAACCATACTGGCCCAGAGTGTTTCCATCAAGACCCAAGAAATGAAACTTGACAAAGAAATCCAATTGAACTAATAACTCAACGAACGAAACACTAAACCTTTTACCATTACTAAAAGATTGAAATCGACCTTGAACATCTCTAAACCAGTTTAAAGCTAAGTCACCGAAATTTACAAAATTTCGGCATGACCTCTCTAGAACAGAGGACATCCACTCAGCAGACAGAAAACATTGCAGATAATATGATATCATTCTAGCAGGTCCTTAGTTAACCAATCACACATCCAATCGACGGTAATAAATTCCTCCACCATTTAACAAAGACATTACAACCTTATTAATTACAGCCAGACTTTACAAGTTAATTTAAATGAGGTGGAAGTGACTGAAGTCGTGCACGTGCTACTACTTCCATCCCAACGAGCCAACTTCAAGGTACCTAAAACAAGAAACAATAAGCGTGAGTCCAAGACTCAGCAAAGTACACAAGCGTAACAATTCCAGTTTATCGTAAGTAAAACAAGAACTTGACCATAAGAGCAAATAATACAAAGGAAGCAACATCCGGAAAAAATACGCATTTGTACCCATTTAAAACAAAACTTGACTAAACCAAAATTCATCGCAATCAAGTAGTAAACTTGATAATAAAACCATTCATCGCCAAAGAAACATTACTTGACGCTAAATCCAACGTCTCCCGACTTAACTACCCCTTGTTGCAACTCAAACCATTTTCATCACTTGAATTTGAGTTCATAACTCGACTTCACTCCACGATATTCATACAACATAATTAGCAAGACAAGAAAATGCGCTAATTCATCAAATTCAATTCAATCTCCCCTTTTTGGGTTGAGTCCACGAATCAACCTTCAATTACCACAATCACTATCCAAATGACACACCATTTACCACAACACTCATTATGTAAGATGCAATGCGCATGAATGCTCATTTCCATGCACATACCGGTACTGCCGAGTGCCCACCGGTCGGTGTGGACCCTCACGTCCCTTCCATCCGTAGATGGAAGGTGCCTACTCTTACTGTCTCGCTCCCATTCACCTTGATGAATGGGACTACGAGGTAGGACTTTCGTGTTCACTACGTGTGAACACAGAGGCCCGCATCAGCATGGATCGCCTCTTTCATTATGAATGCACAAATGAAATTTTTCATGAATGAAATGCAACTTTTCATTCAATGCCTACACAAACATACCATATCCACATACACACACATAGCAAATTCTCACATTCCTAAGTCACTAGCGGTACTTGTACAAGCAGATTCAACCGTAAGGCATGGCAACTCATGACAGCGTTTCTATCATGCAACTACATCCTACGGCCACCGAACCATGTTCACACAATACACTTGCAGTTAAATGCT
This sequence comes from Guadua angustifolia, assembly GCA_036346375.1. Classification (NCBI taxonomy): domain Eukaryota; kingdom Viridiplantae; phylum Streptophyta; class Magnoliopsida; order Poales; family Poaceae; genus Guadua; species Guadua angustifolia. The sequence goes on along the minus strand of CM070504.1, from coordinate 53,266,279 downwards.
CACGATACTATCTTTATAAAGGACTTAACCGCTTGAACCAAACCCATGTTAGTCCCAATCACTCGAACAATCTACTCACTATAATCAACCTTCATCAAAGCTCGGTCTCACTTAGAGTTCATCTAATTAACAGAGCAACAATTAAACTAAGGAGCATCACATATGAACACACATCCACACTCAATAATACGGTGTACTTGCATCAATTCCCTTAAACTTTTAATCATCATAGACATTTTCATAAGAGGGAGCACTTTCTAGTTATAGCCAAGCAAGGCTTACCTCTTGCGTTTGCATCGACAATTACTTACGCTAAGAGCAAACAATCATTAATCCTCCTAGCCGCAATCTAGGGAATGCACTTGCCTTTTACCGACGAAGAATGGAGTGTCATACTACCAAGCCACTCCGACGTAACCTTCTCTCGCAATTAAACAATAATCATCCAACTCAACCTTATGCACACTCAAACACGCGACAAAAGAAAACAACTCTTTTGCATATTTGACTTCCTAGGATTAAAGAAAGCCTGAATCTAAAACATATACACAAAATAACTTGAGACAACAAACCATCTAAACAAAATCACTAGAACTAGTGCCATTAAATCTCAGGAAAATGTAACATGAAACATATGCATTGAGTATAAATCAACATTCTGGTACTCTATTCCTTGTAAGCAAAGATCTAATAATCAATAAAACATGAATAAGCAACACATGATCATGCAAAATTTACGAAGTTATATGCAGGGCAGATTTATGCCAAGGTAATGCCATTAGCTTCCTCGCTTCTCAATCATGCTTGTCTCACAAACTCTTGAATAAGAACACATACACAAGTGTAAGTCATAGTTAAAGCGCAACCGTAGTACTTGAATTGATCATAGCACGTAAGACCAAGACACCAATCTTAGGCTACTATTAATCACCAAGCTCATAGATGGATAGCTCATTAAGCATCAATCAAAATTTGCAAGCACTTAAATCAGGGTCTCAATGCACTGACTAACATACATCACCGCATCACAATCTCCAGAAAACAAAAACAAGGGTATAAAGAACCTGATGTTTAGCTTCCCAGTACTCAATCGGTTTTGGGGGGGAAATCAATCACAGCATATACATATATATAATTTCTAATGAGCATCAACCACACATTTATGCATGCAACATCATTTCATCCTCATGAAGCCTAGCTAGGCATTTCATCAAACACCTAGCAAGCACCGAAAATACCCAATCTAAAATACCTTAAAAACCAATCCATGGAGGAAGGAGGGAGGTGAGGGGAGCTGTCGGCTGCTATTGCTGATGCTGCTGTTGCTGGGAGGGGCACCGTCGGCCAGGAGAGGAGCAAGGCAATGCCGGCCTAGGGGGCGCAGGGGAGCTACCGTCGGTGTTGCCGGGCGCCGCCGCCCCTACTCTTGCCGAGCCAAGAAAAGGTGGGAAGGCCGATCCAGAGGGCACTGGCCGAGCAGAGGAGGCGCAGGAGAGGAGCCTGACCGAGTCGGCAGGCGTGGAGGGGGAACTCTACCGGATTCTCAGCAGGCAGGAGGAGGAACGCGGGAGGTGGCAGATCGGCAGACCAAGGCAGTCTTAGCAGAAAGAAGGGGCTTTGCAGAGTGGCGCTGCCGGGACAAGCGCCAAGCAGTGGGCAAGGCTCTACCGGCACTAGGAAACCCCAAGAAAATTCCAAGGTCGGCAATGGGGAAAGCAATGGCAGCCACAAATGAATAGGGAGGTGGGGTTAGGTGGAAAGTGGGTGGAGAGGGAAATTCCAAAATACCCTCCCATCCCAAAACCTTACCCCACAACCTCCCAGATAGACCAACCTCATCTCATGGATACCGCTAAACGGCCCCAAAGACGCCTGCCTCAAGGCACAAAGGTTGGGGCGAGTTTTCGCGATATTACAACTGCAACTTGCATTACATGGCCATCCCCTTTTGAGCATATTATCCGCTGTTAATATTTTGTTGTGAAGCACAGTCCATGCGAAAAACCAACATTTAGGTTCGGCTTTCGCCTTCCAGATCGGGCAAATGTTCATCTTACAGAACACATTTTTGAATTGTACTAGGTATGCACTCCTTGTTGAATATTGGCCATCTGCTGTCCACCACCATATTATTTGGTCCTCCCTCTCTTCATCTCTATTGATACGTCGTATGGCTTCATGGAGTGCTACAAACTCGCATATTTCCGATTGTGAATTCACCGGTGCACAAAAACGGATCCAGTAGTTGTTCGTCAAGACCTGATGGATCGAGATATTCTTTCTTTTTGCTATTTGGAAAAGGTTCGGTGCCATATTTTTTGGTGCTTGTCCTTCCACCCAACTTGATCTTCAAAAGTCTGCTAGTTTACCGTTTCCTATCGTGACAATCGTTGACACATTGAAGAGGGTTACATCTGTTTCGTCGCAAGATAGGTCGAGTCCCGTCCAGGCCCTTTCATTGTTTTTCCATCTGAACCAAAGCCAACAGAGTCTTAAAGCTCTAGCAAAGCGCTCCAGATCTTTGATACCTAGCCCTCCTTTGGCTTTTGGTAGACATGTTGTTGTCCAATTTATCAAGCAGTGCCCCCCACTGCAGCTTTCTGGTTCTCTTCCACTCCACAAAAAGTTTTGTCTAATTTTATCATTGCATCGAATCAACCATTTTTGTGCCTGGAAGACAGTCAGATGATAAATTGGTTGAGATGTAAACACCGATTTAACCAAGGTCTCCCTTCCAGCCTTAGATAGTAGTTTGCCTTTCCATCCTGCAAGCCTATTGCCAATTTTATCAATCAGTGGCTGAATTTCAATTCTTCTTAACTGTCTGATGTGTAACGGAAGACCGAGGTATTTCCCTAGGAAGGTGGTGAGTTTTCTAGGGAAAACATTTAGCAATTCTTGCAGCAGGTCTTCTTGGCATCTGATCGGGTAAATTTCGGTCTTAGAGATGTCGATTTTCAGACCCGAGCATCTTTCGAAAATATCCAGTATTCACCTAAGAGCTGTGAGTTCTGCCACATCTGCATTTAGAAATATTCCAGCATCGTTTGCATAAAGTGAACAACGTAGCCTTGCTACTACCGGTAGCACCGGTTTTAAGATACCTCTATTTTCTGCTAATTGCAGTATATTTTGAAGGGGGTCAATTGCCAGGATGAAAAGCAGAGGGGATAGGGGATACCCCTGATGTACCCCACGTGCATGCCTTATCGTTGTCGTCGGCTGACCATTGATTAGAATCTTTGAAGAGGAGGTCCTTAGAATTGTAGCAATTCATTCTCGCCATTTATGGCCAAAGCCTAAAGCCTAAAGCACCTCAAGAAGATAAGTTCAGTTGAGTGAATCGAAAGCTTTTGAAATATCTAGTTTGATGAAAAGTGCTGACTTTTTGTCTCTATGTAGTTGTCGGGTTACTCTTTGTACATATAGGAAGTTATCGTGGATGCATCTTTTCTTGATGAAAGCATTCTGAGAGACTGAAACCAATTCATCTAGTTTGGACGCGAGCCTGTTTGCCAAAATTTTGGTGATAATTTTCATGAAGCTATTTATAAGGCTAATAGGTCTGAAGCATTCTAGTCTATCTGCATTGTCTATTTTCAGAAGAAGGATAATGTTTGCCTCATTAAACTTGTGCAGCCTTTGATGACAAAGATCAAGTAAGTCTCTGATGGCATCCAGAAGGTCACTTTTGATGGCATGGAGGCACGTTTTGTAGAATACCCCAATATAGCCATCAAGTCCTGGTGCTTTTTGATTCGAAAGTTCCTGTATAGTGTTCATCAATTCATTCTCTGTGATCTGTGTCTCTAATTCACTGAGGTCCCTTGCAGAGTAGCCCAACATGTTCCAAAGTAGAACTTTGTCCCTGACTTCATGGTCTACTAAGGCCTTTTTGAAATACTGGTAAGTTTCATTCAGTTTATCTTGTTGTGTGCACATTATTCTGTCATCCCTTTTAAGAACTCGAATCATGTTTCTTCGCCTTTTTGAGCTGGCCATTAAGTGGAAAAACCGCGTATTGGAGTCCCCTAGTTGGATTTTTGTTATTCTTGAGTGTTGTCTAGCCCTAGATTTCTGTATAGCGGCTAGGCCTAGCAGTTTAGTTTTGAGATTTTTCCTGAGGTCAAGCTCATCTTGTGATAGCAATCGTCTTTCCTGCGAGCTCTCTAGAATAGCGATAGTTACTTGTATCAGTGCTGTTTGTAGAGCTATGTTTGCAAAAGTTTTCCTTCTCCAAATTTTTAATGCCTTAGCCATTCGATTCATTTTGACATGCAACTTTAGCATAGCATCGGATGTGTGTACCGGCTGTATCCAGGATTGTGTCACTGTCTCTTGGAACCCCGCCATCTTGGCCCAGCAGGCTTCGAAACGAAATCCTCTGAAATAATCGAAGGTTGAATTTCCTTGCATGAGAAGGGGGCAGTGATCAGACGTCATCGTTGGCATCGCGCATAGGTCCGCATTAGGGAATGCCTCGTGCCATTCCGTTGTTGCCAGGAATCGGTCAATTCTTGTCATAGTGGGTTGCTCTTGTTCATTTGACCACGTGAACCGGCGACCCTGAAGATCGAGCTCTAGAAGCTGTAGCCTATTAATAGTTTGATTGAAACATTGAATCATTCCTCTATTTACCGGTCCTCTATTCTTCTCAGTCACTTGTCGGATGAGATTGAAGTCCCCTACTAGCAGCCAACCGGGAAGCACTGATCCCCACATTGCTTCCAGGTCTGCGAGAAAACTTCTTTTCTCCTCAATTGCTTGCGGCCCATATACTCCAGTAATATCCCATGCCGATGCATCATAACGAGAAGTTAATGTCGCGGTGATAGCGTGCTGAGCGATTCTAGGATTCTGAAGATCATACTGATCATCCAGGGCCGCTGGTATGATTCCACCGGAGGCACCGTTGGATGGGGTCGATACCGTCTGGGCTGCTAGCCTCGCCCCCAGGGTATCATTAAGCAAGCCTGTTGTCCAATTCTCTATTTTCGTCTCTTGAAGACATACAACTGTAGCCCCACTTGACAGAATAAATTGTTTGATGCTATTTCTCTTTGCGGGATCGTTTAAACCTCTAACATTCCACGAAAGAACGGTGTAGTTTGCCGACATTAGACACTGTTGCTTCCACTTCCTGGGGGGTTCGACACCCAATGCTTTTCATACATAGCACAGTCCATAGCATGACCATTACAACAAATGACCATTACAACAAAGGCTGTGAGGCCAAGCCCCACCTGACTAGAGCTAGTAACACTACGATCCAATGGCCTGGAGGCCGATAATACCACGTGGACATATTGGTCAGCAACTACGAGAACATTGCAGGTAAGATGATCTCCACCGGCAGCTAGCCAACATCTAGGAGGTTGAGTTTGTTCTACTTGTAACATAAGGATATATAGCACAGTCCATAGCGTGACCATTACAACAAAGGCTGTGAGGCCAAGCCCCACCCGACTAGAGCTAGTAACACTACGATACAATGGCCTGGAGGCCGATAATACTACGTGGACATATTGGTCGGCAACTAAGATAACAATGCAGGTAAGATGATCTCCACCGACAGCTAGCCAACAACTAGGAGGTTGAGTTTGTTCTACTTGTAACATCAGGATAACATTACAATCTCCACTACTGGCAAATAACCCGAGCCTAGGCCTTGCAGTGGCACCCTCCATTCATCTGCGCGTTTCCTGTGCTCAAAGTTTTCTTGACCTTGTTCTTGATCATGCCTTGATTCACCAGCTCCAGGATTGCTTCCACCTTTTCCTTGCTGATTGGCCTTTCGAAGTGTTTAGCGAACTGTTCAAATAAATCATCATGTGAGTGATTTGAGTGTGCTGGTGGTGGGGAGATATCCCGTAGTTTTGTTGCTAGTAATTCTTGAGCTAATTGAATTGTTCCCCTGTTGGCTCCTAGCCTGGCTTTGTTTTTTGCAGCTAATCTAGCACTTTTCCTTTGATTGAAGATGATATTGGTTGAGGTGCCATTTGTGAAATTAGAGGGTTCTATATCATTGAGGCTTGGTGGGGTTTGGATGATAGGATTTTCAGGGTTCTGTGAAATTGTAGTGATGAAATCTTCTAGACCCAACTGATCATTATCTATACTTTGCTCAGTAGGCAGCGCTTCTCTAAATGTTATAGTTTGTTCTGTAGACATTGATTCTGGAGCAGTTGGGTGTTGGTCGGCTAAAGCTTGCGGTGCTTGGGACTCCTGATGCACCAGCCAACTGGGTTCAATATTTGTTTCGACTTGGGTATTTAGGTCACCATGCAAAGTTTGTCGAAGGCACTGGGTATTGTGTTCAGTGTTCGTGTCAATCTGGGTATTGTGTTCAGTGCTTGCATCGGCGAACTCTTCTAGACCCAATTGGTTGTCTGCTATATTTTGTTCAGTATGCAATGATACTCTATAAGCTGTAATTTGCTCTACGGTCGATGGAACATGCACAGTTGGGAGTTGGTCAGGTAAGTCTTGAGGTGTTTGAGACTCCTGGTGCACCAGTCGACTGGGTTCCTTACTTGGTTCAACCATGGCACTGAGGTCACACTGCAGAGGTTGATATATATACTGGGTACTATGTTCGGTTTCTATGATAGCTTGGGCAATTGTTTCACTGCTTGCGACTACCTGGGTTGGGTGGTCATCTAGAGCTTGTTCAGTGGGGTAGCTAGGGGTGTCAGCTTCCCTTTGGTTTTGCAACAATACAATTTTATTCCTAACTGGAACTGGAGAAGCTCTATCATGGTCTATCGAAAGTGGTTGTGCACATTGATTCAACTGGGAGCAGCAAAAAGACACGCATTTTTGGCATACCTGTGTTCCCAGCTGCATGGTGGCCTTTGAGCAGTTGAATGTACCTTCGAAGCTTTTCTGGTTCCACTTCTGGGCGACGACCAGTGGTTCAGCAAAAGTAACCCTTCTCCCCGTCTTCTCCTTCGTGGACTTCCTTGGCATCCAGGCATCGTTGTTGACGCGGTTTGGCTTCTGATGTTGGGGTGGGGAATAGTGTCTGTAGCGTCGCGATGCTGTTCCCGCCAGTCCACGCCACGAAGAGCTGTGGCAATCCTCCGCACCACCTCTGCATCTGGAATCACGCACCCAGCTTGACACACTGCAATGTCTACGCGTGTTGCGGCGACGGTCGATGTAGTCGTTGTCGTCGTGGTCGTCGTAACGCCTGCGGCGGGCATCATCTCCACCTCTTCCCAGGTCTGCACGGTCACGCTGTTCCCCCACCTCATCCGATACCCCATAGGCCCAGATGAATTCCCTCCGGTGCTTGCGGTTGGGAGGCCCGCCCAAGCCACCACGACCGCGGAGGAAGGAGAGATCTTCAACGATCTCCAAGTGATTGCGGAGGTTGAACACTTGTCCGCGCTTCAGATCGGTTGGCTCGTCGTAATGCAGCACAACTTGAGGGAGAGGAATGCTGGTGGGAGGGAGCTCCTTGTTAGGTTCTATGACTGTCAAGCTGACTTCTTTTGGGATGTCACAAGGATCCGAGCACCATGCCCATAGATCGAATGATCTTGTGCGCTCCCTACGCCTGGTACGCTCTTGCACGTAGTGGATCGTGCAGCTCTTCCCTAAAGCTCTCGCCGCCACTTCTTCACTCCAGCAGTGTACTGGGACTCCTTCCACATGGACTTTGACGTGGTATTCAAAGTTGACGTTTGTTGTGTAGCGCTGCTCGGTCCATGCCACAAACTTGAAGTCATGACCTCGGTAGGGCACCACAGCAGTGTTCACCACCCTCCTCCTAACTGCTGACTTGGAGAAGATGACAAGGAACTGCTCTGGAAAGTGCTTGAGGAGTTGAAAGTCGCCATGGCCGAGGTTGAAACGCTCTCGCAGCATGCCGCTCACCGTGAACGTCTCCACATCATGGCTATTTCTCGATCAAGATACAACCTCGACGATGAGTTCATCATGGCAAGGCTTGATTGGTCCAAGAGTCGTGATGGCGCAGAAGGCCCTAGCAGGTGTAACACCCCAATTTTTGCTTTTCTTGCATTTTATTGGTATTCTGAATTTTTGGGAATTTCTGGAATTTATTTGGATTTATTGGAATTATTTGAATTTATTTTGAATTAAACCATTTATCAAATTAATTATATAATGGAAAAGTTAAAATAAAGTTTTGCTGAAAATATTTTATTTGAGTCACAAATGTCCTAAAATATTTATGGAATTTTTCAATTTTCTCGATATTTTTAAGGCCCCAAATAAATTATTTGAATTTCGAATTGTTTTAAATCGAAAAGAATTAAAAATTTGATGAATAGTGTTGGGAAAGCATCAGGCGGCCGTCCTGAAAAACCCTAACGCTGTGGCTGCTCGATCTCCATCCGACGGCTTCATCGCGCCACGCCACCTGCCGAATCCTCACCGGATTCCGCCGCTGCCTGTGGCGGGCCTCGGTCTCCGCGCTTTTCACGGACGCCGAGGGGCTATTTAAGGCGCCGCCACCCGTGCGTTGCTCTTCTCACCGCCCGCACCCATCCGTGACGCTGCCACGCCGCCGACGCCGCCGCTGCCGCAAGAGCTCGCCGGTTCCCGCCTTCCGCCGAAGTTCCTTGCGCTGCTTGCCGCCACGGCCACTCTCGCCGCCGCCGTGCTATCCTTAACTCACCTTTTGTCAAGCCGCTGCTTAGCATTACCGCGACGCCGCCGAGGAGCTCTGGCGCCGCGCCAAGACGCCATCGCTCCGCTTCGGCCCAGCCGCCGCTTCCATCACCGCCGCCCGAAGCTTCCTACCGTCTGATCGCGACCAACGATCCAGATCTCGCCACGCCGCTTTGAAAACAAAGAACCCCATCTTCGATTCCACCGTTAGATGCATATCCGAGGGCCACCGCTGCGCCACGCCGCCTCACACAGGCATGAGACGCCGACCAGATGGACCCACACGCCGCCTCACCGCGACGCTCATCAGGCAAGATGAGTCGCCGACAAGGCGACCACCGCTACCAGACTGCACGGTCAATGAAGTCGCTAACAGACGGGCCCACTTTGTCACCGACGCGATCGCGGCGCTGACGCCACCGCCGACGCCATGTTGACGCCACTGGGGACCCACCGCCGCTGAGTTGACCGAAGTTGTGCCGACGCTATGATGACGCTGGCGTCGACGCTATCACGGAGCCGGTCAGGTCGACGTTACAGAGGCCACGGTCACTCGTGGCTACATCGCGGTCACAGATGACGCAAATAATTGATTTTCCAAAAAGAAAATATTTATTTAATTCGGTATACTGATTTTAAATATATTTTGAAACTTCAAATGCTTATAACTTTTATGCCTTAACTCCGATTTGAGTGATTCCAATTTCTATAAATTTGTAAAATTGTGATCTTTCTGTTTATGAATTTTAATTGAATTTTTGAGCACTGTTTGCCCACTGTTTATTTATTTTATTGTTTGTGTTTACGCTATGCCAGAGACGTTGAAGTGCCCGGTTTCGAGGAGAGGTTCTCGACCAGAGCAAGCTCAGAGCCGTAATCAAGATTTTTGAAGGCAAGTTGTGTTTGATCATGTTGAACCTACTAGAGCAAATTATTTTGATTTAAACTATTGCATGCTAATTTGATAGAAATGATTTTGAATAAGTTTTGGATTAGTTAAATGCCTAAGTTGTCATGCCACCTTGTCATATATAATTGTAGGCCATGAATCTTTTGTCACCCTAGGATATGGATTAATAGTTGACTTTTATAATTTGCCAACATGGGTTGAGTAGACCAAGTAGTATGCTTTAGCCCTCGCCACGTGACGCTTTCATGATTTTGGAATACCAAAGTGAATATCGACTTAATGAGATATTGAACATGCTTTGTGAACGAGACATGTGTTATTGTTGATAATGGCACGTGGTGCAATGGTAAAGAACCTGGGGTGGGAAAATGATTTAGGCCGAGGCATGTGGCAAGATTGTTTCGTGGGCCAAGAGTGGCAACCAAGGCTCAATTTGGTTTTATTGGTTTTGATGTTAAAGTCATTTTTGTTAGTCTTGCCTCTGGCCAACTAAGGACTTAACCTTGCGAGCATTTGAACTGAAGTCCTCATATGCCCACAAGCCCGTGAATGGGACTAAGCTTAATGAGTAAACCGGGAAATCTATTCTTTGGTACTGCGCTGGTGGTGTGAGGCCCGAGAAGCGGATTGAGAACTCACATGGCGCAAGAGGGGGCCTGGTGTGGTAACCAATCCCTCCAAAGGTTGAAACCTTAGCGGCAAGATCGAGTTTAGATGGAACTTTGGAAAGGCTTCGCTACTGTTATTTGCCTTGGTGGTATTTGACCTGATCTTGTGGGTAAAGTGTATAACCTCTCGCAGAGTGTACAACCTATTCAATAGCCGTGTTTCACAGTATTGAGCATCGCCTATGATTACTGGCCAAGGGTTAGATTTTTATGAAAATGAATTGTTGATGGAAAAATGCTTGGGTTGGTAATGATGAACTTGACTTAGGATGGAAAAATGATTTACTTATTGAAATGTTTGTGAAAGTTATTATTCCTACTATCAAGCTTTTATCGCTTTGCAATCTATTACCGCTTATCTTGAATGCTTGCATCGCCATGAACCATAGCCTATCCTTTGTACTAAGCCATGCATGTAGAATATTAGATTTGCATTCAGGCATGACTTGCCGAAAGTGCTCAAAGTACTCACCCCACAACAACACAACTTCGCTTGAAGAAGAAGCAACTCTCGCCAGAGGAGGAGTATCAGAGGAGCCGACAAACTAGGAGCGAGCCTGGGCCAGTTCGTGGCAAATTGGTTGGCGCCACGAGTTTATTTTATTTCCACCGATTTGAATATTTTAATAAGTCTGCCTCATGCGAGGCGATTTTTGTAACTTGACCATAAGGTCAATCAAATAGGTTGAGTATTTAATTAAAGTACTTATTATTTCGCTGGATATGTCTCGTGATATGTACCGATGTTGAAACTGTGCACTAGCGTGATCCTCGACTAGTGCTGAAACACGAGGGTCCGGATTTGCAAATTCGGGTCCCGACAGCAGGCCTGGCCCTGGGATCGCCGGGGTATCTAGCCGCCATTGCACCTCCCTCTCGAACAGCTTGGCAGTAGGACTTGATGTGGCTTTTGTGTATCTGCGTGGGGAGAGTCGAGTGGTTTGTTGAGGTTGAACTCTTGGCCTCTATCTCGATTTATTTGAGTCCTCGCTGAAGCTTCTTCTGCTTGGGCATTGAAAGGCCCTGTGTCCAAAACGGAGGCACCACCAGCACCTTGCCGGCCTCTCACAGAATCCAGCAAAATGATCCGATGAAAAGCAATTAAAGCACCTTCCTTCGTTGCTTGAAGAAGGTCAGACTGCTGACCCACAGACGGTTGGTCCCAGATGCCTTCTAGAGATGAATGCGCCTGGTTCTTCCACCACCAAAATTGTGGCTTGACCCGAGTCCATCCATCAGCTTCCTCATGTGGGTTCCGCATCAATTCAAGACTGGCAGCACGACGACCTTTGGGTCAGAATTGCTTCCGCTGTGGTGAGCTTCTCAAGATCTCGCCGGCTTCCTCGCTTTTGCTTGTCAATCCAATCGTGACACGACTTGGTCTCTCGAGTCTCGCGTTCCTCTACTTGTACCCATTTCTCTTTATCAGAGGCTGGGATTCTGGTTCTGATAGTCCCCTCTTCGGTTACCGACATTGAATGCATCCTTGAGTTGTAGGCATCAATGCCGCCAATGCCGGTTGAATGCTGTCATGTCCTAACTTTGCTTCTTCTATCGCTGAGGACTATCGATGCACCTTAACTCTTCGATCTCCTATGTCTGCCGAGGCTCATCTTTTGGTTGTAGGCGATTGAATTCGCTTGGGACTCGCCAGCCCTGACCATGCCAAAGAGTGGGGGTCTTCCCCCAAATCCACCGCGAAGCTCTTCTCACCAGATCCCATCCGACCACATAGCTCTCGCTCTTCTTGAGGGTTTAGGAGCGATTTTCGCCCTAGAGATAGCGGATCAGCATGTGGGGAATCCGGATTTGAGGTTGATTTGGTGGATTTGTTGTGGGATTGAGCAGGATCTGAGGTAGGAGTGGAAGATGGGGGGTGGGGTGAAGGGGACGGCATGAGCACTCATGTGCAAGGATTTCACACAGGTTTATCCATACTCTATGTTGCGAATGAGAAGGATTAAATCCAATCTACATAGTGCTTATTCATATTTCGGTTATCCAAATTAACCGAATCAAAATTTTCAGTTAATTTGGTTTGGTTTTTTATTTTGGTCCGAGAAATTCGGTTGCTAGTTTCTAGGAACCGAATTATTTTAAAACTGAACCGATCAAAATGAAAAAACTAAATGCCCACCCCTACATGGAACTAACCATGCCGTCCCTCCTTTGTCTTCTTTCAAATTGAAAGAAATGGTGTGAATCTAAGGATGCGTTTGGTTCAAGAGCGAAGATTGGATAAGATAGTTCTATCCATCCTATTTTATCTGACTCGCTGTTTGGTTGGATGGATTGGTAAATACAGACATCCAACTCTCAGAAATATTCTTCACAGATACTGGATGCATCCATTCCATGAAATTGGTTGGACAAGCTCATCCAACTTTCATTCCGCCCATCTTATCCCTTCAAATTTGAACTCCTATTCCATCCACCATCTGACTCTAACCAAACAAAAATTTAGCTCATCTTATCCATCTTTTATCCCATCAACTGAACATGAAATTAAATAGCTTCATCCCTGCTAGAATGGATGACTATCACATTTGTCGGGGAATGAGAAATCTATGCCTGGTCAACGGATGGTCAACAAAGCCCCTAGCTCGAGCTCGAGACGTGAGATCTTTGACCACGACATGGACCACGCGGCTCCCCTATGACCTCGAGCTAGGGGAAAACTTTCGCTCGGAGGGGTCAAGCTCGAGATGCGAATCGTGCATTCAACCGGTGGTTACGAGGGCTCTTAAGTGGTGCAGTTAAGCTAGGCGTGGACAGCAAATCCGGAACGGTTACGGCCCACCCTCATTGCGCACGAAGCCACTTTTTCAGGAAGGTTTTCAGTAACGACTAAGAGGGATATATAACCCCTTGAGACGAACGTACTCAAGGACAAATCGCAACATACACACACACACACAAGTACTCAGGCTACAGAAGCCCGAGCTAGAAAAGACCTTCTTGTACTCAAGCATAGTGAGATTCTCCACCTCTGGGTAAAACTGGAGTAGAGCTATTACCTGTCTAGGGGCTCGAACCAGTACAACTCTTGGTGTCCCGTTCCCTGTCTTTTGCCTCCGACTATTAGAACAGTAGGACCAACCCTTCGGAGAGTGAAGTCGATCCAGGGTCCCGTATACACAATCAACCCCCCTTTTCATTTCTATGGTCCAGCGATCCCGATCGTCGACAGCTGGCGCCCACCGTGGGGCCCGAAAGCTTTGCTCATTCGAAGGAGTTTCAAAACCTTGGAGGCATGGCATTCGCCGCTGCGGGACATATGGCAAGCTCGGGTTCGAATGCGGTCCCCGAGCATGGTAGCTCCACATCCTTGTTTTCTCCCTCTCTGCCGCTGCGTGATCAGTTTGTTTTCATGGCCGCTAGCCATGACACAAGCGTGGAGGCAGGGGAGCGCAGTCCAAAGACCCCCGAAGATGCTCGTCAAATGGCCCAAGTCGCCATCAACTAGGCAATAACCGCCCTCCGGCAAGAGGAGCGTGAGAAGATTGGGACTTCGTCGGGACGATCCAAGCTCCCTCGGTCAGGCAAGCGCCTCCGTGCAATCACCCGAGTTATGACCGATCCCGCTCGAGCGAGGTCGGGTCTTTTTGGCCAAGCTCTCACAGACGAGCTCGACAAAGCTGTTGTTGAAGTCATACCTTCGCAGCACCAAAGTCACCACTTCGGGTCCCGCTCCCTAAAGAGTGACAACAGCTCCTCACGAAGGCACCGGTGCTCCCACCAATCTCCTTCGCGCCAGCGATCCCGGGATTTATCCTGGACTCCTCCATGTTATCACGCCCTGAGCACGACCCCGGATGACGTGCGGCAATGATAGAGTTACAGCAACTCCCATTCTAGCAGCAGTATGTCGGGTCTTTCCCCAGACATTCCACCGTGGCGTCGCAGGGTCCACGAACGCCTGTGGTACCTCCCAGACGATGCATGTGCCCATCGCCACGACCGACGCGGTTGTAGATCCGGACACTAGGGTGATCGCGACTCCGACTCCAGCAGCGGCGACCACCTTCCTCGGTGTGCCCCTATTCCGGCCTATGGCTGCTAGGCATACTCCGATGACCTTCATCGAGTGCACTGGCCAGCCAGTTTCAAGCCCGCTCTGATCGAGCGGTTCGATGGGATGAATAACCCCAAGGAGTTTCTCTCTATCTACTCGACCGCGATCTTCGCGGCCGGGGGAGGCGAGGCGGTGATGGCCAACTATCTCCCGACCGTGTTGGATGGGGCCACGCGCACCTGGCTCTTCAACCAGAAGCCTGCTCCCTTCCGATCATGGCGTCAAGTACAAAGCACCATTCTCTCTAATTTTCAAAGTTTTTGTGAGTAGACTGGGAGGGAGAAGGACCTGGATCATGTTATCCAGGGGAAGAATTAGCCCCTTCGCGACTTCATGCGGTGGTTCATTCACACGAGGAACCTGATTCCGAGCATCTCTGACGAGGCCGTGATCAAGGCTTTCAAGTTCGGCGTTCGCGACCGACGCTTCACCGAGGACCTGGAAATTACGACGATGATCACCGTCAACAAACTGTTTCGTATGGCGGAGCGATATGCGGACACGGACGACGCCGTTCACTGGAAGCGCAATTATGACCAAGGTAGGCTCGGTATTAATTCAGGCAAGGTTGGTCCCTCTAACACCAAGAGCGCCGACCCGGGCCCGACCGCTAAGAAGCAGAAAAGGGACCGCAAGCATAGTGATGACCGGCCGCGGGTGGTTGTTTCAGCAAACGGTCACCATGAAGTCATGGAGGTGTGAGAACCGAACCAAGAAGGTCCCCGACCTCGGTGAAACTGGCCACGACTTCAGCAGGCATCACGCCGACCTCGACCGGGCGATCGCCAGTCTGGGTCCCAACAGGCCAACAGCTGGCCACAAGATGAAGGGCGTCTTCGATATGACGAAGAGAAATTCTGCCTGTTTCGCAGGGCCCTGGGCCATGACCTGCGGAGTTGCAGGGCCTAGCAGAACAGGTTAGACGCCTTCTATGATGGGCGCGGGGAGATGCCCACACTCCTGAAGGAAGGGGAGCAACCTGACAGGGTCAACACCGGAGCAGACCAGGCCGACCTCGACCTGGAATTTCAGCAGGGTGATCGCCGGATCGACGTCATCTTCGGTGGCTCATCGGTGTACCAGTCCCAGCGCGAGATCAAGAATGCTGCGCACACCGTTTATCAGGATTCCACCGAGAGGCCTGCAGACCAGCCCTGCAAGTGGGCTGGGGCCACGATAACCTTCTCGTGGGAGGACGCTCCCCAAGGTATGTCCCCTAGTTGTGACCCCGACTATCAGCAACACCATGGTAGGGCGCGTCATGAGCGATGGGGGCAGTTCCCTCAACTTACTCTTGGCTAGCATGCTCGACCGGATGAAGATTCCCCAGTCGAAGATCAAAAACATCGCGGTTCCATCCTTCGATCGCTCTCGAAACTCGACCACCCCTTAGGGCGTGGTCTCCGCCTGCTACCTTCGGGCGCCGGACAACTTCAAGATCGAGCTAATCACCTTCGAGGTGGTCGAAGGAGATCTTCCCTACAACGCTATCCTCGGGCGCCCAGCTTTAGTCAAGTTCATGGCGGCGAACCACTACGGCCATCGCTGCATGAAGCTTCCAGGGCCCAATGGCATCATAATAGTGCAGGGTGATCTTAAGGCGGCGCACGGATGCGAAACAAAGGCATTGGCCCTCGCTGGCATGCTGCCTCAACGAGGCCCCGAGGCGACGAAGTCTGTACAGCTCGAGGAGGGCGACTCAACCCGTGCATAGCGGGGTGACGAAGTCTGTATAGCTCGAGGAGGGTGACTCGAGCAAGTGTGTTCACGTTTCATCCGAGCTGAGTTCCAAATAAGAACTCAAGCTCGTCACCTTCCTCTGCGCCAACAAGAACATATTCGCTTGGGAACCAGCGGATATGCCGGGTGTCCCAAGGGAGGTGATCGAGCACAAGTTGCAAGTTAGGTCAGATAGCCGACCCGTGCGCCAGAAGCTGCGACATTTTCCCCCCGAAAAGGTGGCGATAATCAAGGAGAATCTCAATAAGCTCTTGAAGGCTGGTTTCATTCATGAGATTGACTACTCCGAGTGGCTAGCTAACCCAGTCATCGTGCAAAAGAAAGGTGGGAAATGGAGGATGTGTGTGGATCACAATGGTTTGAATTCGGCTTGCCCGAAGGACAACTTTCCCCTTCCGTGAATAGACCGGATCGTCGACTCCACCGTGAACGCCAAGATGCTGAGTTTCCTGGATGCATACTCCGGGTACCATCAAATCAAGCTAGCAGTCGATGATGAGAGCAAAATGGCTTTCATCACAACCTTCGGGACCTACTGCTAACGACCATGTCCTTTGGTCTTCGCAACGCGGGGGCAACGTTTCAGCGCCTAATGACCAAGACCTTCGATCCTCAGATCGGTCGCAACCTCGAGGTCTACGTGGACGATATCATCATCAAAAGCCCTTCCGAGGACTATCACATCCGAGACCTTGAAGAAACTTCGCCAACCTGAACAAGAACAGGATCAAACTCAATCCTGAGAAGTGTGTGTTCGGCACCGCCTCGGGAAAGGTCCTTGGCTACATGATCGGGGGCTCAGGAGTTGGCCCGAACCCGAAGAAGATCGAGGCGATTGAAAAGATGGCTCCACTGACTTTGGTAAAGCAGGTGCAGTGTCTCACCGGTCGAATGGCCGCCCTCAGCCAGTTCATCTCAAGACTTGGCGAGCGTGGGCTGCCGTTCTTCAAGACCTTGCGTAAGCAAAGGAGCTACGAGTGGACACCCGAGGTGCAACGGTCCTTCAACGAGCTAAAAGCGTACCTGTCAAGACCACCTCTGCTCACGACCCCACGTACCGCCAAAAGTTGTCGCTCTATCTCGCGGCCAGAATCTCAAGCCGCCGCTGCCTTTGGTGGCTGAGTGAGACGGTCGACAGCATCCGATCTACTACGTTAGTGAAGTGTTTCACGGACCGAAGGAGCGCTACCCCCAGGTTCAGAAGTTACTCTATGCTCTCTTCATGGCTTCGCGCAAGCTTCGCCATTATTTTCAGGCACATTCGGTGGTAGTCCCGAGCAATTTTCCGCTTGGGGAGATCTTGAGGAACCCGGAGGCCGGGGGTCGCATCACCAAGTGGGCCATGGAAATGGCTGTGTTCAACATACAGTTCGTGGCATGCACGGCCATCAAGTCGCAAACGCTTGCTGATTTCATGGTCGAGCAGACATCGCAGCCAGCTCCCGAATGTCAGGTCAAGGAAGAAGAGCTTTAGATCATGTACTTCGATGGTTCAGGATCTTTCAGGCGCTCGGAGGTTGGGATCCCCATTATCACCCCTCGAGGAGACAAATTGAGGTATGTGGTCCGTTTTGGATTTCTGGCCACTAATAATGTGGCAGAGTATGAAGCTCTCTTGACGGGTCTTCGAGCTTGTAAGGCGTTGGGCATGCGCCGGTTGATCATTAAGGGCGATTCTCAGCTGGTTGTCAACCAACAACAAAGATTATTAATGTTCGGAAGACTCGATGGCCAAATATCTTGCCAAGGTACATAAAATGGAGAAGTAATTCCGGAATCTGGAACTCATGCACATACCTAGGAAGGACAACTCCAGTGCCGATCTCCTCTCCAAGCTCAGGTCATCTGATGATGAGATTCCCCCGAACATTGTCCTCGAGACCTTGGCGGCACCCTCGATTGCCAGCCAGGAGGTCTTGATCGCGTTCATTGAAGGTGCCCCCTCATGGGCAGAATCGATCTACAACTTCCTCGCACGGGGCGAACTCCCGTCTAACCCTGCCGAGAGGAGTAGGGTCAAGCTTCGCGCATGCTCGTACAAGATCATCGACGGTTGGCTTTATCATCGAAGCGTCTCTGGAATCTTTACGAAGTGCATCTCCTCGGAGGAGGGTAAGTATCTGTTAAACGACATCCATTCGGGTCTCTGTGGAGCACACTCTTCTTTCAAGACAATGGTTGGCAAAGCTTTCCGCAAGGGGTTTTACTGGCCAACAGCACTACAAGATGCTCGGGATATTGTTCGCACCTGTCGAGCTTGCCAGTGTCATGCTCGGAAGTCACACCAACCAGCCTACGCGCTTCAAACCATTACGCTCGCATGGCCCTTCGCGACATGGGGGCTCGATGTGCTAGGACCCTTTCCTCAAGCGGTTAGAGGGAAGAAGTTCTTATTTGTCGCCATTGACACCTTCACCAAGTGGATAGAGGCCGAATCTGTCTCGACCATCACTGCTCGAGCGGCTGTCAAGTTTTTCCTCTCGTTGGTGGTCACCAGGTATGGGGTTCCATGCGGAAATTTTACTAACAATGGAACACAATTTACCAATGCGTTGTTCCAGGAATATTGCGAGGACATAGGCACCAAAGTGTCTTATGCTTTGGTAAGCCACCCGCAGAGCAATGGAGCAGTGGAACGTGCCAACAGGCAAATTGTTCAAGGCGTCAAGAAGAAAGTTTTAGATGAGCTCGAATGATACGGCCTAACCTAGGTGGATGAGCTTCCCACCGTCCTATGGTCTATTCGTATCACGGTCAGCCGAGCAACGGGGTCAACCCCCTTCCGGCTTGTATTCGGTACCAAAGCCGTCCTGCCTTCAGAGGTCACACTGGGCTCTGCTAGGGTCAGCTTGGTTGATCAGGTCGACTTCGAGCAAGAACGGTCTCTTGACCTTACCCTGGTAGAAGAAGTAAGATACCGTGCACTGCTACGATCAGCGCATTACCTACAAGCTCTTCGCAGACATGCGTCTCAATCTTTACGACCTAGGGAGCTCCTTGTTGGGGACCTAGCCCTAAGACGAATCCAGGGCTCGTCCAACACCAACAAGTTATCCCCGTAGTGGGAGGGCCCCTATAGAGTCATTTCAACAGAACGCACGGGGGCTTACCAGCTAGCGATGCTCGATGGCAGAGAGCTCTCGAACTCGTGGAACATTGATCAATTCCAAAAATTCTATGTGTAATGCTTTTGTCTCACATTTCAATAAAAAATTATTATTCATTGACTATATTGGTCTTTGTGTCCCTTCTTAATCTAGTACTTTGCGCTGGGTGTCACGACCTCACGATTCGCTTCCAGGGGTTATGCTAGTAGTAAGCCGATCCTTTTCGCGTCACGGCTTCCCCTGTGGCAGGGCTTGAATCAGGGGTCCCGCTCAAAGTGTATAGCTTTAAAATGAACTCTGAATCCGACCTGCATATAAGTGCTCTCGAACTTGATCCGAATATTATGAGCTTGCAATTCACCTCCAGGGGTCATGCCATCTGTAAGCTAACTCCGTTCGCATCCCGGCTCCCCCTGTGACAAAACTTGAACCGCAGCCCACATTCGGATCGTCGTCTGAGCATACTTCGCGATCGGTGTTTTAAGGTCTAAACAACCCTAGATCCTTTGGGACTAAGCTCTTTTCCATATGAGCGTTTGCTTATTATACTTAACGGCTCTAACGGCCTCCTCTATGGGATACATACTTTTCATCGACTTTTGCAGGTCATCAGGTACTTAGTAAGTTTTTACGGCTCTCGACTTGTGCCCAAGGTCGGCGTCACTCGACCTCGACCACAACGGGGGCTGGACAAGGGCATACTATACTACCCCGGGAAAAAGCTAAGTACACGGCAAACAAAAAATGGAAAACAATAAAGAGGCACAAGTTCATTTCGTTCGAAAATGATTTTGTTTCATTAAGTTCTTCCTTACAAAGTACTAAGTACAAAACCTAAGGGTTGGTCTAAGCTACAGATCGGCCATGTCGCAGGCAAGCTTCTCCTGCTCGAGCTCAGCAACCTTCATCCTCAGAGTTGATAGCTCACCTTGAAGACAAAGTGCTTCAGCTGCGGAGTCGGCGGCACGGCTTCGCTCGCTTTGGAGTTGGGCTAGGGCATTCTTCTCCACCTTGGTCGCCCGCCCAAGCTTCTCCTCGAGCTCAGCAACCTTCGCATCGAGCTCGGCAGGGGCTTTCACCGAGGCGGCCGCTTGGTCCGCGACCTCCTTCTACAGCTTTTCCACATTCACACACTTAGCCTCGAGCGCCTTGGCAGACCGATCACGTTCTTCCTCTAAGGCCTTCAAGGCATGTTCGCGCTCGGTGCTGATGGATTGGCTGAGCTCGGATGCGTGAGTTGCCTCCAACGCCGTCAATGTGCCTTGGAGGGCTACAAGCTCGACGGCGTGGGCCACGGTCCTTTGCTCAGCCTCCTCCTGCTTGACCACCAGAGTCTCCTCGAGCCAGTGCAGGAGAACCTCCCGTTCCTCCACCTTGTCGAAGAGGATCTTCAAAGCTTCAGAATGGTTCTGGAGACCCTGGAGCCCCTGACTGATGAGGTCTATGGCCTACCAGATTCAAAGAAAAAAAGAAAGGGGGTCAGGTGGCGTCAAAGAAAAACAAGTCATCAGACAAAAGGAGTGCGGGGAAATTGTGCCGTACCTGGTTAAGTCAGTTTTCGAACACCACGCGGTGGGACCCGGTTGGTCTGCTGTCCGACGCCTTGGGCGCAGTTTGGCCTTCCGCCTGGGTTGAGGAGCTGGGGCAAAGTTCTTCTGGCACGTGGCCAACTTCGCCGGTGGCGGCCTCGCTCGGGCCTCCTCGTGTGCCTGAAGGCCGGACTCGCCTTTGGGCAGGGTCCCCTCGACCAAGTTGGCCTCGATCTCCGCTGTCGAGGGGTCCTCTGCTTCTTTCCTTAGGATGGTCCTAGTCGGGTCGCCGGGTTGGACTTCCTCAGTGCCTTCGGCCAGTTAGTTGCCGGTCTCGGTGGCCGGGATCACCCCGGCCTCGACGGTCGTAGCGACCACGGTGGCGGCGACTTGAACGGTCTCGGCCACGGCGGGGGAGTTGTCTCGAGATTCACTCCCCGCTGCAGTCTTAGCTGGGGAAACCTCGACTTCGGAGGCCGCCGTGTCATCGGCATTTTCTTCATCAGCGGCAGGCGAGGCCACACCTTCGCTCAAGCCAGCGAGCCTGTGTTCAGACTCGCCGGCCACGACCCAACTATGGGGGCCTCCAGCGGTGCGACCCTGGCTCGTGGGGAAGTGATGCACCAGCTCGTATGAAGCCTCCTCCTCGGACTCAGATTCGCCTTGGACGATAGCCATTGTCAGAGGGGTTGGGGGTGAATTCTAGCACTCAAGGTCTGCGGCAAGGAAAGATTGCTAAGCTAAGTCGGAAAGGAATTTCGCGATCAAGGGAGGAGTGAAGTACCTGAGTCATGAGCCTCCGTCTCACAGGGGCCTGTTGCTGACCTCGGCATCCTGAGGGTGAAGATGCGGCCCCCCTCCGGGCGCCTCACGCCGAAGACCTTGGAGCACGCGGTGGTTCCGGGTTACCCGTGGCGGCTGGCCTAGGGCCCTAAGGTCGAGCCCCTGGAGCTGCCTGGGGGCTGGAGGACCTGGCGGCGGCCGCTGCCCTCTCCTGGTGTGGGAAAAAAAGAAAAAGTCAAAATCTGTTGTAGTCCGTCACTGGGCAAGGGCTCGGGCTTGAACTTACCACCATGCGGTCGCCCCAATCGACATGCTGCTTCTTCGGGGCTTTGCCGCTCGGGGCGTTTGGGTGCGGCCTCTTGCTCGCTTTTTCCGCCTTTGCTTGCTCCGCAATGGAGCATGCGCCGCCGTCAAGCGCTCTTGATTCGCCTGCAAACACACCTCAAGGTCAGAGCGAGCTCCAAGTGTTCCTGAGTAAGGACCTGACTCAAGGTAACTTACCTCGGCAGTCTGCCTTAGCACGTTCCTCGGGACAGGCTCGTCAATGGAATAATCGAACGCTGCCTTCCCGAACATTTCCGTCATCCGGGCTTCTAGCCAGGACTCCTTTGGCGCTGCTGAAAGAATGAGGTCATAAAAAGGTTTCAAGACTGGACTCAAATAAGCTTCTGCTCGAGAAAACTTACCGGACGTGCCCTTGCGGTGGGGTCGTCATGACCCTTGATCTCGTAGAACGGATGCAGCCTCTTTCGCAGAGGGAACACCCGGTTCCACAAGAAGTCGTTGGCGATGGCCTGCCCGGTGAGACCGCAGGTGGCACAGATTTGAATGGCGGCGATGGCTTCCTGACAACCGCCAGGTCGTCCGCCTTAGGGGTCTGGCGCTTGCCGGGCGATGCGTTCGTCATGCTGCGAGCCTGCCTTCCCTCTTTTCAGAACAATCTCGATCCAGGGACCGAGAGAGTCCTGAGCGTGGAGTTGAGGGAAGGCCCAGGGAAGTCCCGTCCGTAGTCGGAAGTAGAGGCATCCGACCACGGGGTCCTTCCCAGTGCGGAACAAAGAAAAGAAATGAAAAAAGAGAGACAGGGTGGGAAGAATCTCAAGGAACCCCTCGCACAGATGGGAGAAGATGGAAAGGAGGATGGAGTTCGGCACCAGATTGATGAGCTCGATCTCGCATTGTGCGAGGACCGAGGCCATGAAGTCGCTCTCCGACGCGTCCGTAGGCCGAAGAGCATGTAGTTCTCGGTGCTGACGAGCTAGTCTTCTCGGGGCTGTGGTTCGGTCTCTCCGCCTGGCAACTGCCATGTCGCCGGGTCCAGCAGCCCCAAGCTCTCGAGTTCCTTCATCCTGGCAAGCGACAAGGAGCTCTTCCCAAACTTGGCCATTAAGGATGCTTGGCGCTCAATCGGGGGAGAAAAGGCAGGTTGAGAAGAAGGCTAGGGAGGATGAGGTCGAAGAAAGTTCAAAAGAGTTTGGGAATTCTTCAGGTGGGCCGATAGTCCGGGATTTATAGGCCTCGATCATCGCCAGTTAGAAGATATGGTGTCTCAAAAGACGCGCCGGTTTTGATTTGACAAGTGCATTTAGAGATTTGGCGGTGGAATCGAGGCGTCGCAGGCGGTTCCACTGCTCTTCCATGTCCGTACCAGGATTTCGAAGGCCAAAGGCCGCCAGGTGTAACTGTGTCAAGCCTTGCGGTTGGTCTCCGCCTGACCTCGACCTTGGCCTTGGGTAGCTCTGGGCGCGACCAGAAGATCGTCCCCTTTTCTAGATCGTGAGGCTCAAGGTCATCCCCAGTACCCGAGTACGACCTGAACCTTAGGGGCTAGCTGTCAGGGACTGAGAAATCTATGCCTGGTCAACGGATGGTCAACAAAGCCTCTAGCTCGAGCTCGAGACGCGAGATCTTTGACCACGACGTGGACCGCGCGGCTCCCCTACGACCTTGAGCTAGGGGACAGCTTCCACTCAGAGGGGTCAAGCTCGGGATGCGAATCATGCATTCAACCGGCGGTTACGAGGGCCCTTAAGTGGTGGAGTTAAGCCAGGCATGGGCGGCAAATCCAGGACGGTTACGGCCCACCCTCATTGCACACAAAGCTACTCTCCCGGGAATCTCTCCGGGAGGTTTTCAGTAATGGCTAAGAGGGATATATAACCCCTTGGGACGAACGTACTCAAGGACAGATCGCAACACACACACACACAAGTACTCAGGCTACGGAAGCTCGAGCTAGAAAAGACCTTCTTGTACTCAAGCATAGTGAGATTCTCCGCCTCCGGGCAAGACTGGAGTAGAGCTATTACCTGTCCAGGGGCTCGAATCAGTATAACTCTTGGTGTCCCGTTCCCTGTCTTTTGCCTCCGACCATTAGAACAGTAGGACCAACCCTTCGGAGAGTGAAGTCGATCCAGGGTCCCGTATACACGATCAACCCCCCTTTTCATTTCTGCGGCCGGCGATCCCGATCGTCGACAACATTCAACTATTGTCTTTGAGCCAAACGGACCATTTCCTTGCATTGACTCCCTCCATTCTGCTCCAAATAACTAGCAAAATTAGCCTGCGCCCTACTGCTTCTTTTTAATTAGTTGTTGGATTTTCTTCGATATAGTTTCTAATATGTATCTATGTAAGCAATTGTTAATATTAAAGCCACCACCAGCCCTACGCTAGAATGTAGATGCTGCGCACATATATATTGCTAAACTTTCCAACTTTGATTTTTTTTTCTTATTCAACTTCCTACTATAGCTTTCATTCTGTATCTTGCTTTGCCTCTCAAAAGTTCCACATACATTTGCCTAGTCAATGCTTATGTCACTTATTATACTAGATGCGTATATGCGGCACCATACCGCACTAGAGTGATTTTCCAAAACCTAGTATTTTTTTTTTTTTTGCAAAATAGGCGGTAGGAGGGACTAAACATCTTTTCGGAATCTTCGAAGGGTTTTTTTTTGGCAAAAGAGCCGGTGGGGGCTTGAATGCTTTTTTTGAATTTCTGAAGAGACCTAAATGCAATTTTATAATTTGCTATGCGACTTTTTGAAATAAAACCAATAGGCGGACCTGAACGTAATTTCTTAACTTTCGGAGGACCAATTGGTGAAGTTGCTGACGTGGCTAGCCTCTCTGGTCAGAAAACCTGCAGGTTGTAATATTGGTAGAATGCAGTCCCTAATCTCATTTCGTAGTGGGACAGGTACGTAGTGATATACATCTATGTGTTGCTCCGAATTCTGATAGTTCATCAAATTAGTGGTAATTAAGCTCCTTTTAGTCGGTCGTAAATCCTATTCTAATTACCTTAAATCTTAAAAGGCTCGTTGAACAAACTCTAGAAAAGGTTATGTCTCAAAACATTTTGTCCTTTCTTTTTTAAGTGTGATCTCTTGTGCGACGCTACATCATATACTCTACGTATGTCATAAATCTTGTTTTCATATGTTTGTGTGCAACTGTACGTGATGCCCACAATAAATAGCAATTTGTTGTTCAACTTTCAATATTCGTAATATCCAAACACAAACGAATAAAAAAATTTACCTTGCAGCTTCCTGAAATGTTCTAGAAGTGTAGATAGTTCACGCATAAATAAATAAGCTGTGATCAATCGGCCAGGATGATTGGAGACTGAAGTGTTCTTTTTTGTATCTTTCTGCCGATTTTTTCCAGCGTCCTTCTTTTTTATTTTTCTGCTGTATTTTTCCTTTATTTCCTCTATGTGTGGCCTCTCTATCTCTCTTTTTCCGTTGTTCCATTTCTTTTTAATGTAGTATTTGTTTTTTTTTTAGCTGGGCATACTTATCGTGGTTGAGGGGAAACAATGTTTCCATCTTTTTCTCTTTGTCATATCTCTACTACTTCTAATTAGAAGTTAGTAGTAATAGGCCTTATCTCCACCCTGACATGTCATGCATCGATCTCCCCACTTGACATGTCACGCATGCTCTCCCCCTTCACCCCCACACATGCACTGATCAAGGTTTCAAAAATCAACGAAAATCGCTCAAAATCACAATTTTAGACTGTATCGAGCTGGCTCGATAAACTATACCGATCAATAAATCGGTCCAATTCAAAAAAACTCAAAAAATTTAGAATTTTTATGAGATTTAAACCAGTCAAAATCAGTGAAAATCGACAAAATCACTCAAAAATAGCTCAAAAAATTGGTTGTTGAACAAATTCACTTAGGCGGTGTAACATCCTCATTTTTCGTAAAAATTAAAATCACGTATGTAGTATTTATAAAAAAATAATAAAAGATAAAAAATATAAAATAATAATAAAATAAAATAAAATCTTGTTTATAATAAAAACATTTGAAAAATGAGAATGTTCCTTTCAAATATTTAAAAAACTTGAATTATAAATTAAGTTTGATTTTATAAAGATCTGCACAAATGTCTAATTTACTAAAAGAATTTTTGCAGAAAATCTATATTCCATAAAATTTCAAAACTAAGTTTATTAGGTTCCAAATATTTCCTAGTATTTTAGAGAATTTTTCCAAGATTTTTAGAGCTTTTCTATTATTTTATCTCAGACGCCTTTTTGTCTCCGCACTATTCAAATTCAATAAAAAAAACCAATGTGTCACTGTACATCTTCCACCTCCAGGCAGGAGAATCGCTTCCTCTCCTCCATTAGAGCCCAACGGAAGCTTCAATATCTTCTCCAACTAATCACCAAAAATTTAATAAAAATCATATTCGGAATCCACATCGCATCCTCATCAATCCACAACCGTTTCCCAAATTAATCCCCCACCAATTTGTTCATGATCACGAAAGAAATATTAGTGCATCTGTTTTTCGTTTCCACTGCAATTTCTAGCCCTTTGGTCTTCCATTCGCACTATAAGAAGGGGCGTTGGAAACCTCTCTTCGTTGCCAATCCATCCCTCCCCTTCCTGAGAGCCCTCTCATCCTCATTCCATCGGATTTTGCAAACGATCGAGTGTGTTCTTATTCGGGCATACTGTCTTCTGGCCGCCATCGCCAATTAGTCATCCTTCTGCCACTGTCGTCAACGCCGGTGAGTTTGCCACGCCGTGCTGCCACCACTCGGTCGGACGGTCAGCCCTCTGGGTTTCTCTTCCTTCACGCCGGCCATCCTCTGATGTTCTGTATCATGCATGAACAATGTATGCTACAGTAAATTACGAGCTACAGTAAAAAAATCCATCAGTTAGTTGTACATGTTCTTTTCACTAAATTGTGATTTTTGTTATTTTTTTTGCAAATACGTTTTAGCTCCAAATTGCATGGAACAAATTTTGTTAATTAGCAAAAATTAATAACTATTCACAGTAATGTTTCAGAAATTTTATAAATAAATTTATTCTGTCAAATTATTCGCGGAATATCTAAACTTATGAATTTTGTATCACTTAAAATATGTGTCCAAAAATAATGAAATAAATTTTATAAATATTATAAAATGCTAAATTAAGGATCTGGAAGTTTTCATGAAATCATAAATTAATTTGATTCTATGTACTTTCTGAATGTTTGTTTATTTGTTGTTTTTCGACGATAGAAACGTTCGACATCGACGTCGTTGCTGATCCACAAGAAGACTACTCTCTCCTCTCTGACCAAGGCAAGTTCCCAGCATATTTTTGCAAGTTCCCTTGAAGCATGTTGATCCATGTTTGGAAATGCTTTGTAGATTTACAAACTTGCATGCTATGTTGATTAAAAATATATATATTATGTTAGATTGTAGTTAAATACCTTGTTAATATGTATGCTTGTTACATATTAATCCATCTGTTCTTTGGCTGCCCTAGAATGATTAATTATAATATAAATGGCTTGACACCTTGTTTAGTATAATAGTAGTGCTTAGTTATGTTAAATACTATTTGTATGTTCAATTGAAGGCTTGTTACTTGAAATTCTAAATGATTGAGTGAAAATATTATTTAGAAAGGGCAGTTGGTGCTGCCAGTTCGGTAAAATAAAAGAAAAGATTTGGTATTTTGAAACTTGAATAGGGTGGAAGGTTGCAAGGTAGGTGCAGAATGCACAAGACATGGGTTTGAATATGTACCACCCTAGTCACCCTAAGGACCGATCCCTTGTGATTGTCAAACAATGTACAACAATGCGGCTACGGGTTCCTGTATGGGCTTGGCCTAGTCAAGTAGCTAGTGAAAACTTAATTAAAGCATGCCAGATGGTGGAATAGGCGTGGTTGGAGCCACAGGAGTCCTACAGGCGCAAGAGGGGGCTTCCATTATGGTCGTAGCCATTTGGCGGTGAAACCTCAGCGAGTGTGACTTAGTGAAGATGTAGCTAGAGAAATGGCCTTGTGATTTTCACTTGGGGTTATATGCCAAAGGAAGTGTATGACCAAAAAGAGTGAAATATCCCTCGTGGGTAAAGCGTGCAAACTCTGCAGAGCAAACAAACTATTCGAATAGCCGTGCCCACGGTCAAGGGTGGACAAAGAGCACTGTCACATGGTAGATTTCCCCTATTTGGTTTCTAAATCAGATTTTTATAAAATGAAGCACAGTTGGAGCCATGAATGTTTTGGTTTGGTAAAATTCCGTGGTTGGAGCCACGAGGAAACGATTTCAAAAGAAAACCATGGTTGGCGCTGTGGAAAAGTATTCTTAAAATAAAACCATGGTCGATGTCGTGAGTTGGTCTTTGTTTTTCCACGGTTGATCTTAAAAATTGGCTTTTTGCAAATTAACCAATGCCCTCCCTTGAATTAAACTATATACTGCATTTCTTTCCGAACTTGTTGAGTATGTTGCATACTCACCCTCGCTTTTCATTGCGGGGCTGCTTATTCCATAAAGCAGATCAGGAGATCAGGGATAGCTATCTAAGAGCCTGCATCCCACCATTCGACATCTGTGATGAAGGCTTTGAAGAGGAAGATTTTCAGGACATCTAGGATCGTGTTTTTTCTGGTCTTTGCTTGTGGTGTTTTCGACTTCGCTTCGTCAAGTTTATTTGCCAGTTATATGTTTTCACTGCTGTATGACCTATGGGTCCAACTTTTGTAATAATGGGTCCTGTCGGCCAGTACTCTGAATTAAATTTTTATTTATCGCATGGTTATGGTCCATACTGTTATGATCTGTGTGAACTAGCTATTGATCCAGGGACTAGTACAGGTAAACACAGCTGTGGCCCGTATCCTTTTTGCGGGTTATGACAGAATGGTATCAGAGCCAAGACTGTAGAACGTGACCTAGTAGAATGGCAAAGCCTTAAGGATAATTATTTATATAAAAATATATTTATGAACTTCTAAGTTCTTGCTTCTATCTTTTCTATCTTAGCATCTTGCTCTGGTCTTATCTTTTATCTAAAGTGTTTTACTGATCTTGCCTTGTTTCAAAATTTCTCAAATGCCTTGCTATACCTCGTTCACTGAGAAGGAAGGAGGTTTTTTTGAGGAGCTGTCTTTGATGCTTTTGGAGCTAGGTTACACCCGTCGCCTGGATTATCGTTGCCTTTCTGTTGCTGGTTATGGCATGAACATGTGGAGGGTGAGATTGCTCATTTTTTTCCAGGGGGCACCAGGAGGGTGACTGCCCTCATTACTTCACAATGGAACGGCAGAAGCTTGGTGATGCTATGCAAGATGAGGCCTATATCCACATGTCTTTTGAGCTTCGGGATGCTCATAAGGATCTTGCTACAACCAGACTAGAGATTTCCAAGATAAAGAAAGCACTACAGGAGGAGCAGGAGGTGCATCTAGCTGGGGGACACCAGGATCAGTTTGCTCCAGCACCAGCCCATCCACCGGTGTATGCACCGGGTCAACCTCAGCCAGGGTGGCTAGAGGAGTGAGAGTCTTAGGATTAAGTTGAGACTCGAGTATCAGGTCACATCAATAAGATAGTCTTAGGATTAAGTTAAGGTTGTGTGCTTAGTTTGGTTATTATTGTTTGCTGAGTGTGCAGTATGTGTTGCATAGCCCCTAGGCTTTTGTAAGCAACCATACCAAGTATAATTAATAAAGTTGTTAAAGTTTGGGTTTAACCTATTCCCCCACCTTAGAAAATTCTTACATCTTATCTATGCTACTTCTACCTTTCCCAACCCAAGCAACACTCAAACAGATGGTGAACACTTGCGGTAACAACGGAGCTTCAGGAAGTAGCCCGCGCTCAAGTGGCAATGTCAATGATGAAGTACCGTTGCAACCAGCACCGCCAGTAGACATGCAGAATTTGGGAGCCTTTTTAGCAGCGCAGACTCAGCTCATGCAGCCAATGATGCCGACATGATTTGGAAATTCATGGAGGGGATGGACCTGGAGATCAAGGCTTTATTGGCTTCCAATGATTATGCTACTTTCCAACAACTAGTGAACAAAGCTTTGGCTCAAGAGGACATACAGCGTTAGTGAAACGAGAATCGTAAGAGAAAGCTAGCAATTCAAGGTCAACATGTAGCCAGTGGGTCTAGGCCAAGGCTTAGACAATTTCAAGCTAACAAGCTGCCAGTTCAGCAAGTGCAAAGGGCTATAATGTCTGTACCTCGTCCAATACAGCAGACACCCTGTCAAAACCCCATTACTTAGCCAGCAAAAACTAACAATACAGCAGATGTGCAGTGCTACAATTGTCATCGAATGGGACATTATGCAACCAAGTGTCCCCAAAGGCGCTCAAACATAGCTCCAGTTCCATTCAACTTGGGATCAGCTTCAGTCCGTACACCGAGTCAGGGTCATGGTAACCCTCCAACTCCTAGAACCCCAAATCGAGCTGGAAGAAGCCATGTTAACCATATCTCTGCTAAAGAAGCACAAGAAGCTCAGAATGTAGTGATGGGTACGTTTCTCGTAAACTCTGTATCTGCTACAATTTTGTTTGATTCCGGTGCATCTCATTCATTCATATCCAAGGGTTTTGTGGAAAGGAACCATTGGGATACAATGAACCTAAAGAACCCTATGATAGTAAAATCCCCGGGAAAAGAAATGAGGACTAAAAAGGTATGTCCCAAGCTAGTAATAGAAATTAATAGGGTGAAGTTTCTAGCAAACCTTATCCTATTAGATTCCCAGGGAATAGATGTAATACATGGTATGGACTGGTTAACCAAACATGAAGGACAAATTAATTATGCCAACCATACCATATCTCTTGTCAATAAAGATGGAGCCCAAGTATGCTTCTTATCTGACCTTGCCTCAAGACCGACCAGTCTGTTGAATCAATTAAAGGAAATAACATTGGAATCAGTATCAGTAGCAAAAGAATAACCAGATGCCTTTCCTGATGACTTGCCAGGCATGCCACCAGATCAAGATATAGAGTTTCTTATTAACCTAGTTCCTCGCACAACCCCAATCCACTAGAGACCCTATCGGTTGTTTGCTAACCTATTAATGGAATTAAAAAAAGAAAGTTAAAGAATTACAAAAGAAAGGCTTCATTCGCCCTAGTTCATCACCTTGGGGAGATCCAGTTATTTTTGTGAAAAAGAAGGATAATACCCTGAGAATGTGTATAGATTATAGATCTTTGAATGAAATGACAATAAAAAACAAGTACCCATTTCCAAGGATCGATGATCTATTTGACCAACTCAAGGGAGCTTGTGTTTTCTAAAAAATAGATCTAAGATCAGGGTACCATCAGATTAAAATCAAGAAGGACACCACTCGGTATGGACTTTACGAGTTTACCGTGATGTCCTTCGGATTGACCAATGCACCAGCCTATTTTATGCATTTAATGAACAAGGTGTTCATGGAATTTTTGGATAAATTCGTAGTTATTTTCATCGATGATATTCTGATACACTCCAAAGATGAAGGAGAACATGAGAAGCATTTGCGTTTATTTTTGGAAAAAAATCAGGGAACATAGGGGCTGTTTGGTTGATAGCCAAAATGAACCAAGCCAAATTTTGGTCATACCATCTCAATTTGGCTGTCATTTGGTTCATCTCCAAGTTTTGGCTAGCCATCAGAAAACTTTGGCTCGCCAACCTTTTCCAACGCAATGAGCCGGCATGGCGCGGGCGACCAATTTCTTCGCCATTGCTTGGCGAAACACCGCGCGCTTCTGACCTAATCTCTCCCGCGCTATCACCGAGCTCCCGAGCGGACCCTAATCCCTCCCGCGCTCTCCCCCATTTTCTCCCGCGCTCTCTTCCACCGAGCTCCCGAGCGGCTCCGGGAGTCCCCGCCGCCACCTGAGTCGCCCCCGCCACCAAGCTCGTCCCCGCCGACCATGGGAGTCCCCGCCGCCACCTGAGTCGCCCCCGCCACCAAGCTCGTCCCCGCCGACCATGGAGTCCCCCACCACTGACTCGCCGCCAAAGAAGCTCGTCCCCCGACCCGCTTCGCCATCGATCTGCTTGTCCCCACTGCCGAGCTCGCCGTCCCCGCCGCCGACCTGCTTCTCCCGCCGCCGATCCGCTTTCGTCCCCACTGCCGAGCTCATCGTCCCCGCCCGACCTGCTGCTCGTCCCCGCCGACTTGCTATTTCGATGGTATTTATCTATTCTGTGTCCAAAATAGATTGCTCTGAGGATTGCATTTTGAGTCAATTAATCAATTAGGTGAAGACGATCCTACATCATCATCGATTAAATTAATCACAAATGACAAATGCTTCAAGGACACTTTTGAGTTTGAAGCGGAGAAAGAAAGATGCATCGATATTGACCATAAAATAGGTGGATCATATGATTATTTCCATGTCTTTGTGCTTGCATCTTTTGTGAGGAACTCAGGGTTCTAGGCCCAAGATATGCTACTTCATTTCAAACTTGTAAGCAAGTCTTGGTGAATGCAAAAACTCTGCATTGGTTGTTAGGGTTGCGATATGGTAAAGTTGGAACCTATATTAACTCGGGGAACCGAGGAAGTATGCCCCACTTTTTATATGTTATACTCAATTCGGGTTTATTTACCTTGTGTGCTTTAATTGTATCTTGATATGACATGGTTTCATCTATTCCAATTTTCTCGAGTATCAAATGACAGCCTAATTATTAGTTCCTCATTTCCTATGGTGTTCTTGCCTTTGCATCTAGATTGTAGTAGCTTGTCCTTTTGTGTTCCTTAATTCTTAAGCAAGACTTTCACAAAGGGTGCATTTTTCATCGGAAGAGAGCCGAAAAGGTTGCCGAGACATGGGAGAAGCAGTTTAATAGAGCAACAAAGGATAAGAAAGTATCATTCCTGTTTTTATCAAATGACATCCTGCAAAATAGCAAACGCAAGGGAGGAGAATTTGTGAATGAGTTTGTCGGCCTAGGCGTTGTAAGTAATGTGTGTTGGTAGGTATTCTTATCCTGACGAAAATTGTTGATCAAGAGATATGACCTGGAGACTATTATAATCTTGACTCGTCTCCAGATCATACTGGATGAGATGGCTTGGTTGGATGGCCAGATTTTAGTGGATTCGCTTCTGTTAGCTTACTTGGTAGGACTTAGCATCTAGTTGTATCTAGGCATGGCTATGCATGTTTGTTCTTGTTTTCAGATTGGAATTGCTATGCCGTATGTACTCTATTAGTCAATGCTATTATGTTTTGGTTTGTTGAGTGGTTTAGATGGGTTTTTTGTTATCTGCATAGGGATTGTTTGACCTGTCAGTTTCTAAACAAATGTGGCTGGCCATGTTGGTATGAAATTATGCTGTAGGAATGCATTCCAGTTTCCTTTGAGATTGTCATGTTAATTTAAACCAGCATCGAGCGAGCTTCTCAATTTATTTTTGTTATTTTGATCAAAATGAGGATTTAGATGGTTTTGGAATGTTAGTGCGGTACACTTTTTCTAGCATTTGTAGCTGAAAATAACTAGTTATGTTTGCAGATTATTGTTAGTGTATGACCTGTTGATATTATTCCTCCTTTTAATGCATGGGGTGTCACTTTGTGCTAGGTCTCAGCTGTGTTATGAGATCCCTAATGAAATTCAATTCATGCTCATTTAAATATTTGGCATCAAACCAAACATTGCCAATATGCTATGCCAACAATTGGTTACTTTCTAAGGCTGTAAACCAAACACTATTTTTTGTTGCCATGCCAATTATTGGATACAAGCCAAACAGCCTCATTTTGCCAAATATTTGGTCATGCCATGAGTTGGCCATGGCATGGCTTTTCATGGCTACAAACCAAACAGCCCGATAAGCTTTACACTACACCACAGCACCTTTGTTGCAACAAACGGTCTATTGGCAAAAGCTACATGCAGTGTCACATAGTCTGTCGGCAATACATTTGGCGACAGACATCCCTCTATAGGTTAAAGTCCAGTCGGCAAAGACTTTTGCCGACCGACTAGGTATTACCGACAGACTAGCTGACTCCACATATAGCCTTATTGCCGACAGACATAATTTTGCCGTCAGACATAGTTATTACCGACAGACATATAATTACCGACAGACATATAATTACCGATAGATTGTGTGTTGGCAATCCACACTTTTACCGACAGATAGTTCGATGGGATGCTTTATCCCGATTTAAAAAAAATTCAATAATTAGCTTGATCACTATTAGGACAATCATGGTACTTTTATACTTCCATTCACAAAAATATAGTAGCCTCAACCATGATGACATTATGCAACATTATAACCAGGACAACAAAATAGAGTAGCCTAAACAGCACATTCAACATTACATTAATTAGCAGTATATTTAGGGCCACAATAAAAACATCTAAGACATCAAAATAGAGTAGCCACATCCATAGTGATAGCTTGCAACAGTACAACCATTGGCAGTATATTTAGGGCCACGATAAAAACATCAAAATAGCTAGCCAACTTTGTCCAAAAGTTTAAATAAGTATGTGAATTGATATAACCCAAAATGATCACTTGTAATACATCAAACTTAATTCTTAAAACAAATAACATCTTTGAAAGATTTCTTCGAACTTGCCATGGTCTTCCAACTTGCTATGGTCTTCCAACTTTATCTGCAAAAAGGAAATATGATCTTTAATCATAGGACACCAAAGTATAATATTTTATCTAGAATTATGCAAGCTTGAAAGTTTCAACATAATAAATACAACAATGCTACTCAGTTTGAATAATTGGATAATTCTACGACTAAAGGGAATAATAATTGGATAATTCTATGCAGTCGGACTGGTTGGGTGGATTTACAATTTTTAGGTAAAAAATCAGAGACATGATCCCTAGTTAACCCTATTTCCTTAACTCATTTATGAGCTTCCTGAACTTCCAATTTGAACAACCCTGCTGGGTGAGCAAACCCAGTGATGGCAACATCAGCTATATTCTGAGTGGTGCATAAACTATCTGTTTGCTTTCATGCAGGTGGCCTAAACAAACAGGTAGCTTTTTATCTGGGCTTTTCAAAAGCCATAAGCCTCCATATAACTAAAAGCCAAAAGTCACTGGAGAGAGGCTTTTTTTGGTTTATTGATGGTTAGTTTTAGACTAATAATACTAAAGTTAGATAAAATTACCCACCTCTATCACGTACAAAAGCCATTAGCTTTTATGCTGTTTAAACCAAAAAGCTGCTTTAAGCTATAAGCCAAAAAACCTAAACCTAAACAAACAGGGCCAAAAACATTCATTTCAGATAGCTTCACAACCAGGTCACATCAAGAGTAAGATCAGAAGGATGAAAACATAGTAATGTACTAATGTGACCATAGATTTTGATCTATCAAGTAAATATTGGCAACATAAACAAACTTATCGCTACAATTAGGAGCAAGAACTTGTAGACCAACAGATCAACCTCATTCTTTGATGCAAATATTATCAATTTCCTCTTTAGCGCTTGATTATAGCAAAGCATGCTTGTATATTAGGGCCAAATCTTAATGCCATAAACATGATTATTCAAGATAACAAAGCATGCACAGAGATGAATTCCTAGGGCTTGTAACATTTCATCACAGAGAGATGCATAACTTGATTATCTATGTGCTCTTTCAAAGAAACAAGGTACTATATTCTCTAGACCCTATTGCTTGGAAGGCGAATATCACCGTGAAGCACATAAGAAACATTATGGTCTAAACATACATGTATGAACACAAGAGCACGGAGATTAAATTTTGAATCATACAAAGTTAATCACGAAGTCCAAAGGCACCAATCTCAACCTCATCATAATAATCAAGCTCATGGATAGACAGTTCAATAAGCATCATTCACATTTCACAAGATAATACCAAGATGCATATAAGTATATCTTCCAATATACACACAAAAATTCATCAAAAGCATTGATTCTTATACACAATCAAGACAAAATAAATAAGATTTGTGCTTATGGTTCATGCTTGGAAAAGAGGGATAGGATCGGTACTTAGCTCATGGGGTTGAAAACTCTGGAAGGGTGGAGAACCGAAGCGTGGTAGAGGAAGCCGACATGGGTAGCCACCAGACCTGCAAGCGTGTGGCCTCAGAGACTCGAGCTCCCACCACCTCGCCAAGAACCTACTGTGGAGCCAAGCAAGAGGCCGACCAGGCGACCTAGCAGAGAAAAGGGGTGAGTAGAGTTGAGTAGAGTAGAGAAGTAGTAGAAAAAAAGGGATATAGAAACTTAGCTCGGAGGAGGTAGATCGAGTGGCGCTGCCATGGACACCAGATCCGCCTCATCCAAAGGGGTGTTTCGACGGATCCATGGTGACAATGATAGGAAAAAGGTAGGAGGTGAGTAAAGGAGTAAAGAAGTGGAGGAGTGAGAGAGAGAGGGTGATGGGTGTCACATCGCTCGTGGTCGGATGGGAGAGCCGATGGCGGCAGCTTGGTGCCGAGCATGCGGTGGTGGCGAAGGTCGGGCGCAAGAAGGGCGAGGGCTGCCACGATTCCTGTGGGAGAAGGAGGCGAACTACGGCGGTGCCTAGCATAGTAGAAAGCAAAGGGCCAGTCTCAGAGGAAGAAGAAGAGGAAGGCGGATGCGTGGTGAATTCAAGGCGGTCCGAGGCGCTGGTCAAAAGGGAAGAAAGCAAGAGGCGGCGGCACGAGAGAAAAGGAGAAGGGGAATGGGGTAGGCGGCGATCGAAATGAGAAACAGAGAGAGAAAAGGGAAAGGAAGAGCTGTGTGCGGCGCTAGAGAAAAAAAAGAAGAGAGAGACTAGGGATTAGGAGGAAGCAACCAGGCCGGTTGGGCCGAAGTAATGGCATGGCCCAAGACAAATAATAATAATAATAAATGAATGAATGAAATAAAATAAATAATTATAAAATTATAAAATACATGTGTGCATCTCAACCTAGCCTAAAATAAAAGAAAAATAGACTAAGAGAACAGTATAAAACCAATCTAAATTATATTTCCTTGTTTTTCTCTTTTCTCTAAATTAATTCAAACTTCAAAATACAGATACATTTAGTGCTTAACACTAAATACACAAGACTTACCAGAAAGTGACTTTTGAAAAGCCCAGATAAAAAGCCAGGGAGGGGATGCGGCGCCAGGCCCGATGCAAGCAACTAGATGGATCGGCTAGGCCAGATGAATCTGAAAAGGCCAAGAGATTAAGTTCAACGTTGGTCCACCAAAATAAGGAACTCACGCCTAGACTATTTTGGTTCCTGCTCAGTTGATTGACTCTGATGTATATAAATGCCATCTTAGATGGAATTTTCTCTGGCGTTTATAAACGCCAATTTAAATTCTAAGAGGGTGAGTCAACTTTTATGAATTTTCCTGTACTACATAGAATGAATTCTAGTGGCGAATTTCTGTTGCATGTTAGAAGTGTAAGCAGAAGTCCTCTGAGTAATTTTCAGCTCATTCGGAGAACAAAGACTAGCTTGAATAGGCTGATAGAGCAAAATGACATAGGCAACAAAGGGTGAGTCGACTTCTATGATTTTTTGTGGGTAATATAGAGTGAATTCGAAATGCGAATTTTTGTGGCACATTTGTGGTGCAAGTGGGAATTCTCTGTGAAATTTTTAGCTTATTCGGAGAACAAATGCTCGACTGAATAGCCTAATAGAGCCAAACGGTGTACGCAAAAGAGCGTGTGCTAACTTCCATGATTTTTACTGGGTAATACAGAATGAAATCGAGCGGCGAATTTCTGTGGCAAGGTATCACTGCAAGTGGGAGTCTATCATGAAATTTTCTCCTTATTCGGAGAATAAATGCTCTCTTGAATTGGCGATAGAACCGAATAGGGTAGGCAAAAAGGGTGAGTCAACTTTTATGAATTTTCCTGTACTGCACAGAATGAATTCTACTGGCAAATTTCTGTTGCATATTAGAAGTGTAAGTAGGAGTCCTCTGAGTAATTTTTAGCTCATTCGGAGAACAAAGACTAGCTTGAATAGACTGATTGAGCAAAATGACAAAGGCAACAGAGGGTGAGTCGACTTCTATGATTTTTTGTGGGCAATATAGAATGAATTCGAACGGTAAATTTTTATGGCACATTTTTTGTGCAAGTGGGAATTCGCTATGAATTTTTTAGCTCATTCGGAGAACAAATGCTCGACTGAATAGCCTAATAGAGCCAAACGGTGTATGCAAAAGAGCGTGTGCTGACTTCCATGATTTTTACTGGGTAATACAGAATGAAATCGAGCGGCGAATTTCTGTGGCAAGGTATCACTGCAAGTGGGAGTCTATCATGAAATTTTCTCCTTATTCGGTGAATAAATGCTCTCTTGAAGTGGCGAAAATGGTGACGCTGGGCACAGCCAAGCTTGTGCCAGGCGCGCCAGGGACGCAGATGATCTTTGGGTGTGGCTAAGCCGATGTCAGTGCGCGCCAGAACACGGTGATGGTGGCTGCAGACATGGTGATGCTGGGCGCAGCCGCGGTCACAGTGATACTGGGCGTGGCCGTTGTAGGCTAGGCCTCGTTGGACGCGGTCACGGTGCAATGTACCCAACATTGCCGACATTTAATCTGCTGCCACACCTTTACCATCAGACAGTTTGACCTAGAAAATGAGAATCGCCGACACATAGTGTGTCTCTACATATCAAAATAATTTCCAATGCACCATCTGACCCTAAAAGTATTATTGCCGACAGTTAGTCCGTCACCAAGTTTTAGTGACAGATAGTTGGTCGGTAATTATGTATTATTGCCGACTGATGTCTGACGCTAATTTGGTGTCATGGTGTAGTGTTATGCCAAGTTCAGCAAATGCGAGTTTTGGATGAAGGAAGTATCTTTCTTGGGCTATGTCATTTCAGCTGGAGGAGTTGCTGTTGACCCGAGTAAAGTAAAGGATGAACTTGATTGGAAGCAACCAAAATCAGTAACTCAAATTAGAAGTTTTCTTGGTTTGGCTGGATATTATAGAAGATTTATAGAATATTTCTCCAAAATCGCGAAACCACTTACACAACTATTAAAAAAAAGAAGTTTGAATGGACCCTGTGATGTGAAGATAGTTTCCAAGAGCTCAAGAAGAAACTAACCTCTACTCTAGTATTGACATTACCAGATATACAAAAAAACTTTGTGATTTATTGTGATGCTTCGAAGCAAGGTTTAGGTTGTGTGTTAATGCAAGAAGGTAAAGTGGTAGCCTATGCATCTAGGCAGTTACGCCTTCACGAGGAAAATTACCCTACTCATGATTTGAAGTTAGCAGTCGTGGTACATGCCCTCAAAATTTGGAGGCATTACCTCATCGGGAATCGAACTAAGATATACACTGACCATAAGAGCTTAAAGTATATATTCACTCAGCTAGATTTAAACATGAGGCAAAGAAGATGGTTGGAGCTGATAAAGGATTATGATGTTGGAATCCATTATCACCCTGAAAAAGCTAACGTAGTGGCCGATGCTCTGAGTAGGAAGAATTATTGTAATAGTATATCAGTTAAGGAAAGCCAACTAGCTTTGCACGAAGAATTCAAAAAAATGAATTTGGAGGTGGTGGATCAAGGATACATCAATATGATGGAACTACGACCTACCTTGAAGGACCAAATTCGAGAAGCTAAGAAAGAAGATGCAGAGGTTTTGAAAATTATTGAGAGGATGAAGAAAGGAAAAGCCCCAGGATTTTCAATAGATGAAAAAGGTACTCTATGGTTTGGGAAAAGAATTTTTGTACCCAATAAGAAAGAAATCAAGGAAATGATCTTAAAGAAAGCTCATGAGACCGCCTATTCCATTCATCCAGGAAGTACCAAAATGTATTTGGATTTGAAAGAATCGTATTGGTGGACCAGTATGAAGAGAGAAATTGTAGAGTTTGTTGCTTTGTGCAATATCTGCCAATGGGTGAAAGCTGAGCATCAGAGACCTGCAGGATTACTACAACCGTTAAAAATTCCCAAATGGAAATGGGAAGAGGTCGGAATGGATTTCATCACTGGATTACCAAGGATTCAATCTGGATATGATTCAATCTGGGTTATAGTTGTTCGTCTGACTAAATCTGCTCATTTCATTCCTATTAAAACCACCTACACTGGAGACAAATTGGCAGAGTTGTACATGATAAAGGTAGTGTGTTTACATGAAGTACCTAAGAAAATTATGTCGGATAGAGGTACTCAATTCACCTCAAAGTTTTGGTAAAAATTGCATAGTTTATTGGGTACGAACCTTAACTTCAGCACAGCATATCATTCACAAACAGACGACCAGACCGAAAGAGTAAATCAGATTTTAGAAGACATGCTCAGATCCTATGCTTTGACAAACAAGACATGTTGGGATAAGAGTTTGCCTTATGCAGAGTTTTCATACAACAATGGATATCAATCAAGTATTCAGATGTCACCTTTCGAGGCATTATATGGACGCAAGTGTCGAACACCACTTTATTGGAAGGAAACTAGAGAAGGAAAAGTGTTTGGACCAGATGTACTCAAGGAGGCAGAAGAACAAGTGAGGTGGATTCAACAAAAATTAAAAGCTGCTCAAAGCCGACAGAAAAGCTACGTTGATAACCGACGTCGGGACTTGAAATTTGCCAAGGGCGACTTCGTGTATCTGAAAGTTTCACCAATGAAAGGAATCAAACGATTTCGGGTTAGTGGAAAGCTTACACCTAGATATATTGGACAATTCCAAGTTTTGGCCAGAAGAGGCGAGGTGGCGTATCAGTTGGAATTACCACCGCAACTAATTGACGTGCATGATGTATTTCATGAGTCTCAGCTATGAAAATGTTTTCGAGTACCAGAGGAACACATGTCCTTAGAACAGTTAGATTTACAGCAGGATCTTTCTTATAAGAAATATCCAATACAGATTTTGGATGAGGCAGTTCACATGACTCGCAACAGAAGTATCAAATTCTGTAAGGTGTAGTGGAGCAACCATACCGAGAGGGAGGCTACTTAGGAGCGTGAAGAGGACCTACGAGCAGAATTCTCAAATATATTTCCCAGCTCTATCGGATCTCGGGGTCGAGATTCCGTTTAAGGGGGGTAGGTTTGTAACATCCCTATTTTTCATAAAAATTAAAATCACGCATATAGTATTTGTACAAAATAATAATAATAAAATATAAAAAATATAAAATAATAATAAAATAAAATCTTGTTTATAAGAAAAACATTTGAAAAATGAGAATGTTCCTTTCAAATATTTTCAAAAAAACTTGAATTATAAATTACGTTTGATTTTATAAAGATCTATACAAGTGTTTGATTTACTAAATAAATTTTTGCAAAAAATATATATTCCAAAAAATTCTAAAACCAAGTTTATTAGGTTCCAAATATTCCCTAGTATTTTAGAAAAATTTTCCAAGATTTTTAGAGCCTTTTTACTATTTTATCTCAGACACCTTTTTGTCTCCGCACTATGCAAATTCAATAAAAAAAACCAACGTGTCACTGTACATCTTCCATCTCCAGGCAGAGGAATTGTTTCCTCTCTCCTCCATTAGAGCCCAACGGAAGCTTCAATATCTCCTCCAAACTAAATACCCAAAATTCAATAAAAACCATATTTGGAATCCATGTCACATCCTCATCAATCCACAACCGTTTCCCAAATTAATCCCCCACCAATTTGTTCATAAGCAAGAAAGAAATGTTAGTGCGTCCGTTTTTTGTTTTCATTGCGATTTCTAGCCCTTTGGTCTTTCATTCGCACTATAAGAAGGGGCGTTAGGAGTCTCTCTTCGTTGCCAATCCATCCCTCCCCTTCCTGAGAGCCATCTCATCCTCGTTCCACCGGATTTTGCAAACGATGGAGTGCGTTCTTATTCGGGCGTACTGT
The DNA here is from genome assembly GCA_036346375.1 of Guadua angustifolia. Classification (NCBI taxonomy): domain Eukaryota; kingdom Viridiplantae; phylum Streptophyta; class Magnoliopsida; order Poales; family Poaceae; genus Guadua; species Guadua angustifolia. The sequence goes on along the minus strand of CM070504.1, from coordinate 53,224,651 downwards.
CTTCCGACTGCCATTGCCGATTAGTCATCCCTCTGCCGCCGTCGTCACTGCCGGTGAGTTCGCCGCGCCGTGCCGCCACCACTCGGCAGGATGGTCAGCCCTCTGGGCTTCTCTTCCTTCACGCCGGCCATCCTCTGATGCTCTGTATCATCCATGAACAGTGTACGCTACAGTAAATTGCGAGCTACAGTTGTACATGTTCTTTTCACTAAATTATGATATTTTTATTTTTGTTGCAAATACGTTTTAGTTCCAAATTGTATGGAACATTTTTTTTAATTAGCAAAAATTAATAACTATTCACAGTAATTTTTCAGAAATTTTATAAATAAATTTATTCTGTCAAATTATTCACGGAATATCTAAAATTATGAATTTTGTATCTCTTAAAATATGTGTCCAAAAATGTTGAAATAAATTTTATAAATATTATAAAATGCTAAATTATGGATATGGAAGTTTTCATGAAATTATGAATTAATTTGATTCTCTGTATTTTCCGAATGTGTGTTTATTTGTTGTTTTTCGTACGATAGAAACGTTCGACGTCGACGCCGTTGCTGATCCGCAAGAAGACAACTCTCTCCTTGATGACCAAGGCAAGTTCCCAGTAAATTTTTGCAAGTTCCCTTGAAGCATGTTGATTCATGTTTGGAAATGCTTTGTAGATTTACAAACTTGCATGCTATGTTGATTACAAAAAAAATTATGATAGATTGTAGTTAAATACCTTGTTAATATGTATGCTTGTTACATATTAATCCATCTGTTCTTTGGCTGCCCTAGAATGATTAATTATAATATAAATATCTTGACACCTTGTTTAGTATAATAGTAGTGCTTAGTTATGTTAAATACTATTTGTATGTTTAATTGAAGACATGTTACTTGTAATTCTAAATGATTGAGTGAAAATATTATTTAAAAAGGGCAGTTGGTGCTGCCAGTTTGGTAAAATAAAAGAAAAGATTTGGTATTTTAAAACTTGAATAGGGTGGAAGGTTGCAAGGTGGGTGCAGAATGCACGAGACTCGGGTTTGAATATGTACCACCCTAGTCACCCTAAGGACCGATCCCTTGTGATTGTCAAATAATGTACAACAGTGCGGCCGCGAGTTCCGTTATGGGACAGGTCTGGCCGAGTAGCTAGTGAAAACTTAATTAAGGCATGCCAGACGGTGGAATAGGCGTGGTTGGAGCCACAAGAGTCCTACAGGCGCAAGAGGGGCTTCTATTATGGTCGTAGCCATTTGGCGGTGAAACCTCTGCGGGCGTGACTTAGTGAAGATGTAGTTAGAGAAATGGCCTTGTGATTTTCACTTGAGATTATATGCCAAAGGAAGTGTATGACCAAAAAGAGTGAAATATCCCTCACGGGTAAAGCGTGCAAACTCTGCAGAGCAAACAAACTATTCGAATAGCCGTGCCCACGGTCAAGGGTGGACAAAGAGCGCTGTCACATGGTAGATTTCCCCTATTTGGTTTCTAAATCAGATTTTTATAAAATGAAGCACGGTTGGAGCCATGAATGTTTTGGTTTGGTAAAATTCCGTGGTTGGAGCCACGAGGAAACGATTTCAAAAGAAAACCATGGTTGGCGCTGTGGAAAAGTATTCTTAAAATAAAATCATAGTCGATGTCGTGAGTTGGTCTATGTTTTGTTTTTCCACAGTTGAAGCTGTCTTGAAAAGTTTGAAAATCTCATTTCTTAAAAGAAAATACCTTTGAAAACTGCTTTTCAAAATTCTAGGATAAAATCTTAAAAATTGGCTTTTTGCAAATTAACCAATGCCCTCCCTTGAATTAAACTACATACTGCATTTCTTTCCGGACTTGTTGAGTATGTTGCATACTCACCCTCGCTTTTCATTGCGGGGCTGCTTATTCTATAAAGCAGATCAAGAGATCAGGGATAGCTATCCAAAAGCCTACATCTCACCGCTCGACATCTGAGATGAAGGCTTTGAAGAGGAAGATTTTCAGGACGTCTAGGCAAGTGGCTATTAAGGTGATGCTGATTTTGGGGCATCTAAGCAAGTGGCGAAGTTGGTAAGATGGAAAATTTATGTTCAATGTGCTATTAAGGTCGAGAGTAATGCAGAGAAGTCATGTAGCACAGTTCTTTTATCAAACTTGGAAAATAGAAGCCTTCATCTACTTGTTAAGAGTCAAGACAAATGATTAGTAAAATAGTATTCAAGACAATTATTAAAACATTATTTCACAACATAGTAGAATATTTTACATTCTTGTTTGAAGACTTTTCCCTAAACTGTTTCCAGGGCATATCATTAGCTTCTAATTGATATTTGTTTAGAAGTCTAGCTCATCTATTTGAGGTCACAACCCACAACTTTTTTGTATTATGTCATCTCATGGGACAAATTGAGGCAATTATTGTCACAACCATTGCTGCAGCAATAAAGGTGCACATTTTCTCTTTTTCACATTACCAGACTGTGCTGCGGTCCAGGATGGCCCGGATGTCATCTCCAGCCGGAAGGATAGGTTAGGAGGGGTCGTTCCCTTGTCTTCTCTGATTGGATTGGTAATTCGGTTCGGTTTCTGATTGGATTGGTAATTCGGTTTGGTTTCTGCGATCCCTCATTGCCCGTGCCTCTACTCTACTCGCTTGGCTCCCTGGCCTCGACTCTTCCCTCCGACGGGGCTTCACGAGGCTGTTGGCTGCTAGACCTCATCGGCGTGCAGAGACAAGGTGAATTAGCAACTTCGTGCTACTTCTTGCTGCCGCAGATTTTTTGACTGATGCTAATTGTTACTCGCTTTTATGTTAAGTTCATACTACTTCATACCGACTGGAATTTATTTTGTGTGGTGCCTTTTCCTGCAGCAATGGATTCCAGTATGGACAATATTAAAGACTCAAACAGACCGTACATGCAGTGGGAGCATGAGGGAGCGGTAGTTCTAGCTAAACACAATAGCAATACAATATCATGATGTTGCAAAATTCCTTTTTTCCCCACTGATATCTTCAGTCATGTGTGCTTCCGAGGGTTCATTCGACAAAACGCCCTTATTATTTCAAACTCCAATAAGAAAATCCTGATTTTATGCAGCTTGGATAATATAGCATAATTGCACGATGTTTTAAATTTACCCTGGCTGTTGCAGTTTAATTGAGAATTTCCATCAAATTCGTAAAGGTGAAGATTAGAAGAACCCTCCTGGGTTCAACAAACAGCTAAATGATGAGAAGCAATATCCACACCTCAGTTTTGATATTATTATAATTTGTCTCTTGTTTGTTACGACTAACCAAAAGAGAAAGACTATATTATTCCTATGTCACTTTGGTAAAACAAGGTCCTATCAACTTGAGGAAAACAAAAATAGGAAATTAAAATTTTCTCAACGTCCATTTGTATATTTACATGCCATGTAATGTTTCTTTGTTCTTTGTATTCCTCTTCGTGCTATTATATATGCTTTGCTGGTATTGTTGCAGCTATCAAGCGGTTGAGGACAATGTTCAAATGGCATTTGGTGAAAATTGATAGTTATTTTTGTATTAATATTCTTAATATGCTTCTGGAAGGTTAGGTGTTTTAGCATTCTTGTTCAAAGTACCTGGATAAATTGAAGCTATGTGAAATGAATTATAAGTCTTCGATGTTGGAAGAGAACAAATTGACCAAACAGATCAAGCTATTGAGTGCTCAAAATTGGTGCCCTGCTAACTTAAATAATATTGTTGACACTCTTTGATAGCAAATTTTAACAGGAAAATGTTCTTGTAATTCGGTGACCAACTGTTCAGGTCAGAGTTCATGCCGCTGCAACTCTAACCCAATAAGTGAATTTATCTCAAATCTGGACTAATATCCATCCTTTGAAACGAAGCTAAACTTGGTATTTTAGCCAGTCGAATCCTCAAAAGCAACACCAATGGATCCTGCTAGCTGAAAAATGGTGATGCATAGCTGCGTGAAGCCAAAGTAGATTCAGAAATCTGGTTATGGATGGGTGGGCAACAACTTATTAGCTTTCTGGATTGTTATCTTGAGGCTTAATCGAGTAGCGCTCATTGTTTGATGTACTAATTTGACAGCCGCACCTTTTGCATGTGGATCTTGTTCGATCCTGAGTTTTAAATCTAGAATTGGAGATGAGTTCAAGTAGCATAGGTTCGATGTTAAAGTCCATGGATGGGGACTGAGTGCTCTTAATTAAGCAGATAGTATGTAGTCAAGCATCATTGGATGTCTGCTATCTGAGATGAAGTGTAATGAGATTTCTTGAGCATCTGTTTAGATATTCTCTTGAATGTTCGTTCCGTTGCAATGCAAGAGCGTTTAGCTATCACTTCCTACATATAAAATGAAATGTTCCACATATTTGGTTTTAATATCTAATAGCTTATCGACGATGTTCTACGTATCTCTACTGCTTCTAATTAGGAGTTGGTGGTGATACGTCCGTTCTTCACCACCAACCCACGTCTAAACCGTGAAAAAAATCGCTGAGAGAAAAAAAACCAGACCGATCGACGGGAAAAAAACCTAAGCCGTTTTTCGCTCCATTCCTCATGATATGCTCACCTCCCGACTTCTCTATGAACACGACAGCCGCCCCATCTGCGAGTCCAGATGCCTTCCCCGGTGCATCCTTGCTTCTATGTAATCGGGAGAAATAGATGTTTGATCTTGTAGCATAAATTTTTTTTATTGCTTGACCTTTATGTTCCGTTATTAATTTTATTTTTCGTAGCAACGTACGGGCATTGAACTAGTCTGTAGTAACGCACAAGCACTAAACTCATACAACCAAGCTTTATCTCTTCTTGTGCTTTAATTACAAAATATGGCCATGCTATACAAACGACATCCTTGGTAGAATAGCATCAATCCTTCTACATATGTGACTTTAGATGGAAGCAAAAAAATTTTGACCTTGCTCAATTTTTTTACAAGTTTGACTTCTATCCAAATGAAATTACAAATCTGACTCCTTCTTAAATGCGGTAGGCACCCACTGTGCTCCTCAACCGCAGCAGGTGGACCTGCAACGGTCTCACAACACGACAGATGATACGTGTCGTCTTCCAATCCTTCCGCAGTTAAGAAGTGAGCTAAATTTGCAATTTCGTTTGGACAAGTACCAAAGTTGGAAAAAAAAACCAAGAACTCCTTTGGATCCACATGTGGGGCCATGTTTCTCTCGCCCGAAGCCCAACTTATGTAAAACAATGGTATTTCTCAGGTGTTCACATCGGTCAATTGATCTACAACAGAGTCTTTTCCATGGCAAAAAAATGAACAATATTACTCCAGTTCCTATACGCCAACCCCACAAATCAATTAGCTGCTGCTGCTCTCCCAGAGCCGAAGAGCAGATAGATAGATTCTTCAGCGCAGCATGCGGGGCGGAGGCGCATCGGTGTCCAAGTAGGAGTAGCCCGCACGGCGGCTCGGCCCGTGAACTCGTACTGGCGGATGGCCTGTCCCGGGCAGGGGATAGAGAGGAGCAGCAGCAGCGAGGGTCTGTAGTAGAGGTGGGTACTGGGCGGGACTATTTTGGGTCGGTACGAGGTACGTCCGACTCAGCCCGATCTATAGCCCAGCACAGAACTATTCTAAATGGGCCGGGCCGGTACGGCATGGTTGTCCGGGTCGTGCTGGGTCTGCCAATCGGGCACGATGGGCAGCCTGACCCGGCACGATAGTTGAGGCCGTGCTCGGGCCGGCACGGCCCGAAACAGGCACGCACCTATGTTATATGTGTGGGTGAGCAAATCAAGGAGTAATGAAAGAAAACTCTAGTAGACTAGAGAAAAAGAAGGGAATGCATCAATACATTGTATGTGTGTGTGAGCAAATCAAGGAGTAAATGCATGGCTACATGCATGTGACTGAAAGGAGCAACTGCATCAAGAAAATCGAGAAGAATAAACACAATAGGATTTTGTTTCGACCAGAGAAAAGGGAAGTCCTAGACAGATAAAGAAAGAAATCAATTCGTAATCATTTTTTCTCGTAGTAAAATTATAAATGGGTCGGACCTGGGCCGGCACGGCACAAAGCAGGCATGAAGCGTAAATGGACCGTGCCTGGGCTCGCCGAAAGCGAGCTGGGCCAGCCCGGCCCGGCACGGCGAGCACGATGGGCCGTCGCGGCCCAGAACGGTTTAAACCCGAAACACAATAAACCCATGCCGGGCCGGCCCGACCCGGCACAACGCCCACCTCTAGTTTGTAGTAGGCTAAGCCCGATAATGTGGTACAAGGTTATTATTATACCCATATTAAATTTGTCTCTTACTATTTTATCCCTCTGTTAAATGATATAACGTCACATCACACTTTTCACACAAATTAAAGCAGTGGCGAAAACAAGAAAAAAAAAAGAGACGATCGCCATGTCTGCCTCTAATATGTAGTGTGCCTTCAGTTTGGGTTCTCGGCGGAAAAAACTCATTAACTGCACCCTTGATTCCTCGATTTCTACCTAACCTTATATTTCAAAACAAGTTTTTTAATGTAGGCCAGGAGATCCGACATTCACTATTAGAAAAAAATAAGCACCAATATCAAACCGAGGCTTGAATCCTGGTGGACGTAGCCACAACTACCCACCAAACTAACCGACCTACCCACCAAATTAACTGACCTTTCGTTAGTTCTCTTTTCTGAAACAAGATTATAGTGATATATTATAGTAGCTCGTTTAATGGTAGAAATAGTTTTTCTATGGTACGAGTGTAAAATTTTGAATTTTTTAATAATGATGCTACATTTGTAATATTTTTAAAAATTAATCTTGCAAATATATATTTTTTTAAAAGGCTCACGCCTACTATTCCGCCGTCCAATTGCATGTTTCACTTTCCTAGCAAGAAATTGTTTCCGAGAATAAGTTTGGGCCTATGTTGGGGTTGCAAAGTACATTTGCATGCAAATGGTGGGTTTCCCTACGCTGTGATTGGCAACTTAAACATCTTAAAGCCCACATGTGGTGACCAATATTTGTTCCTAAGGCCATTCATGATGTCTTATAAAACCTGTGCTAGCATATGTTTTTTTCCTTGGCTTGGGTTAGGGCAGTAAAAAAAAACTCGAGGGACACGAGTTACTCAAGCTCAGCTCGTTCTAAACTCACTTCGAACTCCAAACTAGCCGGACTCAAGTTTGATCCTGAGCTCGCGAGCTTCACAGAGCTAGCTTGAATAGTTCGCGAGATTGGTAAATTTATAAATTACTTGTTAAATATTACTATATATTACCATTTACAAAGCTTACTTGTAACATTCAAAATTTTTAGCCCTTTCACATTTTCTTCGTTTTCTAACAATTTTGAGACTTCAAAATTTTCTTTTTAATGCAAGCAAATCAATTTGGACAAAACTTTTGAATCCAGCAAGCAAATCAATTTGGACAAACACTACTACAGAACGACACATCACTATCACTTTATCTGTGTCGGTTCTTAAGTTTTTCGGAAAAAACGATTGTGATAAGTAACTTCGGAAGGGTGTTAGTAATAATCACTATCGGTTACGAGATTATAAGATTGTGATTATCACTATCATTCTTTTAAAAGTGATAGTGATGTGTGATCATCACTATCACTTCTATAAAGAACCGATTCTGATCACTATCACTTGTTGAAAAGAACCGATTCGATGTTATCACTATCATTCTTTATATATTATATGATGACCGTGCACATCAATATCACTTTTTGAAAAGAACCGATTCGATGTGCTCGTGCTTATGTATTGATGGCGTGCACATCAAGATCGCTTTTAAAAACCGATTATGTGCCTCGCTAGGTTATATATACCACTCAAGACCGAACTCTTCTCTGCTTTTTTGCTCCAGAGGAGATTTCTCCGCCGCCACCCGAGAAAATAGCTCATATTGTGTGGTTGGAAGCAATAGTTGGGTGAGAAAATTTGAAGTCCTCATGGGTGGGTATTAAGAGGGCAAAATTGAAACCCTATCTTGAGGAGATTCCCTCTCCCTATTGCGGTTTTCTTCAAAATGTGAGCAGCAATTCTTTAAACCCTTCAATTTTGCTCTGGTAATTTCGATATGTCATCAATAAAGTTTAGGTTGCCTTTGGAATTGTGTACGTGCTTTCAGATTTCACACTCTTTATTTGACAAGCGCATATCTATTTAATTTTGTAGTGCGATCTCTGTTTATATATATGGAATTATTATTGCTATCATGTGGTAATCTGTTATTAGAGTTTAGGCGGCGAACCTCGTCTCCTGTTCGAGGTGCTTATTTATAAATATCTTTGAACGAAAGGGCATATTTATAAGCGGCGATCTCGAATTGTCCACGTTTTTGGACAATTCGAGGATATATGGTTCGAGCAAGTTCTGAAGTGTGTTGTACAACTCGAGTAGATTTGATGGCGTCTCTCGGTGTTCTCCGATACACACCCTCTTGACTGTTGTTGAGGCGTGTATCCGGAGAACAATGAGATGTCTTCCAAATTTTCTCTGAGTTGTACAACGGCTTAGAACTTGCCCAACCATATATCTCGAATGGGATTAGGACCTAACCTATTTAGAGATTAGGAGTCATCGTTGGTACCCTTGATTTGTTTCGTTGTAGTAGAAAGATTTGCAAGCTCTTGCACTAGCTATATAATTAGATTATTTGATATCATTTGTTGATGTTAAAATTTATGTCTCTTATGTAGGGAATTGGAAGCTTTAAACTAGGGAAGAAGCTAGGTATCGATCGTGAGTACATTTATATATCTTGGAACACATCCACTATTTTGCAAAGGTAATATTAATTGAAATGATGTCTCAATATTTAAAATAGCTATAGCTAGTTGTCGCTCGATTTTTCCTTAATTTATTGTGCGAAATTTAATTGCGATGGACCGTGAGGAATGGATGTATCGAAAAGCCGTGTGAGTGCTGAATTTGAGAGGGTGTTAAGGAGTTCAAAAAATTGCGAAGACGACATGGTGAGGAGGGTGTAAACTTCATATATTGTCCTTGCATTGATTGCACCAATCGAGGAGATTTAACAACTCATCTCAAATTGAGGACCACGATTCGACGTGCCTTCGTGAGGAATTACACATGTTGGATCCATCACGGGAGGCGGTAGTACCCTCCGATATGCAACGAAGATACGGTGGAACCGGATGACGAGTTGCAACTGATATGTTTGAGGAGGATAATTTGGAGCAAATGTTGCGGGATATGGAGGGTAATTACGGAAAGAGAGTTTGAAAAGTTTAAAAGCTTGATAGAAGATTTATGCCAAACCGCTGTTCACAAAGTTGCAAAGCGGAATACACCAGTTGGGTTCGGTCCTTGCATTGTTCGAATGAAGGCAAAACACCGTTGGACGGATACAAGTTTCAATGCACTACTAGTTCTTCTATCGGATCTGCTTGAGAGAAGCGAGCTGCCAACAAGCATTTATGAAGCGAAGAAGCTACTATGTCCCATGGGAATGGAAATAGAAAGGATACATGCATGTCCTAATGATTGCATCTTGTACCGTAACGCACATCGAGAGCTGCGTTTGTCCGGTTTGCGGTGTGCCGGTACAAACAAAAGGAGAGGCATAACGACAAGAAGCGTAGAGCCGGGCAACGACGGTGAAGAGGTCATCACTAAAGGTGCACCGCCAAGGTATTGTGGTATTTGCCCATCATTCCCGTCTGGAGCGGTTGTTTGCAAATCCGAGAGGCAAAATTGTTGCTGGCATTACGTCTCGAAAGGAAGATGGCAAGTGAGACACCTCGCGATTCGGCTCAATGGAGAAACATCGATTGGAAACATGAGGAGTTTGGTGCGAAATGAGGAACATAAGATTTGGGTTGAGTACCGCGGAATGAATCCGTTTGGTAAAATGAGCGATCGTCACAAAGACTGGCGATTCATTGTGTATCTACAACCTCCCTCCTTGGTACATGCATGAAGCGGAAGTATATCATGATGTCATTACTAATCTCGGGACCCAAACAGTATGAAATGATATTAATGTGTACCTTGCACCATTGATCGAGGATTTGATAAAATTGTGGAATGAGGGGTCGTCGTGTGGGATGCGTACAAAGAGAGCATTTCACCCTACTGCTATGGTATTTTGCACCATAAATGATTTCCGGCCCTTGGTAATTTGGCGGTGTTCTGATCTGAAGGAGCCAAAGCGTGTCCTATTTGTGAAGAGGAGACTGAGAGTCTATGGCTGCCGAATTCCAAGAAAACTGTGTATATGGGTCACCGTAGGTTTCTACCTCGAAGTCATCGATACCGTAAGATGGATGACAAATTTGATGGGAAGAGGAAAGTCCGTTCGGCACCGCAGCCTATGAGTGGAAGCCAAGTATATTCACGTGTAGAGGATATCGATGTTCATCTGGAAAAGCCAGTAAATCTGTTAGTCCTAGGACCATTTGGAAGAAGAGGTCAATATTCGGGACTTACCGTCTTCGGAAGGAGTTAGATGTCGGCATTGTATTGATGTCATGCATGTTGAGAAGAATGTCTGCGACAACTTGGTTGGCATCTGCTGAACATACAGGAAGACCAAAGATGGTGTCAATGCTCGTCGCGACATGGCCTACATGGGAATCGTGCCCAGACTTGCGGTGATAGAGGAGGATGGAAAAGGCCCGTACATCCTGCCGCATGCTACACCTGTCCAAGAAGGAGAAAGAAGATCTCTGCAAATGTCTCCAAAGTATTAAAGTTCCATCTGGCTACTCATGAACATTAAGAAGCTCGTGTCTATGGATGATTTGAAGTTGTTGGGCATGAAGTCCCATGATCGCCATGTCTTGATGACCCAAATGCTCCCGGTTGCAATCCAAATATTCTCCCAGAGGATGTCGGGTTGGCAATCACAAAGTTGTGTTATTTCTTCAATGCGATCTCTGCAAAGTTATTGACCCGATGTACTAGACAACTTACAGAGTGAGGTGGTGCGCACTCTGGTCACCTTGAGATGCATTTCCCGTCGTTCTTTGGCGTAATGGTCCACCTTGTTGTTCACCTTGTCGAGAGATTAAGATATGTGGACCCGCTTTCCTCGTTACATGTATCCGTTCGAGAGGTACATGGGTATATTAAAGTCGTGACGTGAGGAATCGGTGGCTTTGAGGGTAGTATTGTTGAAGGTTATGGGATCAAGAGGTTATTGAGTTTTGCGTGGACTACGGGTAAAGACAAGCAATCGGTGTTCTGTATCTCGTCATGAGGGCAGACTTCTTTGGTAAAGGAACCGTTGGGTCCAAACTAATGAGTCAGAGGTTTGATATGTATTGCAAGGCGCATTTCACGATCTTCGAGAATAAGCGCAGGTTCGCCCATACATCGAGCAAAGATAAGTTGATATTACGGAAGAGAATCCACAAATGGATGAGCTTTCCATCGCTACAAGAACACAATGATCGATTCCTCACATGGTTCAAAGAAAAGCGGAGGTCTCCTTTATTGAGAATGTAAAATGGTTGGTGACGGACCAAGATTTAATGTCTGAGACATGGCAGGGTACGATATTAATGGTTACACCTTTTACACTGAGAGTCAAGATGCCAAGAGTACTGTCCAAAACAGTTGTGTGAGTATAAATGCTTTCTCTGATGATCATCACTCGAAAACAGTCTCCCCAACCGCAATGAACTCCTACTATGGGATGATCGAAGAAATTTGGGAGCTCGATTACGGAATATACCAAGTTCCATTGTTCCGATGTAAGTGGGTACGTCTTCCACATGGAGTGAAGGTCGACAAGAGAGGCTTTACTATTGTGGATCTTAGTAGACTCGCCTACAAAGATGATCCGTTTGTCCTTGCGAAGCAAGCAACTCAAGTCTTTTACGTGCGCGATCCGGCCAATCCAAGGTTGCACGTCGTTCTTCATGGCAAGAGATGGATCGTAGGAGTTGAAGATGTTGTAGATGAAGAAGAGTATAACCAATTCGATGAGATACCTTCATTTGCAGATGGGGCTTGTCTTAGCGGGGATGACGACACACATGGAGCCAATTACATGCGAGTAGATCATCATGAAGGGCAATATTGTAAATAAATGGACTATTATAATGTATGTAAAATAGTATTGTAAATCCAAGGTGATTAATTGCTGTTTGGAGGCTTCGATGGAAATGCATGTAATTTCTCTTTATGCCTGCACTTTGTGCCATAATTTGTGAAAGAAAATTCCATTTGATGAAATTATTGTTGGGAAAGCTTGTAATTAGTCGAAAGTTCATTTCGAAATTTTCGTACAATTCAGATTAATTTGAAAAAGTTTTGACTTTTCTCGCTTTTATGCACAAATCATGTCTCTGAAATGAATTTTAGCATATTTCTTGAATGAGGTCGCTTTTTCCAAAAATTATTTTATGAAAAGTTTCAAAGATCCTGAAATATGTTTCGCAAAATTTCTAATAATTTCAACAATATATGACAAAGTTATGGCATTTTCTCTCTATGATGAAATCTGAAAATTCAAAACTTGCGATGTCCGAAAAGGAATAGTGCAATAAACTACATCGATTATCGGTTTTATTAAAAAAGTGATCTTGATGACTAACATCGATGTTTTATTAGAAAAGTGATGATAAAGAATCGATGTCGGTTTTATTAGAAAAGTGATACTAATGACCTGAGAATCAATATCGGTTTTATTAAAAAAATGATAGTAATGATAAACCATCGATATCGGTTTTATTAAACAAGTGATACTGATGACTAACATCAGTGTTCTATTAGAAAAGTGATGATAAAGAATCAGTATCGGTTTTTATTAGAAAAGTGATACTAATGATACGTAATCATTATCGGTTTTATTAAAAAAGTGATAGTAATGACAAACCATCGATGTCGGTTTTATTAAACAAGTGATACCGATGACTAACATCGATGTTCTATTAGAAAAGTGATGATAAAGAATCGATGTCGGTTTTTATTAGAAAAGTGATACTAATGATCTGTAATCATTATCGGTTTTATTAAAAAATGATAGTAATGACAAACCATCGATATCGGTTTTATTAAACAAGTGATACCGATGACTAACATCGATGTTCTATTAGAAAAGTGATGATAAAGAATCGATGTCGGTTTTATTAGAAAAGTGATACTAATGATCTGTAATCATTATCGGTTTTATTAAAAAAGTGATAGTAATGACAAACCATCGATATCGGTTTTATTAAACAAGTGATCCGATGACTAACATCGATGTTCTATTAGAAAAGTGATGATAAAGAATCGATGTCGGTTTTATTAGAAAAGTGATACTAATGATCTGTAATCATTATCGATTTTATTAAAAAATGATAGTAATGACAAACCATCGATGTCGGTTTTATTAAACAAGTGATACCGATGACTAACATCGTTTATATTAGAAAAGTGATGATAAAGAATCAGTATCGGTTTTTATTAGAAAAGTGATACTAATGATACATAATCATTATCGGTTTTATTAAAAAAAATGATAGTAATGATAAACCATCAGTATCGGTTTTATTAAACAAGTGATCTTGATGACTAACATCGATGTTCTATTAGAAAAGTGATGATAAAGAATCGATGTCGGTTTTTATTAGAAAAGTGATACTAATGATCTGAAATCATTATCGGTTTTATTAAAAAATGATAGTAATGATAAACCATCGATATCGGTTTTGTTAAACAAGTGATCTTGATGACTAACATCAGTGTTCTATTAGAAAAGTGATGATAAAGCATCAGTATCGGTTTTTATTAAAAAAGTGATACTATTGAGAAAGCATCAGTATCGGTTTTCTTAAAAAAAGTGATAGTAATGATAAACCATCAGTATCGGTTTTATTAAACAAGTGATACTAATGATAAAGCATCAGTATCGGTTTTATTAAAAGAGTGATACTAATGAGTGTCTATCAGATTTCTTAAAACCCCGGCCCATCTCGCGACCGTAGGCATTCGCGCGCGCGCCACGCTTAACCCTAGCCGCTCGAGTGCCCTTCGACGCCGCCGCCTTACGCCCGGTGCCCTTCGACGCCGACGCCGCCACCCACGCCACCCCCGCCCACCCCCACTCCCACGCCGACGCCGCCGCGCCGCCCCCTCCCGGTGCCCTTCGACGCCGACGCCGCCTTCTTCACCGCTTCGACGCCGGGCCGAGGACGACGCATCCCTCCGCCGCCGACACCACCCCGCCTTCGACGCCGACGCTGCCCGCAGCCCTCCGAATTCAGTAATGCAAAATCTCGTCATGTACTGATTGTCATGTTTGTGTTGTCTATTGTGATCGACTATGATATATATGTGTTGTAATTAAAGTGATTACATTACGTGAATGTGATATATGCATCCTGTCTTCTCTATTGTGAATGTGATGATATATATATTGTGCATATTGTTTTAATCTATGCTTTTTTTGGAGAAATTGCAAAAATGGCACACCCCAATGGGTCATCAGAATCGGTTCTTTAAGGGAAGTGATTGTGATGATACCATCATCAGAATCGGTTCTTTAAGGGAAGTGATTACGATGACCACCTCATCGAGAATCGGTTCTTTAAGAAAAGTGATTACGATGACACACTCATCGAATCGGTTCTTTAAGGAAGTGATTACGATGACCATCATCGAGAATCGGTTCTTTAAGAAAAGTGATTACGATGACACACTCATCGAGAATCGGTTCTTTTGTGAACCGATTCGATGAGTATGTCATCGTAATCACTTTTCTTAAAAGAACCGATTCGATGATGGGGTCATCGTAATCACTTCCCTTAAAGAACCGATTCTGATGATGTGGTCATCAGAATCACTTCCCTTAAAGAACCGATTCTGATGACGTTTTATCACGATCGGGTCAAAACCGATTCTGATAGCTCCACCTCATCACTATCTAAGGACATCGTATCGCGACTAGAACCGATTCTAATGCTAAAAAAGAACCGATTCTGATGTGCCGTTCTGTAGTAGTGAAAACTTTTGAAATAGATTCAAATTAATTTATTTGGGTTCCAAAGTTTTAAAAGTATTTTTGAAAATTTTCTAGAATTTTTCCTAATTTATTTCTATTTATTTCGGCTTTAATCAATTTTCTAGCATTTCTTTAAAAGAAAATTCACGTCTTTTCTCTTTGTTCCGCATGGGCAACATCCTTTTCTATGGCCCACTTTTATTCCACAGTTGGCCCGAGTCTTCTCAGCTTGGTTCCTCCCCGTGTCAGCCTAGCCGCCTTTCTGTTCCCTTGGCCCACTTCAACTCTCTCGGCCCGGTCCACCACTCCATCTCCTGACCCAACTTCGCATGGCCCGAGCTTGCCGTGTGCCGCTAACCGTCGGGTCCCGCCTACCAGCATGTGGTCACATGTCTCCTGCACGACATGTCTGCCTATTTAAGATCGCCGCTCTCCACTCTCTCTTTTTCCATATCTCACCACTTGATTTCATCGCCCAAGACTCAAACCCTAGCCGATCTGCTTCTCCGCCATGCAGCCGAGCTTCATCGCCTTTGATCTCTACCACCGGTGAGCAAGCACCACTGCTATCGGTGTCGTTGTGTTCCCACGATGCCTTCTTCCTTTTGCCCCAAGTCTCAGGTCGACTTCGTCGTGAAATCGTGATTGGCTGCTTCAACTTCTCTTGCTCTGGTGACCTCGTGCCGCCACTGCACCAGCACTGCCTTGTGCCAACTATCGCTGATGTGTTGTGCATGTGGCGCAATGTGCGTCACCACCTCGCACCCACATGCCCACACGGTGACCGTGCCATGCCAGCCACTGCGTTGGCCACCACACGCTAAGCCATGCCAACCCTAGTCACACACGTGGCACGCCACGTCATTCCTGAGCCACCACGTGCTCCGCCACGTCGGCTCCCCTCCCTCTCAGTGAACTCGGTTCATGGTAAACCGAGCCACTAATGCATGGGCCCCATGTGTCCATGGATTTTCAATTCCTTTTACTTTTTTGACAATTACAGATATTCTGACCAATCACAGAGCACCACATATCACTTTCTCTCTCTATTTCTTTTTCCTAATTTTCTTGATCTGAGCCACTTTTGAGGGCCTATTATCCTTCGTTTGAGCTCTAAATCCAGTGGTTCAAACTTATAAATCATCTAAATTCAAGCCCTACCTTTAGTACCATTCTTTTCAATTTTTGAATTTCTTTTATTTATTTGTATTTGTTTTCATGTGTAGACGTCGTCGTCGAGGTTTCTCCGAACCAACAAGCGGTAGAACCAGCCGCGTTCAGTGAAGGCATGTCTTCCTTCACCATGTTGATCCTAAATTTATAAATTTCTTATATTTTTTAAATCATTGCATGCCTACTTTTATGCAAGGTGTTTTAAATTCAGGCATAACATAAGTTAAATTCTATAATTGTTATGACCTCATTGGCAATGATCATGATGTACCTTTGTCACCCTAGTTAGTATTAGTCATATTATTTGATGATAATTAGTAGAGTAGCATCATATGGTAGAATTGCTTAGTTCAACTTAAAAGTTTCGATATTATGCCATTATGAGAATCATTACAAAGCATTGTGTAAACTCATTTGTGAAGTGTGGTAATAGGTATTGCTGCTGTGATTTAAATGAAATAAAATGAAAAAATAGTTTAGATCAAGGCAGATGGAATGTCTGACGGGTGGAGGAAGCATGAGACCTTGTAAAGTGAATGTTCCGCCCTAGCCAATTGAAGACCGTAGTGTATGTTACCCTAGACTGAGTACTACCGTACAACCACAAGTCTATATGGGTACTGTTGTTGGGGAACGCGGTATGCTACACTAGCACAAATTAAAATTTCTACCGCATAACCAGAAAAGCTACTCGCAAGAAGGGGATTACAGATTGGATTACCACTAGACGAGAAGTTGCGGAATCCTTCGCGCGTTGGTGTAGTGGATCGTCCTCGCCGTGGATCGTCCTCACGCGGATCGTCCTCGCTGTGGTTTATCCTCACCACGCCACTGTAGCTGCAGCGTCACCACAGCAGTCCACACATCCCGAGATGGAACGCCGTGTGTCGACGTGCAAGCATCGTGTCACTCAGCAGGGGCAATGAGAGGTGGAGGCTAGGGTTCTAGACGTGAACAACATCTGTCATGCCCACCCTTCTCCTCTCCTTATATAGCCACGTGATGAAACCCTAAGCCAGGGCCCATCAGCGCGTTAAGCCCACGAGGTCCATTAATTACGGATCTAATCCGAATTAATGCGTCCCAGCCCGTTAAGTGTGTGACCCTGTAGGTTCATGCACATTTGGACATAGATTCGGAAAACCCTTTTCCAATCCAATAGCTGGCAACGGTTCCTTGCAGAGCATGCCAACTCCCAAACGCATATGATCAAATCAGATAGAACCTTTCAAAAGTACTCATGTAATAATCCCTTTACCAAACTATATGAAGATCGAACTCAAGGCGAGAAGTATGTCATCCTTTGACAGTTCAATCCATCTCTCGTATCCGTGATATATTAATAAGTTGTGTGTAATATCGCAATCTTTCATCTTTAGAGTTTGGCCTTTGTTGGGGGGGGAATTGTTGGGCTTTAATAGGAAATACGTGTCCATCTGAGTCACTGACAGTGGGTCAGGGTGTCAATTACTGAAACACAAATCTGAAAGGGGTGTCAAATGCTGAAATCTCTCCCTCCCCTTAGCCTTGTGCCTCTTTTTCTCTTCCTCTTGGCAGCAGACACTACTCCCCTTTTTGCACCTCCCCTCTAGGGATTTCCTCCCCTTGGCGCCTCCACTTCCAGGAAGTCCTCCTCATGGTGCCTCCCCTCCAGGAAACTCCTTCCCATGGCGCCTCCCCTCCTGCCTTCCTCCTATGGCGCCTCTTCTCCACCCGAGCAGCACCTCCACCTCCATCTCCCCTTGCTGTTGGAGCCTCTTGAGCTAAGGTAAATTCTTGGATTTTTGTTTTGAGGCAATGGCTATAGCTAGGGTTCTTGCTAGGGCAGTTTCCTGTTGGATAAATTTGATGTTTGTCTGTTTCTTGATGTGGTTTTGGGCCGGCTTGGTTTGCCTCTTGGGCCTTTCAGATGGCCCATTAGGGTTAAGAGGAAATGAGGAGGTTGTGATTTGGAGTCTGGGAGCTATCGTCTCTTGTGTTAGCTACGATGGCACTAGATGAGTCCAAGTTGGTTCCTCTCCCATGCTTGCTGCGTGGGCGCCGATCTTCTCGACGACTGATATGGCAGCCGGTGCGGGTGAGTTGGCTGGCGCCCCCAGCGACTCAGAATCATGGCCCTCCTCTATTTCTAGTGGCTGGCAGTTCCTCTTCAAGATACAGAGAAAAAGAAAACATCCAGATTTGTAAACTCCTCTTTCTTGATCTCCTCCTGGTTTCTGTGATCTTTGGGTGAGGCTGCCAAATACTCTGAAGTGGATCTCTTGGTGCATAGCCTTGCAATTGAGAGGCTTGGCTTTGACCTGTGAGTGTTCTTGTCCGCAGAAGAGCCTGGTTTGGTTTTTGCTCTTGTGCTCAGGGAGATTTTGGTTCTGTTCTTGCTTTGTGAGCCTAGATCCTTGAGGAAGAAGAGGAGTGGGGACTGATCTTATGCGGCATCTATTGAGGCTCACCTCTGCTCAAAGAGTGCCCCTTGCGCAGAGAGGGCTCTGTATCTCTGTGATCCAGGCCAGATTCACCGCGGCACAAGCGGCGGCAATTGGATTTATGGGACAGCAATTCATATCGTGCCTAGCCCGTCCTTCTGAACAGCTTCGAGTGTTGTTCTGTTGTAAGTTGAATTATATATTGCATTTGTTTCTTGCTGGCTGGCTGAGATTGGTATTGCTCGATGATGATGATAATGGGTGTGAATTTGACAAGAACATTTATCTCTATGTTTTAGGCCTTGAGCTGACTTGAATGCTTGAAAGAATTGATTCTTGAGTCATGTTTAGTCTATGCCCGCTTGATAACTTTGGTATTACTTTTTCATTGTCTGTCAGCACTTGATCTTTAATTAGTTCTGTGCTTACTGATGCTATTAGATTGAGTCACTGATTGCACTGATTCCTACTCAGTCCTGACCGTCTTGTATCTGCTCTGATTACTATACGTTCTAAATTAATCTGTAACAGGTTGGATCCCAGTTCAATCTTGATTGGTCAGTATTTGAGTAATCTGAACAGATAACTAAGTTAATTCATTACATGCTGTTGCTATGATTAAATCTGACTTAAGGAGTCTCTGATAGTTGTGATTGAAAATATTCTTATAGTAGTGCTTGACTGCTGAACTGTTCTGCCATTTCTTTTTAATTAAGAAAATTGTGTGTTGTTTTCGGTTAACAAAGAATCAATATTAGTTATAATCTGGACTGTGCATATTCTTGACAGTAAAATTCTTTAGTGTGCATTTTAAGGTGGTAAGAGTTCAAGGCCTAATTCTTGAATAAATTGTTAGCCCATTTGTGATTAAAATTGGAGATCTAATCTTTAGTTTTCCCAATTTCTGAGAGCAACATATTCATTAAAACCAATCTTCTGCTAAGTAAGATGATGGGCATAATTCATATAGTAGAAGTCATTAATCTGTGCAGTATCAAATTGCTTATGTCATCTTGTCTATTATTGAATTATGTATTCTCAGTTATATTGTTAAAAGGAATAATTTTGCGCTTATACTCGCATATTTTACAACAATCCAGAAATCCAATTTCATCAATGGCTTATGTGTCCTCAGACGCAGTTAAGCCTGAAATATTTGATGGGACCGGCTTTAAACGCTGGCAGGCTAGGGCGAAGCTTTGGCTGATTGAGCTCGGACTGTTCTGGGCCATCAGCGAAGAGATGCCACCCCTTCCAGGGGAAGATGTGACCAACATGGCCAAAAGTGATCGCATGACTGTGAAAAGGGCCAGTTGGGAGAAGGCTAACACTTCAGCGTTAGCCCGCATCTTGGCCATCCTATCAAATAGGCTTTTTGATGTGTATGTGAACTTCACGGAGGCACGCAAGATTTGGGTAGAACTTAATGAGAAATATGCTGAGAGTGACAATGGAAATGAGTCCTTCATTACGGCTAAATACCTAAATTACCAAATGGTTGAAGGAAGATCCATCATGGAGCAAATCCATGAACTGCAGCTCCTCGTACGCGACTTAGGTCAGTACGATTGTGTTCTACCAGAGGGATTTCAGGTGAATGTGATCCTAGCTAAGTTGCCTTCTTCCTGGCGTGACTTTGTCACCGCCCGTCGACATCTGAAGAAGCGGCTAACAGTTGGTGAACTAGCTGCCGCCATTAATGTCGAGGAGAAGTCAAAAAATAGCTATGGAGAGATGAAGGCTCCAGCTCAGGCTAATCTTGTTGAGCACAAGACCCAAAGTAAGAATATGAAGAAAATCAAGAAGCCATCTCCTATGAACAATATCAAGACTAAAGACATGAAAAAGAAGAAGACAGAGATTATGCCCGTTTGCTTTATGCATACAGCCACAAAGCCAATCGGTGCATAGCCAAGAGGAAAGAATAGCGCTTGAACAACAAAAGGCGGCTAAGGCTCAAGTGCATGTGGCTATTGCAGAGACCAGAGATCCCGGTGCAGGCACCTCCACTAGTGGGTATGTACCTTTGGCCTTTATGGCAGATTCATCTTCTGATTGGTGGATCGATACAGGTGCTACTAGACACATATGCATTGATCGGACTTCTTTCTCCTCTTTTCAGGGTGCAGCAAGTGGAACCGTTCTAATGGGGAATGGTGCAACGGTTGCAGTGCGTGGGATAGGACAAGTAAGTCTGGAGCTGACTTCAGGCAAGACGCTTGTTCTTAACGACGTACTGTATATACCTGCTATGACTCACAATCTGTTGAGCGGGTCAATGCTATGCCAGCAAGGAATAAAGTTAGTCTTTGAATCCAATAAGGTCGTGTTGACCAAATTCGGTTTGTTCTTAGGAAAAGGCTATGATTGCGGAGGCATGTTCCGCATTTCGACTCTTGATAATAATATAAATGTGTTTCAGTCTTCATATCATGACAATAATATTGATTTATGGCATTCTGTCTATGTCATGTTAATCATGAAGCCATTGAGCGGTTGAGCAAGATGGAGATTATTCCTAAATATAAGTTTGAGAAAAATCACAAGTGTGAGGTGTGTGTTCAAGCTAAACAGTCTCAGAAACCGTTTCATACGGTTGAGGGCAGAACCACCTCACCACTTGAATTAATCCATTCTGATATTTGTGAAATGAATGGTATAATAACTAAAGGTGGCAAAAGATATCTCTTTACTCTCATAGATGATGCAACTAGATTATGTTACATCTATTTACTCAAAACCAAAGATGAAGCACTAGAATACTTTAAAATCTATAAGGCTGAAGTTGAAAATCAACTAGAAAAGACAATAAAGAGATTAAGGTCAGACCAGGGAGGAGAATATATTCCTAAGGAATTCTCTTATCTTGTGAAGAAAGTGGTATAATACATGAGTTTACACCACCATACTCACCTCAATCAAATGGAGTGGTGAAAGAAAGAACCGAACTATTTGTGACTTAGTGAATGCTTTGTTACAAAGTTCGTATGGCTAACTCATGGTGGGGTGAGGCTGCTCTCCTGATTAATTATGTCCTAAATAGGGTTGCACCTCGC
The DNA here is from genome assembly GCA_036346375.1 of Guadua angustifolia. NCBI lineage: Eukaryota > Viridiplantae > Streptophyta > Magnoliopsida > Poales > Poaceae > Guadua > Guadua angustifolia. The sequence continues at coordinate 53,203,067 of CM070504.1, read as the reverse complement.
AATCGTGAGGTTACACCATATGAAGGATGGAAGGGGAGAAAACCTAACTTGTCATTTCTTCGGACTTGGGGCTTTTTGGCCAAGGTACATGTACCTCTACCGAAGAAAAGAAAGCTCGGTCCAAAGACTGTGGATTGTGTCTTTATTGGGTATGCTCATCAGAGCACAGCTTATAGATTTCTAGTGGTCAAGTCCGAGGTTTTAGACATTGCAGTAAATACTGTAACTGTAATGGAGTCCCGTGACGCGACATTCTTTGAGAATATCTTTCCTATGAGAGCGAAAGAAGATAGCACGCCTAATGGTTCTCACGAACACTCTATTCCTTCTAACGTGGATGACACAGCTCCAGAATTGGAGTTGAGAAGGAGTAAGAGGTAAAGGACTAAAAAGTCCTTCAGCGATGACTATGTCACCTATGTCGTGGATGATGAACATGAAGCCTTCGAGGCATATGCATCACGGATCTGAAATCTTTGAAGGAGGCGGTCAAAGTGAGATGAACTCTATCATCGCAAATGGGACTTGGGAGATAGCAGATCTTCCAACAGGTTGCAAGCCAGTGGGCTGCAAATGGATCTTTAAAAGGAAGCGTAGGCCCGATGTGTAACAGCTTGAAATCTAATAAAAGAAGAAATAGAAATATAAAACATTTTACTCGAGTTATTCTTGCATTTTCTAATTTCTTTTGAATTATTTTGGTCTTGTTGGTTAAAGTAAATTCAAATTTGAAATATGAAAAAAATAACAAAAGAAAAAGATAGAAAAATATTTATTAAAAATTTAATCATGAGATTTTTACCCTAAAATCCTGACAATCTTATATACCTCCGTTAAAAATATCAAACATTAAAAACTTACATTAGTGAATTTTAGAAATTCAAAAACAGAAAACCAATAAAATTGAAAATGATGATGTCATAATTTTAGAAATTAAACATAAAAATATAAAATCAATCTGTCATCGAATCAAATAGATCAACCTAGTCTCGGCCAGAGTTTATCCTTAGCTGTTCCATTAGTGAGGCTTACAGGTGGGCCCGATTCATGAGCTGGCTCAACCATCATTTTTGCCGATAGCTCCCCTGCCAAATGACCCCACACGTCAGCCACCAATCTACAGTGCTTCTTCTTCCTTCGTTTCTTTTCCTCTTTTCTCTCTGGTTGCGCAGTGATAAGCCATCGCCGCCTCCAGGCTTATCTCTTCCGCGCCGTAACTTCGACCCTCAAAATCTTGTACACGTTGCCGTCCTTGCCGTGCCTTGTCTCAGCCTTAGCAACTCAGCAAAGCATTGCAGACTCGCATATTTTCTTCCGCCGCAACCCATCGCCTGCCAAACTGGTGCCGCGGCAAGATCTCGACCGCAATTTTGCTGCCACGGCATGAAATCGGCAGACAAATGCAGTGCCCTTGCCCGCGTGCCTTGCCAAAACCTCGCCACGGCAGCCGTTTCTACTAAAAATCCCTACCGCGACAATGAATCCTCGTGCACCTTCTCGGCTGACCCAGCCTTCTCGCGTGCAAACCAAACCAGAGCACCAAACCGCCTCTACCCTCTATAAAAACCAATGTGTGTACCCTTTGCCATCCATAACACCTTAGCATCTTATCCCATTGCCTCGGTTGCTCATGAACACTGCTCATCTTCTCCAAATCCGGCGACTGCCCGAAGAAAGGGAAAACACCACTGCGAACCACCACACTTCAAATTAACCCAAACTAACAAAGCTAGAGCACCCTGGTGAGCCACATAGCCTATTCCAAGCACCAAATCCTGCTCTTCTTCTTCGACAAGCTGCGCAACTCCGATCAACCTTCCGCCGCCACACCCGCACGGTGAGAACCCATTCCCTCTGTTTATTCTTTTGAAGAAGTAGCAAAATGGAGTCTCTAGGCCATCCTAATACCCAATCCGACGGAAATTTGCAAAAAGAATTAGTGTTCAAGCGTCTTTACCAGTCGGCCGTGGTTTCCGCTGCTCGTGCTAATCGGCGCGCCAACTCCGGCCACCCCCGATCAAATTGATACCTTCCCTAGATGCGTCTAGACCCGTAGATGATGAAAGTGGAACCGATTCGTCGAGATCGGCTTTCTCTCGCCGGCGGCGAGCCTCGGGAGCCTCTTCTCTGCTCTCCGTCGCTGCCAAACGGGACCCTTCCGTCAGAGTCTAGCGCTTCAATTCAACCTTAACCCCAAAAACGGAAGGCGTCAACTTGTTTGGAAAGCACACTTTCCTATTTTGGTAATTTTCAGATTTTTAATATTCCCAAATCCTAGAATATTCAATTAGGTATAACTTTTGAACCGTAAATTGAAATTTAATGAAATAATTTCATAAATTCATGTAAAATCTTGTAGATTCAGAATATGCAAAAATATTTTGAAATTTGACTTTGTTTAATTTTCAATTCAAATTTAAAGAAAGAATCCAATATGTGTCATGTATAAAAATTTTACAAATAACCTCCGAATTGAATCAAACAAATTTTGTTAGACTTATTAAATATCCAAGAACCTAAATATGTAAAAATATTTAGGGTTCACTATAAGAAATATTTATGATATTGTATGTAGGAAGAAAATAGTCCAAGAATCTATTTAAACAATTTAAACCTTATGAATCTAAAATTATAAATAATGAAATACATAAAATTAGTACCTTGGAATTATAGAATACAGAAATACAATTCATGAAACAAATTTCATTAATACTTGAATCAAAGATATTAAGAATATATATATATACACCCATATATAAATAGTTAACAAAATATTATGAATAATAAAACACTAATAACATACCTATTTTGTGAATCTGTTTTATTTGGATTTTTCTATCTATTTTCTTTTTACCTTATTAAGACTTATTATTTGCTATGTTATTCTTATTGGACGACGTGTAGAACCCGACGAGTCAGGGCTAGTCACCAATGAACGTGAGTACGACATTGACGACAATCAGCAAGGCAAGCACCCCTTGACCATGTTGATCCCAGTTTTATAAATATTTTCATTAAATGTTTTTATTGCATGCGTATATTCATTAAATGCTGCTACTTTGTGGGTACTGGTAGATATACCTGCTGTCTTATGAAATTCCCTTAGTGTTGACATGTGAACCTTGATAACCCTAGAAATATGGTTAGACAATATCTGATGACAATTTGGGTATATGCGATGATTAATAATCATGCTTAGCCATGCTTTAGATTTGGAATAAATCAATTGGAAATATTGATCAGATGAAACTTGAAAATATTGAGACATGATGATGGTCATTGGTAATTTGGTTAAAAATGAAAATAAAACTATGTTTTTGATGCGGGCAATTATTGGCAATAGCCGAAGGTGCATGGACTTGCACGTAGTGTAGGGGGAGATTATTGCCCGTATCGGATTAAGGACCGAACTATGGGTTGTTTTCAGGCTAAGAAATACGTACAACCACAAGTGCTGGTATGGGACAGCCTTAACCTATTAAGTTCCTTAAAACTAGCTTTGCACATTGGTAGGCAGGAGACAGTGATGTATGCCTTGCTATGAGGAGGAATGTGTGTAGGCGGGGTTTAATGCCTGTGGTGTGAATGGCGGGGTTCACTGCCTGTGTTATGGTGTGAATGACGGGGTTTACTGTCATGTCTTGGGTGTGTATTCCTACCATCGTAGCAAGGGATTACATTATTGAGCTGGTGCAAAGTTAGGATTAAATAATGTAACGGTTATGTTATGATCTCCTTGCCAACACACCTAAGGAAGTGTGTTACTGGCCTGGCAAAAGAGGCTGATCATTTCTTGTGGGTAAAGCTGTACACCTCTGCAGAGTGTAAAACTAATCGATTAGCCGCGCCCGCGGTCATGGGCACTTGGTAAAGTCATCACATAGTTAGCTGTTTTATTTTCATAAAACTTTGGATTCTATCGGGTGTTGGTAGAAATTGGTTCATGGATATGGTTAAGATACTCAGGTTCGTGATTTTACTTATTCATATTTATATTCTGTTATTTTCATATTAAGTTGCTTTTACCTAAATTCCGTTTTGCAATTACTACTTGTTTTATGATTTAAATTCGCTTTCTGCAAAATTAACAGTAGAAGCCATCCTGTGAATTGGCCTGCATGTATTATAGGATTTGAAAAAGTCTTGCGAGTACGTAAGTACTCAACTTGCCACTGTTGATATTTTTAGGTGAAGAAACAGATTACCACGACGTTACATTCGTTGACACAGGATTCGGGGACTTTGACGATGAATTTTACTAGGGTTCACCTTGTCAGTTGCCTGTGGGGATAATGGGTTAAAGGCATACTACAAGATGTTTGTCTCCACTGCAGTATTTTACTTTTGGTATTGTATAAATACTATGTAAACCTGCTTCCGCTGTTGTAATAAAAATAAGTGTGTGGTTGTGATATCAATTTGTAAATGTGCGTACTAGCCACTGATCATAGGACTAGTACGGTATGCACATGGTACCCATTATTGATACTTGATATCAAAAATGGGGGCCTTACACGATGGTACTATTGAAAAGTACAAGACCCGTTTGGTGGCTAAAGGCTTTACGCAAAAGGAGGGCGAAGACTATTTTGACACTTACTCTCCTGTGGCCAGATTACCCACAATCCGAGTGCTTTTGGCACTGGCAGCTTCATATAAACTTTATGTACATCAAATGGATGTAAAGACCGCTTTCTTAAATGGAGAGCTAGATGAGGAGATTTATATGCAGCAGCCAGATGGATTTGTGGTAAAAGGACAGGAAAACAAAGTGTGTCGATTAATTAAATCCTTATATGGTCTAAAACAAGCTCCCAAGCAGTGGCATGAGAAATTTGATAGAAAAATGATTTCTGTTGGCTTTTGTGTAAATGAAGCCGACAAGTGTGTGTACTATCAATTCAAAGGGAGTGAAGGTGTCATTCTATGTTTATACGTAGATGACATATTATTGTTTGGGACCAATATGGATGTAATTAATCAAACAAAGTCGTTCCTCTCCCAGAACTTTGATATGAAAGATCTGGGTGAAGCTGATGTAATCTTGAACATCAAGCTTATAAAGGGTGAGAATGGGATTACTTTGTCTCAATCCCATTATGTGGACAAAGTGTTAAATCGCTTTGGCTTTGTAGATTGCAAGCCAGTTGCCACACCCTATGATCCAAACACTAAGCTGAAAAAAATTTTGGGTCAAGGTAAAGACCAACTAAGATATTCACAGATTATTGGTTCCCTGATGTACTTAGCTAGTGCGACTAGGCCAGACATCTCATATGCTGTATGCAGGTTGAGTCGTTATATGTCCAACCCAGGAGATGATCATTGGATAGCACTAGAGAGAGTCATTAAATACTTGAAGGGAACAATGAATTTGGGAATACACTATTCTGGTCATCCTACAGTCCTAGAAGGATTCAGTGACTCTAACTGGATCAGTGACTCGGATGACATGAAGGCTACGAGTGGCTATGTTTTCACTCTAGCAGGTGGGGCTGTATCGTGGAGATCTTCCAAGCATACCATTCTTACACGATCCACCACGGAGGATGAGTTAGTAGTACTTGAGTCAGCAGCTGTAGAGGTAGAATGGATAAGAGAGCCCCTTTCTGACCTACCAGTGCTGGAAAAACCAATTCCAGTTATTCTTACCTACTGCGATAACCAAACCATTTTGGTGAAGGTTGTAACGTCCCAAAATTTGGTCTAATGTTAATTTTTGGAGTTAGTTAAATTTTTGTGAATTGTTTAAAATTTATGGGAATTTATTGAATTTAATTTAAATTTATCCTTCACTTGAATAATTAAATAACATACAAGTAATTATCAAAAATAAATAAAAATATTTTATTTAAGCTCTAAATGGCCTAAAATATTTTTTGGATTTTTTCTAGAATTTTTCGGGTATTTTTAGTGCTCCAAATAAATACTTTGATTTTCTAGAATTAATTTAAAAGATAAAACCGGAAAATGCTTGCTATAGTGTTGGGCCGAGCCTAACACTGTGCGCACCATCAGCCAAAACCCTAACCGCCGCTTTCCCCGGGCCGTGCGATCTTCATCGAACGGCTGAGGAATAGCCGCGTCGCCTGCTCATGTGCGTCGTCGGATCTTCAGAACTCAGTAGCTTCGATCGCGCCATGTCGCTACGGCAATGAGCGATCGCTTCGCTCTGGGCCGTCGATTTCGATCGGATGGCGCGCCCAAATACCGCTTCGCCGAGCCTGTCTTGTTGGATCGAGACCGATTGGACGGTCCGGATCGCGTCGCCGTCTCGGGAGGAGGCGAGCAGTGCACCGCCGTCGGGGGTTGGCCACCGAAGATTTGTCAGGGATTTGCGCGCATTCCGAAGCTTGTCCGAGCGGGAGAAATAGGCCTCTGCATGCAGCAATCTCTTCCGCACCTTTTGCCCGTTCATTCGCACCCCTACCGTACCCCGTAGCCCTCTCAGTAGCTCGCCGAAGTTGGTACTTCTGCCACCTCGGCTTTTCCTGGGTTTCTACCATCGTCCGCCGCTCTCCGCCGCAACCAAGGCTGGTCCTGAGTTCACTGTGCCAAGATGCGTCGAGTGGAGTACCTCTTCTCACCGGAGACACCCGGAAATGCCGCAAGCTTACCTCGTCTTCCCCAACTCCGGTAACAAGTGCCGCCGCCTCTACTCCAGAGCATCGCAGCTCACCGTCGTCGTCGGATCTCCATCGCTCGGCTCAGGTAACGCCACGTCGCCTCTTTCCGTAAAGAGCAAAATAGGGTAGATAGTTTCCGACCGTAGATCCATAATCCAACCACCACTATAATGCCACGTAGCGGTAGTAGTAGCGTTCATAATGCCCGTTAGATCTAAATCATACCGCTCTAATGGATCCGCGTAGCGGTGGTTGCAGCGCTTGAAAATGGCCGTTCGATCCTTGCTATGCGGCCGGGATTAAGCCACGTAGGCTTGAAGAGCAGTGCATCGCTCGGGTAGCATCCGTCGTTGGATCTTCATCCGGCCGCACCGGCGAGTCCACGTATCCGCAGGTTGATGCGCTTGATAATGGTCGTTCGATCTTTGATCTAAGGTCGAGATCTTGCCACGTATCCGTCCGATAGCCTTAGCCACGTGAAACCGTAGCCGTTGATCCAAGGATATCCAGCCGGGATGCAACCAGGTGTTCCTCGTCAGGACGTCCACGTCGCTAGATCAAGCCGTTCGCCGGGCCGAATCCGAGACGTCGGATTTTGTACGCTCGGTTGAGATGTTGCCGCGTGTGTAGGTTGACCGTGCGGAGACCGACCATTGGGTTTAGATCCAACGGGCGGAAAATCTTGGAGCCACGTGGATCGTTGGATGAGCGCTGCGTGTCAGCTGCTGAGTGGCTGAGTATTGTTCATCGGGCCCACTTGTCAGTGTGATGACCGTCGGGTGTGCTGACGTCAGCATGACGTCATCTGGGGCCCACCGGTCAGTGTCCGTGGTGACGTGGCTGTCCCCGGTCTTGACACGTGTCAAGCCGAGGATTTAATCGGTTTCCAAAGAGGAAAATAAATAGAGTAATTCGGTTTTTCTTTTATTTGAATTTACCAAAAATTGTAATTGCTATAACTTTTGCGTTTAACTCCGATTTGAGCGATTCCAGTTCCTAAAAATTCGTAAAAATATGAACTATTTATTAGTGAATTTTATTTTATTTTTAGTATTGATCTTGCTATCTATTTAAGTATATTTATTGTATGCATGTTTATTCCGAATAGACACCGAGTTGTCGGGAGCTGTCGGAGAAGATTTCGAAGACCCATCGCAAGTGCCAGATCAGAACCAACTACTGTTTGAAGGCAAGTCATGCTTTGATCATTTTGTTCTGAGATTTCAAAATATACTTTGATTTAAATATTGCATGCTATGTTATTAAAAATACCATTGATTAAATTGGGTATGGTAGCTAATATGCCAATCTTGTTTATGCCACCTTGATTATGTTGTTATTATGCCCTAAAAACCTTGTCACCATAAGATGTAAACTTACATTGGTTGCTATAATAATGCCAACACGGGAGGCTAGACCGTGACTAGTGCTTAGTATGTTGTATGCGCTGAAAGACATTCAAATTGCAAAAGAATATTCACTAAACAATTATGGAACGCATTTTGGAATAATGCGATGATGTCATGAGATGGAATTGGGGGTAGCGACCTGTGTGGTTCTACTCATGCAATGAAGTGGGCATTGGCATGTGTTGCATAAATGCAAACCGGGGTGGGAAATGATTTGGACCAGGGCAAGTGGCAAGGAGGCTTCGTGCCAGGTGGGCCTGTGTGGCAACGGGATGTATTGAGATTGTAAAGGTTGTGTGCCGAAAAGTATAAAATGGATGTCTTGCACGGGACAGTTAAGGACTTCACCTTGCGAGCCTTTGAACTGAGTTACTCGTACAACCACTTGTCCGGAATCGGACGGACCTAGTTTAGTAGGGTTCTGATATCTTTCCTTTGACACCTCGGGGTGACAGTTACACAAAAATGTAACCGTATGGGCGAGCGTACATGTGTTGCGGCTTGGTACCCATCCAACTGTATTTGCTTGTTCTAAGCTCCGGCTCTGAGTGAGGGAAGTGTTAGAAAGGCAATACTGGAGAGGTTCACTGGTTAGGTGTTAGTATCTGAAAGACTTTGTTGCAATCAATCACCTGTGTGGTGAGCGATCAGATCTGTGGGTAAAGTGTACACCTCTGCAGTGTGTGTGTTAAATCTATTGAATAGCGCGTCATGATATTGGACAATGCTCGGGGATTACAGTCAAGGGTTTGATTTTCAAAATAAAATGTGGAATGGGTGGCTGTGTGCCAAAGACTAATGAATCAAACGTAGGGCTGTGTGCCAAACTCTTGGGAAAAGAATTAAGGAATTAACTATTATAGTATTGAGTTTACCGCTTTTAATCTAATTAAGACTATCTGTTAAAAGAAAAGCTGTTTCATGCAAAATAACCATTAAGCCTTTCCTTGTTGAGTATGTTGTATACTCACCCTTGCTTCGACAAAAACCTCAGAAGAAGAAGCAACACCAGCGTGGGAGGAGGAGTTTAACGAAGGTCTGGAGGATTAGGGTTGAGCCTCATCGAGTTCGTGGCGTAACGAGGGTTCACTATCGTACTTTTGCTTCCGCTATTGAACTTGTGCCACTTTGTTATTTATCGCCCTGCGTGGTGAATTAATGTAAGGTGACCATAAGGTCGTGTAACTCGTTTATACTCCTGTTTGAAGTACTTTATTATTAATTCCGCTGTGTATGATTGTGGTACTTCAACACTGTTCATCCTGTGTGTACTAGCGTGATCCTGGACTAGTACAGAATACATAGAGGGTCCGGATCTGCAGATTCGGGTCCCGACAGAGTTGGTATCAGAGCCATACTGACTGTAGGACTTAACCCTAATTAGAATGGTCGAATTAGGAAGATAAAACCTAATTTCTAAAAATTAAAACTGTGCAAGAATAATGAATGAAATCTTGACTTATCTCTTCTTCCTTACTCCATATCTATGCTACATTCTGCTATTACCTTTGTGTTCTTTAAAAAATGTTAGCACTGACGAGTTGATTTGGCAGATGAGGATGGTTCACTCCTTCGAAGCGTCACGGAGGTTACGCAGTGATGCTTTGGAGGATGCTCCAGGTGCTTGGAGGTTTCGACCGCCCTCTCTACCGGTCCCGCACCTGGGTGGTCAACAGGATCAACCGCGGCTGGGAGACGACCCTCACCTTGTACGCGCGAGAGAACGCGTGTGCCAGCCGTCCGCTCCACCTCTCGGTGAGGCGGGCCAACTATGTAGCAGGCATACAGGAGTGTGCCCGGCTAGCGCTGCGTAGGGTTAGCAGGGACTACGACTTCGAGCTGTGGGACACTGCTTTCCGTGTGCACTCGCACGTGGGTGGACCCCTCCAGGCGCGCTTGGAGCTGGAGGACAACGCTGCCGTCGTGCACTTGGGCCGGTTCGCCGCGGCTCAAGAGGAGGTCATGGACGCTACTACTGTGGAGCTGCAGGCTGTGTACCGTACCTTGGAGGAGACCGAGGTGGCCCTGCAAAGACCAGGATGCACGCGGTGCAGAGGATCGCCGAGCTAGAGGAGGCCCTCTACGGTCAGGGGGAGCCAGAGGCCGTCATGGAGCTTGATGACGAGGACGAGGAGGAGCCAGAGGAGCAGGAGCCAGAGCCTGTGCCAGAGGATCAGCAGCCAGTGGAGCCCCCAGCACCAGTGGGAGGGCATAGGTATCAATTTGCCCCAATGCCAACTCACCTGCCAGTGTACGTGATAGGCGAGCCGCAGCCAGGATGGCTGTATGACTGAGTTCATTGGGTCGGGTAGTTGTTGGGATTTTTGCGTTGAGACTCAATTGTTATGAGTCGCGTCTTTAAAATTCAAACTTAGTTGCGCCATGCTATTGTAATGAACTATTTGGTTTGATTAGTTGCGCCATGCTATTGTAATGAACTATTTGGTTTGATGCTGTGATTGTTGGTATGGTTGCAAGGCCCTTAGGCCATTGTAAGCGACCATACCTATTTATTATCTTTGGATGGATGTTAAGGATTTAAGTTACACCTGTTTCCCTATATAAGTTCCTCTACTTGCATATTCCTTCCCTCTCATCTCTAAACCGTCGAAGCAATCAGCAGATGGTGAATACTCGCAACACCGGAGCCGGAGGCAGTGGTTCACGTCAAGGAGGCAGTCAGAGCAATACACCACCACCTCAGGCAGCACCACCGGTTGACATGCAGAATTTGGGAGCCTTCCTTGTAGCTCAAACTCAATTGATGTAGACAATGATGGCAACCGTACAGCAAATCAACACCCAAGCAGTCGCCAACAACCAAGCTGTTAACAATGGGCCACGTCCCTACTCGAGATTGTCCGAGTTTATGAGGACACGTCCGCCCACTTTCTCGGGCAATGCTAGCCCATTAGAGGCTGATGATTGGTTGAAGACCATCGAGAGGAAACTACATATAACACAGTGTGATGGAAATGAGAGGGTGCTTTATGCCTCTCATCAGCTAGAAGGAACAACAGCTGAGTGGTGGGAAAACTATTGCGCATCACAGGAAAACCCACAGGAAATCATCTGGGAAGAATTCACCATAGCCTTTCGTCAATACCACATACCCGAAGGTATTATAGAACTGAAAAAGGAAGAGTTTAGAGCACTGAAGCAAGGAGGCCAGACAGTGGCCGATTATTTGAATAAATTCACGCAATTGGCATGCTACGCTCCAGAAGACGTAGCAACCGACAAGGCCAGACAATCCCGTTTCATGAAGGGACTTAACACTGGATTACAGGTGGGATTGATTACCCACACCTTTCCCGATTTTCAAGAGCTAGTTAATAAGGCGCTCATACTGGAAGACAAGCGCAAGGAGCTAGACGATAATTGCAAACGCCGCATGGCCCAGCAAGGAGGACGTCAAGGTCATCAGAAACCAAGGATGATACCCCCGCAGTTCTCCAGGTTCCAACAGGGAAACAGTGTCGGGACACCGCCGCCGATGCCGAGACCAGCAGGACAAACCCCGGACTCGATTAGGACTATTAATCGAATCGGAGGGAACCAAAGAGATGTCGAAGACGCTGCTACAATTGCAATGAGACTGGGCATTTTGCCAATGTGTGCCCAAAGAAGGGAGGGGTGACACCAGTGCGTTTCAACTTAGGAAACACGCCAGCTAAAACTCCTGCCCAGGGAGGGAGCCGAGGACCTACCCAAGCTGGAGCCACACCGCAAGCATTCACGCGAGGCAGGATTAATCACATTTCTGCAGACGAAGTCTAGAATGCCACGGACGTCGTGCTCGGTAAGTTCCTTGTCAACTCAGTGCCAGCTACAGTGTTATTCGATTCCGGTGCTTCACATTCGTTCGTTTCTTGAGATTTTGCTATGACAAATGATCTGGATATTGTTAACCTTAAAAGTACACTTCTAGTCCAATCCCCTGGATCAGAACTCCGCTCTAAGGTCGGATGTTCTGGGGTTAAGCTATTAATAAAAGGGGTAGAGTTCCTAGCGAACCTTATTATATTAGATACCCAAACCCTGGATGTTATCCTGGGAAAGGATTGGTTGACTAAGCATATGGTTGTATTAGACTGCGGGCGAAGAGTTGTGTTTATTGAGAGCCCTGATGGTAGAAAAGTGGAATTTCAAGCAATGGCAGTTCGAGAAGGACAGATGTTAGTAAACAATCTGGAGACCGTCAGCATAAGAGATGTACCAGTAGCCAGTGAGTACCCAGATGTTTTTCCCGAGGAACTACCAGGAATGCCACCAGACAGAGACATAGAGTTTGTAATCGATCTAGTACCTGGAACTGCACCAATAGCAAAAAGACTATATCGGATGTCCACCAAAGAGCTGGTTGAGATGAAGAAACAGATTGAAGAGTTATTGGAAAAAGGATTCATCAGGCCTAGCTCGTCACCATGGGGAGTGCCGGTTCTATTCGTTAAGAAGAAGGATGGGTGCTTTCGGATGTGTGTAGATTATCGTGCGCTTAACGAAGTGACAATAAAGAATAAATACCCGTTACCCCGGATAGATGATCTTTTTTATCAATTAAGAGGAGCAGGAGTATTCTCTAAGATCGACCTTAGGTCAGGATACCACCAGTTGAAAATCAAGACCGAGGACAAACCCAAGACTGCATTTTCTTCAAGATATGGACAATACGAGTTCACCGTTATGTCTTTTGGACTGACTAATACACCTGCCTACTTTATGAACTTGATGAATAAAGTATTTATGGAATATTTTGATAAATTTGTGGTCGTGTTCATAGATGATATTCTGGTTTACTCAAAGACGGATGAAGAGCATGCCCAACATTTGAGATTAGTGTTAAAAAAGTTAAGGGAGCAACAGCTATATGCAAAATTCAGTAAATGCGACTTTTGGAAGAGCAAGGTAGAATTCCTAGGGCATGTAATGACCGCCGAGGGAATTGCAGTGGACCCAAGCAAGGTTGAGACAAGATCTTGCATTGGGAACCGCCAAGACGATTCTGTGATTCAAGTTTTCTTGGGATGGCTAGGTATTACCGCCGATTTATAGAAGGGTTTTCGACAATTGCCAGGCCAATTACGCAATTGCTAAAGAAAGAGAAGAAATTTGTGTGGACACCAGACTGTGACAAGAGTTTTCAAGAATTGAAGAAACAGTTAACATCAGCACCAGTGTTAGTTCAACCAGATGTGCACCAGAGTTTTGATATTTACTGAGATGCATCACGCCAAGAGCTTGGATGCGTATTGATGTAAAACGGAAAGGTAGTAGCCTATGCCTCAAGGCAATTAAGGCCACATGAAGGGAATTACCCGACGCATGATCTAGAACTAGCGGTAGTAGTGCATACCACAAGATATGGCGTCACTATCTTATTGGTAGCAGTGTGAGGTGTATCTGCACCATAAAAGCCTTAAATACATTTTCACCCAATCTGACCTGAACATGATGCAAAGAAGGTGATTAGAACTGATCAAGGATTACAACATGGGTATCCATTGTCATCCCGGCAAGGCCAATGTAGTGGCTGATGCCTTGAGTCGGAAAAGTCATAGTCTAAATATGATAGTGAGAGAAAGCTAGGGAGAATTGTGTAAGGACCTTCAGAGGTTGAAATTAGAAGTTGTTCCGGAAGGATTTGTAGCCGCTTTAAGGTGAAGCCTATCTTGGAAGACCAGATTAGAGAAGGTCAGAAGGATGATGAGAAGATCAAGCGAATCAAAGCTAAGATGGAGGAAGGGCAAGCAAAAGAATTTAAGCCGATTTAACAAGGCACGCTAGGATGAAAGAGCGCATTTGCGTACCTAACAAAAAGGAGTTAAAGCAGTTAATACTGGAGGAAGCTTACGACTCCAAGTATTCGATTCACCCAGGAAGTGCAAAGATGTATCAAGATTTGAAAGAAATGTTATGGTGGCCGAATATGAAGAGGGAAGTAGCTGAGCACGTAGCACTATGTGATGTATGCCAGCGAGTCAAGGCTATGCATCGGTGACGGTAGGTCTTGCAAACCATTAAAAATACCAGAGTGGAAATGGGAGGAAATCGGAATGGATTTTATCACCGGATTGCCAAGGACACAAGGAGGTTATGACTCCATATGGGTCATAGTAGATCGCTTAACAAAGGTCGCACACTTCATCCCGGTAAAGACAACCTACTCAGGAGATAAGTTGGCAGAGCTATACATGGCAAGAATTGTCTGCTTTCATGGAGTGCCAAAGAAGATAATATTGGACAGAGGTACCCAATTTACCTCAAGATTTTGGGATAAATTGCATGCAGCAATGGGCACCCGCTTGAACTTCAAGATAAACAGATCATCCGCAAATGACGGGAGATGTAAAGAGTCAATCGATATTAGAAGATATGTTGAGAGCACATGCATTGGCATATACGACATCTTGGGATAAATGTTTACCATATGCTGAATTTAGTTACAACAACAGCAATCAGGCTAGTCTTCAGATGTCACCTTTCGAAGCATTGTATGGTCGACCTTGCAGGACGCCGTTAAATTGGAATGAGACGGGTGAGCGTCGTATCTTCGGACTAGACATACTCTAAGAAGCCGAAGAGCAAATAGCACTGATAAGGGAAAGGTTGAAAATCGCGCAGTCAAGGCAGAAGAGTTATGCGGACGATCGCCGTAGGGATTTGAGCTTCGAGCCTGAAGATTATGTGTATCTCAGAGTTACACCTCTTAAGGGAGTACAGAGATTTCACAAAAAGGGGAAACTTGCACCACGATATGTGGGGCCGTTCAAGATCCTGAGCCTGCGGGGAGAAGTTGCATATCAACTAGAGTTACCGCAGTCATTGGCAGGAGTACATAATGTTTTTCATGTATCGCAACTCAAGAAGTGTCTTCGAGTGCCTGACGAACAAACACCCCTAGAAGCAATCGAACTACAGGAAGATTTGACTTACAAAGAGCAACCGATAAAAATACTGGATACAGTGGATCGGAAAACAAGGAGCAAGACCACCCGACTTTGCAGAGTTCAGTGGAGTAAACACGCAGAGAGTGAAGCCACCTGGGAACGAGAGGAAGATCTGAAAAAGGAATTCCCAAACCTATTCTCTAATTAAGCTTCGAATCTCGGGGTCAAGATTCTGTTACGGGGGGCAGGTTTGTAACATCCCAAAATTTAGTCTAATGTTAATTTTTAGAGTTATTTAAATTTGTGTGAATTATTTAAAATTTATGGGAATTTATTGAATTTAATTTAAATATATCCTTCACTTGAATAATTAAATAACATACAAGTAATTATCACAAATAAATAAAAATATTTTATTTAAGCTCTAAATGTCCTAAAATATTTTCTGGATTTTTTCTACAATTTTTCGGGTATTTTTAGTGCTCCAAATAAATACTTTGATTTTCTAGAATTAATTTAAAAGATAAAACCGGAAAATCCTTGCTACGATGTCGGTAAGGCCCAACACCGTGTGTACATCACTAAAACCCTAACCGCCGCTTTCCCCGGGCCGTGCGATCTTCATCGGACGGCTGAGGAATAGCCGCGTCGCCTGCTCGTGTGCGCCGTCGGATCTTCGTAACTCCAGCCGTTCTGATCGCGCCACGTCGCGCCGGGCAGCCGAGCGGTCGCTCGCTCTGGGCCGTCGGATTTCGATCGGATGGCCGCGCCCAAATACCGCTTCGCCCGAGCCCTGTGCCGTTGGATCAGACCGATTGGACGGTCCGGATCGCGTCACCGTCTCGGGAGGAGGCGAGCAGTGCACCGCCGTCGGGGGTTGGCCGCCGAAGATTTGTCAGGGATTTGCGCGCATTCCGAAGCTTGTCCGAGCGGGAGAAATAGGCCTCTGCATGCAGCACTCTCTTCCGCACCTTTTGCCCGTTCATTCGCACCCTGTCGTACCCCGTAGCCCTCTCAGTAGCTCGCCGAAGTTGGTACTTCCGCCGCCTCGGCTTTTCCTGGGTTTCTACCATCGTCCGCCGCTCTCCACCGCAACCAAGGCTGGTCCTGAGTTCACCGTGCCAAGACGCGTCGAGTGGAGTACCTCTTCTCACCGGAGACGCCCGGAAACGCCGCAAGCTTACCTCGTCTTCCCCAACTCCGGTAACAAGCGCCGCCGCCTCTACTCCAGAGCATCGCAGCTCACCGTCGCCGCCGGATCTCCATCGCTTGGCTCAGGTAACGCCACGTCGCCTCTTTCCGTAAAGAGCAAAATAGGGTAGATAGTTTTCGACCGTAGATCCTTAATCCAACCGCCACTATAACGCCACGTAGCGGTAGTAGTAGCGTTGATAATGCCCGTTAGATCTAAATTGTACCGCTCTAATGGATCCGCGTAGCGGTGGTTGCAGCGCTTGAAAATGGCCGTTCGATCCTTGCTATGCGGCCGGGATTGAGCCACGTAGGCTTGAAGAGCAGTGCATCGCTCGGGTAGCATCCGCCGTTGGATCTTCATCCGGCCGCACCGGCGAGTCCACGTATCCGCTGGTTGATGCGTTTGATAATGGTCGTTGGATCTTCGATCTAAGGTCGAGATCTTGCCACGTATCCGTCTGGTAGCCTTAGCCACGTGAAACCATAGCCATCGATCCGAGGATATCCGGCCGGGATGCAACCAGTTGTTCCTCGTCGGGACGTCCACGTCGCTAGGTCAAGCCGTTCGCCGGGCCGAATCCGAGACGTCAGATTTTTAACGCTCGGTTAAGATGTTGCCGCGTGTGTAGGTTGATCGTGCGGAGACCGACCGTTGGATTTAGATCCAACGGGCAGAAAATCTTGGAGCCACGTGGATCGTTGGATGAGCGCCGCGTGTCAGCTGCTGAGTGGCTGAGTACTGTTCATCGGGCCCACTTGTCAGTGTGATGACCATCGGGTGTGCTGACGTCAGTATGACGTCATCTGGGGGCCCACCGGTCAGTGTCCGTGGTGACGTGGCTGTCCCCGGTGCTGACACGTGTCAAGCCGAGGGATTTAATCGGATTTCCAGTAGGAAAATAAATAGAGTAATTCGGTTTTTCTTTTATTTGAATTTACCAAAAATTGTAATTGCTATAACTTTTGCGTTTTAACTCCGATTTGAGCTATTCTAGTTCCTAAAAATTCATAAAAATATGAACTATTTGTTAGTGAATTTTATTTTATTTTTAGTATTGATCTTGCTATCTTTTTATGTATATTTATTGTATACACGTTTATTCCGAGTAGACTCCGAGTTGCCGGGAGCTGTCGGAGAAGATTTCGAAGACCCATCGCAAGTGCCAGATCAGAACCAACTGCTGTTTGAAGGCAAGTCATGCTTTGATCATTTTGTTCCGAGATTTCAAAATATACTTTGATTTAAATATTGCATGCTATGTTATTAAAAATACCATTGATTAAATTGGGTATGGTAGCTAATATGCCAATCTTGTTTATGCCACCTTGATTATGTTGTTATTATGCCCTAAAAACCTTGTCACCATAAGATGTTAATTTACGTTGGTTGCTATAATAATGCCAACACGGAGGCTAGACCGTGACTAGTGCTTAGTATGTTGTATCTTGTTGAAAGACTTTCAAATTGCAAAAGAATATTCACTAAACAATTATGGAACGATTTTGGAATAATGCGATGATGTCATGAGATGGAATTGGGGTAGCAACTGTGGTGGTTCTACTCATGCAATGAAGTGGGCATTGGCATGTGTTGCATAAATGCAAACCGGGTGGGAAATGATTTGGACCAGGCAAGTGGCAAGGAGGCTTCGTGCCAAGTGGGCTGTGTGGCAACGGATGTATTGAGATTGTAAAGGCAGGTGTCGAAAAGTATAAAACGGATGTCTTGCAGGACACGCTTAAGGACTTCACCTTGCGAGCCTTTGAACTGAGTTACTCGTACAATCACTTGTCCGGAATGGGATGGACCTAGTTTAGTAGGGTTCTGATATCTTTCCTTTGACACCTCGGGGCGACAGTTACACAAAAATGTAACCGTATGGGGGAGCGTACCAGTGCTTCGGCTTGGTACCCATCCAACTGTATTTGCTTGTTCTAAGCTTCGGCTCTGGGTGAGGGAAGTGTTAGAAAGGCAATACTGGAGAGGTTCACTGGTTAGGTGTTAGTATCTGAAAGACTTTGTTACAATCAATCACCTGTGTGGTGAGCGACTGTATCATGTGGGTAAAGTGTACAGCCTTTGCAGAGTGTGTGTGTTAAATCTATTCGAATAGACGCGTCCGCGGTATTGGACAATGCTCAGGGATTACAGTCAAGGGTTAGATTTTCAAAATAAAATGTGGAATGGGTGGCTGTGTGCCAAAGACTAATGAATCAAACGTAGGGCTGTGTGCCAAACTCTTGGGAAAAGAATTGAGGAATTAACTATTATACTAATGAGTTTACCGCTTTTAATCTAATTAAGACTATCTGTTAAAAGAAAAGCTGTTTCATGCAAAATAACCATTAAGCCTTTCCTTGGAATAAGCCATGCATGTAGTAATAGAACTGCATTGTGCATGACTTGTTGAGTATGTTGTATACTCACCCTTGCTTCGACAAAAACCTCAGAAGAAGAAGCAACACCAGTGTGGGAGGAGGAGTTTAACGAAGGTCTGGAGGATTAGGGTTGAGCCTCGTCAGTTGCCTGTGGCAGAACGAGGGGTTCACTATCGTACTTTTGCTTCCGCTATTGAACTTGTGCCACTTTGTTATTTATCGCCCTGCGTGGTGAATTAATGTAAGGTGACCATAAGGTCGTGTAACTCGTTTATACTCCTGTTTGAAGTACTTTATTATTAATTCCGCTGTGTATGATTGTGGTACTTCAACACTGTTCATCCTGTATGTACTAGCATGATCCTAGACTAGTACAGAATACATAGAGGGTCTGGATCTGCAGATTCGGGTCCCGACAAAGGTGAAGAGTAGTAAGGATAATATGAAGTCGTCAAGACACATAAAGAACTTAGCCGATCCTTTCACCAAAGGAATGGCGCGGAAGGTCATTCTTGCAGCATCTAAAGGAATGGGGCTCATACCCATTTGAGAGGATCACATTGGTAGTAACCTATCCTAGAAGAGCGGAGATCCCGTGAACTAGGCTCTAGGAAAACAAACTGTGTGGTCAAATGAGCACATCTAAAGGGTTCCATTAGGCTGCAAGGTTTCATCAGATGGCAAAGTTGAGCTATATGCTCTTAATGAGTTCAATGCCGGTGGCAATAGGAGCATCCCCACAGACTCCTTGGAGAACTCACCTATATGAGTATAATCGTGAGGTCGCGATTAATGGAAGTTTGGGTATGCTTCTAGAAGATATTCATGAATAAAGATACTAGGACATGACCGGAAAGTCCTAACCCGAGAGCTAAAATAAAAGCTGTCGAGTACAGAATGTTACTAGTGTGAAGTTTCTCACAACAAGGCATTGGATCAAGGCTTTAGGCCCTGTTTGTTTTAGCCGATTCGGATTACGCCTCAAAAGCAGAATCAGAAACAAACAACCTGATTTTAGAATCTGATTCTCACAATCCAGCCCACCCATATACACTAGAATCCACAATCTATTTTATATGTGCTTCTGGATTCCAGCTTTTGGAGAATCATCTTCTCTACAACAACAATCCAGAATCAGCTTTTAGAGAATCTAAAGCTGAAACAAACAGGCCCTTAGTCCTCCATCGTCTGTGTAGAAACGGAATACTTGTAACTAGACATTGAGTTCAAACCCGAAAGGTACTCATTGCCAAACCCCTGTATATCAAACAAGAGTAATTCTCCAAACTTCAAATTTGGTGGGGATTGTTGGATAAATTTGATGTTTGTCTGTTTCTTGATGTGGTTTTGGGCTAGCTTGGTTTGCCTCTTGGGCCTTTCGGATGGCCCATTAGGGTTAAGAAGAAATGAGGAGGATGTGATTTGGAGTCTGGGAGCTATCGTCTCTTGTGTTAGCTACGACGGCACTAGATGAGTCCAAGTTGGTTCCTCTCCCATGCTTGCTCCGTGGGCGCCAATCTTCTCGACGACTGATATGGCAAATGGCATGGGCGAAGTTATGGCGCCCAAATGACTCGTAATCATGGCCCTCCTCTATTTCTAGTGGCTGACAGTTCCTCTTCAAGATACAGAGAAAAAGAAAACATCCAGATTTGTAAACTCCTCTTTCTTGATCTCCTCCTGGTTTCTGTGATCTTTGGGTGAGACTGCCGAAATACTCCTGAAGTGGATCTCTTGGTCTGTAGCCTTGCAATTGAGAGGCTTGGCTTTGACCTGTGAGTGTTCTTGTCCGCAGAAGAGCCTGGTTTGGTTTTTGCTCTTGTGCTCAGGGAGATTTTGGTTCTGTTCTTGCTTTGTGAGCCTAGCTCCTTGAGGAAGAAGAGGAGTGGGGACTGATCTTGTGCGGCATCTATTGAGGCTCACCTCTGCTCAAAGAGTGCCCCTTGCGCAGAGAGGGCTTTGTATCTCCGTGATCCAGGCCGGATTCACCGCGGCACAAGCGGCGGCAATTGGATTTATGGGACAGCAATTCATATCGTGCCTAGCCCGTCCTTCTGAACAGCTTCGAGTGTTGTTCTGTTGTAAGTTGAATTATATATTGCATTTGTTTCTTGCTGGCTGGCTGAGATTGGTATTGCTCGATGATGATGATAATGGGTGTGAATTTGACAAGAACATTTATCTCTATGTTTTAGGCCTTGAACTATAGACTTGAATGCTTGAAAGAATTGATTCTTGAGCTGTTTAGTCTATGCCTGCTTGATAACCTGGTATTACTTGTTCATTGTCTGTCAGCACTTGATCTTTAATTAGTTCTATGCTTACTGATGCTATTAGATTGAGTCACTGATTGCACTGATTCCTACTCAGTCCTGACCGTCTTGTATCTGCTCTAATTACTATACGTTTTGAATTAATCTGTAACAGGTTGGATTCCAGTTCAATCTTGTTTGGTCAGTATTTGAGTAATCTGAACAGATAACTAAGTTAATTCAGTACATGTTGTTGCTATGGTTAAATCTGACTTAAGGAGTGTCTGATAGTAGTGATTGAAAGTATTCTAATAGCAGTGCTTGACTGTTGAACTGTTCTGCCATTTCTTGTTAATTAAGAAAACTATGTGCTATTTTCGGTTAACAAAGAATCAATACTGGTTATAATCTGGACTGGGCATATTCTTAACAATAAAATTCTTTAGTGTGCATTTTAAGGTGGTAAGAGTTCAAGGCCTAATTCATTGAATAAATTGTTAGCCCATTTGTGATTAAAATTAGAGAGAATCTTCAGTTTTCCCAATTTCTAAGAGCAACATATTCATTAAAACCAATCTTCTGCTAAGTAAGATGATGGGCATAATTCATATAGTAGATGGCATTAATCTGTGCAGTATCAAATTGCTTATGTCATCTTGTCTATTATTGAATTATGTATTCTCAGTTATATTGTTAAAAGGAATAATTTTGCGGTTATACTCGCATATTTTACAAAAATTTCCCTCCAAATTTATTTATTTTTGGGCCGGATTGGAGTGGAACCCTAATCTTTGTGCAAGTTTCAGATTCGGGCAGATTAGACCTAGTTTTTGGAGCTTCGATTTGGGGGTCTCTGAATCATTTCTGGGGGGTTGGCCATGGAGATATTTGTAGAGATTCCTCTTACCTTTAATTGGAGACCAAGTTCACTCTTTTTAGTTTAGTAGTTTGAATGTTATGCCACTTTTAATGCATGCTGTTCTGGAGAAGCTGAGATTTGGGGCTGGTTCTTAATCTGTAGTTTAGACTTAATTAGAGGTTGATTTAGAATTTTTCAATACTTAGAAAAAGATGTGAAATTTCCTTTAGATCACGAAAATGTCTTCATTTGCATGATTTGGAGTTGTCTAGCAATTTTTATGCCTTGTTGAACCTGCTGTCCAGAATCCTGTTTTCCGAAGAAAGTTTAGAGTTTGGAGCAATGTTTTGATTAAGTTTTGAGGGCTTTAGAAGCCGAAATAGAATTTTCATTTGACTGGGAAGTTGTGGGAAATTTCGTGTAGATTGTGAAACTGCTATCATTTACTTGATTCCATTCAGTATAGCAATTTTTATGAGCTAAATACTGCATGCTGTTCTGAAATGCTGAAATCTGTGGGCTGATATTTAACCTGTTGTTTAGAATTACTTAGAAGCTGAATTAGACTTTCTTATTGCCTGGAAAGTTGTGGGAAATTTAGTGTAGATTGTGAAACTGCTATCACTTACTTGATTCCATTCAGTATAGCAATTTTTATGAGCTAAACACTACATGTTGTTCTGAAATGCTGAAATCTGTGGGCTGAAACTTAACCTGTTGTTTAGAATTACTTAGAGGCCGAATTAGACTTTCTTATTGCCTGGAAAGTTGTGGGAAATTTTGTGTAGATTACTAAACTACCATGGTTTGTATGATTCCAACTCGCATATCAATTTTTATGATGAAAATATTACATGCTGTGCCGAGAGTGTTGAAAATAGAGGCAGATTCAGTTTGGGTGTAACTTCTCTTGTAGGGCATAGAGTTGCATGTTTAATTGTTGGTTGTGCTGGCTTAGACACGAATTTCTGCAATATTATGACACAGATGGAGTAGCCTCAAGCTCACGCCCCGCCTCTGCGCGTGACAAGGAGGCAAGTACATCGTGTTTGTTGGGGATGTCTCGCATGTTGATGTGTGGTATTCCTTACTTTATTTGTTGCCCCTACAAAGTTATATAGTTTCTAGTTGAGAATGAGCTTTTGGTAAAGTTGATTTATGGCAAGTATGTCGTTTGAATGAATGTGGTTGACATGAGTTTGGTTTAAATGATTAGATTGCTTTCTAGTGATTTTGTATATGATAAATAGTGATGCTGTTGTGTTATGACCACAATGTTATACTTGTTGTCATAATGCTTCCGTGGATTGAATGCACTTGTGGGCATGGATCGTGCACCCGACGTGAAACGGCAAGTATAGGATTATGTGGCAAATGATCATCAGGCAAGAATAAAGGTGGGTAAATGAAAGGTGAGTATTCATGCTGCATCTTTGAAATATGAGTATTTATTATCCATCTTTCAAAGTGAATGATTAGATGGCACGCACTAAAGTGAGTATGTTGGCTGAAATCTTTAATTGAGAGCAGAGGTTGCATACTTTGCATTCATGTCATGCATGAGATATTCGAGCCAGGACGGTGAGAAAGTCATATGAGGACATATGACTAATCCGGAGAGCTCTTGAGAAGTCCTACCTCGTTGTCCCATCCACGAGGATGGATGGGAGCGAGTCATTAAGAGTAGGCCCCTCCACAGAGATGGAAAGGAATGAGAGTGCGACATCGACAGGTGTGCACTCAAGCTATACCGGTATAAGCTATGAATAGGGGCATATGAGCATACAAGTACATTTGCATTGCATAGCATTGTTGATGATGATTGATGTTTAATGTGAAGAAAAGAGTGATTTGTGGACTCCACTAATGGTGATGACTGAGATAAATGATTATGTTACTTCCGGTTTATGTGCTTGCTGAATTTAATTTAGTAATATTGCCAATTTATTACTTTAATGTGTTAAATGGTTTCAATTCTGTTCTCGTTGTACTTTGCTGAGTTTAAAAACTCACGCTTGTTGTTTATGTTTTTAGGTACTCTGTGGTCGACTTCGGGGATGGGGCTTAGCTGCACTTCACCCTCACTTTCATGCCATGTTAATTAATAGCTTGGAAGAGTGTCACGTGTTGTTATCTAGTGGCGGATCAAAGTGTTATTGTGTTTGTGGTGGTGTAATCGTTGCTAAATTTAGTTGCTAGAATGTTACTTTTGGATGCCTAGTTCTTTATGTTTGTAAATAATTTAATTGCTATCTTATTTGTCTACTGAGTGGATGACCTCTTCTTCTAGAGAGGTTATGCCAAAATTTTTAGTGGAGTTCGGGAATTTATTAGTTTGCTAAGCTTGCTTGGAATTTAATGGCAATCCTTTTGTTGGGTTGAGCGCGTGGTGGTAACATTTAGGGCACTTTAGGTGCTGGGGTGTTACATTGTGATTGACTTCTCAATCACGGCATGGCCATGCACTTCCTTAATCATATCACATGAGTGGCCTCGACATATATCTCCGTTACACTAGAGTGGCAAATTCCATCTTGATTGCTCACTTCCCTCTGCATGTTTCATAGCAAACATGAAAGCTACCTTTATAACTATCCGGTTAGGAAATAGCGTTTGGTGGCCCCAAGGTAAACTATTACACATGTAGAGAATGTGACAATCTCAGGTCTAAGGATCATACATCCACTATGTATGAGATACACTGATGAACATAAGAATGTAACATTCTCGCAGTGTCCCATTGCGGGTCTATCTAACCCATGTTCTTCATCATGAGTTCACAATGTATTGATGATATCTCCATATCCCATGATCTATGAAACATGATCATCGATCAATACATGTGCTGATCTATTCATCGTTGTCCTATACGATGATACCCGATCAGAGATACTTATAGAATTATATCAATAAGTAGAGAGTTTTATAAGAAAGTCACATACTTGCTGATCAATACAATGATATACATTCATTGGACCAATAATCATATTATTATTCATAAACATAGTCATGTTACAATCATCTATATGGCTGGCTCAAGGGCATAACACTAACAACTGTCGATGTCCAAGTTGTTGGGTCTCTTAATTGAACCTACTAAAATGTAAATTGTGGGCTCCTAGAGATCAAAACGGAGATAATGGGGATTGCTTCTTTATTAGCCAAGTGGCTTTGACAGAGTACATGATTTATAAAGTGATCAAAATGATTGCAAGATGTTAATCACAGATCAGATTACAAGCTTAATCGCTAAATGGTCGATGAATTCAGGATTTGGGATGCGGATCAAAATCCAAATGTCCTCAATAATGTGGATCGTCCCCCTATTTATCTTGGATGAAGAGATGGCAATTTTTCTCCAAAAGGGCAGTTTCACCGGGAGATGTTTTCCGCCAAACGGTATCTTCTTGCCAATGGGTACCTTTTTCAGAGGTAATTTTTGGGTGGTTAGGTATACTCGTTAGACAACTATCCACACAAAGACATGTGCAGGGATAATTGCTTGTCCCCGACCAGTTTATTGGTCGGCAATGACTAGTGTAAAGCAAGGTTTTGACCATCTTTGAATAAACTGGTTGGAGATCTAACCATTCAGATAGGATTGTCTTTGTTTAATATATTATGGGCTTTATATTTTTACAAGCCCATTAATAGTCACAAATTATTTAGAGGCCTAAATAAAATATGGGTTTTTAATCCTCGTCAGCTAGCCCCCAAGTCTTGAGAAATAAGAGTTTATTACTCAAGGCTTTTCTTGCACATTGCTCTCGATTTCTTTGAAAAAGAGTATTTCCAAAACATCAATCTAGTGTTAGTCACCATTTATTAAAATGTAGTTTTACTCTTTCCTAGGAACAAAATAGTGTCCAAAACTGTCACTTGTTAGGATATATAAAACAGGTAAATCCTTTCGGATTTCTTATGCCCTTACTGCTTTTAAGCACAAAAGTAAAATTTCTTAAGCCCTTTGTGACCTTTGAACTTTTGTTTTCAATCCCTTTCTTCTTCCCAAACCAAATAGCCATGGATAAGTCGAACCTTACCGAGGGGAGGATTAAGGAACTAGAAAACCAAGTTATGATTCCTCCTCGTGAAATGCTACGATAGGACCCTAGTGGGGAGGATACGAAGCTAGTGCATCAGGAGTGGTGCCTCATCCTGTTCACTGCTTTGGTGAGGTTAGGGTTATGTCTCCCTGAGAGCGAGTTTTTGGCTGGCATGCTTGATCACTATGAGATGACCTGCACCATATTCGCCTTAATTCCATTCTTATCTTGAATGTTTTCTCGCATCTTTGTGAAACTTTTCTTGGCATTCGTCCTCTAGTTTGCCTTTTTCATTTCTTCTATCAATATACTAGAAATAGTAAGAGCTAGGATCACTTTGGGAGTGCTCATTTTAAGTTCTAGGATAAAATGGCTTCCCAATATCCTTCACTCCCAACCAAATATACATGACGTGATTACTTAAAAGAGTGGTTCTACTTGAAGATTCCAAGGGGTAGCCATCTCTGATTTACTAGGAAGGCAGCCCCAAATTGGAAAAAGACCTAAGCAAAGAGAAAAGGATTTGCTGGTCCTCATCGAGGAGAGGAATATCATCAAGATCATCAGTAAATTGGTGAAAGGAGATCTGATGGGACAAAAGATCATTTTTGATTTTCTGCTCCAAAAGATAAGTCCTTTGAAGAGGCGGTTTAGATTCACCTAGAGGATGGAATATTCTCCTGTACTAACCTCTTTTCTTTTTTATTAGAGAACTTTATTGATATTTATGGGTATTACTCCTATTAGTTATGTCTGTCGAAGAGGCCTGGTCAAGAGTTGTATCTATGTTGTGCATCTGTTTTGATGGGTCTGACCTGATTACCTTGGATAGGTAGCCATCTAGCCTGATCAGGCAAACTAATTAGTTTATTAATGAATGCATCATGGTAAGCACCAAGAAACTTCTTTTGGTTTTCAATCAAATTATTTTTTATGCTTAATAATTGAGTTTATTCTCTTAGATGCATGATCGAAAGTGACCTGCTGAACAACATCAGGTCTCAATCACAGCCCCTTCGGTCAAGAAAATGAAGACCAATGGTGCTTCAAAAGTTGTGGACCCTGACACTGCTAAGACTAGTGCTGATCCGACCAGTACTAGCCAAGCCTTGGTTTTGTCAAGTGATGTATGATCTAAGCATACACATGACTCGACGTAAGATAAGAGGGTTTTGTTCCCAGGTGTGCCTCAAAAAGTAGTTCAACCGCAATTGGGATCATCCACATAGACATCTCCTGACCTTCCTATTTGTTCAGGGTGAGTGTGGGGACTCGGACGACAATTTTCCTCTGATCATAAGGATGAAGAAGAAGACCTCTGACCTAGATATTGGAATATATTCTCTCATATTGTCCTGGGAAATAGACTCAGGACTTCAGTGCAAGTATGCAATTTTGCATATACCTTTATTTATGAATACTTGTCTTTAGAATTTGAATTTTTTTTTATTTGCTCCTAGCCCCCAAGCAACCACTGGTCACCCTAGTGACAACTAGTGTGGAATAGGCCTTGGTACCGACCGAAGAGGCTCTTTCGACCAGTGGGCAAGTAGACCCACTCAGCATCGAAGGTGAAAATTTTTTGACCACTGGTGGCGACCTGCAGGTCGGTCAAGGTACGTCAACCATAGTGGAGGTTGATCCCTCTCCCGTTTAACAACCGAGGTGGTCGGGATGACCAACATCGCTGTGGAAACTTTTGCCGCTGGGGAGATTGAAGATCTCCCTGCTGTAGAGAAGGAAACACTAGTTGTTCCAACCAGAGAGGATAAAGAGTTAGAAGTAATGCCTGAAAAGGCAATGACTACCAACATCATCCAACCAGTAGTTTTACCATTGGCTTCTTCCTTTGATTAGCATGGCTAGAGGAACTTCAAGCAAGTTTTTGAAAATTTGCAAGCAAAGGTATTCATCTTATTCTCTTCTTTTTAAGGAAAGGTAGCTCTTAATTTATTTGCTCTTTTGCTCATTTTCAGCATTCACAAGAAGTATTTGACCTGCTAAGTCAGCAGTCAAGGATTTTGGCCAAGGATGAAATAAAAAAGTAAGTAAAAACTTTACTACTATTTTTTCTCTATCTTTTTCACTCTAACATAACTGTTATGATACAGACAAAAAGAACAAATAAGAGAATTAGAGAAGCAACTCCTGGTGGCTCAAAATGCTGCCAAGGGGTACAAATTTGAACTTATCGCTACAAAGAATTACCTTGAGAAAAAACTACTAGACTCCATGAAGCCTTTAAAAGGAATGAGAACAAAATCCAAAGGCTTTTCGAGAAGTATAAAAATACTCTTCAGGCAAATGAATCTGAGATAGCAAGTAAGAATAGAATTCTAACCTACTTTGAACTCAATTTTTGTTTTGAGAAACTAAAAACAAATATGAATTTAAACTTTGTAGATTTGAAAGATGTAGTAAAGGCCAGAGAATTTCAACTTTTCGTGTGAGAAGAAGAGAGGCTAAAAGCTGAAGAGCAAATGTCGGTCATGAAGAACGAAATTAATATACTAACCAACCAGCTAAATATTTTTACAAAAGATTTGGCCACAGTTTAGAGAGGCAGGAAATCTACTCTGAACTTTATTCTTGAGCAACTTCAGAAAATTGCGACGGACTTAAAGGGAAAAGAGGTAAAACTTACAAATCCGTCATTTGATGAGTTGGTCGAGGGGGTGAACGATCTGTTAAGGATCATTCAAAATCGTATCCCTGTCATGGCGCAGACAATCAAAGTAGCACTCTAAGCTTTCAATTGCTTCCCTAGTAGGTACCTTCTTTGTCAAGTTGAGACACTCCTACAAGGACATGTTTGAACTAGAAAAACTAGCGCCTGACTTGAAGTTTAGTACTCAAGAAGAGATCAATAGAAAACATGTAGAAGTAGCTTCTACCTTGAAACATACATGAAAAATGTAAAGATTACATATAAGTAAAATGCTTGATCTATTAAAATGAATGAAAAAGAATCTCTTTTTGTTTCATATTCGATTCCTTGTTTTTATTCTGTGCATATTTTTTAAGTATATCACTAGCCCCCAACTGTTTGTCTACTGAACAGCAATGTGTTCAAAATGCAAACAGTTATGTAAGTGGAACCTATTCTTTTCATGTAATACTTGGTGTTAACCAGTATCAGATCAAATATAAGGTCATACTAATGAGTTTCAATGCAGTAAGGACTGGCTTATAAGAAAAGTCTCTATTAGATGTTATCTCACGATTCGATCAGCAACCTTATACGCTGTTTATAGAGAGGTCAGTCAAATGATGACTCTTGTGAATTCCTAGTGGATTATCAAAATAGACACAATTTTGAAACATAACAATTAAGGAGATATCATATGCAAATAAAAAGGAACTTATTCACATATAAAACCTGAGAAAATGTTGGATATTCCAACTATTAGATAGAATTCTTCCATCTTCCATAGAAAGTCGAACAGATCCTAGTCGCACAATTGATATTATAGTAAAGGGACCTTCCCACTTGGGAGATAACTTATGCAAGTTAGACTAATTCTGGATACGCCTTAGGACCAAGTCTCCCACATTTAATGTTCGTGGTTGAACTCTTTCATTGTAATATCTTCTTAAACCTTGTAAATAGGATGTTGACCTAATAAGTGCTTGATCACGCTTTTCCTCTAAGCGATTGATATCATCTTCATGCTTGTCTTCTTGATTGACCTATTCATAGAGAGGTCCATGTAGATCCTAAATGAATCTCATTTGGCAAAATAGTTTCAGCTCTGTAAACCAATTGAAAAGAAGTTTCTCCTGTTGCTCTACTGGTTGTGGTTCTGATGGCCCAGAGCACGAGTAGAGGTCATCTACCCCATCCCCAGAGTGTTTACTAAGACTATCAAACACTTTTTTCTTTATATTTTGTATAATTTGGCCATTAGCTCTTTCAACTGCTCAATTACTCTAAGGATAAGTGGCTGAAGTGTAACAAATCTTTGTGCCTACTTTATCACAATAGTCTTGAAACAAACCACTAACAAATTATGATCTATTATTAGTAATTAGTCTAATAGGTACACCAAATCTAGTGACTATATTTTTCACAAAGAATTTCTTAATAGCTTAAGTTGTAATAGAGACCACAGGCTCGGCTTCAATTCATTTTGTTGATGTATCTATTGCAACAAATATGAAACTGAATCCATTAGTTGCTCTTGGTAAATGACCTACTATATATGTCGAAAATGGCCATTACAAAGATATGACTTATAGTTGATTAGCAGGTAAATGCACCTGTCGAGCATAAAATTGACATTGCTCGCAAGTTTTCACAAGATCTATAGCATCCTTCAAAGAAGTGGGCCAATAAAAACCTTGTCGGAAAGCTTTACTAACCAATGTTCTGTATAAAGCATGTGCTCTACACAAGCCCCCATGTATTTCATTAAGCAATATTTTTTCATGTTCTTGGGTTATACATCTCATGAGAATACCATGTGTGCCCTTTCTATATAGAGTATTGTCGAGGATTTTGTACATTCATGCCTTTTGAATCAATTTGTCCTTTTCGTGAATATCCTCAGGCAGTGTCCCATGTTCTAGATAGGCTTTGAATGGTTTAGCCCAATTCGAATTCTGCTCAAGAACTCTATCCTCTGCGCTGGTTGGGGATTGTTCTATGAATATGTGTATTCAAGAAACACACCCGTTGGAATAGGTGCTCGCGAGGAACCCAGTTTTGATAACTGGTTCATTAAGACAATGTCTTTTCATGGTATATATTGGACCTCAAAATGACTGAAGTATTTCTCCAATTTCTTCACCTCATCTAGGTAATGAGCCATTATCTCATCGGATGTCCTGTATTCCTTGCTAACCTAGTTTACGACTAGTTGCGAATCGCCCACTGCAAGTAGCTGACAAACTCCAATGGATTTTGCTGCTCGGAGTTCGGCTAGAAGACCTTCATACTCTACTATATTATTGGTAGTCGGAAATTGTATTTGAATTACATATTTTAGCTAGTCGCTTTGAGACATAATTAATACTATACCAGCCCCTAAGCCTTTTATCTCACGAGAATCATTAAAATATAATTTTCAATGGTCGGTATGAGTTATATCCTTTTTTTAGAGGGTTCATAGTTGGTCCATTTAGTGAAAAAAATTGCTAAAATTTGGGACTTAATTGCTATTTGGGCTACGAAATAGATATCAAATAACTCAAATTCAACTGCCCACTTAGTAATTCGACCAGTTGCATATTGGTTATGTAAGATACTGCTCAAGGCAAAAGATGATGATATTGTAATCCGATGAGATTGGAAATAATACCTCAATTTTCTAGAAGCCATTAATAAAGCGTAAAGTAATTTTTGAACCCGAGGGTATCACTCCTTAGGTTCGTTTAAAACTTCACATATGTAGTAAATAAATTTTTGAACCTGATCTCATTCGACAATCAGTACAACACTGACTACATTATTTGAAGCTACCAAATACACCAACAAAGGTTCTCCAGGGTTGGGTGAAACCAAAGTGGGTGGGCTTTGCAAATAGATTTTTATGTCATTAAAGGATTTATTCGCTTCATTCGACCAGTGGAATCTGTCGTGTTTTCTAATTACCTTAAAGAAAGGTAAACCACACTCTCCTGATCTTGAGATAAAATGACTAAGAGCAGCCATCCGACCAGTTAAACCTTGAACCCCCTTTACTGTAGAGGGTGGTCTCAAGGATTCAATGGCCCGAATCTTATCGGATTTACTTAATACGTTGTGAACATATGAGAAAACCAAGCAACTTTCCAGAAGAAACAACAAAGACACACTTTTCTGGATTATGACTAATTTTATGTTTATTCAAATTATCGAAGGTTTCAGAGAAGTGTGACAAATGATTAGAGCTATTCTTACTCTTTACAACGAGATTATCAACATAAGCTTCAATGTTTTGCCCTATTTGACTATAGAAAGTCTTCTACATAAGGCATTGGTACGTTGCTATAGCATTTTTCATTTTGAATGGCATCTTCCTATAGCAATAGACACCGAACGGGGTTATGAAGGAAGTTTTCTCTTCATCTTCAATTGCCATCTTATTTGATGATAACCTGAGTATGCATCCAGGAAACTCGTCAATTCATAGCCCGGTGTTGAATGCACCGGTTGGTCAATCCAGGGCAAAGGAAAATCATCTTCTGGACATGCTTTATTTAGACTAGTAAAATCAACGCACATGCGCTAGTAACCATTTGCTTTCTTGATCATATCCATATTCACAAGCCAATCAGGATGATCAACTTTGTGAATGAAACCAGCATCTAGGAGTTTGTTCAACTCTTGTTAGATGACTTCTTGCCTATCAGGAGCAAATAACCATAGCTTATGTTTCACTGGTCATATATCATATCGTATGGCTAACCTGTGCTCTATAACTTCCCTTGGGACCCTAGGCATGTTAGATGGTTTCTATGCAAACACATCTACATTGCATCTTCCTATTTGGCACCCATCGATGACCCTATTCGAATAGTCTTTGACTGATCAGCAGGATCACTGGGAACTTCCCTTATTTGCTCATTATGTTGAGGAGTTGTCTTCAGCTTCTTCATCTTGTTAGATTTACAAGACTTTTCTGCATCATTAGTATTACTTAATGGTAATTGATCAACAATTTCAAGTGACTTGCGATCACAATTAAGCATAGTGACTTGATTAACCTGCACATTAATCACACCTTTAGGATCGGGTATCTTTAAGTTCTGGTAGGCATGATGGGTGGTTGCTAGAAATTTTGTTAGTGAAAGCCTACCCAAAATTGTATTATATGTTGATTCAAAATCACCAATTTCAAATGAAATCAACTCTATTATGAAATTGTCAACACTTCCAAAGGTGATAGGTAATATCATCTATCCCACTAGAGTTATTGATAGACCAGATACAATCCCAAAAAATGGGTTTGTAATAGGTCTTATCTTAGAATGAGGGATTTGCATCTCATCTAAGGTATGAATAAAAAGTAAATCCAAAAAATTATCTCCATCAATTAAAACTTTTCCTACTTTGCAATTACTAATGGTAGGAGAAACTACTAATAGAAGTTTTCTCGGAATTGACATACCTTTTGGGCAATCCTGCTTGTTGAAGATGAGATCGACATTTGACCATTTGGGATACTTCATCTTTCCAACTCAGTTTTCGATGTTGTTGACCTCCCTCCATACAGTTTTGAACTACCTTTTTGAAGCATATGTGGATGATCCTCTAAATATAATATTGACATGGTTATCAGCCTTCTAATAGCCCATTTCTTTGTTGTCATCTACATCTTTATAGTTTGATCATTCTAGTAAGGTAGGCATAGGACCCTTACCAGAGTAGAAATCATCCATGTGCTTTTGCCACGTACGGCAATTCCGCAGGTCATATCCCAATGGCTGTGCAATGGACACCAACGACCGTTTTGACTAGTTGCACCAGGCTTTTTAGAACTAGACTAGTTGTCCTGATGACCAGTTGACTTCTTCCAAGGTGCCTTCCCCTTGTAGTATGTAGGTAGTTCTGAGATGCCTATAACTTCTCGTTGGTTATTCCTTTTGTATTTTTTTCTTATTCATCCCCTTATGACCTTCAGATTTGGAAATATTTTCCAACTTCTGGTCTTTCAGCCCTAGGAGGCTAGGTTGGGGTGGAGCATAGCTGTCGGGACCCGGATATGCAAATCCGAAACCCTCTGTGTATACTGCACTAGTCCAGGATCACGCTAGTGCACACAGTGGAAACATAGATGACATATCATTCCATACATCGAAATAACTAAGAAGAAGCAAATTATTATTGAATAAAGCAAACGACCTTATGGTTAGGGGTGAAAACGGAACGGAAACGGTCGGTAAATAGCTGTTCCGTTTCCATTTCCATATTTTTATCGAATGTGAAACGAAATCGAAACCCGGAAACGGATACTGAGAATCGGATAGTGACGGAAACGGAACGGAACGAACGGAGCGGATACGGAAACGAAATGGAAAATTTCACAAGAATGTAGTACATGATCTATTCGGTTACAAAAATATCTTAGTAACATTAGCCAACATTGAGCGAGCATGGTTTGTACAAGGGCATGTATGAGTGTAGATTGCTCCCATTTTATTAAAAGCGGAGAAAACAATAGCTTACAAGATGGTTTTGAATTGTTGTTCACCAAGTACCACTCACCAATATCACAGTCTCTGACAATATTGGCATGATCTAAACAATTATTGGCTTTGTTTGGGCATAAGGTCATTGTTTTAGATCTAGATTAGTCGGGTATGGATCTCACAATTACTCATCAAGAACTCACAATTTCACAATGGTAACATGTGAATATTGACACTTCTATATTGTCGATACAACCCTTATGTAAATGCTTATATAGGACCTTATTTGATTGAAATGAATTCATCTCAAAAAGTTCGATAACTTGTAAGACAAACTGAATTGAACTGGTCCAAAAAAATTTGAGTCGAGCTTCTTTAAAATATGGAAATACAACTTTACTGGTTTGGATTGTCAGTAGGCTACTTAGACAAAAACAATTCCACTATAATTAGGCCATTTGGTGCTAATGCAATAGTTCGACTATACAAAAGGTACGGCCATCACAAGGAATTTAGAATGTACCAGAATTATTTAGACCATTAACACAGAAAGAACATATGGTGCTAACAAAGCGAATCTCAAACAGATTTTTATAGAACTATGTTGGTGGCAAAGTTGTGCACATGCACCTTTATGATCACACCGTAAACATAGAAACGGTTTGGATCACACAAAAACAGTCATGTATATGAAAAAGCACTCAAGAAATTTAGTAACCATCACCTATTCACAAATAACTGAATGGAAAATTGTGAATACATCGATAAAATCGTATTGATGAGTCTATGAGAAGTAACAAAATAAGCATATAATTCATTTTCTTCCATACATACGAGAATGGGTTCAAGTTTTTTCACTACACCGCATCAACGAATAGTAACCGAATAACATATTTCACATGCTCCTAGAATCAACACACCAAGCACAAGGTTCGCACAATTTCAGCAAAGAACCTAATTTCCAAATTCTTATCTCCAAATTTTACAACAATTAATCAATTATATCCCAAACACTTCAATTAATCAGCTCCGCCACACTTCAAATTAATCACCGCCTCCTACCACGCTTTAACGATCGATGAGTCAGAACAACAAAATCGATCAAGACCAACAGAATCACCACAATCGCAGAACTCGTGCAAGGCTTGTCTTAATCCAAGGTTTTACCCGTGCGTAATCTGAATTTTGATCCAACAACGAGAGAAGGGGTTCCTCCTTAGGCGGCGATCGGTGAGCAAGAACCGCAAGAACTAGGCGATGGCTCAGGGAACAACATCAAGAAATGCAAGAACTAGGCAGATTATGGAAGAAACATGTATACACTGATACACATGTTGGAGCTAGCAAGAATCCTTGGAAAGAAAAGGCGAGAGAAGATGCAGGCAAGAAAAGGAGAGAGAAGCATCATACTGGGAGGCGGCGGTTGGGGCGGCGACGGGGGCGGCGTGGTGGGGCGACGGGTGGACGGTGGGGCGCGGTGGGCGCTGCGTCGGTGGGCGGGTGGACGGGGCGCGGTGGGGCGACGGCGTGGCGAGGTCCAGGCGGCGAGGTCAGTCTCCACTGCACGGCGAGAGAGGTGAAGAGTGTTGTGGTGATACCGGAGGCCGTGGAGTCGCGGTGGAGGCCGGCCGGTGGAGATGCCGAGCCTCGAGCCTGGAGGAGATGCGCCGAGGGAGGGCCGTGGAGTCGCGGTGGAGGCCGGAGGAGATGCGCCGAGGGAGGGCCGTGGAGTCGGAGGAGATGCGGCGGAGGGAGGGCCGTGGAGTCGCGGTGGAGGCTGGAGGAGATGCGCCGAGGAGGGTGGCGTGGAGTCATGGTGGAGGCCGGAGGAGATGCGCCTAGAGTCTGGAGACCGGAGAATGGAGAAGGAGCAGAGCAATCAAAGCTAGGGTTATTGGTGGGTGGCCGAATTGGTGGGCTTTAGACGAATTGGTGGGCTCGGCTACATTGCATTTCCGGACATCAGAGCCGGAATTTCCGCTCCATTTCCGCTTCCATCGAACTAGCTCTCCGCTTCCGCTTCCGAAAAAAATTACCGCTTCCGCATCGACACTTTCCGATTCCGCTTCCGAAAATGAGCTTCCATTTCCGTTTTTCTTCGAAACGGTCGGAAACTTTCCGTTCCGTTTTCACCCCTACTTATGGTCAAGGTTCATACACCAATACCTCTTGGCTTAAGAAACAAGTGAAACTGTTGCAGCGGAAACATAATAACTTAGGCCATTCGACATGCCACGAGCAATCATCCGGGAAACGCCTTCCTAGTCCACGTAGTCTTCATAGTACTCCTCCTCCCGATATTCATTACCGTCCTTCCTCAAGAATCGAACAACAGGGGCATAAAACCGTGAGTACAAAACGTACTCAACAAGCCGTAGGGAAATAATGCAATATATTCATGCACGGCTTGACAAAGGATAGTCATATGGTTTATTTGCAGAAAGCAATAACTTGAATTTAAATACAATAAATAGATTGAAGGCAGATTGACAAAACAATAATAAATAACTAGTAAATCAATGGTAGACAACATGAACAGAATGACGAGGCATCACCCTACATCATTCGAAACAAGTATCCATCACACAATTCAACAGTATAGTTTTAGACAACAAAACGACAGTGAACTCCCTGTTCACATTCCAACAATTCCACATTTCATGAAACACTCTATACCCCATGTGAAATCCCCGGGCTTGTCCATGACCGCGGACACGGCTATTCGAATAGTTTTACACTCTGCAGAGGTTGTACAGCTTTACCCACAAGACATGATATTCTCCTTGCGCCTGGCCATTAGCATACTTCCTTTGGTGTGCCGGCAGAGAAATCATGACAAAGTCTTTACAATGCATGTCTAAACTCGGTACCGCCCTCTAAGGTTTCGCCCCTCGGGGCCCCCTCTTGAGCCATGTGAATCTACCCGTCTATCCCGGAACCCACACATCCAGTTGGTAGTACTCGAGAGTAAACAATGCAAATTAATCAGCTAGGTCTGTCCCATACCAGACTTGTGGTTGCACGGTTAGGCCCAGTTCAATGGCGCACAAGATTAAGTCCTTAAATTATCTCAAGCAAGTCAACCACATCCCAATGTGCTAGACAGCACCCCCTTTACTGCACGATCACTTGCTCGAGGGAAAACATTTTTTTCAACCAAGACCAACGGCATCCCCGCCATGGTACAACAAGTTTTACAACAAAGGGTCAATGACCACAATTCAATATCTCATTAGGTCAAGATTAACATTAGTTCACAGTGATATGAATCCCAACGCATTTACTAAGGTGTCTAAGCATAGCTACGTTAACCCAATGTTGGTACTACAATTATGTCCAACTAGTAAACAACCCAACATAGGGTGACAATGGATAGATGGCATCTCAATTAATCAAGGTGGCATAATAAAAATTTGGCATATAGCTATTCCCAGTAAATAATTCTTGTATCACATAGCATGCATTTGTATAAAACAAAATAGATTGGCAAACATGGGTACAACATGGTCAAGGACTACGACTTGCCTTCGTCGACGAGGTGCGATGCGCTACTCTGAAAGTCTTCTCCTTCGTTGGCGACGACGACCGCTTCTTCAACTACGCGCAAAACGGAGCACGAAAAGAATAAAATAAATTTAGAAGAAACTAAAAATTATAATAAAAATACTGGCAGATAGAGGATGAATTTAGCAATTGGAATCACTTGATTCGGAGTTACGACGAAGGAGAAACAATTGTTTGAATTCTCAAAATCCTGAAAATTGAAAAACCGAGGAATATTCCTTTGGAATCTTTTCTTTTTCTCCATTTCCTGATTTATCTCACTCTCTTCCATGCGGGTCCCACCTGTCATTGTCTATTGCATCTTCTCCAAGTATTCTGTACAGAGGATACTAGAGAACAGAGAGCAACGCCATGGCCAGGAAATAGAGCTCACCGGCTAGAGAAGGAAGGGCCGCCCGGCCAAGGAAAGGGACTCGCCAGAGGGCGCGCCAAGACCAAAGAACAGGGCACAAAGACAGGGAGGCAGCAAGAAGCAGCCAGCAAGAGAGCAGCAGCAAGCAGGGCAGGGAGGCGACGGCAGAGACCAGCGAGGCTCATGGCGATGACCGGGCTGGAAAATGGTGCTGTGGGGTGGCGAGGTGATGAGCATGGTGGCCGACGGCGAGCACAAGAACGGCCACGCTAAGTAAAACCAACGACCAAAAACGAGCCAAGACACGACGGTCAAAAACTCCAAAACTTGAAATTTCTTGAAACTAAGGTGAGCACCGGATAGCTAGCATCGAGGGAGTCTATGGGTGCAAGGAATTGAATTGGTTCGTACTCAAATGGAAGAAATCGACGATTTAATCGGAGCGATGGCCGACGGCGAACAAACTCGAAATCCGGGGTCAAACTGCAACGAAAATCAAATCCGATTGATTGGTTGTGATCACGGAAGCAAAAGGCACAAAGTGACGCAGTTGGTTTACCCGAAAACTCACCGAAGCAAGAGATGGCTCGCCGGTGTCTTTGGTGGACGCCAGGCGTCGGGTTTTCTTGAGTTTTGGGATGGGAAATGGCACAAGAGCAATGGGGCAAGGTGAGCACGGGGTCGAGGACGTCGATACGCACGTTTGAGAAGTGGAAGCTCGTCATTTCGTTGAGAAATGACCGAATTATTGAAGTTTGAGTGCATTTCGGTTTCTACTCAATTAATCCAATTCCAGCGAGTTAAAAGATGAATGGTCATGGAAAATGGGTTCTCCTCGTCTCCCTCTTCGTAATGGATCCAGCCACGTATGATTTCGTGGAGGAAATAAGAAGTTATGATGGTTTGAATTTGGAAAGCCATGAAATGTGCTCTCTGGAATTTGCACGATCAGAGGTTGAAGATGAACGGTGACATGCCACGTGTCGCTTTCTCATTGATTGGAAGAAATGAAGAGACAAAAGCGTGAGGAATAAAATAGGAAAAATGATCTAAAACTTCTAGAAAAATTCCTAAAAATACTAGAAATTATTTGGAACCCAATAAAATTAGTTTCACTAAATTTTGATGAATTTTGGAATTTAGATTATTCCGAAACGAATAAACTGAATTTGATAAAAGACTGTGAGAGATAAAATAGCAAAGAGATTCCAAAAATCTTGAGAAAATTCCTAAAAATGTTTTGGAATATTTGGAACCTAATGCAATAGGTTTCAGGATTTTTGGAGCATCTTGGAATGTAGGTGAAATTCTGGGTAAGAACCGAAATTCCGAATTCCAACTTTTGCGGACGGTCAAGGATTGAACTTTAATTTAGAAAGGAAATGGATGCCAGGTTAGTTAGAACACTGAGAAAAAATTAAAATTTGAAATTAATTAATTTAAATTAACTTTAGGCAAAAGACCGAAATTGGGGATGTTACAATAGCCCTTGTCAACCATGAGTTCCACTCAATTGCCTCATGAGCATTTGAATATCGGTCTGTCATATCAAACATTTCTGGTATGGTAGATGGCAAATGAATATTAAGATCTTCACTAAATCTTTTATATTGCATATCCTGTTTAAATGCATGAATTACATAACTGTTAGATATATTATGAATGGTATTGTATAGTTCTACAAACCTTTTAGTAAATTGTAGCAAATTTTTACTAGAAGTTTAGCGAAGGCGATGTAAATCATCTTCCTTACCAGGCTTGGCATAGTAACTTTTGAAATTATTTAAATTTGCATGGCACAAATTTTCTCAACTAAAAATTGAACCTTCTGGCTAATTAAACAGCTACGTTCATGCTGATCCTTTTAAGACAGTAGGGAGGTAATTTGCCATTACCTTTTCATCACCTCCATTAGTCTAGATAGCGGTGGTATAGATTTGTAAGAATTCCGATGGATTTTGAGTTCCATCAAAGCCCTCTAGATATCCTAGCTTGAACTTATCAGACCAGGTCACGTTTCTGAGCCTAGGGGAGAAAGCTATACATCCTGTATATAGACCAAACATAATCGTACATTACGAGTTTGGTCCATATTCTTAGGAGAACGAGGTTGTCACTGACCACGATTAGGAACGTCACCTAGAGTAAGGCATTCAAAACCACTTCTCAATCGTGGACCTCCTCTTTGCTAGTGGCTAATGCCTTGTTGGCACCAACCAGACAAGGATTCCTCCACGCAAGATTCAGTCAGAGACCTTGTAGATATAGACCTTACTTGTACTTCATTTGTGTCTTCTTGCAAGTCAGCAACAATAAATCTTATGACCATTGCATTAAGTACATCTTCTCCCTTCGTTGGATGATTAAGGATTGTATTTGATAAAATGTGAATTCTCTCAATGAGAGATGTTTCCTGCAAGCCACTTTGAGCAAAATTAAAATCTCTTACCATTGCCTGAGAAGGTGGTAGTATAATTAGAGTGTCTTAATGAGGTTGTCCTCTAGAAACTTGGAACCTCTATGAGGTGCTTGGTTGACCCTTGTAATACAAGTGTTTGGCCTCATCAATGGACTTTTGTTTTTCTACCATATGTTGCTCATACTCACTATGAGCAGTTTTCTCATCATTTTCTCATGTTTCACATTCTGCTTGCTACCCCTCTGCCTCACTGACAACCGCATAGGCGTGGAAATCCGAGTAAATAGAAGGCGTTAATCCTCCATCTTCATCTGACATGGGGTATAATCTAGACCTTGAAGGCAATCTTCCAAGGCTGAATTTTCAGGAGGTTAGTACTACCTTTTGATATATTTTTATTATCAATTTCTATAGAACATGCTCATGGGTGTCTTCCACTGACTTTGCTAGAGGTGTAATGAGAACTTTCCCTTTTGCACATAGGACGATTGCTCTTGTGCTTCAACCTCTACCTCAATTTTTGCTAATTCCACCTCAAAAATGTATTCAGAGTAGAAATCGCACTTACATTGTTCTTCTGTTGGTTCATCATGTGTAGTGAGATGAGCATAATCGACGAGATCAAACCAGTTTTCTTTATCCATTGTATAGAATTTTTTGGTTTTGATATCCAGAGGCCCTCCTTCTAGCGCCTGCTATCTATGTCTAAGATCTTAGGTCTCTTAATTGAACTTACAAAAATATAAATTGTGGGCTTCTAGAGATCAAAACAAAGATAATGGGATTTCTTCTTTATTAGCCAAGCGGCTTCGACAGAGTACACGATTTACAAAGTGATCAAAATGATCGTAGGATGCTAATCACATATCAGATTACAAGCTTAGTAGCTAAATGATCGATGAATTCAGGATTCAGGATGCGGATCAAAATCCAAACATCCTTAACAATGTGGATCAGCCCCCTATTTATCCTGGGTGAAGAGATGGTAGTTATTCTCCAAAAGGGCATCGTGTCACCGAGAGATGTCTTCCGGCCAAAGGGTGCCTTCTTGCCAAAGGGTGCCTTTTTCAGAGATAACTTTCGGTGGCTAGGTATACCTGTCAAACAACTGTCTACACTGAGACATGTGCGGGGATAACCACTTGTCTCTGATCAGTTCACTGGTCTGGGTGGCCATTTCATTTGTTGACGATGACCAATGTGAAGTAATGTTTTGACCATCTTTGACTAAACTGGTCCGTTCAAATAGGGATGGGCTTTGTTTAATATGTTGTGAGATTTATATTTTACTGGCCCATTAATAGTCATGAATTATTTAGAGGGCCTAAATAAAAGACAAGATTTTAATCCTCAGCAGGTATGACCTGGCTAATTAATTTGTTCATCTCATTATTGACTTTGCCAGTTGGAGAAATATGGGTGTTATATGGAGACACTCGCAAGGCACAAGAGGGGTGTCGGGACCTGGATATGCAAATCCGGACTCTCTGTGTATA
Organism: Guadua angustifolia; assembly: GCA_036346375.1. Lineage (NCBI taxonomy): Eukaryota > Viridiplantae > Streptophyta > Magnoliopsida > Poales > Poaceae > Guadua > Guadua angustifolia. The sequence goes on along the minus strand of CM070504.1, from coordinate 53,161,469 downwards.
CTGCACACAGTCTCAACATAGATGAATATCACAATCATACACAGCGAAAACATAATAAAAGACTCCATATATTAAATATAACTTGTTGACTAACCTTATGGTTGAACTTACATGAATATGCCTCACAAGGCTAAACTGAAAATAACAAATTAAACTGCAGTGGAGTGAAAATGTAGATAAACCATCAGTATACCACAGGTAACTGACAAGGCTCGCAACCTAAATATTTGTCTCTTTCTGATACTCCTCCATAGAAAGTGTAAACTCTTCCTCAATTGTTAATTTGTTATTGGCAAGGGTGAGTACTTAAAGCACTCAACAAGTTATGCACATAATGCAATTCTATCATATCTATATGCAAGGCTTAGTCCAAAGGAAGGCTAACATGGCTATTTTCTAGTAGAGCAGCATTTGTAAATGAATACAATTAGTAGGTTAAAAAGATTGTAAAATAAATAACATTAAATAATAACTTTCAACATTTCTCAAGTAAACATGGCATCTAGCCCTAAGTCATATTCCAAACCTTCTTGAGGCAACCTGCCATCCCAACCAAGTTTTTATTTTATAAAATCTAACCCTTGATTGTAAATCCTAAGCGTTGCTCAATATCATGAGTACATCTATCCGAATAGATTTTACACTTTGCAGACATTATGCACTTTACCCACACGATATGAACATCTCTTTGTGCAATCAATATTAACACATTACCTTTGGTGTGTCACAAAGATATCATAACAAAGCCTTTACAAAACTCTGACTTAACCCAGTACTACCCGCTAAGATTTCAACACTAAAGGGTTAAGCCACTACAACAGGACCCCCTCTTGTGCCATGTGAGTTGATCCATAAACCAGGGACTCACATTGCTAATTAATCATCATTACTATTGCCACTGATAGTACCAAAGTTAAAACATTGCTAATTAATCAGCTAGGTCTGACCTATTTCAGACATGTGGTTGCATATTTCACTTAGGTCAAAGGCTTGCAAGGTTAAGTTCTTAAGATGACAAGGACAAAACTTCCACATACCATTTGCCCTTTTGGCCTACCTTGGTACACTACCCCTTGCCACTTGCTCGAACATAAATGATTACCACCCCAGTTGATTACTATGCGTCACGTGCTATCAACAAGTCAACATTGTTATGTGACATCCCTTGTCACTACAACTTAACATCATTATGTGACAACACCTTACACACCAATTCCATAAACGTATTCCATATTCCATTAGTCAAGGTTAACTTTGGTATCTCAAAAGACATATGATGTAGTGGCATGGCTAAGCACACTAGCAATGTTATAACCAACCCATATTGATTATTATTAACTAACTAATAATGAACCAATCTAGGGTGACAATTAATCATAGAATACAAATGACAAGGTATGGTATAGTTCAATTGGATAGATTAACTAGATCCCGAATTAATTTGAAACAGTTGTACACATAAAATAACATGTATAAAGTAAAATGGTATAGCAATTTTATAAACATGGTTCAACATGATCAAAGCACAAATTGCATTAGAAAAGCCCTTATTCTTGCACTGGACCTTGGTCTTGCGTGAACAATTCCTCCTCGGACGCTTCGAGTACTTTGACATCTACGTGTAACGAAAGAAAACACCAAATAAATACCAACATAGATAGCATACAATCTTTAAAAATTAAATAAAATTCACCATGAAATATATCATAATTTTAAATTTTTTTATAAATTTGAATCACCTCAATCAGAGCTTGTATGAGGGAGAACAGAGTCTCAAAATATTCAAAAATCATAAAAAATCAGAAAATTAGAAGATATCAAATTTACTACATTACTTTTACATTGGAAAGTCCTAATTATTAAGTAATCTTTAACGTCAGCAACCAATTAAATAATGTGAAATACACCGGGGGCTAACACATAGGCCCTTGGTACATGGACCGAATCCACGAATCTTGTCAGTCCATGGTGCACCAGGTTTGTGACAACAATGCCAACTGACGTGTGGGCCCAAAGCTGACACGTGGACTGCTGACTCAGCGGCCACCCGGATGATAGCATAGCAACACACAAGCCAATCTAACTAACATGCAAGATGTACGTGATGCGCAACCAACACTTCACATCATATTTGACGACTGTGGTCACGGCGAGAGTCAGCTTCGTACTCAGTGGCGGCACAAAATTGGCACCCTAGGTTGTTGAAGATGATTGTGCAGTTGCAGCAAGGTGCAGATGAGACGTATTTATGGCCTAATTTGCAGAGTAGGTGGTGCAAATGTCACATGGGTGCCAACTTCTACAAGTAGTATAGGAACAAGGAGTTGACGAAGCTTTTCAAAAGGTTGTGCAACCAAAACCAGCAGAGAAATTTTGATGCACCGTGGAAGAAGTTAAACAAGTTGACATTAAGGCATACAACAAAGGCAGTGAATAGAGCAACGCTTGGCACAAGGGATGCTCCAGTAACGCTTGAAGAGTTACCAACGGACCCTCTGCACCTAGTTAGAAGGAACGGAAGAGCCATAAAATGCTTCTCCGAATGGATAGAGCATGAGCCTAGGAAGAAATGGGCTTTGCTTTATGACACTGATGGTGCCAGGTATGGGATCATGATGACAAATCTGGCTGATGTTTACAATTGGGTTATGCGATGCCTGATACCCCTTCCCCTAGTTGTTACAGTGGAGGGTGTTTTTTGTGATATCATAGAGTATTTTGTAGATCGCCATGCTAGGGCGTTTGCCAGTATGAATGATCCTACTATGAAATTCTCTGAGATAATTTCTATATACATGGAGGACAAAGGCAAGAAGGGGGAGATGCATAGAGCACTGAAGATGGGCACGAAGGAGCTTCATTTCAAGGTATTGTGTAAAGAAAAAGCCTGTCATGGGATGAACTAGTGAAAAGTTACTCATGAATGCATCCTACATAGACAAATATGTGTCTGTCCTGCAACAAGCCTCATCTGTTATACAAGCCATGATCACACGTCATGGCTGCCTGTTCAATAATCCGTTTGGATGCAGGTATATTCTTGTCACAATTCTTCAATAAGTAAGCGGTGACGGCAATTTGGAGTGCAGAAATTTATTATTTTCGAGTGGTGGGTTTGTTTATGGAGCATCAGATATAGGAGGATACACGGTGCGTTCTGGATGTCAGCAAGCTAAAGGGCATAGGGCGGCGACAGACAAGGCGTATAAGGAACAACATGAACGTTGCGGAAAGTGGGCATCTTATGAAGAAATATTTAGTTTGTAAGAAGACGGGGCACACTTTCAAGTATTGCCCGATGGTTCAAAGGCCATGAAATTGTTTTATAGACTATGCATATGAAATTGATGTACTTTAGTCGCATGTCAATGTAATCTATCGAATTCTTATGTGTAATAAATTATGAACTTTGGATGTGTAATTATTGCATTCAATTTGTATGTCTAATTATCGTATTTAAATTTTTACATGTGTTTATTGTATTCAAATTCTAATTATTTGGATAACTGGATCCTGTAAATACCTCCCTTCCCCATTTTTGCTTGTTTGCCAGTGGAACTTTATCAGCACTCACACGTGGTGGTTCAGTTCTACTGCACAGTTTTCTTCCTTGAATGCTGCTATTGTTGATGCCTTCATGCTATTACATGTCCCAATTTTAGCTGTGACATTATTGCCTGTAGGTTCCTTATCGTTGGGATCACCTGCACCCAGAGAATTCACAAAATTAATTGATCCTGCATTGAGAGGACAAGTTCTAATGGACAAATCAGAGGTACTTGAATAAATCCGGCGAAGGAGAATTTTTATCTACAAACTACGTGGATACTGGTATAAAAAAATCGCATCTGCTAGTCTGACCACACTGGCAACAAACTCTCTGTCGCCAATTGAATTGCCCACAGTCTCTATGTCACCATTCCAAATAGCGACAAAAAACTATTATCAATTCGAATGGTAACAGGTGGGTATATATGTAATTTTTTTTAATTTAGCATATTATTTTTATAATTTTTATTAACATAATATCATTAAAAAATTTTGCAGAGAGCCTGTAGCCATTTGAAATGGCTACAAACAGTCTGTAGCCATTTCAAATGGTTAGCCTTATATGAGGTTTGGCGACAAGGTTCTGTCGTCATTTCAAATGATGACGTCACAATTTCAAATAGTGACAGGAAGGTATATTTGCAATTTTTAATTTTGCCATATTTCTATAATTTTTCATTTTTCAAATATTATTTTAAAAAAATTCATCAATCGTCCACATGTGCCTAGATGAAAATGGCCACACGATTGAAGATCGACTGTCATGGTAGACATTCTAAAATACAGGCTAAACAGACCTCACTGAACTGGGCCACGCGCAAATAGTATTGGACTCAGGCCCGATACTATTTAGGTGATTTTTTTCCAGGCTTTTACTAATTAAAATAATTCTATTAATTAAACTATGTTTTAAGGCATAAAAATATCAGAAAAATCTCAAAAATACTTTGAGACATTTTAAACCCAAATAAAATATTTTTAGCCAAACTTTATTTTAATTTCATCTATAATTAATTAGTTTTCACAAAAGGCCAATATATATAATTTAAAATCTCAAAAATACTTTGAGACATTAAGAAAAATCTCAAAAATACTTTGAGACATTTTGAACTCAAATAAAATATTTTAGTCAAACTTTATTTTAATTCATCTATAATTACTTAGTTTTCACAAAAGGCCAATATACATAATTTAAAATAAATTCTACAAAAATTCAATAAATTCAAAAATGCATAAAATGTACAAATAACACAATAAAATGATAAAAGGCAAAAATTAGGATGTTACATTTTCCCCTTAGAGGTCCTCATTTTATTACAAGTAACAACACCTTATTCCTTCCCCCACTTCCCTTACCTCTCAAATGTCCTCTCCTCCTCATAACAAGTGACAACATTTCCTTCCTGCCCCCTTAAAAGCCCTCTCCTTATGACAAGTATGGTAGCACCCCCTTCGTTCCCCCCTATTTTCCCCCTCAAAGGCTCTCTTGTGACGACACGTGGCACCATTCTCATCATCCCCCTTTTCTCCTCTATTTTCATCCCCTTAAACACAAAATAGTTTCTGTATTTCAAATTTCCTTCAAAGTTTTATAACCACTTTCAAAAGTTTTTTAATGGAAACTTTTCAAACCAAATTTTATTGATTGGAAACTTTTCGAAATAAAAGTTTTTGAATTGAAAGTTTTTAGAGTTGAAACTTCCTAATTTGAATTTTTTTGAATTTAAATTTTTTCGAGTTGCAACTTTCTAATTTGAAATTTTTTTACTTAAAATTTTTTGAGTCGAATTTTAAATAGAAACTTTTTAAACTGAAAGTTTGTTGAATCGAAACTTTTCGTACTAAAAGTTTTTGAATTGAAAATTTTCTGAGTTAAAACTTTTTAAGTCAAACCTTTCTAATTTGAAAATTTTTAAAATTTTCAAGTTGAAACTATTTGAGCTGAAACTTTCTAATTTGAAATTTTTTCGAGATGAAACCTTCTATTATGAAAATTTTTGATTTAATTATTTTGGAGTTGAAAATTTTGATTTGAATCTTCTTATTTAAATTTTCCAAGTTAAAATTTCTAATTTTATATTTTTGTGTTAGAGAGGAAAGAACGGGTGGGGAAATGAGTAAGGAATAGTGACGAGGGTAAAATGGAGGTGGATAGAGAAGATGACACATGGCATCATAGCAGGATGTCCTCTAAACTAGTCATACCTTGTTTTCTTTATTTTACTTGATGTAGACTCTTTCTTTCAATCTACATCATTATAACTTGGATCTGCTAGATATACTACTAGATCTTTTTTCTTTTCTTTTTTCATGCCTATTTCATGCCTAATTAATATAGGTATAAAATTACTTCCGTATTTGCATATTTTTCAACACAGAGTTCAAATCCTGTACAAATTAATTTGCTAATTTTCTTTGATTTTACTCTGAATTTCAAATATTCTTTTATTTTACTTGACCTAGACTCTTTCTTGTCGATCGAGTATCATCGAATTCATTAATCGTCACGCAGCCACTCGTCCATTTTTATAAATACATCCATCTTTGATGCTAAGTATCTTCTTATGGTTGATTGGACGGAATATGCTCGGTGTAAATCCGGCGAACAAACGACGGCTCACACGAGCACGAAAGCTTTTTTTATTGAATTGCAGAGGCAAGCGGTATGATAAAATTTAGACCACTGATGAGAGTCATAGCCTTTTTGTGCTGTGGAGATAAATAATTCTGGAACTTCAGTTGGAGACCAAAAAAAAAAGCTGAATTAGAAGAGTATAAATAACAATGTATGTAGTAGCACTTGAGGGGAAAAACAGCTAATGTATTTGTTCAACAGTGTAAGTTGCATATGAAGATGGGGAGCAGCAGCAGCAGCCAGCAACCACAACCATCACACATTCACACAAACGGCCCAATGTCCTGGGTTCATGCTTCCCAAGCTCAGGCACGGCGAAGAAACAATTAAGCAAAATTCAGGTAACTTGAATACGAGATAAAACATGGTGGAGGCAAAAGGCGCACTGATGGATGGTACAAGGCACCTTCTAAACGATGGCCCGAGGACCAGAAAAAGTTACAAATAGCTAGACCACCTACGAACTATGAACAGTAATATTGAAACTTACAGATCGTCCTGCATAGCACGCATGTCTGGAGGGCACCCATAGTAGAATAGCACTTTCAGATACCATTTAGTTGCCCAACTAAACCATTCCACTAACATTCCAAATGCAGGCTGCACACAGGTTCAAGGTTCATAACGAACAGGACAAAAATGTAAACTGAATGACTGAATGCCGCATTGACTGCCCATTTCAAGTGAACATGCAATTGCTACATGCAAACCTTAGCCCATAGTATAAGAGCATGCAGATGCAACAGTAGTGCTTTACTACAATGTTTAGTACCCGTTTTTCGTTTTGGTACATGCTAGACAATAACTATGAATTGCAACATCTTTGCAGCCTGATGGCGCTGACTGAAAGCATAAAAAAGGAAAACAGAAAGGGAAATTTGCAAACTACTGTGAGATTGAAAAAAGCCAGAATCTCTGAAGGCTTATCCATCACTACAATGTATTACAGAACCGCCTGACTGTCAATGTGGCTACATAAACAAATACCACTATACAATCATGGAGTTGATTTGTGATGCTCAAACATTAGAGTAAATGACTTTCAGTTTGAACCACAAGAAAATCACTCTGAAAAGGGCATACATCCTAGAACAACGATGTATATGAATTATTTCTCGACTGATGAGTGAACAATCAACAAGTTCAGAAGCGCAAGCTGTAAACAGACACACATATTATATACATGTACGTGGTAATAATAGCTGTAAAAGAAGCACATATGCAATGAGAAATCTTCTCCACGTGCACAAATACACTAGTTATGAAAGTCCACTTACAAATACTAACTCCAAGAATAAATCATTCTGATCAAACCATGGATGTATCATCCGATCCTAGTATTCTTAGTTCATTCATCTCATCTTAATCCTAACTAACTGTAGTTTCGTTACACGATCAATGGCACCATAATGCAGGCTATACCAGTCCAGGTAGTATTTGCTCACAGACAACAAAATTGTGTTTCTGACATTTATTTTTCCATAAGACGAAAACTAATCTTCTCATGCTGCTTGGTAAAATCGCAACCCAATAATTGAGTGTTGGATTCCACTGCTACCTGAAGATCTTGTAATGAAGCTTGGTAGAACTGACCGGATTCCAACGGAAAGCTGCGGTCCAATCCACCATTGACAGAAGAAATTGCTCTTCCATTTGCTCGATGTATCCTTCTTCCACTTCCCCTTGCTTTAGCAACATCCAAACAAGACTTAACCAACTGACTTAGATGAACACTCAACCCAGAATTCAGTGCATGAGCACACTCCATGGATACAGTTAGACCTTCTGCGTGCAACTTATGCTCAAGTAGCTTCCGCAAGGACTGAGTATCAGGCAACTCTCCATTAGTATGACATGTTTCAGAAGAGTAAGAAGTAGAAGGCTGAGGAGTGTGAGCCTTTGTGATCCCCAACGGAGCCCTAATCGGGCTACGACTCTGCACGCATGCTGGGCTACTCCTCACTTGCTCAACCTCCTCCCCATCCTCTACAGACACCACTTCCAACATAACCTTGCTCCCCGCCGACACAAACTCCAGGGCACTCTGCTGCTCCCTATACCTTGGCACATCGCAGGAATTGCTCACCTCACCTGCATGACCCTGAGGTGCCTTCCCATGGGGACCAAGGGGGCTCGGCCTATCAGCAAATTTCCTGTCCCTACTAGTGATAGACCGCCCCCTCTTAGCTAGTGGAATGCCATTGCACAATGGCCCATTTGACACCATGCTAGTCTGTGAATTGCCTGTTGCCGTCTGCTTGCTTGGTGGCCCAAGGGACAAGCAGGCATTGCTGAGGATAGACCTGATAAGGAAATTATGAAGCTTGATGTTCTCTTTCCCCAATACACTCGTGCAAATGTTGTCAAACTCATCTTTGCAGAGCTTAAAGCTCAAGAATTTCTTGAGGCTGCTGAAGTAATGCTCAGCACGCTGATGGCCAAGCTTCTTGATGATCCGAGATTTCAGCTCCTGGGTGTCAACACGAGCAAATTTCTGACGAGGCTGCATCTTGGCGCACCACCTCCAACCCAACCACCAGAAATGCAGCTCCCTAAAGCAACCGCCAAGCCCAATAAAAAATCTACACAAAGAACAAACCCTAGATGACGAACTCCCAGTGGCTTCACTAATCGATGCCGAACTCTCCTCGAGTGATATTTACACAAGATTCGAAGAACGACCTGCGAAATCAGATCAAGAAGTGGAAATTTAGGCTCTGTCCCTCAACAAGATTGCTTCCCGATCTGCGAACTCGACGGATGCAACGAATTGCGCAATGAATCTGCTCCGAACCTGATTCCGAGCGAACCCAACTGTGGAGTCCCAAATCGGGATCGGAATGAGCTCGAATTTTGCGGAATTTGAACCAAATCGTCGATGCAAGTACGAAATAAGCGAGGAAACAATTTGGCGAGTTGGGTTGGTGGGGGTGGGGGGGAGGGGGGATTCGGGGGAAGACGCAAGGAGACTAACCTCGAATCGGCGAGATCGAACTGCCGCAGCGAAGAAAAATTGGCCGATTAAAAGGTAATTTAGTAAAAATCAAAACTTTTTGCGGCGGCTGCTCTCGATGTTTCCCCAAATTATCATTTGGCTGCGAAGAACATGTGTTCTTGGAGGCTCCCACGCGCAAATTGCACACCTTACCCGCCCGCTGCTCTTGGCTAATGTATCACTGACGCGTAGGTCCAGAGGTTCGGCTGAGCGCGTGGGCCCTGATGTAAGCGAGTGGAATAGAGAGTAGTATCAGGTGGAAAAGGTAGCAGTTTGTTACGAGGTAAACCGCACGTGCCGCAGGGACATGTCATATCGTCGCATCCTAGTCAAGCTTTAGCACAGAGTTCACGGCTTCTCATCTTTTTTTGCTCGTCATTTGAGAACAAGTTGAATGAAATTAACAGCATTCTCTATGAATCAATCTTTTTTTTTATTTTCTCCGTAAGATAGTAATTTATATAATGATATGAATTGTTGCAGCGTGTAGAGATGAAAACGAAACAGAAACGATCGGTTCCGTTTCCGTTTTTCATATTTTTTGCTAGTAACGAAAACAAAATCGGAAAGTCCTGAAACGGATACGGAAATAAAAAGTGATGGAAACGGATGCGGAATGAAACAGAGCAGATACGAAAACGAAAATGAAAAATTCTATAAGAACATAGTACATGATCACAATTTACATGACCGCAAAAACAATGTAACTCATTCTACCTCCAAAGCAGATAGAAGAACAATATTATATTCATCGATATCACTAGAAAGTATTTTATCAAGATTATCAGCTGAAAGCTCGCTATTTATCTCCCAGATCAGACTATCGTGTCCTTTACTATATTATTATCATCGACATCCCCTTGCTCCACTAACTATAAAGGTGTAACTCTCTAAAATTTGCAAATTATTGTTCCATGTTTGTTTATGATTTTCTAAGATATATCCTGGATATTCTGGAGTTTATCAATGCCGTTTTACCAATTTTAGATTTATAAAATTAATTTATTCATAAAAAATAAAATCAAAATTATACTATAAATAATTTTTCTAGGTTTAAAATATTCTAAAGTTTTTTCAGAATTTTTTCAAAATTTTTGAACTCTATTTGATATTTTCTATAAAGCTATTTATATTTTTGAAATTATTTTATTTCGAAAATAAATGTAAATTCTCTATTCTGCTTTCTCGGTTAAGTGGGCCAAGTTTCTGATAAAATTTTTGGTTTCATTTATAGGGAATTTTCGTTTCGTTTCTGTTTCCATCAAAAAAATAGTTCTCTCATTTCCGTTTTAAAAAAAAAACTTTCCGTTCTCATTTTCATACCGATATTTTCTATTTTTGTGAATTTGTCGTTCTCGGCTTCGACCTATTTGGTGAATTTGTCGATGGCGATTTAACAGATGGGTGAAGTTCTATGGTTCATGAACGGCCCAGATATTCAAATTTCTGCATCATGAATCCAAAGAGAGCGGGATGGTTTGCGCCGCTTGATCGTCAAGAGATCTACTCGGCGAGAATTGGCATGCCTCGCATCTTCTCACCAGCTCGCAAGCATCCTGGAGGACAGTAGGCCAATAGAATCCTTGGCGGAACGCTTTTCCGACCAGCGTCCGATTGGACATATGACTCCCGCACATGCCTCCATGGATATTAGAGAGCAGGTTGCTTCCCTCTTCCCGAGTGATGCACTTCAGAAGAATTCCGTTTCTACTCTAGCGATATAGGTCTCCACCTACCAGAGTATAGCACTTGGCCTTACGTGTAATTTTCTCGACCGACGCATCATCGTAGAGGATCACTTAGTCCCGCAGGAAGGCTAGGATCGGATCCATCCGCTGACCTTCCTAGCCAAGTGTAGCAATCACGTGGTGATCACCTGGGTACTCCGCTTGGCGTGCTTTTCCCGGTATCGCACAAGCAGCACCGCCGCCTTTCCTCCTGAATCGGTGCCGAGGCGAATGCACTATCTTCCTCCTCGAATCAAGGTCGATAGCCACACCACCTTCCCTACCTAAGTCGGAGGCTGAGACAGCCACACCATGTCCCCACCATGAACCCGGGCAGCGACGGACGGTCGCGTAAGTCTTTCTTCAAAGACCCCGACCGGAACAGAGTCTCTTAACGACACGAGCTGCAAAAGCCCGTCTGCCATTTGATTGTCGCGCTGAGGGATATGGATATACCCGATCCTTCGGCGGCGCTCCATCTTCTCGACCTCGCCAGTACGCCGCCATGGCGGGTCGAGCATTGAAATTCCTTCACGCTTGATTGATGACTAGCAGGAGTCGCTTTAACTTGGAGACGCTTGACGCCTAACGCGAAGGCGCGCAAGAACCTCGCCAAAGAAACCTTCGATGCGGCGGTGTTATTGGTGGCCTTGAAGTCCAGATGACCACGTACTGAAGGATGTTGCCGATCGGGGAGACTAGGATAGCGCCAGCCCCCGCGCCCTCGAGCCTGAAGGAGCCATCGAAGAATAAAGTCCAGGGAGAAGGCGCGGTATCCTTCACCAGGAGGCGCGGAGTCCACTCGGCGCATTTAACTCCGCCATTTTTGGCTCTTGATAGCAAAGTCAGGGGGGACTTGAGGCGAACTCCCCACTTCATCGACCACTTGGCGTCGACCTTCGCTTCCGATTGTAGAGGATCTCTCGTAGGGGATAGGCAGTGTCCACCGTGATCTCCCGTCCCTAGAAGTAGTGCCGTAGTTTTCTGGACGCCACTAGGATGGCGTACAACATCTTCTGTGCCTGTGGGTACCTAGTCTCCGCCTCATGTAGCACCATGCTGACATAGTAGACCGGCTTCTGAACGTCTTCCCTCTCCGCCACCATTACCGCGTTCACCACTGCAGGGGTTGCCGCGATATCAGAGCAACAATCGCCAAGCTTAAGGCGACCAAAGATCGTGGGAGAAGAGGTACTTCTTTAGGACTTCAAACGCTTGCTAGGCCTCCGGGGTCCATTCGAAGTGGTTGGTCTTCTTCAACAATTTAAATAGGGGTAGATTCCTTTCTCCCAAGTGAGCGATAAACCGCCCGAGGGACGCCAGTCGACCAGCGAGACACTGCACTTACTTGAGCAGAGTTGACGGCTTCATATGCTCGATAGCCGCTATCTTGTCGGGATTGGCCTCAATGCCCCGGCTGGACACAAGGAACCCTAGCAATTTCCCGGAGGGCACGCCGAATACATACTTCTCAGGATTGAGCTTTAGACAATTCTTCCGGTTGTTGGCAAAGGTTTCTTCCAGATCTCCGATCAATCCTTCGCCCTTCTTAACCTTCACCACCAGGTCGTCGACTTACACCTCGAGATTCCATCCTATCTGCAGATGGAAGAAAGTATGCATAGCACGCTGATAAGTAGAACCAGTATTTTTTAACCCGAATGTCATTCTGATATAACAATAAATGCCCATCGGTGTTACAAAAGCGGTTTTTTCTTCATCCTCCGCCGCCATGCTAATCTGGTGGTACCCAGAGTACGCATCCAGAAAGCACAGCAGCTCGCACCCCGCCGTAGAGTCGACGATGAGATCAATGAGCGGCAAAGGATACGGATCCTTCGGGCAGGTCTTGTTGAAGTCAGTGAAGTCGACTCACATCCGCCACTTCCCGTTGGACTTCTTGACGAGCACAGAGTTGGCAAGCCACTCGGGGTGAGAGGCCCCCTGATGATGCCCGCGCGTAGCAGCTTCTCTACCTCCTCCCGAATGGCATCTTGTCGCTCTAGTGCTTGTCTCCGGGCCTTTTGTCGAACCGCGTGCACCCCTGAAAGCGTTGCCAATCGGTGCTCGATCACCTCCCTAGGGACCCCAGTCATGTCGGACGGTTGCCAGGCAAACACGTCGGAGTTAGACCGAAGGAAGGTGACGAGCGCGCCTTCCTATTTGGCGCCAAGGTGGGCGCCCACCTTGACAGTCTTCTCGGGCTTAGCCACACTTAGGGAGACCACCTTAACCGCACCGGACAAACCGGGCGAGGCACGAGTCTTCGCCGGAGGGGCTCCCGAGTAGGTAGCATTGGCTTGCCTAGCACAGGTGGCGCCAGCCAGATCCAATGCCTGGATTGGGCAGTAGGGCCTGCCCTCCTTCTCTTCGCGGCGGTCGTCCCGCCGACCGCGGCGATCGTCTCGCAGACCGCGGTGATCATCTCATCGCCCGTGGTGATCGTCTCGCCGGTCGCGGCGGTCACGCCACCGCGACCTGGTGTCCCTATGCTCGCTTTCTGCGGTTAGGACCTGTCCAAGCTCAGCCGCCCCGCGCTTCTTCTTCCTGCTCACGGAGCCGAGACCCTTCGAGGTCCCAGCTCCATCTCCGCCGTGACCGCTGGCTAGGCCGAGTGCCTTCCTCTGAGCTTCCGCCGCCAGCGCGCACTTGTGCGCCAGGGAGAACAGCTCGGAAGTGGTGGTGATGTTGCGGGTAGCCATCTTCTCCCACATATTATGGTCCCGGACGCCTCTTCGGAAGGCGATGACGACCGATTGCTCGGAGATCCTGGGGATTATGTTGCGGCAGTAGCTAAACCGTCGGATGAAGTCACGCAACGACTCCTCTTTCTCCTGCTCGAGGGCATGGAGATCATCCTCCACGCCCGGCTGTGTGTATGAGCCTTGGAAATTGGTGACGAAGAGGTCACACAGTTCCTCCCACGAGTGCACCGACCCTCGTGGTAGGTTCAACAACCAAGAATGGGCAGATCCCGTCAAGGCTATCGGGAAGTAGTTGGCCATGGCCTTTTTAGACCCGCCTGCGGCCCGCACCACCGTCGAGTATATCTGCAAGAACTCCTCCAGGTTGGTGGTGCCATCATACTTCTCGATGGACACCGGGTGAAACCTCTCCGGCCATGCAACGCGGCGCAGCCGTCTGGAGAAGGCTTGGCACCCAACGCCATAAGGGGAGCTACGCCATCCACTTGAACCCTGGCCTGGAGACCGTGTCGGGGAGCGCGGAACTTGGCTCCTGCGGTACGTTGTGCAAATCATCGCCGCACTGTCGACGACACTTCTCCAACGGAGCCCTCAAATCCTCACAGCCTCCCTGGTGCCCAGGAGACGCGAGGCGATACGTCGGCAGCCGCGCGGCCCCCCGCACCAGCGGGGTCAGCATCCAACAAGCCCTTTCCTTTGCTCCGGCCCTCCTAGCCAGAGCACTTCCCGCTCGGGTGGCTGGAAGCTTGGTGCGATCAGACGCAAACCACGATCGTGGGCACCGGAGGTACCCACCGCCAGCGCCCCACACCTGAGCCGAGCCGTCTATCGTGGGAAGCGATGTCCCACAGCCACGGTGTGGCTGGGGTGTCTCCTGCAAGTTCCACCGGGGGTGGTCTAAGAGGAGACGGACGGCATGCAAGTTTTGGGCCGGAGTGGCCTCTTCCATGGCTCGCCACTGCCGAACTGACAGCTCTACTACCGCCGGGGGGACGACGCCGCCCCCTCCGGGGAGGGCGTGAGATGGTCCCCCGCCTGACGGGAGTGCCAGAACGCGTTGTGGGTGCTGCTAGCCTCCGCCGGTTCTTCTTGCTGAGAACGCGAACCCGCCATCACCAGAAGCTGGATCCTTTCGGATGGATGACCAAGATCCGCTGGAGAGGTGAAAGGGTGAGCCAACCGCTACCCCCTACCTGGCGTGCCACTGTCGGTGGTTTTCGTCAGCCAGCTATTATGCCTCGACGGATCCGAGGTTCGATAGAGGGGATATTCACGAACGGACACCTATGAGCTCTCTCGGGGGATCTACGCAGACAAGGATTCAAGAACATGCTGCTATACCTAGGTTCAGGCCCCTGATGTGGGTAACAGCCCTACGTCCTGCTTCTGCTCTTGTTAATGTGTTTTGGTGGATTACAAGTGCACAATCCACACTCCGGGTTCTTCTTGAGCTCTCTCTGTGCTCTCCTTCTCTTGTTCTCTCTTATCTTTCTTCGACTCTAAGTCCTCTGGTTGTTTTTCGTCATCGTCCCCCCTCTCTCCCATGCACCGAACCTCGCTTATATAGGCCGGGCTGGCTCAGACATGTGAAAAGGATGACATTACACTGATTGCACTTCATTTATTACATCAGTTGCTGTAGCCCCATCCTCTGGCCTCATTCTTTGCACCATCATCCAACTCCACCCGGTCTGCCCGGGAAGTGACTTGTATGGGACGGGTTAAGTGCAGGACGATAGAGGGATAAGCTATCGTGCCGTCAGCAGAGCCACACGCATTCAATGGTTCTGACATGGGGTGTTGGGGGAGAAGACTTGTGAGGAGGAGCTCCTCCATTCCGTCGATGTACGTCTTCACGCCTGACCGGCAGCGTACCCCCGAGTACCTTCTGGCTCCTTCGACCGACCACGTAGTCCTCGACGCCCACCGCCGCCAGTCGCCTCGCGACGCTGCCGCTCGGGCGCAGGCCCGATTGCCCACCGCCGCTTAGGTCGCCACATGACAAAATCCTCGACGCAAGGTCTGATCACCCCCTGCTCGCTAGGCTATCGTGCTTCGGTACCCGTGGCCCCTTCTGATAGTGGCAGAGAGGGTACCCTGGTGTAAGGTACACCAGCATTGCCCATATCTCACTCATACCAACTAGGATTTTGAGGATCTTGAATGTTTTGGAAAGTTTAGAAGATTACATACAACTTTGGTACAGAGAAGATTCTCGGATTTGAAGTGCTTGTGTCCCAAAATTGCGGAGTAAATTTCAGCCTCTGCTGAAAGTTGAAAAGAAAGAAAAGGCAATTGCAAAAAAAAAGCCACACAAAAAAAATAAAAAAAAGGCTAGCACAACAAAAGAGACGTGCTGTCAAAGAAAAAGAAAAGAGAAGAAATTCTGTGAGCAAAGGAGAACAAAAGGGAGCTTTATCATTTTGGTGCTGCATATTGAGGATCCTAGCCTATATTTATCTTGTTTGTTCAAGGACCTTCATCTTTGTTCTCAGAACTAAGTCTGTGATTAGGCTTATGCCTCTAGCAAGGTCTAGCCTAGGACCAAGATAAGCATCGCCGCTGAACGCTTCTTTCAACTTGTTTTGGCTAGTATGGTTCTAGTTTTTCCTTTGCTACAAATAATACTTGTCCAAGCTCCACTTACTATTAACCACAGGAAAAGTACCTTGCAATCGCTTTGTCACCCTGAGTGTAGGTTACCGTCATTATCCGATCAGACCTTGACAAGCTGTAGGGTAAGAACTTGGTGAGCTTGAGCGTGTGAGATCCTCCACTATCCATATATTAGTAGTTTATAGGAACTAATTCTCTTGTGAGTTCTCTATTTATTGCCCCTAACAATGGCAGGTTCACATAGCAAGACAACTTACGAGGATGATATTGAGAATTGTCCAATTTTGATAGAAAGAGAAAAGAAATACTTTCGAAAACTTAAGTGTCGGTGTTTCGTACAACCGGCAAGTAAATTTGTAAGTATAGGGGCTGCGCGTTCCCTCTCCCTGAATGGTTAGACTACGGGAGTCCAAGATGTATACTGGTTCGGGCCGAATATCTCTACGTCCAGTTCATGGTGGTGGTTTTGTATTGCTTGGGCGCAGTGGACCATGCGGGATTACAAGCGAGGGCTAAGGACAGGTCCTTTGCCTTCGTCCGAGTGGGGGAGCTCGGGTGTGTTCGTGAGTGCGGATGCGAATCGGAGTGAATCGAATGAAATCGAATGCCCTTTCCTGGGGCCCTGCCTCCCTTTATATAGGCGGAGGGGGCAGGTTACACGGGAATTTAGAGAGAAAAGGTAGGGGTACGCTACGCCCGGGAGTCCCGATCTTTGGTCTTAACGACTGACAGGTTCCTGCTCATCCCATGCTGGGTTGGTAGATACAACGGATAGTGTCCCGTTGGGAAGGT
This sequence comes from Guadua angustifolia, assembly GCA_036346375.1. Lineage (NCBI taxonomy): Eukaryota > Viridiplantae > Streptophyta > Magnoliopsida > Poales > Poaceae > Guadua > Guadua angustifolia. The sequence continues at coordinate 53,144,450 of CM070504.1, read as the reverse complement.
GCGCACCTGCCCTTCGTGCGCATGTCAGATGGCGACGCCGTCACGCAGCGCTCTGGCGCCGCCTCGGGAGTGAGCGTCTCTCCCTATTGCGCATGACGGGCGGCGGGATCGGCGCTTGACTCGGGCGCCCATCGCCACCTGGGAAGGGGCCACTCGCCCAAAGATGGCCGCATGTCCATGGGGTGGGTGACCAGCCTATGGTCGACTGTCGACGTGGCAGAGGCCGCTGAGTCGAAGCTTGTTGGGGCCCCGACCTAAAGCCAGGTCAGAGCCTGCGGGAGCGCCGGACCCGGGTCTAGGTTGGAGCCTGCAGGGGCGTCGAACCCGAGTCTAGGTCGGAGTTCCCTTGGGGGGCTTGGCCGAGGCCGAGGACCCTTCGGGACCCGATGAGGCCCATAGCCGGGCCCAAGACGGATCATTTGGTGTCTCAGCCAATATTTAGTGATAATCCCATCTGTGAGGGACGGAGACTTTGGCAAGACTCCTCCCAAGACTCGTGATCACTGCCAATCTTGCCGCCATGTCCGTACGACTGAGAGGGATACGATCTTGAAATAGATGTATACCTTGTTGTGGGGTACCCCTGGTATGAGTATTCGTCATTAAGCGAATTGAGTCCCTGCAGAAATCAAAAGGTGAGATGGTCGAGCATGGGATTATCCCTTCAACCAGGAACCACTAAAGAAAGAAGTCAAGCCTACACAATCTAATAAGAAGGATGGCAAGAATGACCACGATGGTGTGCCCTTACGTGCTACAATGACGGATAACTACATGAGCCTCATGCCTCATCGCCTACTTAGTGCACCACTGGAGCATGCCAATGAAACTCAACACAACAACTTATTCCAAACTAAGTTTGTTGTGTAAGAACGCGGAGTACATGTCATCATTGATGGAGGAAACTGTAGCAACCTCGCAAGTCTACACATGGTCGAGAAACTTGGCTTGACCACGACTCCACTTCAACGACCTTACTCAATGGAATGGTTCAACTCAAGTGGTAAGGTTCAGGTAACACAAACTGTGCGAGTTTCTGTCTCCATTAGTTCATACCATGATCATGTTTATTGTGTTGTCATACCTATGGAATCATGTTCACTTTTATTAAGTAGACCTTGGTTATATGATATTGATGCTATTCACTATGGTAGAACCAATCAATATACTTTCATGTTTAATGGAAAGAAAATGATTTTGAATCCAATGACTCCTGCTGAGCTAGCCAAAATTAATGCAAAAAGAACTAATGGTAAAGAACAAGAGGATGAAAAACTTGTTAGTGATGTACAACAATCTAAACCAATGTTAAAGAAAGTAGTTCTTTTAGATAAGACTGTTTCCTCATATGATATTGCTTTGCAGACATCTGTTTCTTTGCCTCTTATTGCTACTAACCTTTTGCAGGATCATGAGGAGTCGAGGACGACTCCAATTCAAGAAGGGGAGGATGATGAGGACATCACCAGCATGGGTATGACCAGTGTGACCACTACCCCTCCTTCCTCTCCTACCGCTCCAACGACTACCGACGTTGCTCCATCTTCGTCACATACGATCGACGCTGTGGCATCTTCGTCACCGAGAAGCCTTAATCAAGAAGCTCAGCCATTCAAGTCCACATCAACGGACAAGGGCCTCAAGAACACACCCCGAGGACAGCCGACGGACCAAGGAAGGACCGTATGGAAGACCAAGATGCCAAAAAGCCCAGTTCGGCCATCCAGTAGCCCGCCAACTTCAAACGGGTGTAACTCGGGCTCCCGGACCCCGTTTTCGGCGTGCGACCACCCGTTCAAAATCTTAGGAGATAAGCTTTCCAATGGATCTAGACCCACATCCAAATTCACTCCAGATAGACAGGAAAATGCAGAACAATGTCACAGGCCAGAAATACAAGGTGCTGCGTCACTGCACTTTTGGGCCTATGGCCCATGTATCTTAGGGTTTTGGTGGCCGCCACTGTTTTGGCCGCCCTACACCTCCTGGCTGCCGCTATATATATGGCCACCACCATTCTTCTACGCTTAGGTTTTGTTGCGTGTGGTTGACCCCTTGTGCATCCCTCCTCGTGTTCGCATGTATCGACTAGACCACCCGGGACGAGAGACAGAACCTCACCCTTGTTTCTTTGAGATTATTGGATTGAAATTGCTTTCACCTTGTTCTTACATGTTCTCGGTTGCAGTAGGTACAAGGATCGATTGGGTCTTGATTCGGTTGATTGCCTCGTGTGGTGACATTGCGATTGCTTGGTTGTTGATCTCGTGGTTAGTAGCCGATCCATCTACTCCGTACTACATCAAAACCGATGTATTGTTTTCATAGATGATCGGCCCGACCCTAGTGTGCATCACTGTCACACAACACAATACTAAAATTGAAACCTTCTAATTCAGTGAAAGCAGTGGCTCAACAAGTTACATACTTACATGATAGTGTGTTATCCTATCTTCATCACAGATTCTTATCCACTATCCTTACATTGATTTATAAGCATCCAAACTACCATTAATTCGATGATTCATAAGCATATAAAGTGAGTTGATATTTGTCCAAATTTTACTCCATTTCTAATAGCACAAATTTACACCCAAGTACCTAAACACCAAGGTCACACCAAAATAATTCTTAGATTCACCAAGAACGGAGCAGAAGTAGCCCTATTTCATTCACAATTATAGGCACTACAGAATCCAAACACCCCCCATGAGCACAAAATTTTACAAGAAATGAGTCACACTTCTGGGTCCAAACGCCAACCTACCCCCACCAAAATCTTGCAAACAATTGATTAATTAAATAAAGCATGGAGACGAACCTGGGGATCCATGTAGGGGAAGAGGAGAGGAGGTGGTGGAGGAGCGCCCCCCGCTGATGGGCCGCGGCGGCGTCGAAGATGCAGGCCGGGAAGTAGTGGGATCGCTTGGAGTGGTGGTGGTGGGGAGGAGAGGGAAGGGAGGAAGGGATGAGCTCGCCGACGAACATGGAGGAGGACATCTTGCCACACACTGCAGCAGACATGGTGGCGTCCGTCGCTGCCGTGCCACCGATCCGTCGACCGCCGTGCTACTCGCCCTCTCTGTCGGCACCACCCGCCATTTGGCCCGTCGGGGATTCATAGCCTCGTGGGGGGAGAGGAGGCCGCTGTGCATCAGCGGAGAAACCAACGAGATAGCGAGGAGAAGGGGCCGGTGTCCCTACCATCGCGTGAAGAAAACTACTGGTGTGCCTTGCTGTAACATCCCCAATTTCAGTCTTTTGTCTAAAGTCAATTTAAAATTAATTAATTTCAAATTTTGGTTTTTTCTCGGTGTTCTAATTAACCTGGCATCCATATCCTTCTGAAATTAAAGTTCAATCCTTTACCGTCCGCAAAGTCAGAATTCCCAATTTCGGTTCTTAATCGAAATTTCACCCGAGTTCCAAAATACTCCAAAAATCTTAAAATTCATAGAATTAGGTTCCAAATATTCTAAAATAATTTTGGGAATTTTTTCAAGATTTATAGAATCCCTCTGCTATTTTATCTCTCATGCTATTTCATCAAATTCATTTTATTCGTCCCGGAATTATCCAAATTCCAAAATTTATCCAAAATCTATAAAAACAAATTTTATTGGGTTCCATTTATTCCCTAGTAGTTTTAAGAATTTTTCTGGGATTTTTAGACCCTTTTTGCTATTTTATCTCGCGTGCCATTGAATCTATACTATTTAAATCCTAGCCAATGGGAGAACGCCACGTGGCGAACACTGTTCATCTTCCTCATGCAAACTTCAGTACAGAGAAGCTATTTCTCCCATGCTTGGCTTTTAAATTTCCAACTATCATAACTTTTTCATTATTGCACCAAATCAAGTGATTCCGGTTGCGTTTGGAAGGTGTGATCGCAAGGAATTCATTCCCGGCCTTCTCCCTCCCCGAAACGTCCCAAAACCGCCGCAATAAGCATTCAAATCAAGATCATTATTTCTTTGATTGCACGGCCATTTCTCCGTCTTTTCGAGTGCCACCACCTCCTATAAGAGCGACCCGGTCCGGTGCTCACTTCCTCTCTCAGTATCTCCACTTCAATCCTTCGGGAGCTCGAAGAAATTGACGTCGGTCGTCCTCCGTCGACATCACTGCGGCAACTTTTGATCCGGTGAGGCGATTGCAATTCAGACATCGCCATCGCAGCGCTGCTGTCCGCCACGATCAAAAGCCCTCAATCAAATTCGGATTTCATTGCAAGACGGCGACGAATTTCACGGTGAAGTTTCCGACAGAGCGCCATTCTTCGCCGATTTCAGAAACCGCTGATCCTCCGAAATCCCAAGAACACCGCTTAGGTTCGTCTCGTCGCTCTCTACACGGTGCTCACTTTATTTTTGCTATTCCATGTCCCAAATTTTATTTATTTATTTCGCCGCCACTGTCATGCAAGATGTCATGCACGCACCAACTCCTACCATCCTCCACCAAACCACCAGTGCACCACCTCCTCGAGTCCGCCGCACCGCTTCCACCCCCCACGTTCTCTGTTCCTTCCCATGAGGAAGAAGCACTAGTGTATGACAGCCGCCCCACATGTCAATGAGTAAAGCAAAATCAGGAAAATCCAAGAAAAGAAGATGCTCTAGAATATTCCCTCGTTTGTCTTTTTTCAGCATTTTTAGAATCCAAATGCTTATAACTTTGTCATCCGAACTCCAAATCACTCTGTTCAAATTCCTAAATTCATTTAAATTCAATACCTTCCTGTCAGTACTAATTTTATAATTTTTGAATTTTGTTGGTTTTATTTAATTTATTTGGTTGTACCGTTTTGCGCGTAGTCGAAGAAATCGCCGGAGCCGTCGACGCTGTCGCCGAACCTCAGGACTTTGATATCCTCGCTGACCAAGGCAAGTTCCTAGCAAATTTTTGCAAGTTCCCTTGAAGCATGTTGATCCATGTTTTGAAATGCTTTGTAGATTTACAAACTTGCATGCTATGTTGATTAATAATAATATATTATGATAGATTGTAGTTAAATACCTTGTTAATATGTATGCTTGCTACATATTAATCCATCTGTCCTTTGGTGCCCTAGAATAATATAATTATAATATAAATGGCTTGACACCTTGTTTAGTATAATAGTAGTGCTTAGTTATGCTAAATACTATTTGTATGTTTAATTGAAGGCTTGTTACTTGAAATTCTAAATGATTGAGTGAAAATATTATTTAAAAGGGGAAGTTGGTGCTGCCAGTTTGGTAAAATAAAAGAAAAGATTTGGTATTTTAAAACTTGAATAGGGTGGAAGGTTGCAAGGCTGGTTTGAGTATGTACCACCCTAGTCACCCTAAGGACCGATCCCTTGTGATTGTCGAACAATATACAACAGTGCGGCCGTGGGTTTCGGTATGGGACAAGCCTGGCCGAGTAGCTAGTGAAAACTTAATTAAGGCATGCCAGACGGTGGAGTAGGTGTGGTTGGAGCCACATGAGTCCTACAGGCGCAAGAGGGGGCTTCCATTATGGTTGTAGCCATTTGGTGGTGAAACCTCAGCGGGCGTGACTTAGTTAAGATGTAGCTAGAGAAATGGCCTTGTGATTTTCACTTGGGGTTATATGCCAAAGGAAGTGTATGACCAAAAGAGTGAAATATCTCTCATGTAAAGCGTGCAAACTCTGCAGAGCAAACAAACTATTCGAGTAGCCGTACCCACGGTCAAGGGTGGACAGAGGGCGTTGTCACATGGTAGATTTTCTCTATTTGATTTCAAAATCAGATTTTTATAAAATGAAGCACGGTTGGAGCCGTGAATGTTTTGATTTGATAAAAGTCCATGGTTGGATCCACGAGAAAAAGATTTTAAAAGAAAACCACGGTTGGTGCTGTGGAAAAGTATTCTTAAAATAAAACCATGGCCGATGCCGTGAGTTGGTTTATGTTTTGTTTTTCCACAGTTGGAGCCATGTCCTGAAAAGTTTGAAACTATTATTTGTTAAAAGAAAATACCTTTGAAAACCGCTCTTCAAAATTCTAGTATAAAATTTAAAAAATTGGCTTTTGGCAAATTAACCAATTCTCCTTGAATTAAACTACATAATGCATTTCTTTCGGACTTGTTGAGTATGTTGCATACTCACCTCGCTTTTCATGCGGGTCGCTTATTCCATAAAGCGATCAGAGATCGAGATAGCTATCTAAGAGCCCGTGATCCCACTGCTCGACATCTGCGATGAAGGCTTTGAAGAGGAGGATCATCTGGACGTCTAGGATCGCATTTTCTCCAGTCTTTGCTTGTAGTGTTTTGGACTTTGCTTCGTGAAGTTTATTTGCCAGTTTAATGTTTCCACTGCTGTATGACCTACGGGTCCAACTTTTGTAATAATGGGCCATGTCGGGCAGTACTATGAATTAAATTTTTATTTATCGCATGGTTATGGTCCATACTATTATGATCTGTGTACTAGCTATTGATCCGTGGACTAGTACAGTAAACACACAGTAGGACCCGTATCCTTTTATGGTTCCGCAGAATGGTATCAGAGCCGAGACTGTAGAACGTGACCAAGTTAGAATGGCAAAGACTTAAGGATGATTATTTATATAAAAATATATTTATGAACTTCTAAGTTCCTTGCTTCGATCTTTTCTATCTTAGCATCTTGCTCTTATCTTATCCTTTATTCAAAAACTGGTTACTAATCTTGTCTTGTTTCAAGATTTGTAGATGCCTGTGTTCACCACTTTCGCTGCGGCTGAGGGAGGTTTTTGTGAGCAGTTGTCTTTGATGCTCCAGGAGTTGGGATTTCCCCATCGTCTAGAATATCGATGCACCTCCGTGCCCAACATTGGCTACAACATGTGGAAAGTTAGGTTGCTGGTCTACGCCAGGAGTCCAAATGCAGAAGATCGTCCCTTCTACTTCACCTCGGAACGACTGATGTTTGGAGATGCACTTCAGATGCTGCTAGAGAGGCTCTCATCCATTTGGGTGAGAACTATCGTGTTTAGCTGGACGACACCCCGTACCGGCTCTTTCCCCGACATCAGGTTGGGAGGAGTCACAGCTAGTTCTGGAGCTTGGAGTTGGAGTCTGACCCGACGATTGTGCGCATGGGTTCATTCATCCGGGCGCAGGATGACGCCTATGTTCACATCTCTTGTGAGCTCCAGGATGTGCGCAGGGAGTTAGCTGCAGCAAGGGAGGAAAACCATCAGCTTAAGGAAGCTCAGCGGGCAGCAGTTCCACTTCCACCAGCCCCTGTGTAGGAGGCACACCAGAAGGCCGCTCCAAATTTGCCGGAGAGGAGCTCGCCGAGGTTTGACCCCAGATGCCCCACAGGTCAAGCGTCGCCGTGGTCCATTGATAAGGACCGCACGCAAGTCTGTGCATCGCAAGTCGTCCTTGGTGACTTCCTTGGGATCCTTGACTTCTCCAGGAGAGCCAGGACCTTCCCGGGATGTTAGTGCATCCCGCAGCAGGAGTGAAGAGGACCCTTCCCTTCGCGTCTTCGAGGAAGGTGAAGGGAGTAGTTAGTCTTGGCCAGTAGTGTCCATCTTTTGTCCACGATTAGAACGTGTAATAAAGAGTGTGATGGACTGTATCGTGCTCTATGCACTTGTGATACAGCCATCTTATTAAAAGCTTTTATTTTATATGAGATTTCAGTTGGTGTTTCTTTCTGTGGTTTAATCTTTGTTATGTTGTGGGATGATTGCTTATTTCCCCTGTTTTCTTAACTTTGTTTTTCCCTCTTTCCTTGTGTTTTTCCCATTCTCAATTCCAGATGGTGAATACTCGTAGCAGAGGCCATGGTGATGTTGAGTTGTAGCAATGTATTGGTCGGGCAGAGGTCAAGGCAAACTCAACACCCTGCCAACAATCAATCACCGCTCGGACAAGGGAACCCAGTACAAATTCCTTTCCCCGTTGGAGAGCCGACTATCCAACAACTGCTAACTATGCATCTTCAAGTACTTCAACGCATAGACAACAACTTCAATAATCAAGCCCAACCTCACCAGCCGCAGTCCAAGTTCGGAGAGTTTATGCGCACAAGACATTCTACCTTTATGGGTCCACCGATCCACTAGTTGCAAATGATTGATCAAAGAAATGGACCGAGTTGACATTAGCTCAAGCAGATGATTATGAAAGCGCCAACTTCACTGACATCAATCGCAGGTAGTGCCGCCGCTCGTGGGAGAACTTCAGGCTTCCCATCAAAATGTGCCCGCCATTACTTGGGAAGAATTTGTTCAAAGTTTTAGGATGCTCATATTCCCAAAGAAGTTATGGAAATGAACAAAGTAGAATTCCATAGGCTCCAACAGGTAATATGACCATGACCGACTATTTGCATAAGTTCAACCAATTGGCTCGATATGCTCTAACCGGTGGCCAATGAGGCCAATAAGATTTGGAAATTCATGAAAGGTGTGAGACCCAGATTTACCATCCGAACCTCCTCTGTATTTCAGATTAGTCCCAGATCAAGAGCTAGTACACACAACAAACAAAGGATGAATCATAACCAAGTGCTAATAATAACATAAATAAAAATAACAGAGTATCGCCTTATGGCTAATTATTACAAGACATAAAGTCTTACAAATGAAGCAACAAAATAAGAACAATAAACCCAACACGGAGGACCCATCAATTTACCACAGCAATTGTCCGGGGAACACGCCCTAGTACTCCTGATGGCCTTTGTCGATCTTCAAATGTAGAAGTCGAGTCGCCCACTGCAGACTTCAAAGCTTTTGAGATTCATGTTGAGTGTAGCATGTGAGTACAAACGCATTCGCAAGTCCGGGAAAATGTAATATGTAGGGCTTTCCAAGGAAAGACTTAATAGGTTCTTTGCATAAAGCCAAGTTTCATCAAACCTTACTTAATAATAATTTTCACAAAGCACATTTTAAACAATTATTTAACAATTGAATTATTTAATATTCTAGTGAAGGTTCTATCCACCATCACTAGTATAAAGGCTCTATCCGCCACATTTAAAAGATTAAGGCAAACCAACTCATGACTCCATCCATCATGATCAAAACAGGTTCCATCTACCTGATTGGCTCAATCCGCCAAATAAATATCCGAGAGTTCTATCCACTCCCGAATCCCAAAACAAAACATCGCTTATTTTAAAACCAAAACCAAGTCTACCAAGATGAAAGCATTCTTCGCTTTGCCCTTGACCGTAGGGGCACGTTTATTCAATAGTTTTAACTCACAGAGGTATACACTTTACCCACAAGACATGATATTCTCTTGTCGCCAAGCTATTAACACACTTCCTTGGGTGTATACGCCTAACCCGACTCACCGAGATATCATGACAAGGCCTTTACAATGTATACGCCTAACCCGACTCACCCTCCATCTCGTGAGGTTTCACCGCTATAAGGGTTCCATCCGAATGGACAACATAAGATAAATTGATTAGGCGGCTTACGAAAAGATATAAGCGCTTGAATTTGAACTCAAAATTGGAAACCGAGGAATATTCCGTGAATCTTTCTTTTTCTCCACTTCGATTTTGTGTCTCTCTTCCATGCGGTCCCACGCCATTGGCTCAAGACCTTCTTCCCAAATGGTCTGCATGATGTAATAATGCAAAGAACAGAGAAGTGCAAGAGAGCAATGGAGGAGAGGCCAAGGAAGAGAGAGGGCCGGGCTCACGGAGGGAAACGGCGACGAGAGGGAGGGCTCATGGCGGCATACGGGGGCGATGACGCATGCCAGCGCGGGCACAGACGGATACGGCACGGGCGCAAGACTAGGCGCAAGGCGGCGAGGCACTCAAGAACGACTACGAGGGGCGCAAGGTCGGAGCACATCGGCCAATGGGCATGTAGGCACTGCGAAGACACTACGACAAGAAAACCGCGCGGCTAAAACGAAGCCGCTGGCATGACGCTCAAACTCACCCAAAATACAAAATTTCTCAAAGCTAAGGTGAGCACGCTGTAGCTAGCATCAAGGGAGTCTACGTGTAAGGAATTGAATTAGTTCGCACTCAATCTAAGAAATCGATTTACTTAATCTGAGCGATGACCGATGACGAACAAACTCGAAATCCGAGGTCAAACTGCAACGAAAATCAAATCAAATTGAATGGTTGTGATCACGGGGGAAAAAGGCACAAAGTGACGCGGTTGGTTTGTCAAGAAACTCACCGGAGCAAGAGATGGCTCACCGGTGTTTTGGAGGACGCCGGACATCGGTTTTTGTGAGTTTTGGAGAAGGGGACAGCACAGGAACAATGGGGCAAGGTGAGCATGGGGTAGAGGACGTCGATATGAACGTTTGAGAAGTGAAGCTCGCTGCTTCGCTGAGAAACGATCGAAGTTATGAAGTTTGAGTGTATTTCGCTTACTCAATTAATCCAATTCCCATGAAGTTAAAAGATGAATGGTCATGGAAAATGGGTTCTCTCATCTCCTCTTCGCAATGGATCTAGCCACGCATGATTTGGTGGAGGAAATAAGAAGTTATGATGATTTGAATTTGGAAAGCCATGAAACGTGCTCTCTGGAAGTGGCAGATGAACCGTGTCTGCCACGTGTCGATTTCTCGTTGGTTGAAAGAAATGAAGAGACAAAAGCGCGAGGAATAAAATAGTAAAAATGATCTAAAAATCCTGAAAAAATTTCTAAAAATACTAGAGATTGTTTGGAACCCGATAAAATTAGTTTCACTGAATTTTAATGAATTTTCGAATTTAGATAATTCTGGAACGAATAAACTGAATTTGAGGAAAGACCTTGAGAGATAAAATGCCAGAGGGATTCTATAAATCTTGGAAAAATTCCCAAAATCATTATAGAATATTTGAAACCTATTTCAAAGGGTTTCGAGATTTTTAGAGCATTTTAGAACTCGAGTGAAATTTCGATTAAGGACCGAATTGGAATTTTGATTTTATGCGATAAAGAATTGAACTTCAATTTCGATGGATAAGGATGCCAGGTTAAATATAACACTGATGAAAAACCAAATTTTAAAATTAATTAATTTTAAATTAGCTTTTAGTAGAAACCCGAAATTGGGGATGTTACAGAAGGGATGGACCCGGAGATCAAGGCTTTACTGGCTTCCAATGATTGTGCCACTTTCCAACAACTAGTGAACAAAGCTCTGGCTCAAGAGGACATACAAGTGTCAGCTTAAATGAGAATCGAAGAGAAAACTAGGAATTCAAGGTCAACATGTAGCTGGGTCTAGGCCAAGGTTTGGACAATTTCAGCTAGCAAGCTTGCTCAAGAAGTGCAAAGGACCATGATGTCTCAGATTTATCCGACATACAAAGAGTAATTCTGTCAAAAACCTCATATCACCAAAGAAAACTAACAATACAAAGAGATGTGCAGGTTACAATTGCCATCAAATGGGACATTATGCAACCAAGTGTCTTCAAAGCGCCAAACATAGCTCCGCCCATTCAACCCGGGATCGCCTTCGCCAGACACCAAGTCGTGGTCGGTAACCCTCGTGACTTCGTAACCCCAAATCGGGCCGAAGGAGCCATGTGAACTATATCTCGCTAAAGAAGCACAAGAAGCTCAGAATGTAGTGATGGGTACGCTTTCAGAACTCAGACTGCCATAATTTTGTTTGATTCTCGTGCATCTCATTCATTCATATCCAAGGGTTTTGTGGAAAGGAATCTGGGATACAATGAACCTAAAGAACCCTATGATAGTAAAACTCTCTGAAAAGAAATGATGACTAAAAAGGTATGTCCTAAGTTAGTAATAGAAATTAATAGGTGAAGTTTCTAGCAACCTTATCCTATTAGATTCCTGTGAATATATGTAATACTTGGTATGGACCGTTAACCAAACATGAAGGACAAATTAATTGTGCCAACCATACCATATCTCTTGTCAATAAAGATGGAGCCCGAGTATGCTTCTTTATCCGACCTTGCCTCAAGATCCACCAGCTTTGTTGAATCGCTAAAGGAAATAACATTAGAATCAAGATCAAAGAGCAAAAGAATACTTGATGTCTTTCTTGATGACTTGCCGCATGCCACCAGATCGAGATATAGAGTTTGTTATTAACCTAGTTCCCGCACAACCCTCAATCCACCAAAGACCCTATCGGTTATCTGCTAACCTAATAGTGGAATTAAAGAAGCAAGTTGAAGAATTACAAAAGAAAGACTTCATTCGCCCTAGTTCTTCACCTTGGGGAGTGTCGACGATCGGGATCGCCAACCGCAAGAAATGAGGTGGAGGTCGGAGTGTTATGGGACCCTAGATGCGCTTTCGCTTCAAACGAAGGAAAAAGCGATCGGGTGATGGCTTGAGCAAGACGACAATGAGCACGAGATCGAGATTTATATCGTTCGAGCCCCGTAGGTAATAGTTTCTATCGCCGCCTTTGCAGCGGTGATTCTTGTTATATTGGTGTACGAGAAGTGTTTACAACTCAAGACAGAGTGGTGACTCCTAACTCGAGTCAGAAGCAGTAATCGCGGCGTTGTCTTCGTCTTTCTGAGCCTCGCTGCCTTGGCCTTTATACCTCTTTACATGCAATCTACCGGGCGAGATCCTCGAAGTGGCCTTCACGACGTTGAGGGCTTACAGAATCGCCTTGACTTGCACAAGACTCAGAAGTCATCCCTACGACCCGCTTTGGTAATCGCCATTAAATGCTAGATCCCAAATCCAAGGGCGACTATGGCTTCAATGTGATCTCACCCGAGCTCGAGGTCGCAAGTGGGCTCGAGCTCAAGGTCAGGCGCGCTTGAGGGCACCGACCGCTTAGCCGAGCAAGAGCGTGCTTCGGGGCCAACCAGGACGCTGCTGATCGCGCTGACCTGCCAAAGGGTTGTCCACTCTCACCCTAGCCCCGAGGCTCAAGGTCGCAGAGATGCACTCCTGTGACCTCGAGCCTCATCCAAGTCGCTCAGACAAACCTTCAGAGGTCTTGAAATCTTGGTCGAGGCTCAAGTGAGACCGCAGGTCGATCCTCGCCGACACCGGGCGACCTTTTGAATTCTATGCCGAGGTATTTGACACGAATCTGCCAATGGACACTGGACGCCGAGTCCGCAACCCCAACCCTAACTCACGCCCGTCTAATCACGATAGGCACGCTTTTGAGGTGCTAAGGCGGTTTTATGTAGCCGCAGCAAGAAGAAATCGCCGAGCCATCGAATCGCCAAAAGAAGCTCCCCAATCGCCGCGCTTCTTCTCCAAAGCTCTTGGCGCCAAGCAACGCTTTCTTCCTTCCTCGACTAAGCGATCGCAGACCATGACTAAGCTTGGGAGGAGCACCTGTCATCCGCGAGGATGAAAGAGCTCGAGACCGGGGATAGTGGACCCGGTGACATGGCTGTTGCTTGCAAGCGAGACCAACTCCGCCCCTAGGAGGATGAGATCGTCTCGACTGAAAGCATTATTCGCCTCCTTGGCTCATGGACTCGGAGAGCTTAGTTTGTATGACGCCCTTCCAACAGCGAGATAGAGCTCATCAACTGTACCAAATTCCGCCCTACGCTGCCATCTTTTTTCATCTCAGGCGAGGGATTCCTAGGAATCCTTCCCACTCCCTTACTATTCTTCCGCTACTACTCTCTCTTCGCTCCCGTGAAGGACCCCTGTGGTCTGGATGCCTTTATCGACTTCGGACCGCTCAAATGGTCCTTCCCCTGCGCGCGCTGGGATTCTCTTGGTCCCCGGGCCGAGCGGTGGTTCTACTCAAGAAAGGGAGCACGGGCTCGACGACGAGGGGACCTCACACCGAGAAGAAGGAGACCCCGAGTCCAAGACCTTGAGGTCGACTCAGAGGCCATCGCCGCCATACATATTCGCAGCCACGCTGCCTCACCGGCAGTAATCGCCGACTTCCCTGAACCGTGTCCCTTTATGAGGAGGGAGCACCTTTCACGAGATCACGGGCGCGACGACCCCACTGTGGAAGGCTCGACAGCAAGTCCTCGACCTTAGAACTCCCGTCAAGTTCACCACAATTCCTCCCCGACAGCCTATGTTCTTGCAAAGACCGAAGGAATCTCTGGTCTCGATAGGATGTTTGAAATGTTCGAAGCCGGTGCATGGATACACCCTGATCCGGCCCCAAGAACGATTACCGAAGGCCGAGGAAGGTCGCCGCGACCTCGCCGATTCGCTTCCGGTGGAGGCCTTTTCCGACCCACGCAGCTCTCGTGACCATCAGAGCTGCTGGAGACGGCCAGAGGATGCTCCCGCCGCTGGCGGGCAAGAGCAAGAAGGGAAGAAGAGACTTCCTATTGAACAAGTCACTGGAGGCGAAGAAGCGCCACTCGAGTGGGGGGATCGCGCCACCAGAAGGGTCTTATCGTCGAGCCCCCGAGTCGGCTAATGTGCCCCACGGCTGACGAGCCTTCCTTTTTCAAAGAAAGCGGCGGCCGCCAGACGCTCGAGTTTTCCTCGGCCCTAGAGCCTCGAGCCGACCCGAGCCCTGTGTCGCAGGGCACGCAGTTTAAGTGCCCCTTGGCATCGGGCAAGAAGACCTTCGCCGACCTCGCGAGATGGAGGTCATGACCTGTAAACCTTCGCATTTTGGACCGCACCGCCCCTCCGTGATCTTTTCGCTTAGTGTATGCTTTTGATTGCAACCTTGAGCACCCGAGCTCAAACTTGCCCGCTTTTGACGATGGCTATTGTCCAGTGCGAAGTCCGAGTCCGAGGAGGAGAACGCCGAGCTCGCCTCGCCGCGATCGCCGCCGCACACTCTCCTTCGATTTTAGCCGCCCCCGGTCGGCGAAGTTCTACTAAGGGCTTGACGACTCGTCCGAGGAGAACGAGCTCACGTCACGGGGATTTCGACACGGCGAGGCCCATGACTCACCGGCCGACGACCTTCCCGAGGTCACAACGAGGGAGGACACTCAGGGCTTTGTGGCAAGACCCGAGGCGGCCTCCTGCTCCGCGGCCACGACCGCCTCCCAAGGCCGAGGCCGCGACGCCATCGGGCGCTGAAGGTGATCGTCAGAGGCTTCAAGACCTCCTCAGCCACGCATCAGCTGCGCCGAGGTCGCAGATCCCGACCACTGAGGTCGCGAATGTCATGGTGATCCGGCCGCCTCCCTGAGGCCGAGGCGAAGTGGCTCGGCCATGAGGTCGGGACTAACATGGCGGCCGACTTTCCCGGCCGATGGCTAAACCCACCGGAGGAGACAAGAAGCTGATTCAGACTGCCTGGCGGGTTCAAAACCCCGCCCAAGCGCAATGGCACAGGACCGGACCGACTTTCAGATCGGGGCGACAAGGTCGATGAGGAGGAAATCCTCAGCGTCAGATCGATGACCACGAGGAATTCACCCGACGCTGAGGGCCATCTCCACGAGGTACGCCTTCCCAAGATACTTCATACTTGGTAGTCCGAGCTTGTCCCTCCTCACTTTGGGCCGCTTTTGCCGCAAGTGTGATCGACCATGCCTCTCGAGGGCTACAAGGCTCCAAGAGCACGCCGACGCTACCGAGAGGCCTCCCGAGCGCAGAGAGGCGCTGGAAGGAGTGCTCCTGTGCTCATCAGACCATCGAGGTTGAGCAGGGGAGCTCGGCGAAGGCCTAGGAGTCAGCCGACCGCGCTGCATTTACGAGGGCTCAGTGAGGTGGCCCACACGGCCGAAGCTCGAGCAAGCCAGACCTCCGAGCGCGAAGTTCGGGCTTTACTGCGGAGCAAGAGCGCGCACGGTCGACCAAGGTGCTCGAGGCCGAGCGAGCCAAGGTCGCGGTGCGGGAGAAGGCTTATGCGGAGGCGTCGTCTCCCGAGCTTGAGGCCAAGATCCTCAGGCTTGAGGAGGAACTTGGGCGTGCCAACAAGGCGCTCGAGGACGAGCAAGCCAAGGTCGAGGTCTTGAAGAAGGCCTTCATGGAGCAAGCGCCCTTCACGCCGAGGGCGCCTCGAGCTCGAGGCCAAAGTCCTCGAGCTTGAAGGGAAGTTGAGCGCCACCAAGGTGCTTGAGGTCGAACGGCCAAGGTCGGGCTACCGAGAAGGCTTCATGAGAAGGCGCCACCCGCGCCCGAGACCAAGGCCCCGGGCTTGAGGAGAAACTCGAGCTGCCACAAGAAGCGGCAAAGAGCGCCTGCCCAACTTGAAGACGAGAGGCGCCGAGTCATGGACGCTTCCCAAAGAAACCCTCCAACTCCAGAGCGAGTCAAGGCACTCGAGAGCGAGAGTAGCCCAAATAGTAGGGAAAAATCTTGCCCACTAGATGGCCGACCAGAAAAAATATTAACAAGAAGTGTATCGATGGAAATAGCTTTGTTTTTACTTAACAAAGAAATCTCTGCTCCTGCTTTTAAAACCATTGTTCAGTGGTCACTTGAGTCTCTTGCTTCAAGGCTAGCCGCCTGCTCTTCTCGGGTCATGCACCGATGGGATAGTCTAACCCAGCCTCGTTAGGGCCCGAGGTCGAGCGACGCGTGCCTTGGACACAAGACGAGACATGTACTAGCGGGCCACGACCGCAGAGTTAAGGACAACCAAGACAAGTAGAGTGACACAAAGCGAACTCAAGTAGGTAGATGAGCACGCCCAGATTAGCATTTGAACGACCATTACGCGCCATACGACCGCCGTCAACAAAGTGGCGAGGCTCTTACCGCCCCTGCACAGGGGAGAGCTAGATTGCGTAAGAGGTTCTACTTTATGTTTTAGCTCGTCTCACTGGGGTAAACGCCAAACTCGCGACACTTAGACCAAGAGCGTAACGCTACAAGCGCATGAAAGGTTGTGCTCGAGAGAAAGAATGCTCTAAAAAGAACAATAATGACACAGTGGGAGCAAGCATAAAGAGCTAGAAAGGAACAATGTTTTATTCAAATATATAGGAGAGTTTACACATAAAACTTCCGGTTGATCTATGTTCCACGAAGCCAGAGAGCTCTTCGCCATCGGCATCGCCACCGGGTAAGCCCCTCGCTACGACCGTTGAAACGACTCTATAGGGCCCTCCCACCGGGGATAACTTGTTGGTGTTGGACGAGCCCCGAATCCGCCCGTGGCTAAGTCCCCAACGAGGAGCTTCCAGGTCATATCGATCGAGACGCATGTCCGCGAAGAGCTTGCGTGTAGTGCGTCGTGAGCAAAGGCGCGCATCTTACTTCTTCCATGAGGGTGAGGTCGAGAGACCGTTTCGCGTTCAAGTCGACTTGGTCGACTGCCGACTCGGCAGAGCCCAACAGAACCTCAGAGGCAGATTCGCTTGCATCAACACGAGCCGAAGGGTGTGACCCTGGGTCTCGCTTTTGTCGTGGGTACGAATAGACCATAGGACGGGAAGTTCGGCCCACCTGTGCCTTATCAGAACGATCGAGCTCATCTCAGAACTCCGCTTGACGCCTCGACGACGGTTCGCATGCTGCTCCGCCGCCCGCTGCTTTGAGGGTGAGCCACCGGGCTTAAGCAATTTTGATGCCGAAGTTCTCGCAAAACTCTCGAACAACTCATCGTAAACCGGGTACCGCTTGTCGTGATAAGTTTGTATGGAACCCCATACCGTGACCACGAACAGTGGAAAGCTTAACACCGCCCGAAAGCGCTATGGTCGAGACCTGCTCACTTCGATCCACTTGGTGAAGGTGTCGACAAAGAACGGTCAGAACTCTTCCTCGCTGTTCGGGGAAAGGGCCGAGGATGTCCAAATTTCATGTCGAGAAGGGCCAGCGAAAGGGATGGTCTCGAGCGCAGAGCGGGCCGATGCGATTTCCAGGCGTGGAATTGGCATGCTTTGAGGGCGCGGATGATATCACAAGCATCCTCAAGCGCCGAGGGCCAATAGTACCCTATGCGAAGGCCTTCCACCATTGTCCTCAGACGAAGAGTGCGCCCATAGAGGCCTCGAGTGAATGTCATGTAGTAGGTACTTACCTCCTCCGTGGAGATGCACCGCGTCAGATGCCTAAACATTGCGCTCAGAGAGCTCTCCTCAACAAGCGTATAGGCTCGCCTGCTGATCCGCTCTCTCCAGGTGGTGTAAGGTGTCGCCTGCGGAGAGGAAATTGTGAATGGCCTCGCCCAGAGGGAATACCTCGACCATAGCGACTATGGCCTCTTGGTCGGAAATCGATGGGGCCGATAGTATTTCCGTGATGACGCCGTGATATCGCCATCGGAGGAGCCGAGCTTGGAGAGGAAATCCGACCGAGTTATCCCGCCGGGATATGCTTCACCCAAGTTTTGGAACCACTTCTCCATCTTGCGCACCTCGCGAGGTATTTTGCCATCGAAGTCTCCCGAGCACCGGTAGTCCTTGTTGAACTGGGTTGATGACGAGCCGAGTCGCCTTTCACGACGCAGACGGCAAGACGCCCAAAGCCTTGCAAGCTCGTAAGTCGGCCAGAGGGCTTCATACTCCGCCACATTGTTGGTCGCTGAAGCCAAAACGAATACGCACTCAATTTGTCACCGCTACGGGTGAGGATAAGGATCCCACCGAGCGCTAGAAGGACCTCGAGCCGCCGAAGAACATGACCTGTATGCTTCCTCTTCGACCGGCCTGGCTGGCTGCGACGCTCGCCGACCACGGTCGGCGAGCACCGCGACTTTTATGGTCAGGCGAGCCACGACCTGACGCCGAACGCCGCCAAACCATGGCCCATTTGGCTACTCGCCCGCCACCTTCGGTTCTCAGATGTCCCCGAGCGGAAGTTGCTCGACGATCACGAGTGTGCCCGGAATAGTGCCGAGCTTGCGCTGGCCATGAGGAGAGCATATAATACTTCAGACTGGGTAGCGCCTTCTGCCGCAGTGCAAGACCTCATTGACATAATAAATGGGTGTTCTTTGAGACCCTGCCCGCCACCAGATGACAAGACTAACAAGATGGGGGTGGCCGAGATAGAGCAAAGAACTTCTCACCAGTTGTGGCGCTAGGTAAGGAGGGGGGGGACGACAGCACGCCTTTAGGTCGTCAAGGACCGCCGCCTCAGAGTCCACTCAAAGCCCCTGCTTTGCGCAGGTTTGGAAGAATGGGAGCCCTCGCCGCCGAGCCTCGAGATAAACTCGCCGAGGGCAACGGCGCGCCGCTGAGGCTCAGACTTGCTTGATCGAGGTCGGGTGCCATCTTCGACATGCCTCGATCTTTTTCCGGATTTGGGCCGACCCCGAGCCCCCGATCATGTAGCCAAGCACCTTCCCTCGACGCCGCTACCAACACGACTTCTCGGATTGAGCTTGATCTTGTGCTTGTTCAGTTGGCGAAGGTCTCTCGAGGTCGTGAACGTGGTCGCCTTCTACGGGCTCTTGACGATGATGTCGCCCACGAGACCTCAAGGTTCCGCCCGACCGTGCTCGAAAGTCTTGGTCATCGACGCCAAATGTGGCCTCGATTGCGCAGATCAATGACATGGTCAGATAGCAATAGGTGCCAAACGGCGTGATGAAGGAAGTCTTGCTCTCGCTGCCGATCGCCACTTGATCCGTGGTATCCCGAGTAAGCATCCAAGAAACTCAAAGATCTTGGCATTCGCGCAGGAGTCGACGATCCGTCGATGCGCCGGAAGCGGAAGTTGTCCTTCGCAAGCCGAGTTTAACCCCGTATGGTCGAAAGCACATTCTCCACTTTCCTCCCTTCTTCGCACGACGATGACCGTTGGCGAGCCACTGAGAAGTTAATCTCACCTGATGAACCCTACTTCAGAGTTTGTCAATGTTCTCTTGATGACCGCGACCTTCTCTCGGGAGAAGCGACGCAGTCGGGCGCATGTGTCGGAGCCGGATCCCACCAGAAGCTTGTGCTCAATCACCTCCCCGGACGCCGCATGTCCGCTGCTCCCAAGAGAATATACCCTTGTTGGCGCTGGGAAGGTGATGAGCTCGAGTTCCTATTTGGAACTCACCGACGAAGACGTGGACGCACTGCCGGGTCACTTCGCCGAGCGCACGGCCTTTGTAGTCCAGCTTAGGCCGGATCGCCGCCTCGGGCGGGTTCTTCGTCCGCCTCGAAGCCACTTGGGCAACATGCCCGCGAAGAGCTGTGGCCTTGGTCTCACACCCATGTGCCGCAGACGCTTCGCGACGGTGATGATGCTGCTGCGGGCCAGCGCACCATGCATCGGTGGTTATAATGGTTTGCGCCATGAACTTGACCAAGGCGGGCGCCCGAGGATGGCATTGTATGGGAGGTCGCTTCGACCACCTCAAGGTGACCACTTCGGCGGAAGTTGTTCGAGTCGCCCGAAGGTGACGGCAAGACCACTCGCCTGTAGGAATGGTCGAGCTCCCGCACGATCCCGAAGAAAGGAATGGCGATGTTTTGACCTTCGACCGGGAATCAGATCCCAAGCTACCGCCGCAAAGAAATTAAGAGAGTCGCCACTCGTCGACCATGACGACGAATCGACCACAAGATTGCCGATGGTCGAGGTCACGACCAAGGCGGTTTCGTGTCTCGCCATACCGGGAGAGCCCTCCGAGAGAAGTGATGGTGGCCCTGCACCACTTGGTGGTCGCCGATGGCTTCCCAATGCCACCTGTAGATGGTCTGGCGGCCTTGACTTCACGCTGATCGGTAGGTCGACGAGCCACCAAAATGACATCGATCCGGCCGCTTTGCCGAACTCCAAATCGTGGTCGCCGTGTTCGCGCCGATTTACCCCGCTTGGGCCGGTCGTTGCCCTTCAGAGCACAGCATCTCACCCCGCCCATCGAGAAAGCATCCAAATTTTATTTTGCTAAGCCCCGCAGTTCGCAGATCGTGGGCTACCGCCTGCGGAATAAGCGTAACTTGGCTTGCTGCACCTCAGGCGCCTCGCCCTCGGCGGCCGAGCATCGGTCCGCCGACCTGTGTCGCTGGCCCTCTGGCTGGGCCGGGTTCTTCCTCGGTGAGGTCGAGGCCGACCTTGGCGAGGCTTAGAGTCCTCCCGAGGTTGACCTCGACCTCGAGGACTTCGCTACATGCCATCCGCCAAACGATCACCCGGTAGGCCTCGGCCGCGATCAAGGCTCGCTTCTTGGAGGAGGTGCTGGTCGCGCCGCTCGAGCCGATGGGCTGCGGCCGCTTGGTTTAGACCAAACTTACCTTGGTCGAAGTCGCGCTTCCGGACGGCGTCGTCTGCAGATACTGCTCCGCCATGCGAAAAAGCTTGTTGACGCTGAGCCTCGATGTGATCTCTGTGTCCTCGCGAGGCGCCGATCACGGACTTTAACTTGAAGGCCTTGATAACGGCCTCGCCAGAGATGCTCGATCAGTTCTCGTAAGGATGAATCATCGCACAAAATCGCAAACGGCTCGTTTGCCTCGATGACACGGCCCGTGTCCTTCTCCCCGCCTACCGCCAGAATAACTCGAAGTTGGAGCGGCGGGCGCCTGGTTTGGCGCCACGACCGGCGAGCCAAGCCGTTAAAAGCCAGTTCGCGCCCCGCCCAAAGATGGTCGGAGGTAGTTTGCCATCACGAAGCCGTCTCTCTACCGCTAAGATAGCGGTCGAGTAGATGGACAAGAACTCGTCAGGTTCTTGGTCCCGCTGGCGCTTCGATCAAGCTGCTTGAACCGAGCCTTAACCATCGCGACACCTGACGAAGGCCGCTTGAGTACGCCATGTAGCCATAGGCCGAATCCGTGCACGCCGGCCGTGGTCGCCGCCGACAAGATCTGCACGCCGGATTCGAGTCGAGGCTTGTTCGGGCCGACCTGCGGTGGAACGCCTATGGTGCCGCACGGAATCACCCGTTGGTAACGCAGCGTCCCGACCCTACGGCGCCGGCGTATCGTCCCGGAAAGGTCCGCAGACTTGCCGCCAGCTTGACTCTTGGTGTGGTCTGCTCGAGCTCGTCTCGCTCGGCGATTGTCGTGGAGGCGCCAGCGTCTCATAGTGCTCATCCCGAGCCCGTTGTTCGGGCCGCTCTCAGGCAGAGGCGCCCGCGCGGTGACGGTGCGGACGTGTTATCAATACTTCTAGGAGCGGTCCCCGAGTGCCGGCTTCGCTTCGGAGGTACGACTCGGCCGCCGCCCGATCGAAGTTCTTCGCCAGGGCTCGCCAAAGAGCTCCGACCGCCTTCTATCGGGTCACCATGACCGAGTGATAGCGCTGGAGGCGCCACCGGGGAGGGAACCCGGGCGGCCCAAGACGGCTTGGCTTTCTCTCGGGCCTCCACGGAGAGCGGTTATGGCTTGGTTGATGGCAACTCGACCATCCGACGAGCGCTTCAGAGTCTGTGGATCACGGCCATCCGCTTCTCCTCGGCGCTTTGGCGCCCGCCATCGTAACATGTTGCTTTCGAGCGGCGCGGAAGGCGAAACAGGGACACGAGTCGAGTTCAGGTCCGAGGAAAATCCGCTGGCGAAGTGCGCCATGCTCCTAGGATTCTCGTGTCGCTCTCGTGAAAGAGCAAAACAATCGGGCCCCACGGTGGCGCCACTGCCGACGATCGGATCGCCAACCGCAAGAAATGAGGTGGAGGTCTGAGTGTTATGGGACCCTAGATGCTCCGCTCAAACGAAGGAAAAGCGATCGTGGTGATGGCCGAGCAAGACGACAACGAGCACGAGATCGAGATTTATACCGTTCGAGCCCCGTAGGTAATAGTTTATTCCGCCGCCTTTTGCGGTGATTCTTGTTATATTGGTGTACAGAGAAGTGTTTACAACTCAAGACAAGAGTGGTGACTCCTAACTCGAGTCAGAAGCGTGTCTCGGCGTTGTCTTCGTTGTCTTTCGAGCTCGCGTGTCTTGGCCTTTATACCTCCTTTACATGCAACTACTGGCGAGATCCTCGAAGTGGCCTTCACGCATACGTTGAGGGTCAAGCAGAATCGCCTGAACTTGTCAAGCAAGACTCTGAAGTCATCCCTACGACCCGCACCTTGGTAATCGCGGCCAAATGCTAGATCCAAATCCAAGGGCGGACCATGGCTTCGAATGTGATCTCGCCCGAGCTCGAGGTCGTGCGAGGCTCGAGCTCAAGGCCATGCGCGCTTGAGGGCACCGGCCGCTTAGCCGAGCAAGAGCGTGCTCGAGGGGGGCCCCCAACTGTGGACGCTGCTGATCGCGCTGACCGCCAAAGGTTGTCCAAATGGCTGTGAGCTCCAGATATTTTTGTGAAAAAGAAGGATAATACCCTAAGAATGTGTATCGATTATAGATCTTTGAATGAAGTGACAATCAAAAACAAGTACCCATTGCTAAGGATCAATGATCTATTTGACCAACTCAAGGGAGCTTGTGTTTTCTCAAAAATAGATTTAAGATCAGGGTACCATCAGATTAAAATTAAGAAGGAAGATATTCCTAAGATCGCCTTTCACCACTCTGGTATGGACTTTACAAGTTCACTCGTGATGTCCTTCTGATTGACCAATGCACCAAATTATTTTATGCATTTGATGAACAAGGTGTTCATGGAATTTTTGGACAAATTTAGTAGTTATTTTCATCGATGATATTCTAATATACTCCAAAGATGAAGGAGAACATGAGAAGCATTTATGCCTAGTTTTGGAAAAAATCAGGGAACATAAGCTTTATGCCAAGTTCAGTAAATGCGAGTTTTGGATAAAAGAAGTCTCTTTCTTGGGCCATGTCATTTCAGTTGGAGGAGTTTTTGATGACCCGAGTAAAGTAAAGGATGTACTTGATTGGAAGCAACCCAAATAAGTAACTCAAATTAGAAGTTTTCTTGGTTTAGCTGGATATTATAGAAGATTCATAGAAGAATTCTCCAAAATCGCGAAATCACTTACACAACTATTAAAGAAAGAAAAGAAGTTTGAATGGACCTTGTCATGCGAAGATAGTTTTCAAGAGCTCAAGAAGAAACTAACCTCTGCTCCAGTATTGACATTACCAGATATACAAAAGGACTTTGTGGTTTATTGTGATGCTTCGAAGCAAGGTTTAGGTTGTGTGTTGATGCAAGAAGGTAAAGTGGTGGCTTATGCATCTAGGCAGTTACGTCCTCACGAGGAAAATTATCCTACTCATGATTTGGAGTTAGCAACCATGGTACATGCCCTCAAAATTTGGAGGCATTACCTCATCGAGAATCGAACTGAGATATACACTGACCATAAGAGCTTAAAGTATATATTCACTCAACCAGATTTAAATATGAGGCAAAGAAGATGGTTGAAGTTGATAAAGGATTATAATGTTGGAATCCATTATCACCCTGGGAAAGCCAATGTAGTGGCTGATGTTCTGAGTAGGAAGAATTATTGTAATAGTATATTAGTTAAGGAAAGCCAACCAGCTTTGCACGAAGAATTCAAGAGAATGAATTTGGAGATAGTGGAGCAAGGATACATTAATATGATGGAACTGCAACCTACCTTGGAGGACCAAATTCGAGAAGCTCAGAAAGAAGATGCAGAGGTTTTGGAAATTATTGAGAGGATGAAGAAAGGAAAAGCTCTAGAATTTTCAATAGATGAAAAAGGTACCCTATGGTTTGGGAAACGGATTTTTGTACCCAATAAGAAAGAAATCAAGGAAATGATTTTAAAAGAAGCTCATGAGACCGCCTATTCCATACATCCAGGAGTACCAAAATGTATTTGGATTTGAAAGAATCGTACTGGTGGACCAGTGTGAAGAGAGAAATTGCAGAGTTTGTTGCTTTGTGCGATATCTGCCAGTGGGTGAAAGTTGAGCATCAGAGACCTACATGATTACTAGAACCGTTAAAAATTCCCGAATGGAAATGGGAAGAGGAATGGATTTCATTACTGGATTACCAAGGACTCAATCTGGATATGATTCAATCTGGGTTATAGTTGATCGTCTGACTAAATCTGCTCATTTCATTCCTGTTAAAACCACCTACACTAGGGACAAATTGGCAGAGTTGTACATGACAAAAGTAGTGTGTTTGCATGGAGTACCTAAGAAAATTGTGTCGGATAGAGGTACTCAGTTCACCTCAATGTTTTGGCAAAAGTTGCATAGTTTATTGGGCGCGAACCTTAACTTCAAAGACAAAGATATCATCCACAAACAGATCGGCCGAATCGAAAGGGTAAATCAGTTTTAGAAGATATGCTCAGATCCTCGTGCTTTGACAAACAAGACAAGTTGGGATAAGAATTTGCCTTATGCGTAGTTTTCATACAACAATGGGTATCAATCAAGTATTCGGATGTCACCTTCGAGGCATTATATGGACGCAAGTGTCGAACACCACTTTATTGGAAGGAAACTAGAGAAGTAAAAGTGTTTGGACCAGATGTACTCAAGGAGGCAGAAGAACAAGTGAGGTGGATCCAGCAAAAATTAAAAGTTGCTCAAAACCGATGAGAAGCTAATACCGATAACCGACGCCGAGACTCGAATTTGCCAAGGGCGACTTCGTATCCGAAAGTTTCACCAATGAAAGGAATCAAACGATTTCAAGTTAGCGGAAAGCTTGCACCTAGATATATTGGACCGCTCAAAGTTTTGGCTAAAAGAGGCGAGGTGGCGATCAATTGAATTACCACCACAACTAACTGACGGCATGACGATTTCACGTGTCTCGCTTGAAGAAATGTCTCGTAATTCCGTAAGAACTGATGTCTTTTGAGAAATTGATTTAAAAGAAGACCGTCATATCCGCATTATCCAACAAAATCTTGGATGAAGTCGAGCGAACCGTGGTTTAAAGTGATTAGGTTTTGCAAAGTTCAAGGAGCAACCATTCTGAAAAAGAAGCAACTTGGGAGCGAGAAGAGGATCTGAGAGCAGAGTTTCCTGACCTTTTTCCTTCTCCGTCCGAATTTCAGTCTTTTGCCTAAAGTCAATTTAAAATTAATTAATTTTAAATTTTGGTTTTTCCTCGGTGTTCTAATTAACCTGGCATCCATATCCGTCTGAAGTTAAAGTTCAATCCTTTACCATCTGCAAAGTCAGAATTCCCAATTTCGGTCCTTAATCGAAATTTCACCCGAGTTCCAAAATACTCCAAAAATCTCAAAATTCATAGAATTTTGTTCCAAATATTCTAAAATGATTTTGGGAATTTTTCCAAGATTTATAGAATCCCTCTGCTATTTTATCTCTCACGTTATTTCATCAAATTCATTTTATTCGTCCCGGAATTATCTAAACTCCAAAATTCATCCATAATCTATGAAACTAATTTTATTGGGTTCCATTTATTCCCTAGTAGTTTTAAGAATTTTTCTGGGATTTTTAGACCCTTTTTGCTATTTTATCTCGCGCGTCATTGAATCTACACTATTCAAATCCTAGCCAATGGGAGAATGCCACGTGGTGAACACTGTTCATCTTCCTCATGCAAACTTCAAGACAGAGAAGTCAAGCTTTCTCCGTGCTTGGCTTTCAAATTTCCAACTATGTCGCACTCGAATCAAGAATCCCGACACTCAGGTATTCTCAGATTAGTCCAGATTGCGCTTAGCGCACACAAAGCTAAACAGGTTTAATATCACATCATACACAGCGGAATATTAAATAAGTATTGCAACCATGTATATAAACGAGTTGTGTGACCTTATGGTCCCTTACAATAATCTGCCACACAGGGCTTACAATAATCAGAGTAACATAGTTCAACAACGGAAAAGTAAATAACATCGTAGTGATCCATCTTCACCACAGACGCCCTGACTGAGGCTTGCTTTCCTAGTTCTCTGGCCCTTCAAGAACTCCTCTTCATAGGCAAGCGTAGTCTCTTCTTCTGGTAAGTTTGTCCGCAAGGGTGAGTACACACCGTACTCAACGAGTCATGCACAAAATGCAGATCTATTTACTACATGCATGGCTTATTACAAAGGAATGGCTTTACTAGTTATTTTGCTTTTGCATCAATATTTTAAACTACTTCTTTATTTAGATTCAAAGCATCAAAACCAGATAACCATTATATATATCTCAAGTTGTTTTCCACATTGTTTTGGACACACAGTCCCTAATCAACTTTCTTCATTTACTTTGGCACACAGCCTTCCACCCCATTTTATTTTCAAACACTACCCTTGACAAGAATCCCGAGCATTGTCCAAGACTGTGGACTAGGCTATTCAACAGCTTTTGACACTCGCAGAGGTTGTACACTTTACCCACAAGATACAACAAGACACTACAAATGCGATTAACTGTGAATAAAGCTTTTCAGAGACTTCTATCTTAGCCTAAGAACCTCTCCGTGTTGCCTTTGCTATCACTTTCTCACTCGCATAAACACCGCTGGATAGGGTACCAAGTCAGAGCACGTGCATCGCCTCCGCATAGCTACCCCCCTGTAATCGCCACCCCGAGGTATCAAGGTAAGACATCAGAATCCTACTAAACTAGGTCTTCCTATTCAGACATGTGGTTGTATGAGAAACTCAGGTCAAAGGATTGCAAGGTGAAATCCTTAACTGACTAAGGCAAGACTTCCTTCCCACAAATTGGTACACAGCCCTCAGATCACTCACACCCCACCAAATGCCACACAGCCCACTGCACGGCCACTGGCCCACTTGCCCCAGCCTAAATCAATTCTACCCTGTTATTTAACTGCAACACATGCCCGTAATCATCTTTCATGCGAATCACACAGTGTCTCTACGCCCAGCTTTCAATACAAACATCATTCCACCTTTTATCAAAATACATTCACTATTCTTTAGTCAATGTTGCTTTTGTAATCCCAAACAGAATTATTCGCGTTACAAGCATGGCTAAGCAACTATTCACGGTCTAGCCTCCCGTGTTGGCACAATATCATCTCAACCAACTAATATTGTCCACCTAGGTTTGACAAAGAGATCATGGCATATGAATAATAAAAAGGTGGCATAAACAATTTGGTTGATTAGCTAATTTACCCAAAATAATTAAATCCATTTTTAGTTGAATTAGCATGCATAGTTTGAAACAAAATATATTTCAAAATTTAGGCACAACATGGTCAAAGCATAATTTGACTTCAAAGAGTTGCTGGTCCTGGTCTGAAAGTTGGTCTTGCTCTAAGAATTCCCCCTCGTAAGCCTCCGGCAAATCAACGCCTACCCAAATCATATGTGCACACAATAAATACATTTTTCAGAGATTAAACTCAACTATAAAAATTCCATAAAATTCACCAATAATTATATCTTGATTTTACAAATTTTTAGAAATTGGAATCACTCAAATCGGAGTTAAAATGCAAAAGTTATAGCCATTTGAAATTTTAAAATAAATCAAAAAGAATAAACCAAATTTCTTCATTTATTTTTATACGGAAAATTCGGCATTTATGACGTCAGCATAACCAATAATGACGTGAGCATCGAAAATATTTTTGACCGAATATATTTATTAACGAAAATCGATTATGACATCGCGATGACGCCATCGCCGACGCCAAGACTCCACCGTGCCGTGTCCGACATGTGGGACCCATCGATGACGCCGCCGCCGACGTTACTGCGGACACGGTCATGATCCGTCGTGACACGTGGCATTTAACTATCAACCGAGAGGTTAATTTATTCTCGACCGTCCGATTCAAAACGAACGGCCACGATCAAACGCTTGCTCTACCGGTTACTCCGGTGTTAACACGTGGCACCATCTCAACCACTGGATCAAAATCTAACGGCGGAAATCAATCCCGAATAACAACTCAACTGACCGATCAAACGCCAAGATTCGTGCGATGAGATCAACGGCCAAGATTGCACCGACACTCCGGATCGCTACTGCGGTGCTAACACATGGCTTACCCGTGACGTTCGTATCAAAATCGAACGGCAGCCATTAACCGGGTGACGTCGACAACAATGACGGCTTGCCGCTTTGCCTCCGCGAACATGCGCCGACTCGGATCGCCCGGCGACGCGCGAATCCGATTCGCTCAATTCAAAATCAATCGGCTCAGATTGCTTCTAATTTTACGCTAATATCACGATCTAGCGCCACAATTAAATAGGCTACGGGCGTAAATAGAAACCACACGATCCGGATCCAACGGCCAGCGCTTGAAGATGAGGTTCATCGTTGTTATGACTACGCCGCTAAATCCGCACTATCCGACATTTAATCCAACGGCTATTATCTAGCGCAAATTTTGTGCACACGCCAAGCGCCCCTTCTTCGCACGTGGCACTATCCTATCCATCCATTATGAATCCTACAATTAGGATCTACCGCTGTAATCGCCTCGTCTCTCACCGAGAAAGAATACGTGACTTACCTCGCCGTTGGATGCAACCGACGCCGAGGTAGCTCGTGGTCCGGCAAGAAGCGCGCCAAGAAGTGTTGCCTGAGATGAAGAAGACGACGGCTCCGAGGCTTCTCCGGTGACACCGAATGGACGACTCGACGCGGCTTGTCACGGGAAATACTCCGGTGACCACAGACGCGGCGAAAAGTGACCGGAGACGGCGGAACAACGGTGGAAATGCTTCGGTATTACGGCGAGCAAATGCGAGCGCTACGGTGGTCCTTGGAGTGCGTGAAAGAGCACAACATGTGCGGAAGAACGTGCTTTATACGTCGTGCCAGAAGATGAAACGAAAGAGATACGCCACAAGTAGTAATGGCGAAGCGTTTAACCATAACGCGCTGGCGGCGATTTGCAGCATTCAAGACGAAGATGAAGCGATGTGGCCTCATCTCGCGCATACATGCGTGTCGATCCAACGGCTTGGGCAATGAAACGACACGGGCGCTCCTTAGCCGTGCGATGCGAATCGAACGGCTAGCAATCGACGGCTTTAGGGTTTCCCAGCAGTGCGCACAGTATTGGGCCGAGCCCTTTACTGTTCATCGTATTTTCAATTGTTTTTCAATAAAAATAATCCCAGAAATTCATTTGAATTATTGGACGCTTTAAAAATATTAGAAAAATTCTGGAAAAATTCCAGAAAATATTTTAAGATATTTTGAACTCAAATAAAATATTTCCATTTATATTTTATTAAAACTTTTCATTATTAAATTAATTTCCAGAAAAAACTAATTTCCAAAATTTCAATTAAATCAAATAAATTCCAGAAATTCTCAGAAATTCAAAATAAATTACAAAATTTAAAAATAGCCAAATTTAGGATGTTACAAACTATCACAACTTCTTCATTAGTGCACCAAATCAAATGATTCCTGCTATGCTTGAAGGTGTGATCGCATGGAATTCATTCCCACTTTCTCCCTCCTCAAATGTCCCAAAACCGCCGCAATAAGTATTCAAATCAAGATCATTGTTTCTTTAATTGCGGGCGCTTTCTCCGCTTTTTCGAGTGCCACCACCTCCTATAAGAGCTGCCTCTAAGATCCTCTTCCCTGCTCACTTCTCTCAAGATTCCACTTCAATCCCTCTGAGCTCGAAGAAACCGACGCTTGCCGTCCTCCGCCGACATCACCGCAAGCAACTTTTGATCCGGTGAGGCGATTGTAATTCCAGACGCTATCACCGCAGCGCTGCTGTCGCCACAACCAAAAGCCCTCAATCAAATTCGGATTTCAAGGTGACGGCGACAAATTTCGCAGCTTGAAGTTTCCGATTGAGCGCCGTTCTTCGCCGATTTCTGCAAACCGTTGATCCCCTCCGAAATCTGGCAACACCGCTAGGCTCGTCTCATCGCGTTCTACTCGGTGCTCACTTTATTTTTGCTATTCCATGTACCGAATTTTTTTATTTATTTTGGCCGCTGCCGTCGCCGGCATGCCACGGCTGCACCAACTCCAGCCATTCTCCGGCCAAACCACCAGGTGCACCACCTCCCCTGAGTCCGGCCTCACCTGCTCCACCCCCCCCCCTACGTTCTCTGTTCCTTCCCCATGAGGAAGAAGCACTAGTATATGACAGCAAGCCCCACATGTCAATGAGTAAAGCAAAATCAGGAAAATCCAAGAAAAGAAGATGCTCTAGAATATTCCCTCGTTTGTCTTTTTCCAGCATTTTTAGAATCCAAATGCTATAACTTTGTCATCCGAACTCCAAATCACTTCATTCAAATTGCTAAATTCATTTAAATTCAATACCTTCCTGCCAGTACTAATTTTATAATTTTTGGATTTTGTTGGTTTTATTTTATTTATTTGGTTGTACCTTTTTGTGCGTAGCCGAAGAAATCGCCGGAGCCGTCGACGCTGTCGCCGAACCTCAGGACTTTGATATCCTCGCTGACCAAGGCAAGTTCCTAGCAAATTTTTGCAAGTTCCCTTGAAGCATGTTGATCCATGTTTTGAAATGCTTTGTAGATTTACAAACTTGCATGCTATTTTGATTAAAAATAATAATAATATATTATGATAGATTGTAGTTAAATACCTTGTTAATATGTATGCTTGCTACATATTAATCCATCTGTCCTTTGGCTGCCCTAGAATGATATAATTATAATATAAATAGCTTGACACCTTGTTTAGTATAATAGTAGTGCTTACTTATGCTAAATACTATTTGTATGTTTAATTGAAGGCTTGTTACTTGAAATTCTAAATGATTGAGTGAAAATATTATTTAAAAAGGGCAGTTGGTGCTGCCAGTTTGGTAAAATAAAAGAAAAGATTTGGTATTTTAAAACTTGAATAAGGTGGAAGGTTGCAAGCTGGGTGCAGAATGCACGAGACTCGAGTTTGAGTATGTACCACCCTAGTCACCCTAAGGACCGATCCCTTGTGATTGTCAAACAATGTACAACAGTGCGGCCGCGGGTTCCCGTATGGGACGGGCCTGGCTGAGTAGCTAGTGAAAACTTAATTAAGGCATGTCAGACGGTGGAGTAGGCGTGGTTGGAGCCACAGGAGTCCTACAGGCGCAAGAGGGGGCTTCCATTATGGTTGTAGCCATTTGGTGGTGAAACCTCAGCGGGCGTGACTTAGTTAAGATGTAGCTAGAGAAATGGCCTTGTGATTTTCACTTGGGGTTATATGCCAAAGGAAGTGTATGACCAAAAAGAGTGAAATATCTCTCGCGGGTAAAGCGTGCAAACTCTGCAGAGCAAACAAACTATTCGAGTAGCCGTACCCATGGTCAAGGGTGGACAGAGGGCGTTGTCACATGGTAGATTTTCTCTATTCCATTTCAAAATCAGATTTTTATAAAATGAAGCACGGTTGGAGCCATGAATGTTTTGATTTAATAAAAGTCCGTGGAACCACCGCTCGGACCATGGGCCGAGGGAGTCCCGAGGTTGGAACTTGGGGAAGGACCACTTGAGCCCCACCAATTCACTGAAGTAGAGGCATCCGACCACGGGTCCTTCCCAGAGAGAAGAGGTCAAGTACCTAAGAAGAGCGAGGGGGTGGGAAGGATTCCTAGGAACCCCTCGCACAGGTGGGAGAAGATGGTGAGAAGGAGAACGGAGTTTGGCACTAGGTTGATGAGTTCGATCTCGCAGCTGGAGAGGACCGCCGCGATGAACTCGCTCTCCGGGGTCCGCAGACCAAAGAGAGCATAATGCTCGGTGTAGACGATCTCGTCGTCCCTAGGGCGCGCTTCTTGCCTTGCCCCCAAATCGCCATGTTATGGGTCAATCACCCTGTGGTCTCGAGTTCCTTCATCCTCGCCAGCGACAATGTGCTCCTCCCCAGCTTGGCCATGGCGATCGCAGCGAATTTGGTCGAGGGGCAAAGAGGAGTCTTGCTTAGGCGAAGAGGCTTGGAAGATGAAGCGCAGGATCGTAAGTTTTTTCAGCAGTTGCTATGGGCTCGTGTTCGTGGACCGCGTCACCGATAAATCTAGTCCACGGCGCCTCAAAAGGCGCGCCAGCCGTGATTTGACAGACGCAATTAAGGCCTGGGCTGCGGATTCGAGGCGCCTGTATCCGCCACTGCTCGTGATCCGCACCATCATCGCTAAGATCAAAGGTCACCAGTGTCGAGGCCGGTTTCACTTTGTGGTCTCCGCCCGACCTCGCCAAGGGATCGAGACTGCAGGCTTGCTCCCTATGCCCGCAATGTGAGCCTCGAGGTCGCTTTGTGTGCCCTCTTCGACCTAGAAACTCGGGGGCTAGCTGACGAGGGTTGGGCAACTCTTGGCCGGTCAACAAGACGGCCAATGTGGTATCCAATGGGAAGTCCAAATAAGGCCCTCAATTGCGCCCCCGTCCGCACGGCCTCAAGACGACCTATAGCCCGCCTCGACTAAGGGTTCTGCCTCCTCTCAAGCTCGAGGTCGTGAGGTCACTCTTGGTTCAAAGCGGTTTCGCCAGACGGGGCGGCATTTACTCGACGGTTACTAAGACTCAATGATGGCGCTAAGCGTATGGGCGCCATTTCCGAGCAACATTACCCACCTTCACGCGCACGAAGGCTACTCCCTGAATCTCTCCCATCCGCTACTGCATCATTCGAGGGATATAAGGCCGCCAGGACTCACCGCGATAGATTCATAGACAACCACGCACGTGAGCGCCAAGCTCGAAACAGTAAACACTCTTTGTAATCGACACTAGTAAAATCCTCCATCTCGGGAGGGGACTGGATGTAGAGTCATTACCCTCACGGGGGTTCGAACCAGTATAACTCGCTGTCTCTTGCCCATTGACACCACGCCCGACCTTCATTCGATCCATTGTTGAGCGCAGCGCTTCTTGGGTCCTACACTCACACAAACCCCCTCTTCACTTTTGTGGTCAAGCGATCCCGATCGTCGACACCCGTCATGTAATGTTTTATTGTATGTGCGCCATCGAACATATATTTGAATGTACAACATTTCTTTACTTTCCACTTAATTTTTGGTAGTTGTAACGTGTAACATTTACTTATTGTCCAGTTTGCTTCATCTGCTTTGTACATTTACTTATTTTATTGTACAGTTTGTTTTATGTGCTTTCTAACCATTTATTTGCTTTGTAACCACGCAAGCACAGGCGACGATGGCGGGACTTGGGCGTGCTACTGACGCTTGCCCTGAGTTGCTAGACGAGACCGTGGATTCGACTCCACCTGGCCTAGGTTGTTCTGCAGCTCAGGTCGACATACCGATGACATCATGCGGTCTAGGGTGTCGAACGAGTTGCTTCAAGATCGACTCCACGCCGGGTTCCACGATAAGTCGCCAATTTTTCCTACTCTTTTATGTACATGTACTTACCTGTTAATGGAATTTTAACGACGCTACACACTACGTGCAGGTTATGAGTGACCGGTTTACTACCGTTCTGCAGGATGGTGGAGCAGGTGGACGCCGCTGTCGAGGCCCCGCGACGCCCCACGGTTGCTCGGTACGACTCGTCCCTACCGACCGCGACTCGTGGACCGGTGGAGACCGGAGACGACACGCTCCACCGCCTTTGCGAGAGATGGCTCCGACGCCAGAGGACGCCTCTTACTCGCTAGGACTCCCTGCGGGTCCTCCGCCAGCCACACGACGCCCGTGGACGTGGCACGCATGCATAGAGGGGCGGTTCCTCCAACAAAGTGACACCCCGCAGCTTCGCCAGACGTGTTCTCAAGCCGGGTGAGCCAGACGGACGGACGGCGTGGTCGCTTCCAGCTTCACGGTTAGTACCTCTTTCATTCCTTCATTGCAATTTAACGGATATGCGTTGAGCTGCTGACAATATTGTACCAAATGCTGCAGGCCGAGTTTGTCCACCCGGACGCCGACGAGGAGGACCTGGCATGCCACCTGGAGGCGTACCTGCTGCTGCTGTTTGGTTGGTACCTGTTCCCGTCCTCACATGGGGATACGGTGGACCGACACTTGATCGAGTTCACCCGGGCGATCGCCGACACCCCGACGGAGCAGGTAACACATTCCGTTAAAATCTCTTATGACAGGACATGTCTAACTTTCTCATTGTAAACAGATGGTGCAAGGTCGTGGCTCGCCATGCTCATGGCACGCACAGAGGTCTTTGCAAGGTCAGTTTCTGGGGGACGCGATCTTGACGGGTTGTGTCCTACTGCTGCAGCTGTGGTCCTAGGAGGGCTTCCCCGTCGGTAGGCCTGTTGTTGACCCGACGCCGTACGACCAGTTCCTATACCACTAGCACTTGATCGACTGGCCCACCATGGGCCTCTACTGGGTTCAGCGGACAGTATGCCCCCTTGTATCTTATCCCCCACTTTGACACTTTCATAATATGCACTACTTTTTATTTCCGCAGCGGGTGTACGCTAACCTTCAGGTCAGGAGGTCGTACCCCAAGTTCGTTTGGGAGTTCGACAGGTTCCAGGACGAGGACGTGCGGTGGACGCCAGACGGCATGCGACGACGCCCGTCGAGCACCTTACGCTCTCCCAGCTTTGCTCATGGACCATCGCTTCGCCGACCAGAGGGTCCTTGTCTTGACTGCAAGGCCGAGGAGTACTCGCCGCACCGAGTGTGCAGCGATACGGCTTCTTCCGCATTTTCCTTGCCGCCTACTCACGTTGTCTCACGTGGCGCGCAGTACGCTTCATCGAATACATCGCGCACCATTCCCGCGAATGTATATTGTATGTAAATTGCCGTTTTTGCATTGCATCGAACCGGGGTGCACCAGCACTCCATTCATGCATCGCATGGTGCGAGAGGCACCGCAGCGATTCGCCAGAGACGACACGGCCATCGAGACCCGGCCAGACGACCATGCCATGTACGAGCAATACATGGAGTGGTTCGCGCCATGACTCTCGCCTCGTGGGGGTACACACCAGACCGTATGTCGCCGTCAGATTTGGTCTCAGACACGCACCCTCGCAGATATCCCAGAGGGACAACTACGCGGTAAGTGCCACAATTGAATCTCCATACGTATGTCTTTTTATGTAAATTACCTCATATCAACCTATCATTACATGCAGGAACATATAGTAGGGCAGGCTGAGGCTGAGGCTACGTCCATGGTGACGCGCCTCGACGCGGGCATCCAGTTCACCGCCGATGACCATTGCGCAGCTTATGATCGGATCGTGGTCATGCTGAGGCGGGCATGTCGCCTGGCCACCTACCGGGGGGGGCGGAGACGACGTCGAGCGTAGCGCACCACGTCCCCGTGGGCCAGCACCTCCCCAAGGTAGCTGTCCCCCACGGCCCGACGTCGGCTAGTACGAGCTCTTGTGTCCTCCCCAAGACAAAGAAGTGGGCGATTACTGGGTGACGAGGGCCGCCTTCGCCTCAAGCCCCAAAGAGACCCTGTGGGCTTTTTACGCGGTCGACGACATCGAGGAGTGAGCGTTCGACGTGCGCCAGTTCCTGTCCACTGAGTACCTCGGCCCCTCTCAGCTCTTGGGAGTACCGCACCAGGACACACCCGAGTCGCCGACAGACTACACTACCCCTGTGCGCGGTGTAATTTATTTATCTTCAGCACCGTGTTGTATGACTGTCTGAAATTAGTGTTTGCATTTTTTAGCTTATCTTTCCCAATTAGTAACGCGAGTGTCTTTTCCGATTTTCGCAACATCGCGCCAAGGCAACGCCCGGCCAGGTCGCGCATAGATAAGTGCTAGCCCACGATTTCTCATAACAGAAGTTACTGCGGAAAATAAAGTAGACCACACTCTTCACTACGACATAAAGTTAGGATGCACATCACGAACAAGGAAAATAATGGTTACAACTTCTCGTCTGCTGAGTGGATCGAGGCCACTTCCTTTTCGCCCATGCCTTCGGTGGGGCTTCTCTGGCACGACGTGCCCTCTCTCGGCCTCCTTCTCCTCTGCTTCCTTTTGACATGCCTCCTCGCGTGCTGCGTCACGCTGCGCTTCAAGCTGCCGTCTGAACTCCTCGTCTCAGATGCTTTGATCAAGGAGCCTTTGGTCCTCCGGATCGATCTCCATATCAAACCACTGCTCAAATTCACACAGCGGCAGAGGCGACTACATGAAAAATAAATTAGCAAAGTTTCACGTACAAATATTACGAAACTCGTATGATTGTTACCAACTGGCGATTCTTCAGGCTCTTCTCCCATGGTCGAATTCAGAGTTATGCACATCCAATACCTCCTCTCCCAAGTTGGAATATCCCAAGAGCGGATGAGCCTGCAAGGATCTCCGCACAGACACATCGGTGGTACAACCCCAATAGGTACGAAGAGTCTTGGTACGCGATGTTGGGCGGCCACGCCGAAGCGCCTACCTCTTCCTTCGCCTTCCCCTTTCCCTTTCCACTTGCACGCCTCGGCATTTTGGATTGAACCTCTACTTATCTTTTCCTCCCTCTCCTTCCCTTCTCTCTTTTTTTCTTTCTTCTTCTCTCGCTGCTGGCTTTGCAAGGCCGCGAGCAAGAGCGAAGGTTATAAAGGGTAGATATCACCTGGGTATGGGGCGATCGCCCCATTTCAGGGCGATATTTACCTTCGGGTAGTGTGTCTCCTGACATTTTCACAGCAGGTTAATTTTTCTTTGTTTATTATATGAAAAAAAATTTGAAACAAATATTAAATACAAATATGGTGGCCCCTATCCCCCAGTATCGGGTGACCGACGATTTTTTTTAAATTTTGATAATTTTGCCGTCAAAATTGAAAATTCCACCGTGAAGCGCCGTTTGTATGATACGCCATACGAAAAAACAAACCGCCATCTCGCCAGACATAAGTGGTACTCGCTATGAGGTCACTCTTGATTTTTCCTCAGATTTTTGGGTCAGATCCTACCACACCATGGGCTACGAAACCCCTAAGTGGCCACGATTTCGTGGTTTCGTGGGTCATGAGCCCGTGAGTGCCTTTTTCCGATTTTCAGAACTTCCGCGAGGCAACGTCCGCCATCTCGCCCAGACATAAGTGGTACCTCGCTATGCGTAGGTCGCTCTTGATTTTTTCCGTATTTTTGGGTCATATCCTACCGTCTCATGGGCTACGAAAATCTCTAAGGGCCACAATTTTCGTGGTTTCGTGGTCAGCGAGTGCCTTTTCGATTTTCAGAATTTCAAGCCGCCTAACGTCCGCCAACTCGCCTGCATATAAGTGGTAACCCAGACATGAGGTCGCTCTTGATTTTTTTCCGATTTTTGGGTTGTATCCTACCACCATGGGCTACTAAAACCCTAAGTAGCCACGATTTCGTGGTTTCAGAGTCATGAAAGTGCCTTTTCCGGCTTATGAACTTCTGACCGAGGCAACGTCCGCCTATCTCGCCTGCACATAAGTGGTAGCCCGCAACATGAGGCCGCTCTTGATTTTTCCCGATTTTTGGTCAGATCCTACCGCTTCATGGGTTACGAAAACTCCTAAGTGGCCACAATTTCCGCGGTTTTCATGGCCGCGAGTGTCTTTTTCCGGCTGCAACTTGTCGGGCAACGTCCGCCATCTCGCCCAGATAAAAGTGGTATCCCACGCTATGAGGTCGCCTGTGATTTTTCCCTCAGATTTTTGGGCCATATCCCATGGACCCTACGAGGCTACAAAAATCTCTAAGTGGGATGCGATCACTAACAAAGTAAAATAATTTTTCCAGTTCATTACATCACAAAAAGTTTTTTTCGAGTAATTTTTCCCGTTCAATACAACAATTATTTGAAAAAAATTTGCAACAAATATTGTAAAAATTTTTTGCTACAGTAACATATCGCTTATGTTAGGGTGATCAGTCTATTTTTTAATTTTTTTTGGCTCTGCCGTTATATTTCGAATTTCGCCGCTAGGGGCCGTTAGTCAACCCATCAGTCGCCCCGTAGGTATTTTCGTAATTTTGATTTATCGTCGATTAGTTTTGAAAAAATGAACTAAAATAAATATTAAATAAAAAAATTCGAGTGGATTGGCCTCGGGTGATGTCGTGGTCTCGTTTAGGAGCGTGGAGGAGTGCCAGGAGCCCAGGAGATAGGGTTCGCGATTCGCCGGCGTCGCTCCTATCCCCCAAGCTCTAGTTCTTCACCGCCGCTGCGCTACTATCCTCCTCCGGTTTTCCCCTGCCATCAGCTCCCTCTTCCTCCGGCTCTCACTGCCCCCTCCGCTTCGGGATCTCCACCACCGCCGTGCCCTCCTCCTCCGGCTCTCGTTTTGTGGGGCAGCGAGCCCTCCCTCTCCACCGAAGATGGATGCGATCAGCTTCCAGCGAGCAGTCTCCTCCATGAGTGGCTGAGTAAGTAGATCCCTCCTCCCTTTTCCCACGATTTCTTGTGTTGGAGTTGTGGAGATCTCGATCTTGATCCATCAACCGATTTGTCTTTTCCCCAATATAATTCGAGGACAGAAAGATCTCAATGTGGGAGAGGTCCTAACCCCGTCCTATTGTGATTCTTTACATGCTGTTTTACCAAGGTAAACAGGGGAGGGGGGAGTCGATGCCAGGCATTAGTTGGGGATTACCAATCTCGAAAGAGTTGGATTGGTAAACTTTTGAGCCGTTCTTAGGGCAAGTAGGATGAATGAGCAAGCTTTGGAATAGGTTTATCTATTTTCTTTCAGTCTGACAGTGATTCATTCAGGAACCAAAGATTGGTCTTCTTGCCATTCAAGAACAGAAATTCCTGTTAAACTCGAAGACCTACAGATGACTCCCTGTAACAAGTAGGTGAGCAGTGCTTTTCTTCCCAATATAAGTTGCACAAATCTTAAAGCAAGCGAATGGGTAAGTAATTATCATATACCTTTCATTCATGCTTTAATATTTGTGCAACTGTCAAAAATAAAAGCATGGAAGCACCTCTCATTCTTGTTGGTCAACACTGCGAAGAAAATATAGTTCACTTTGTTTTGTTAACTGAAAAATGTTGAACTGAGCATGTTGATTTTCTTATCTTAACATCCATGATATTAGTTACATGTAGGTCCAGGGGAAATCACCTGTTTTGATGCATTTTGAATTTATAGTTTTCGATTATGGAAAACTCTCTCTTGACGACTCACCTGTTTTGAAACCACCTGATTAAGAGAAAATTATAATCACATGGAGGGCTTGTTTCGGAGCTCAGATCTCGGCCCATTCCCTAGGCCGAAAATCCACTGGGCTAGTTTGCCCTGGCCTGATTCTAAGTGCTTTTGGAAGCAGCCGAGACGGGGATTTGTCGGCCCAATCCACCCCGTTTCCACGGGTAAAAATTCATGTCTCCTCACGTCGGGCTATATTTCCCCGTCACTTCTCTCGCATCTCCTCCTCTCGGGTCCTCTCTCGTGTTGCCTCCTTTGCTCACGTCGCGTCGCCTCTCTCGTGTCACCTCCTCTGCTCGCGTCGCCTTGGGATCTCGACAAGGATCGTGGATCTCGCTCGCGACTGCCGGTGAAGTGTTTCGTCACTTGTGAACTCATCCTTCTCTTCCTCCTCTTTTGTGACTTAGATCTGCTGCTCTAGGTACCTACAAAAGAGAAGAGGAGGGTTCAGATTTGCAGATTGGGAGAGGAGGGGGGCTAGGAGCCGGCGTCCATAGGAGTTTCCCTTGCTGCCGAAGCACCCGGTGGACACCATGAGAATGCTGTTGTGAAGTTCATGTGGGAACCGAAGGTAAGGATCCCAAATCCTTGTTCTTTACCTCAAATCGCATGATAGTGTAGTTGGATTCTGGCTTGTTTGTTGGTACATCTGGCTTGTTTGTTGGTAGATTTGGTTGCTAGCATTGTATGAAGCTCTGGTTAAGACAGATCTGGTTGCTAGTCTTGGGAAGCAAAAATTGAACATTAGGGATAAGTTAAGGAGCATGGATCAAACATTATGGCCCTTCTTGGAGAGCATGATTAGTAGACTAATGTATCTCCTTAGTCTGTTCGCTGCTTGTTGTATTTTTTTTACAGGCGATCTATTTGTCCTTTATGTTGGACTGGTTGCTATTCCTTTTATGTCTGTCTTAATACAAAAGATCTGCGGCTCTTTTGCATGTTCTTGAAAAAATATGTTCTTGGTTGTAACAAAAGTAAAGTGTTTACAAATTTTAATTTATCTTTTCTAAATTTTGTGTCTGCTATACTAGTCTACTTCTATCCTTCCATATGGAGAATAAGGTCTTGTTTGGCAGAGCTCTAGATTCCAGCTCCACCTCAGATCTGAAGTTTGTAGGCTAAAATAAAGTGAATTAAGTTTATATTTTTAGTCTAAAATGTAAACAAGATGACCCTACCTAAACACTCGTAATATACCTACAGCTACAGCTTTATGGATCTGGTGGAGCTAGGGATACCTAGCTCCACCAGATTTACGGATCTGGTTGAGCTAGAGCTATGCCAAACACAGCCTAAAAGATAGCTTAGAAGACCTTGAGGCTGAATGGCTTGAAAAATCTACTATAGATAGTTAGGAATTTTTATATTTTAATTTTTAAGAGCTGTCTGTCTAGAACAAATGACGTGGTTGAATGCATCATCTTCATTTTATTATTTAGCAGTAGAACAGTGCCATGAACCTTGCAGGGTTGAAAAGATTTTGTGAACACAAGATGAATAGCTGACAACAGCATGCATGGGATCATTTTAGACTACCAACTTACCAATCTAGCTTTGTCTGGCATTTCTAGCCTAGCACATGCTAAAGGTAACTATTTTTACTTAGTAAATCTATGTTACCTCTGACACATTGCAGTGATTAAAAGAAGCCTAACAAGTAACAAGAGTACTTATTTCCCCTTTTTCTTTAAAAACACTTATTTTTCTCCAGTTAGCGGCATAATACATTGAAACCAACTTCCACCATGGGCAAGTACAAGTAGGCCCTGCCAAAGTTTCAACAAAAAATATGCTGCTTCTTACTATCTCTACCACATACATGCA
Organism: Guadua angustifolia; assembly: GCA_036346375.1. Taxonomy (NCBI): domain Eukaryota; kingdom Viridiplantae; phylum Streptophyta; class Magnoliopsida; order Poales; family Poaceae; genus Guadua; species Guadua angustifolia. The sequence goes on along the minus strand of CM070504.1, from coordinate 53,102,964 downwards.
AATTAAAATGCTAACTGATGAGAGCATCAGAATGATAATTGCACCTTCTCAGCAGTTCTATTATTTGTTCTTCTCAGCAGTTCTATTATTTGTTCTTCTCAGCAGTTCTATGACTTGCTTATCGGTTGACGGCTAGCTTATCTTCCTTGCTTGCCCATGCAGCTATAGTAGTCTTGCCTAGCTCCAGTTGTAATAGAACTCCAGTCTTGCCGATGCAGCTATAGTAGTCTTGTCTAGCTCCATGAGATCTGTAATTTCCTTTCTGGTATTCAGTTGTAGCTTCTCCTCAGGCGTTTCCATCTTGCTAGAATTAATTAGCGGATTCAACATTGAAGCACTTTGTGCAGGTTTAAATGAATCAGGCTGAGTGACACCTGCAGACATAGTATAGCAAGAATTTTCGTCATAAGTGTACTGAAATTTAAATGATCGAATATTAGCACATAGAAGAAACTTCATTTCTGCTTTCTAATACATGTATAAACAGTATGTTCTTTTCATATATTTTCAGCTAGGATAGAAACCTGAAGATTTGAATTGAGAAAAGCATTGAAGCACCTCTCAATATATATTGGTTTGCCACAGCATTGTTCTCGCTACAAATTCCTCATTTAAAAGGACAGTATACATAATGCACACAGATTTGCATACAAATTTAGCTGAAAATATAATCCTCATTTAAAAGGACAGTAAACATAATCCTTATTTAAAAGGACAGTATACATAATAACATACCAGTATTTATAATAATGATCATTTAGAACTATGCATATAGTATATAATATATGAAGTTAGAATCTTGCATGAGAATTGTTTAACAATACGCTAATTCACAATATGTTATATTTGTATGTATTAGCAAATGGGCACTAGAAAAGGGGGTATTTCGATATTTGACACCCAATTCGCTTGCCTTTCGGGCTCTGTGTATGATATGTGGGTCCATCTGAGTCAATGACAGTGGGCTAGGGTGTTAAATATTGAAAAATTCGTTTTTAAAGGGTGTCAAATTTCAAAATCTCTCCTAGAAAAGAGCTCATTAGGAAATTTATGCTTGAGGAAGAAGAGGACGACGATGAGTTTTTTCTTGTGTCCGTTCCTATTTTGCTTTCATGCCTTTATGATGAAAAAAAACTAGTCCACACTGTTAAACTAGACTTGTATAGGGTGTTATTTGCCTTTTTCCATCCTCTCTGTACATGTATTCCTTTGGCCCATTGGCCCAGTAAAGGAATCAAGCTGCCATTCAAACTATTCCAACATGGTATCAGAGCCCTAGCTAGGGTTTCTCGACCCATCATCATGCACGCTTGCCGCGGCCATCCTCGCCGGTGACGCCACCGCTGCCGCCAGAGTTTCCTCCGGGCGCCTCCTCTCTTTCTCTCTCTGGCGACGCCTTACGCCTCCTATCGCCAGTCGCCAGTCTTTGGCCGAAGCCATGTGTCTTCCTCGGTGCCTGGTTGCTTGTTCGGCCGCCCTCGCTTGCCGCCATCACTGTCGCCGCCTCTCCCACGCGGGCTGAAGCCCTCCAGCCGCCGCCTCAAGACGACGAAGCTTGCCGCTTTAGCTCCAAAGGCAGACGCCTCCTCGCTTCCTCGGCCGCCGTCATTTTCTCTCTCTCGTCGGCGTCTTCTCCGTCAAGGCCCTCTCCGCCGCTTCTTCTTCAACGCTTGCCGCCTTCCTTGGCCTTCTTCGTCAGAAGAAGAAGAAATACCGGCCCAATACCACGCATCAGAAAGCGAGTATTAAAAAACACTTCCTCCGACACCACTCCTTCCGTGCTCATCCAAGATGGCCATCAGATCTCGCATCTCGGGACCGATGCCTCTCCGACAGCTTATGTTTGACGGGACCAACTTCCGGAGTGGTCCACTATGCTCGGGTCTCACTTGACACCAACGCCTATGGGTCATCTCATCGAGCTTGCCCTCGCCCACCGATTCTTGTCACGATTCGGCCAAATTTATGGTGGTCGGTCTCGATGGTGCTCCATCCCGCAGATGTTCTAGCAAAGATACGAGCCGGACAAAGGATCAAGACGTCGCCGATCTGCAGACTCTTGAGGGTCGACAGCGACGAGGCTTGTCTTTGTTGTCGCATCTTAAGCGGATGAAGGTTGAGCTTGCCATGGATCTAGCCGCTTCTTCCTTCTTCTCACCGATGTGGGAGCTGCCGAGCAAATGATGTTTCTACACCTCTACACCGAGTCGGCGAGTTTCTTCGTCGCCAGGACTCCACCGTCGATGCCTTCTACCGCCAGACATCGACGTGTGGCGTCACTTGACTCTTTGAGCCTCCTCATACGATTCGACCATGCGATCGCTGTGGCCTTCATCTGGACCACAAGAGTGTTGTTCGCCTCTTTGAGTTCCTCCGCACGACTTCGACCGGAGTTCGAGCAACTCCGTGCTCACCGCTGCCCGCTTGCGCCGCGACCGCCTCGGTTGAGGCGCCACTGGTTCAGGCTGAGGAGACTCGCTTCGTGGCGTGCTCTCGCTGCCCTCGTCTCGTCTCCGATCACTTCCACACCTCATCTCGCGACGGCCTCGCGATCGCTTTTCCCAAAGACCGCAGGAGGTTTCGATTCTTGGGCGAAGATCGTTAGTGCAGAGTTCGTCAGAATTCATGCAGAAGAAGACAGGCACACCATTGAGCAAAGGCAGAGGCGGCCTCGTAACCGCAAGGGTGGCGGTGGTGAGCTGGTTCTTCGCCCACCGATGCCCTCGCCGACACCATGCAGATGTGACTCAACGCCTTGAGCGCATGGAGCGCCGCTGCTTACACCTTCTCCAGACCATCTTGTTGAAAGTAATCCTGCGTGTGCGACGTTTTCTTTCCTTTAGCATCGATTTGGTTTCTTTCCTTTAGCATTTGCTTGATTGCGACATGTAAATCGAAGGGATCATAGCCGTAATCATAGGGGCATTAAATTGCAATAATGGGAGATTATCTCCTTCCTAGTTTGTAAGTCTCAATCGTGTATAAGTAAAAGGAAATACAGAAAAGTCAGATCGCCTCTAGCAAAGACCAAAAACCATCTGTGTCTTTGTGTTCTTGCGTGAGTACCGGTAGGCCGAGAACTTTCATTTGGTATCGAGCCTAGGGCAACTCCATGTTCAGCCACTCTTCCTCGAACTAAGATCCTTCTACGAGCCGAGAGGTAGTCATTCGTAGAGCGCGAGGATATGGGCGGGCGTTCCCAATGCTCACGGCACAATTACACCGAGCGGGCGTGATGATGACCGTAATGCTTCAAGCACGCGGCTCGTGGAGTCTTGTCGAGAGGGCGTGGCGGAATCGCTGATTTACATGATGGCCATGGAGGCCATCATGCGCGCAGCATCACGGAGATGCCGGAAGGGTTTGCCAAGAAGACGCGGCGAGGCTCGACGCGATCAAGACGATCGCGCGCGTCGGCTCCGATCGTGCTCGCAAGGCAACCGCCTGTGGCCGAGGAGGAGTACGAGGCGATCTCCTTCCAAGACGGCGAAGTCTATCGATGACTTCGCCATGCGCCTCACCGGATCGCCCATCAATCGGAGGTCCTCTGCGATTCAATCGACGCGACAAGGTCGCCGCCAAGTATCTTCGTCGTTCCATCAAGTTTGCGCAGATTGCGCTCTCCATCGAGACTTTCTCGACATCTCAACGATGTCGATTGAAGAAGTAACCGGCCGACCAGCATGGTGGAGGACCGCCGACGCGAGAAGGCGCCATTATCACTAAGCGGATGGCAAGCCATCGCCACGGAGAGCAAAGGCTCGCGCGCCGTAAGGAGAGGCAAGCCGGCGACGCGGCTCAAGTCATCCAATGGAGGCGAAGGAACCGCCGCTCGCGGTTTCGCGAAGAAGAACGGCAACGCCGCGATCAAGGCAGGCAGCAGGGCGACCGATGATCGATAAGTGCCGCAATTGCGCTTTAATGGTCATTGGGCCCGGATTGCCGATACCAAGCGCCAACAAGTTTAACCTCACGCAGGAGGAGGATGAAGACGACAATGTGCTCATGGTTGCACAGGTCTGCGAGCCGATCAAGAGTCTTGAGACGCCAGCGACCACCATTCACCTCGACGAACCACGGGCGCAGGTGTTCCTCGGGGCGATGCGGAGAACTCGAGGGTCGGTACCTTGACACCGGCGCCACAAGCCACATGACCGGCCGCAGTGAAGTTTTCTCCAGCTTGACCATGCGAAAAGGGATCGTTCGCTTTGGTGATGGGTCGCTTGTTGAGATCCAAGGACGCGCACTGCTATTCTCCGGCAAGAATGGCGAGCACAAGGCGCCTCCGACGCCTACTACATCCCGCGATTGAAGAACAAAGATCATCGCTCGGCCAACTTGATGAGCGTGGCTCAAGGTGCAGATTGAAGACGGTGTCTTGATTTGGGATCAACAACGCAAACTCATCGCCAAGGTAAACCGCGGGCCAAATCGGCTCTATATCTTATACCAACATTGCGCAACCGATTTGCCTCGCATGGCAAAAAGACAACGACGATTCTTGGAGATGGCATGCCCGCATGGGCATATCGGCTTCGACGATTGCGGAAATGAAGTCGCAAGGAGATGGTGCGAGGTCGCCACTAGAGCATGTTGAGCAACTTTTGCGACACTGTGTCAAGACGAAACCGCCGAGCGCCATTCGATCAAAGGCGGCACGGCAGACGGAGTTCTCGACCTTGTACACGGCGACCTTTATGCCCTCATCACTCCGACTCGACCTGTGAGTATACCGCTTCTTTGTTGGTAGATGATGCTAGCGCTACATGTGGTTGGCACTTCGCAGAAGAGCGATGCAAAGAAGCAGGATCAAGAAGTTTCAAGTCGCTGAGGGAGAAGCGGGCGAAGTCTGCGAATCACAGACGGACAACGGCGGTGAGTTCACTTCCGATTTTATGCGCGCCATCATAAGACCAAGGAGTCCAACAGATTTCTCCATACCAGACGCTACCAAGCAAAATGGCGTTGGGAGAGGCGAAACAGACGATTTCGCCATCGCATCGCCAAACAGAGAGGTATGCTCACGAGTTTTGGGGAGGCTGGAGCACGGCGGTGTTCCTCAAGCCGGCGCCGACTAAGAGTCTCGCAAGAAGACCCTTCGAGGCTTGGTACAAGCGCAAGTCGGCGGTCGATTTCTTGCGCGCGTTAATTTGCCTCGGTATGTGAAGGATACCGCCTCAACTTGCGCGAACTTGATGACCGCTTCCACTCCGATGGTCTTCATCTGCACGCGAAGGCTCCAAGGCGTCAGATCTTTGGAGCCTCTGTCTCGCGAAGTCTTCACCTCCCGCGACGCCGTCTTCCAGAAGATGTCACGGATCGAGTCACTTGCTAGGGCAAGGAGAAGCGGTGGCGCAGACTTCCAGTGGAACGCGTAATCAACTCCATCCACCCGCCAGAGGTCTTCCCATCTCGCGAAGCGCAAGCAGAGACTCTGCGTCGGCCTCACGCCGCAAGCGGCGCGAGGACTCTGCATCGCTTCACTTCAGCGGAGGGTGATTTCCCTGTTCGTCCGAGCGTAGCACAGACGCCTACAGAGCGTCTTCTTCCGCAGCGGCGGAGGGTGGCTTCTCGGCCCATCGCAACTGGCGAAACAACCCGGGGAGTCTTCATCCATGGCGTGTTTCGCGCCGAATCCATCCGCCAATCGCGCAGAGCTCGTGTTTCCCGATTTGACCTCCTTCGCGCATGGCGACACGATGGAATTTGTCTCCTCCGCCAATGATTCTCCCCGGTGGATGCCTACCACGACACCTCTCCACTCCGCTATCGCCGCATCGACGACATGCTTCAGGGAGAAGTGCCGCCTTGCTAATCGTGTTGCCGCCGGGCGACACGGGCGAGGAATTACTCGACCAATGAGAGGAGAGCCTCGCTCTTTGCCGGGCAGAGCGATCCGCCGGCAGCGCCCATCGCGTGACGAGTTGAACTCCATCAAGCGTAACGGGACTTGGGAGCCGGTGGCGCTTCCTCACGCCATCGTCCGATTGGGGAAGTGGTCTTCAAGCTCAAGAAAACGAGGCAAAGCGCCGTGATCAAGCACAAGGCTCGCCTTCGTCGCTAAGGGATATGTGCAGCAATGGCATCGACTTCGATGAGGTGTTCGCACTGCCGCCGCCTTGAGTCCGTCACGATCGCCGCCGGCCGTTGTCGCGACAAGAAGGTCGCCGGTGCATCACATGGATGTGAAGTCGGCCTTCCTCAACGGAGATTTGAAGGAGGAGGTGTATGTTGCGCAGCCCACCGGTTTCGCTTACGGCATGCCAAGAACACAAGGTGTTGCGCTCAAGAAGGCGTTGTATGGATCGCGACAAGCGCCACGAACTCGAACGAGAAGCTTCACTCTCGCTGCAAGCTCTCGTTCAAGCAGAGCGGCATGAGCTCATGATGTACGGCGCAGCCAAGCGCGAGCGCCGCTTCTCGGGGTCTATGTTGATGATTTGATCATCACTGGATCGGTCGAGGAAGAGATCAATCGCTTCAAGGAGGAGATGAAGGCGAGGTTTAGGATGAGCGACTTGGGTTTGCTCTCCTTCTACCTCGGGATTGAAGTGCAGCAAAACGGCGACAAAGGCGGCATCACGTTGTGTCAGGCACACTATGCCAAGCGCATCCTGGAGATGGCGGGGATGCAAAACTGCAATCCCGCGCAAGACACCATGGAGGAACGGCTTAAGCTAAGCCGTGATGCAAAAGGCGCGTATGACGGACGCAAGACGAGGATCATCTAAGCCTTCGCTACCTCATCCACACACTACCGGATCTTGCGTCAACAGTAGGGTACATGAGTCGCTTCATGGAACGGCCTACGGAGGAGCACATGACGATGAAGAGAATCTGCGCTATGTGGTCGGACTCTAAGTCTTGGATGCCATTATAAGCGACAGAGAGGCACTACTCATCTGCACACCGATAGTGACCTTGCGGTGATGTTGACATTAATGAAGAGCACCTCCGTGGCCTATTCTTCTACTAAACAGCTTGGTGGTGGCATTCTCTCAAGCGTAAGATAGTTGCTCTCTCGCCTTGTGAGGCGAGTATATCGTTGCTATAACCGCCGCCACACAAAGTGTGGTTAGCTTCTACCGCTTCGGCGACTTCAAGGGAGGGATGCCGACACCACCGAGTTGAGAATTGACAACAAATCAGCCTTTGGCGATGAAAAATCCTGCTTTCCATGAGCGCAAAGAAACACATAAAAATGCGCTACCACTTCATCAGGAGTGCTTGAAGATGGAAGGATTAGTGCTAATTTCATTGGCACTAAGGATCACCACGACATTCAAACGAAAGCACTTGGGCGGTCGATTCCATGAGCTTCGCAAGGATTGGGATGGTCCAGATTAACACAAAGGCAACACACAAGGATTAGGGGAGATTGTTGGAAAGTAATCCTGTGTGTGCGATTTGTTTCTTTCCTTTAGCATCGTTGGTTTCTTTCCTTTAGCATTTGCTTGATTGCAAGATGTAAATCAAGAAGGATCATAGCCGTAATCATAGGGGCATTAAATTGCAATAATGGGAGATTATCTCCTTCCTAGTTTGTAAGTCTCAATCTGTATAAGTAAAAGGAAATAAAAAAGTCAGATCGCCTCTAGCAAAGACCAAAAAACCATCTGTGTCTTTGTGTTCTTGCGTGAGTACCTGGGTAGGCTGAGAACTTTCACATCTGTTGCCAGTCTTCCTTCAGGTATAAAGTTACCCTGGATTCTTGATTCTGGAGCATCTTTTCATATGACATCTGATCCCACTCACCTTGGGCCACTGAGTTCTTCAGCTATACCTATGTCCTGCTGTAACGATCGATGGCACTTCCTCTTAGTTTTGTTTCATTTTGGATTCTAAAAGTCGATTTGGATTAATGGTTGTAGAGAAGCACGCTCCAAAAGCACATTAAAGTGGATTGTTTCTCATGTGAGAATCGATTCTAGAATCAGTTTTGTTTCATGTTCCGAATCGCAAAGTCAAACAAACAGGCCTTAGTTCTTGGTACGCTTCACACTTCTTGTTTTCATGTTCCTTCTGTTTCACATGTTCCTCGCCTCGATGTACAGCTTATCTCTGCTGGCCAGCTTGCTGACTTGATTGTCGTATCATTCTTGAGGCTAACTCTTGTTCTATTCAGATCGCCTCACCGGACCTGGTTGTATCGCCGCCGTCGGTCCGTGACTCTCGGCGTCTTTGGGAGCTTGATCGCCGCTTCCTCCGCTCACACGCCCGCCGCCTCAAGCTGACCGATCATTGCCTCTCGATGTCACTGTCCTCGCCACCCTCGCTCCGCCATTTTTGCTCGATGGCATCATCGCTTAGGTCATATGTGTGGTCTCGCTTTTTTTGTTAGTGAGTCGTGGTGTTCTTGGGAAGGTTCTGGTGATACCTCCACGTCTGTATGGGTCAGAAGCTTGGTAAGCAGCTACAACTACCCTATCCCACCAGTGACTCGGTGTCTCTTCAGCCGTTTGATTTGGTTCATTCTGATGTATGGGGCCCGGCTCCCTTCGTTTCGAAAGGGGGTTATCGTTACTATGTGATCTTTATTGATGATTTCTCTCGTTACACTTGGATCTATCTTCTGACCTCTCGTCATCAGGTGTTGTCTGCTTACCAGGCTTTCGATGCTATGGTCCGCACACAGTTTGACTCGCCTATTCGTGTCTTCCGTGCTGACTCTGCTGGTGAGTACCTCTCCACCTCTCTTCGTCAGTATCTCCTTGAGCAGGGTACCCTTCCTTAGTACTCTTGTCTTTGGTGCTCACGCCGTAATGGTGTCTCTGAAGCGCAAGCATCGCCACCTACTAGAGACTGCTCGAGCGATGATGTTGTCTTCCTCTGTTCCACCCCACTTCGGCCGAGGTCGCTCTCATCATTGTCTACCTTGTGAACCTTTAGCCTTTTTATCGCTTCTTCAGGTGCCACACCGCTGAGCGCCTCTTTGGTAGGACTCCTCAGTATAGTCACCTTCGTGCATTCGGTTGTGTTGTGTTTGTGCTTCTTCAGCCCCGTGAGCGGACGAAGCTCACTGCTCAGTCCGTTGAGTGTGTCTTTCTTGGCTACGATGCTGAGCGCAAGGGTTATCGTTGTTGGGACCCTGTGGCTCGCAGGATCCGGGTCTCCCGAGATGTCACCTTTGATGAGTCTCGATCCTTCTTCATTCGTGATCCTTCCTCTAGCCCGCACTCTACCTCGATTCGCTCTCCTTCCTCACTCTACCCGATGCTTCCTTCATCCCACCACCATCCTCTCCGTCCCTACCTTTACCTCCACCTCGCCACCATCACCCTCACCTTCCATTTCGCACCCTTCGTCCATTGTTCCACCTCTCCCTCGCCACCTCAAGCAGCTTCTTTTGCCTTTACGCCCTCCTATCCGTTTCCACTACACTCGTCGTCCACCTCCTCCCAGTTCCTCCTCTCTTCTAGGTCCAGCTCCTACTCCCACTTCAGAGTCTTCTCCCTCTTCAGAGTCCTCTCCCTCTTCAGAGTCCTCTCCCTCTGCTCCTTCAGAGCGTACCTCTCCTGCTCCCTCACCGCGGTACACTCTTCGTGATCGGAGTACGATTCCTCGTCCCGATCGCTACGGTTTCGTCTCCTGCTACCGTCTTCTTTGAGCCTACTTCTATCGCGATGTCATATTCATCCCGAGTGGCGATATGGCGAGGAGCTTGTCGCTCTAGAGCGATCGGCACTTGGGACCTTGCCCTCTTCCCGCTTCTATCACTCCTATCACGTGCAAGTGGGTCTATAAGATCAAGACTCGCCTCGATGGCTCTATTGAGCGCTTATAAGGCGCGTCTCGCTGCACGTGGTTTTCAAAGCAGAGTATGGGCGTGACTATGAGGAGACCTTTGCTCTTGTTGCTCACAGACCACTGTGCACACACTCGTGGTCGTTGCTTCGTCACGGTGGACCATCTCCCACTTTGATGTGAAGAACGCTTTTCTTCACGGTGAGCTCCGTGAGGAGGTCTACATGCACCCACCTCCCGCTATTCTGCGCCGATGGCCACGTGTCGCCTTCGCCGTTCTCTCTATGGGCTCAAGCAAGCCCTCGTGCTTGGTTTGAGCGTTTCACCTCTGTTGTCACCACTGCTGGTTTTGTTGCTAGTGAGCACGACCCTGCTCTCTTTGTTCACACTTCTCCTCGTGGTCGTACTCTTCTTCTCTACGTGGATGACATGCTCATCACAGGTGATGATCCGCAGTACGTTGCTTTTGTGAAGGCGCGCCTCGGTGGCGCCAGATGTCCGATTTGGGTCCTCTTCAGTATTTCCTTGGGATTGAGGTCACTTCCACGCTGAGGGCTATTACCTCTCCCGGTGAAGTACATTCAGATCTCCTTGATCGGGCTTGTCTCACCGATCAACGTCTTCGCCACTCCTATGGAGCTTCACCTTCACTTCGTCCCCATCGACGGTACTCTCTTGAGGATCCTACTCACCATCATCACCTAGTTGGGAGTCTTGTTTACCTTGGCATTACTCGCCTCGACATCTCTCACTGCTCACATCCCGAGCCGCTTTATGCAGACTCCTACTCGAGATACACCATACCACCTCCTTCGAGTCCTGCAGATCTTCGTGGTACCATTGATCGTCAGTCTGCTTTTTCTCTTGCTCTAGCCCTTGCGCCTTCAGCCTATTCAGATGCTTCCCCGGGCTAGTGACTCCTCCGATCGTAAGTCCCTCTCGCTTATTGTGTCTTTCTCGCTTCTTCTCGATTGCTGGAAGACCAAGAAGCCGATCATTGCTTTCGCTCCAAAGATCGAGGCCGAAGTTTGAGTTACCGCCTCTATAACTACCGAGGTGACTTGGTTACGGTGGCTTCTGGCGGACTTTGGCGCCACTTGTCTCTACCCCACGACGGTGTGTTCGACAAGATCTGCATGCGATCAAGATTGCTCGAGATCCCGTGAAGCACGAGCTCACCAAGCACATTAGCGTTGATGCTTCTTATGTTCGGTCGCAGCAAAGAAGAGGTGGTTGCCCTTCAAGATGTGCCTTCCGAGGTTCGGATCGCGGATTTCTTCACTAAGGCACAAACTAAGGCGCAAAGATGATCTTCATCTCTCCAAACTCAATGTTGTGGATCCACCTTGAGTTTGAGGTGTTAAACTAGACTTGTATAGGGTGTTATTTGCCTTTTTCCATCCTCTCTGTACATGTATTCCTTTGGCCCATTGGCCCAGTAAAGGAATCAAGCTGCCATTCAAACTATTCCAACACACACATCATCACTTACCGACGCTAAAAAAGTTAAGGAGATCTTAGAAGGCTATGAGATTTGGTGTATGGTTGAGTTTCGGATGGAGCCACAGATATTCAGGGCTACCTCAGATTTTTTTTAGAAGGGAGGGTTTGTTACATGACACAGGGGGGTTACTGTTGAAGAGCAAATAGGGATGTTTATGTACATGATCTCTCACAACGCTAGCAACCAAAAGCTTCAAAAAGCATTCCAACATAGTGCCGAAACAATTCATAGGAAAATAAAGGAATTTTTTGACATAATTCCCGCTCTAACTCATAGGTTTGTCAAGCTCCCAAGTTCGAATCAAACTCACATGAAGATTATATCGGATCCACGGTTTCGTCCTTATTTTCAGGTAAACTCATACATAGCAGAAACGTAACTTTTCCCAAGATTTTCCTATATTAATTTGGTACATTTATGTGCAGAACTACATTGGTGCTATTGATGGCACATATATCCCTATCACTATTGCTGAAAAGAAAGCAGCTCCTTATAGGAATAGGAAAGTAACATTGCCTTTATAGGAATAGGAAAGAAACATTGTCAAAAAATGTGATGCTAGCTTGTGACTTTGACCTGAACTTCACATTTATTTCATGTGGATGGGAAGGGTCAGCATCAGATGCAAGAGTCCTTTGATCTGCTCTTAGCAAGGGGTTTCATGTTCCAGAGGGTAAATTCTATCTTGTGGATGGTGGATACGCAAACACGCCTTCTTTTCTTCTCCTATATCGATGAGTCATATATCATATTAGTGAATTTAGGAGGCGTCACTCATCTCGAAGATATGATTATGCAGACTACAAAGAATTGTTCAACCATCGCCACGCTCTCCTTTGCAACCATATTGAAAGGGCTATTGGTGTTTTGAAGAAGTGATTCCCAATCCTGAAAGTTGGCACATTTCATCCCATTAAAACTCAGATTAATATCCTAGCTGTAGTTGTTGCCTTTCACAATATCATTAGAGGTCAGAATGGTCAAGAGGGGTGGTTGGATCACCAACCTACCTATATTCAATCAGATGATTTTATTGATGTCCCAGAGGGTGACAATAATTACCAAAATGACATTGAGTCAAATGATGGAAGTACTCTTAGGCTTTGTTTGGAAGCTAGGGGAGGGGAACCCATGGAAGAAAATCCGCAAGAGGGATTTGAAGGGCACATAGGATTCTCCCCAACCCCTCGGGGAAATATTCTTGGCCAGAAAATGTTCCTTGCCATCGTTTGGAAGCTCTAGGGATAAAAATCCCGTGCATTGAAAAAATTTCAAAAATATATATAAAAAAAGAAAAAATTAATAAAATCAGAAAAACTAGAAATGATTCAAAAAAAATCATAAGTGAAAATGTGAATCATTAAAAAATAATAAATAAATCATGAAAGAATATTGAGGAAGAGGCGTTAAAAATCTGCACACACATTTGATCAGATCCATACATCCACATATTCAGTTCAGATTCATACAAGCATTTACACATGAGTAAAATCCAAACAAGTTTAGCTAGTCCTACTTGCGTCTATAGCATAAAACATCTGTTACATTCAGCCACATTAATCATTTGTAGGATCAATACATCGACACATCACATGATTCAAGTATTACATGACTCCAACTTATGCAAAAGTCAAATTCAAACTAGTAATACCTAGTTTTAGAAACCATCCCACCATACAATACAATAAAATGGTATTTAAGTAATTGGTGGCATACCATTCATAAAGAAACAAAAATAGATGAAGATTAAGAGTTTGTTTGGTAGAGCTCCAGATCCTAACTTCACCTGAGATCTGAAATTTGTAGACTAAAATAAAGTGAATTAAGTTTATATTTTTTGTCTAAAATATAAACAAGATGATCCATCTAAACACTTTTAATGTACTCACAACTCTAGCTTCACGGATCTGGTGGAGCTAGGAATACCTACCTCCACCAGATCTACAAATCTAATGGAGCTGCAGCTCTACCAAACACACCCTAAGAAGCATTGATGCCAGCTTATACACTACTCTGTGGGAACGTTGTACCGCACAGATTAGACATGACACTACTAACTGCCAAAGTAGATAAATCAGGAAAAATAGCTAATACCATATTAGTATGTCCTGCGACAAAGATAGTTCTGAGAGAAATTGTCCAATTGATGTTCCAAATTCCATAGCAACCAATGTACATTAAGTGAACAACACAGTCAAATAAAACAAAATATATGCTAACAAGAAATTCTTAAGTTGATATGAGAAGAAAAATAAATAAAAGCTTCAGATCATATTTGAAAGGTGGTTTCAAAATAAAATCCTAAAAGAAAGCTAGAAGTCTGCAGAACAGTGATAACACAACATACTGCGCCTAACAAAGTAATGATTAATTGTTTGGAACAAAGCATGCACACATCTACAAAACATAATTATCTCCGGTTAATAACCTTGAACAATTTTTCCTGTGGTGCAAAAAAAGCCTTGGTTGTTCTTGTAACAAAGGAATCAATATTAACAATGAAAATTTTGACCATATTTTTATGGAAATTTACGATTTAAATAGAAATACATTTTCGCAAACAAAATTGTCCACGGTGAATTATTAAATAGCAGATGTCACGGCCCAAGAACCATGATGTAGAAAGTGCCAATTCAAATCCAATTTTGAAATCTTTTAATTTTTATCCATTAAGGAGTTTGTTGAAGTACTTGGAAGGTTAGTTTCAGATCATCGCGGAACAATTTTTTTTATGGTCTTCTATCTTTACATCCTTTGTGTCAAATATAAGTCGTTCTAAGATCTGTGTTGGTAAAATATTTTTAGGTTTGACCATTAATTTAGATAGAATTATCTAGATTGACAACATTAACAATTATCTAGATGTTAACAATTGTGGCCTCCGTGTCAACATGAAAAAGAAGTCCACTCAAGGCAGCCACTTATTCCTCTACAGCTGCCCCAAAAGATCCCCCTCCTTCCTGTCCTCTAAAAATTTCTTCCTTAGGCCTTGTAAAGGGATTAGAGCAAACTTATCACACTGCCCATTATCTGACCTTAGCACATACTGGACTAAAGAGTGCACTTAGGCCCTGTTTGGGAGAGCTCCAGATCCCAACTCCAGCTCAGAGCTGAAACTTATAGGCTAAAATAAAGTGAATTAAGTTTATATTTTTAGTCTAAAATGTAAACAAGATGATCTACCTAAACACTTTTAATGTACCCACAGCTCCAGCTCCACAAATTTCTGGAGCTAGCTATACCCTGCTCCACCAACTCCACAGATTTTGGTGGAGCTGGAGTTGTCCCAAACACCCCCTTAGTATAGACCAATTGCTACATCATCAAAAATATCTTTATACAACCATACATACGATAAATGCTTTCTAAACTGTAAACCTGAACATGACCTACAAGTGCAGGCAAAGCAAATTAGAGTAGTTTTTTATTTCAACAAGTTACACTGTATTTTATAAAAATAGCGCCAGGTAACAATATCAGTAACAAGAATAATCCACAAAAAACAAAAATAGAGGCCTGAAGCCCAGTCCTAAAGCTTTTGTTGGACTAAAAACAACATATCACTAATGTTGGTGCAGATTTTTAACACCTCTTTCTCAAAGACGCGCACCAGCAGGAAGCTTCAAACAGTATGCCACTGGCCTGATCTTCTCAGTGATGCAGTATGGTCCATAAAAATGATGTGACAACTTGTCGTGGTACTAGGTGCCGATGGAAGAGGTAGGTCGGTGCAAGAGGCACATCGGACCCAATCGCCGACTTCAAAGGAAAGCTCACAGTGGTGCTGATCATAGTGTTGCTTGGCAAATTGTTGGGCCTGCAGGAGACGATCACAGATATCACCTAGGAGGATGTCATGATCAACGAAGGAGCTTTCCACTACCTGCATCTTAGCCTCGCCTACCTCATAGGTGCGCAGGAGGGTCGTGACTGTAACCCACCTTAAAGGGTGTTTCGTGGAGGGAGGAGTGATAGTAGCCATTCCAACCATTGCATGGACGGTCGCCGGTTAAACACCGAAGGTACATCACGATCACCTTATTGACATCCTCCCACAAAAGCCATTCCAACCATTGCATGGACGGTCGCCGGTTAAACACCGAAGGTACATAGCAATCACCTTATTGACATCCTCCGTATGGCCATCAGATTGCGGGTGGTAGGCTGAACTGAAGTGAAGACAGATGCATGTAAGTTGAAATAATTCCTACCATAAGTTGCTGGTGAAGATCGGGTCCTGATCGCTCACAATGGATGTAGGGATGACATGCAGGAAGACCACCTCATCAAAGAATGTTGAGTTGCATGTACTAGCCAGTTCACCCAAAAGCTTAAACTGATGAGGAAAGGCGGTCAATTCACTTATACAACACTCCCCCTCACGTATAGGCTCCCTCAAGCGTAGGATGTGGAATAGAAAGGGGCTGCAATTATTATTTTTTTAATTGCGCCAACCGGATTTTGAACTCGAGACCTCTTGGCTCTGATACTATATTGAGTTGCACGCACCAGTTAGTTCACCAAAAAGCTTAAACTGATGAGGAATGGCGGGCAATTCACTTATAATTCAACAAAGAAGATAGAGACCACGGATCATGCATAGTAGGGGTGCACCAAGGGAATGAAACACACATACTTGGCAAAGCGGTCAATCATAGAAAGGCCGACTGATTTGCCATGGACCCGAGTCAGGCTTACAATGAAATCCATTGCAATGTCAGACTATGGCTGGAAGGGGATGTCCATAGGCTGCAGAAGTCCGGTGTGGTGGAGATGTTTGATTTTGTTTCTTGGCAAACCATCCATGCTCGGACGAACTCTTGGACAACGTTGTGCATCGGGTATATGAAAATCGTGGCAGAGTCGGTGTAGTGTCTTCTGGACACCCTCATGTGTGCCATGGGCAGCCGCAAGAATGGTCGTAGTGACTGCGAAGATGGCTGGAGGTACACACTGCCGTCATAAGAGATGAGGTTGTCCATGATGCATGCGGACCTCTAGGCTCTCCAGCGCAAATCTATGTGCATGTGGACCTGATGGTAGCCAAAATGGAGGTCAAGTTTGGTGAAGAAACATGCGTCCCTCAGTTCGTCTAGTAGCTTGTTGAGCTCGTCGACCACTGGAATTGGAAATTTGTCCTTGAAGATGAGCTCGTTCAAAGCCTAGTAGTCGACGCAAAAGCGCCAACCCCCACCTCGTTTCTTCACCAAAAGAACTGGGGATGACTAGTAGGAGGTGCTACGATGAATGTGCCTTGGGGCAACATCTCCTTGCACTGTTGTTCGAGTTCGTCCTTCTAGTGGTGTGGGTACCGGTAGGGCCGAGCCAACACCAGGGCTACGCCTTGCAATAGTTGAATGCGATGGTCGTGTAGACACTCTGGTGGAAGACCTTGAGGATTTGCAAATAGGTCGTGGAAATCGTTGAGGAGTGTGTTGGGCAATTCGCGGCCCTAGCAAGAGTGAGCACGCGGCTGCCAAGTTGTGGCCATGCCACTGCACTTGATGGTCGCCGTATGATAGGGACATCGTTAAGCAATCAAAGTCCCAAAGGATGGGTTCCAGCGTGCACAACCACTGAATTCTGAGGACGAGATTGAAGCCTTCCAAAGGGTTGGCATAGCCATCGATGGAGAATTGCTTCGACCCAATGAGCAAAGGGAGCATGCGGCAAACACCTGTGCACGTGGCACGCTTGCTGTTCACCACGGTGACCATGAGGCCTTTGCGTGGCTCCGGGGTGATGCTGGCCTTCTGAACGACCACGGTGCCCAAAAATTAATGGAGTTGGAGTCCACCAAGGCGATGAAGTCCGTCGGGTCGATGATCACCTTGATCTACATGGTCTCACCGGATTGGATTCCTGTGAGTGCATGGAGGGAAATTTGTGGCTCCTGGTCTTCATCGTCGCCCGCGTCTAGGTGATATCATCGATGATGACTGGTTTGTCCCCTATGTTGACGTAGGTGAGGAACAACTATTTGCAGCAGTGACCCTGCACAAACTTTTCATCACAATTTTAGCAAAGGCCCTTGGTGTGGTGATCGGCGAGCTCAAATGGTGTGAGGGCTTGGTGCGGAGCAGGACGCATTGTTGGGAGTGCTCATGGTGGCCGGCGGTGGAATCGATGATAGATTTGACTGGTGCCACACCTTGGGCCCTGGTCTAGCAATGGCAAAAGATGTTCGACGGCCACCTGCGAACATTTCTCGTAGGCATGGGTCAATCTCATGGCAACTTGAAGATTGTTCGGTTTTTGCAGTTCGATGTCTAGCGGAGAAGGTCCGCGAGTTTGGAGGTGAACAACTAGACCTACTGTAGGGTGGAGAGCTTGTCGGTGTGGCACGAGAGCAGGAACTTGTCCTGGTACAACAATCACGTTCCAATTGGTAGTACAAGGGATCATCTTCACCATAGTAAGTTGGGAATTTGAGGTTGTGGAAGCGTTGAATGCTAGAGGTAGAGGACCTGCCTTGGGTGGTGGTGGGTTGTGGTAGTAGTGGTGGGTTGTGGTAGGGGTGGGATATGAGGTAGGTATGGCTGTGAGGGTGGGCGGAAAAAGTAGGTGTTGGCACTGTGGTGGTTGGGAAATTGGAGGTGGTGGAGGCATCTGCTATGGGAAAATCGGAAATGGTAGATTTAGGAGGTAGGGTTGTTTGTGGAAGGGTGGCGGCGGATGGGGATGCGGGCAATGGCGGAGAGGATGTCATGGTGGTGGTGTTGGCGGGTAGTAGAAACAGACTTGGCTCCACCAGCGGGAAGGCACCCTCCTCAGGCCTCTTCTCTATGGTGGTGAGGTGGGTGTTGGTGGTCACGTTCTACCTTGCAAGCTCAGTCACCTGAGACTGTAGTTCGGCGTTTTGCTGCACGATGGTGGTGAGTTGGTTCTTCATGGCACTTATGGCCTGCAGGGCAGTGTTGATGGAGTTGGCATCTTCTCTAGAGTTGGAACATGGCATCTCTGATACCAAGTTGTTGTGGCCCAAGGGAGGAACCGAACTGCTGTGACCAAAGGACCGCAGCCTGTACGAGTGGGAGACCGGCAGGCGAGGTCGGGGGCCTCACCGACATCCAACCAGAAGGGGATGAGAGAGTGAAGGGGATGGGGTAAGAGATTTCTTTATTTTCTTCTTGATCTCAAAGCAGATGCACCTCTCCAATTAATAGAGGTGTTACATTAGGATAAGGAAGGCAATTGGAAGTATCACAAACTAACAATCCTGCAATCTTAAGGATCGCTTACTACCGAAGATAAAACCTATTGAAGATTTGATCCTAAGTGAAGTCTCTGTAAAGCTTATCTCATGAGCTTGGCGGATGCGCACATGCATGTCTTGAGATGATTTCTTTAGTTTACTTCATCTTTTAAACCATATGTTTGTTTTACTAACAGCTTGCTATTCCTAAAGATTCTGCATATCGTAACTTTTCAATAATGTGATGGTCACCACCTTTTGTTGTTGAGAGTTTATGAACAATCTTCATTTTCGTACTCCAGGTACTTTGCCCCTGGCCAGATGCAAGGAGCAGAGCAGGAAGGAAATGCCCAGGCAAGCCAGCAAGCTGTGAAACAGCATATGAATGTACCAGATCAGCTGTCTCAACAAAAATTGGTAACTGAAGATTCAAAAAATGAAAAGCCTATCCAACTAGATCAACACAGGCACCGGCCAGAACAAGAACAGCCACATTCTGAAAATCAACTGCAACATGCAGAAACAAATAGCTTCCAGTTGGCTGAAAAAGGTACAGGCTATGTTGATCAACAGAGTTTTGCAAGCTCCAAGGTTGATTTGGCTCAGCCTTCAGGAGATCAGCAGCATGTAAAGCAAATGGTTGATCAGCAAGCACCACCTGGTGCCCAGGATACAAGGAAGAGGGGATATCAGCCATCTATACCGTTTAATATGTTAATTCCGATCCTACAGGCACATCTTGACAGAGACAAAGATATGCAGCTTCAAACTGTATGGGCAAAACTTAGGGTGCGTTTTCGTTCATTCCTCTGTTGTTAGTTGCTGTGTTTCATCACCAAATTGATTGCTAGAGAAATTACAGCCTTGTTGAGGCCAAGAATGGTGGGGGTAAATAAAAACTGCATATTACATCTATTAGTTTGTGCAAACTTATATATGTCTTCAATATTATTAGTATCATGGTATAGACTTGTAAAATATTTTTTTCCCTACAGCTGGTAGAGAAAGGGTCGAATTAACAATAATGCATCGCCTTTTTAACGGTTTTTTTTTCGAAACAGTAGCTAGTGGGAATGGACTGTCTGCATTACTAAGTAAAATGCATGAATTACACTCCTCGAAGCTATTTGATTGATAACAGTGGCTTGGGATCATGTTTGGGCGAGAGTTTGGTGGTTACGAGAGATTATCCTACCAATATCTTATGCTCTCAATATTAATAATAATGATCCCCAAGCATATGTTTATAAAATGAATCTTAAGGGGAGTAATGGAAACTCTGCATTTTCTTCAGTACATGTTACCTTATCTGCAAAAAAGGGAAAGCATGGTGAATGAAAAAGAACTAACTATTATTCTTGGAACAAATTATTCAATTGTTGCCCATGTGGAGGTAGCAGATAAAAGAACAGTAACAAAGGCATCTCAGCATAGAAAATACAGTTTTCACCAGTGTCGCTAAATGAAACTAACTCAGCGGTACTATTCTGTTTTTGCAGCGTAATGAAGTTCATAAGGATGATTTCTTAAGAGTCATCAGGAATATTGTTGGGGATCAAATGCTCAAGCAGGCAGCCCATAAAGTTTTTGCACAGGTGAATGAATTGTGTTATCTTCATTGCTGATCTTTGTTTCCTTGATTACTATCTATTCATCAACCTTGATGAAAGTAGACTAGTAGAGCCACTGTGAATTATCATGTTAGTCAGTGATTCAATTCTATGAGGAATATCTCATGCCCATATTTGCTTTATTTGATCTTGTTTGCAGATGCAAGCCCAAGCACAACGAAATAACCAGGCAAATGCAAATCAGCATTCTTTATCATCTCAAGCATCTACACAGCAGAATCCTTCCAGTGGTTCGGCACAATTACATGATCAGCAAGTTCACACACCTACCCCACCCAACCTGGGTCAGAAAAGCCGGGCATCATCCTCACTTCAAGCCTTTGTGCCACTTTCAGGCACTCAAGTGCAAAACAGTATGCACTATTTTGCTCATGATAATTCCATCCAAAAGCCAGATGCAAAGGGGATGCATGCTCTTCCAAATCGACCACCTAGTATGAGCCCAGCAATTTCACTGCAAACAATGAACAAACAGCAGCAACCCACACAAGTCCAGCAAGCCAGTCAGCAAACATATGGAATGGCTAACCCTCCTGCCCAGTTGTACCCTCAGCCAATCATTGGTTCAACACCTCTTAGATCACTGAGTTCAGAATCAGAAACACGGCCTTCCCTGCATCCTCATGGAATGGTTCCTGCAAAAATTGGGACAGTTCCTGCTCATCCAACAGTGCAACACAATGCAGCTCCACGGCATATGCAACAGAACAAGGATTTGAAAACCAATGCTTTTAATCCAGGTGTCAATACTAAACAAGATTCTGAATCAGCAGGCAAGGGCCACCCAGTTGGCACAGGAGGTTCGTCGGTGAAATTGCATGGAAAGCAGGTAATTTGACATGCATTATCTGACCTCTCTGTTATACAGCATCTTCCCATCAAATTCCAAATCTCACATGAAATACGACTCCTTTAAGTATAATCCCTTTGAATAATCTAAACCGTCAGATAATTTTTATTTACGCAATTCAACATATTACAAAGGTATAGTTACCAAAAAATATAAAAACTCCTACAAGTATATTTGCTTTCCTTCGCAAGCATTTTTTTTATGAATGGAACAAATAGAATAAGGAAATATCAGAACCAATGTTCATGTGGTCGCCCTCAGTTGTTCAGATAGAACATTGCCTTATCTACCCAATTATTCTCACGAGAATGAAGTTTTGAAATATTTAGGTCCTATTTGGCAGAGCTTCAGATCCCAGCTCCACCTCAGATTTGGAGTTTGTAAGCTAAAATAAAATGAATTAAATTTATATTTTTAGTCTAAAATGTAAACAAGATGATCCACCTAAACACTTTTAATGTATCTACAGCTCTAATTCTATAAATTTCTGAATCTAAGAGTACCCTACTCCATCAACTCTACGGATTTTGGTGGAGCTGGAGCTATGTCAAACACCCCCTTAGTATCAGAACATAGAACCACCCTTGCACTAGAGTTGATGTTTTGTTGTTACACTAAATCGCATTCCAATTTACTCATTAACCACCCTTTCACCTATAAACCAAACCACCATTTCTTTCGTCGTTTGTAATCATGGTTGACACCAAACTGTTTGACAATGTGGATTGATTGGGTATCTATAGTACAAGGTTCAGTTATTGCATGGATAGTTTCAAGATCATTGTTATCAAGGTGTTGCCTAAATGGCTCCTTGGCATCCAGTCGGTTGGGGCTGGATGCCATGGAGTTCACTTCGCCTGGAAATGATTAGGCAGGCACTTGACCTGCCCAGTTGTTATCCAATGTACCCAGGGATGGACGCGGTGGCCACCTGGGTCAATTAGACCCTTAAGGCCCAGCATGGCAAGATCTTACACACACACACACACACACACACACACACACAGAGAGAGAGAGAGAGAGGAATGGGGATTGAATCTCTAGAGAGCTAACCTAGCTGCCGCCATTGCAAGCCCCATTGAAAAATCAATCCTCCCTCTGATCTCTGTGTCAGTAGCTCCCAGGGCAGCAGCGGCATCAAGATGTGGTTGGCGGTGATCGCCGTCTTTGTCTTCTTTTCCATTCTTCTCTTTTACCACTCTATCTCTTCTCAAATTCACCTTGAATAGTCTAATTGGTGTTGCATCCTGGTCAACTTGGTGGCACCTAGGCTACTCCCTTTACCTGGGTGCCTTGATAACCATGTTCAAGACTGTTAAGGTTCTGAGGGCAGCTTCTTGGTGCTTAATGGAGTCTGCGAAGTATATAAGGGTGCAGGGAGGAGGGGGTGGGGGTGGGGTGTTAGATGGTACTGACAGCAGCACAACAAAGAGCTTTGGGATGGGGAAGGGGAGTGCTTGCAAGGTCGGAGGGGGCTGGTGGATTTGGAGTTGATATTTACAAGATAGTTTTAATGAAATTAGGAAGAAGCTCCTGGGCGGTAAAATATGCATCTTCACAAAATTCTAATAACCATATGGTATTTCAGCAGTTCTAGGGATATTTGCATCCACAATAGCATGTGGAAAATTAGATGCTTTATAATAGCATATGCAGAATGCTCAGTTTTTATAGCGCATATATATGAAAGTCCAAATATCCTTTGCATTTTTTCCATACCTCATAGTAACTATGTAATTTTTAAATGCCTTCCACATGTAAATTGTACATTTACTCATCTGACACACTCAGGCCCCCCCTAACACGTCTACACCGCCTGCCACAAGGACTAAGAAATCTGGTGGGCAGAAAAAATCATTGGAAATGGCAGGCTCTACACCGCCACCATCTAGGTTTTTATAATTTACATCATTCCATCTGTTCTGTCTTATTATCTGATTTCTAAATCTACTATGAAGCATTTGCATTTTATGGATAACCCCAAGCTAATTTCCTTCGTCTCACTAGCAAAAAGCAGAAGACATCTGGAGCCTTACAGGAACAAAGCATCGATCAACTTAATGATGTCACAGCTGTTAGTGGTGTTAATCTTAGGGTATGCATCTTTCTGGGTGATGTTTGCTTTCTTTCGTATACCTTGGTTACATTCCATGGTACACTTTAACAGGAAGAAGAAGAACAGCTACTCTCTACCCCCAAGGAAGAGAGCCGTGCCTCAGAAGCAGCACGAAGAATTGTACAGGAAGAAGAAGAAAAACTCTTTCTGCAGAAGGTCCCACTTCTGAGGAAACTAGCAGGAATCAGTTAATTCCTTTGAACTTGATATTGACATTGTAAAACCATATTACATATACAATATAAGTTTTGAAAGCAACACTAACTGAAGACATGTTTTTGGCAGTTCTTAAATGCAACTTGAAGAGCATTAGCAATGATGTTGAGCGTTGTTTATCAATGGTGAGTTACTCATAGGACTGTCCTTAAGAATATTGTGAATTGGTGGTAATATGTCTAACTTTAACTCTTGCTCAGTGTGTGGAGGAGCGATTGCGAAGATTAATAAGCACTCTCATAAGAATATCAAAGCAGGTTTGTTTTTATTACACAGCAATCAATTATAAATTTATGGTATAGTATGTTATTCTGAGATACTAACCATGCTTTTCTTATTGCTAGAGAATTGACATGGAAAAGACTGGGCATCGACTAGTTATTACTTTAGATGTTGGCCGTCAAATTTTGCAGATGAACCAGAAAGCTAAAGAAGAATGGGATAAAAAACAAGCAGAAGAAACTGACAAGAACAAGAAGCAAACTGAGGTGTTTAATAATTTCCATTTTATTTTTATATGTACAACTTGCATGATATGTTGTTCATTTCAGTTGCTCCATTGAACTATCATGCTATTATTTGATTAATGGCACATTATTTTATACTGGTTAGCTATAAATCCATCAGAGTTCATCAATTTCATTTGTATTTTTGCAATTCCATTAGTCTTGCTGGTGCTCTAAACTGGACAAGATTGTTGGGAAATACATTTGTCCCTGATTTAATACCAGAAGATCTATTTGGTCACTTTTAGGTGCCAAGAATTTTAGTAAGTGTTGTTAGTCATTTTAATTAATTGTATCCTTGTGTGCAGGTTGACGGCAGTGGTGGTGCAGACTTGGACAAAGAAAAAGAGGAAACTCGTCCAAAGAATGTGAAGGTAACTTTTTCTGATCTGATCTCTCAGTTTGGCAGCCCTTCTTTTCCTGATATCCTTAAACCTCGTACAGCCCAACAAAGAAGAAGATGATAAAATGAGAACAACAGCTGCAAATGTTGCTGCTCGACAGGCAGTTGGAGGAAGTGATATGCTGTCAAAGTGGCAGCTGATGGCTGAACAAGCCAGACAGAAGCGAGAAGGCTTTGAGGGATCTGCTTCACAGCGAGCACCGGTACCAAGGCCATCACATATGCTTGGAAAAGGTCTCATGGAAAACCAGGAAGCTTCGAAGAGGACCCATTCTTCAGCCTTCAGAACTGGTAAATTAAGCTGTAGCCTCGCATCAATCCTTTTTTTTCGCATTTTCATATTGCAGTAGTAGAGAGCGTTCCGAACTCAGTCAGGGTACACATCATACTGTTTATTTCAGGTGGCATGAACAGGCAAGGCAGGGGTCCATTTGCAGTGCCTCACTCAAAAGGGCCACAACGAACTATTTCTGTGAAGGATGTGATCTGCACCCTTGAGAGGGAGCCTCAGATGACAAAATCGCGGCTGATTTATCGTCTCTATGAGCGATTGCCCGGAGATTCTAACACAGATTAGTCTGGAAGAGTCATATATTTAATGTAACGTATACCCATCATCTGTAACGATGCTTTGATTTGCGAGTTATGTGTAACGATGTTAACGCGTAACTTAGCGCTCTCCTTTCATTCGGTGTGGTTTCGAGTGGGAAGATAAATTGACGACAGTGTCAGCTAATTGACATAGATCTGTTAACACATAAAGTGGTGAATTGTCGTCAAAATGGTTCTGTAAAAATTGCTATGTAAAGTGTATCTTGTGATGGCAATAAGATCGCTCCCTGCTTGTGCCTGAATCTTTGTAAAACGTAGTCGTTCATCCGCAATCAATCATAGTCGTAATCGCAATCTTAAGAGTAAGAACAAAGAGACACATGATATAGGATGGAATTCTCTTCACGCTTTATTAGATTGATCAAATACAATGGAGAACACTTAATATATATAAGTAGAGGGAGAGGAGTTTGGATTTGCCTACACAAATAAGAGATAGAGTTCAAACCGAATATGGTTGGATTTCTTTATTTCATAACACTCCCTTTGGGGTGAATACTGTGTAATGCACATGTCTCGTTAAAAACTCCACTAAAAAACCTAGTGGGAAAAAGGAGATGGAGAAAATAGTACATTGCAGTCGCACTCTATGTTGCACTAGTTGCCTCGTTAAAAACTGTGAGAAAACTTCAGGAAAACTCATTAAGGGGAAAAGAGTAGAACTTGCAATCTTCAGGATTTATATTAGGATCTCCAAAATCTCAATAAAGGTTATGGTTTAAGGATTTTCTCCCCCTGAACTTTGTATCTAGTCTTCTCATTCCAATGCCTTTAACACATCTTTAAAATGTGGATTTAGGTAAGGACTTAGTAAATAAATCTGCAAGATTTTCACATGACTTAATTTGTAAGATCTTTATCTCACTGCTTTTCTGGACTTCGTGAGGGTAAAATAACTTAGGAGCAATATGCTTCGTGATGTTACTCTTCACATAACCTAATTGTATTTGTGCAACACAAGTAATATTATCTTTATAGATAATCGAGGGGGCACTACACCATGCTACACTTTTGCCAACACATGGTTCTGTTGGCAAAAGGCACCTTCCCCAACGCAAAAACTGTCGGCAAAAGTTTAGCCGACTATAAACGAACAGTCGCGGTAGAAGCAGTCGGCTTAGGCTTTGCCGACAGATAAAATCTTTGCCGACAGATAAATTGACGGGAAAGATCTAAGTTTTGCCGACATTTCCAATCTTTGCCGACAGTTTGTTTTTTGCCGACAGTACAAGCTTTACCAACAGTTATCATGAATTGCCGACACTTTACTTGTTGGCTAATCACTTTTCCCCTAAAGACCAAACCTGATTTTGTACACAAGTTATGTGTCGGCAAAGGTACCAGCACACATGTATTACAAATTAAATATGTAATATATATGGAACCAATTCCACATTATCCACCATTGAATTGACATACACACTTGTATACGCAAATGGTGCCACTCACATATATAACCATATACATATACAATCACAGTTCAAATAGTCACTTTAGCATGTAAATAATGCAACACATATATCACCACCACAGGGTTTGATAAACATAGATCCTCCAAATAAATTAAGTTGCATACATGCCCGTCCAAAATAAGTTACAATCAGTGAGAGGTCATGAGCTAAGTCTCAGCCTAGGAAATAATGGCATACATTTTCACTAAAAGAGAATATGTATATGCTTCTCTAGCTATTAGTTAACATTTCTAAATATAAACAGCACTACTTTCTTGCTGCACAAAAGATTGCCACTCCAAAAACTTGTAGTGCCCCCAACTACACAAAAGTTACTACTCCAGAAACTTATCACTTTGTACCTTTGTACCTACCATGATGAAGAAAAGGAATAATCAGCAAAAACAGCAAAAAATTAGTGTCAGGTAGCTAAGCTGTAGGTAATCTCAAATATGTGACAAAATCAGACAGATGGACAAAAAGTTATGCCACAATTGGACTGGACATGATGGAAAGTTTGAGTAGCACATTAAAATTTCAGAAACAACTCGAGTACTAAACTGTGTATGTTGTTAATAAGTCCAGCTCCTTTGAAAACTATAAGTTAGAATATGTGAAGAAACAGAACACTGTATTGACAAAAGGCAGGTTTATAAACTAAAATAAGATGAGCAAGAACAATTGTCTCTTGTAAACAAAAAATCATGACAGATTTAACAGTAACCTAGTGTCACTTGTCAGCAACTCAGCATAACTGATTGCTAAACATTTACTGGGAAAGATACTGGTCATGAAGAAATCTATAATGTAACTAAAATAATTTGAATTAGAAATTTACTTGATTCAAAATTGAATGGTAGGAGTTAGTCTGTCCGGTCTGATCAGTTGTAACTTTAGCTCTATGCCACTTCACAAAAATGAGCTAACCCATTACTCCATCTCTCCAATACCACCACTAGTAATGGGGGTAGTTGGTGCAAAATGTTGCTTAGAAAAACGAAAGCGACAAGTATTTAAAAACTTAACAGAGATCGTAATTTTTGGTTTAGGATGTATTTCTTTCTTAAACTTAACAATGATCTTTTTTTTTACGAAGAATCACAAGAGCTTTATTTCTACAAAGCAGGATTAAAATTCTTGGCATCTGCTTATATCAAAAGGCTAGGAATACGTCAACCCAAGTACAAAAGACAGTACTAACCCAAGCTAGGAACAATGCTCGTATTGGTGGGGCTACGATGTCTTAAAAAGAATTAGTTCAACCGTTTGATGTGTAATGAACAACTAGCAGGACGTCTTAAATTAATTACAGTTTAACTGTTTGATGTCTAATGCTCAACTAGCAGATGATCACTAAAGGTGATGGCCCAGATGATGGCTATCGTCGTTAATGGTGCTTTAGAGGGAGGACTAATTATCATCAACCAGTAGGCGATCTGTTCGGCAACTTGGCAACTGCCTGAATGAACACCGAGGTACACACAGGGTTATTAATTTAGGTTAGAGAAAAAATTCGCCACCAATGGCAATGACTAAAATTCGTGAATTTGCGTGAACAATTGTCTCTTGTAAACAAAAAATCATGACAGATTTAACAGTAGCCTAGTGTCACTATTCCACAGACAAAAAATCATGACAGATTTAACAATTGTCTCTTGTAAACAAAAAGACACTGGTCATGAAGAAATCTATAATGTAACTATTCCACAGACTAGAAACTGATAACCGATAGATCATTTTTGTACCACGTAATTCCTAGTTGAACAAGGCTGTGCACTGTTACAAAGAAAAAGCATAGTGTTTTTGTAGGAATTGAGGAATGAGGATTACAGTTCAACTTTGTGATGAATAGGCAAATCCTTCTATGCAAATACAGGTAGGTACATAAACATGGCAAAGCGCAAACACAAAAGTTATGAAAGGTCAGTGCATTACAGTTGGGGATGCATCAAGAAATGTAGTATGAAATAAGCAGAAGTATTCAATGATTAAGATGGTCACTCATCTTCATATGCCTTTACAAAGAACTTTCAAGGTCCACAGACTTGATGTTCCGAAATTATCAATCACATCAGTGCATATGGCATGACGCAAATGCATAGCCGATGCCTAAAAATTACAAAGGCTTCGCTTTTTATGTTATAATCGATATATTGAAACTACATGTTTCCTTTAGCTGAATTACTAAAAGCAAACTCCAGAAAACTGCCAACTCCTTTTATATACTCATCAGTTTGCCTAGGCATATCCATCCATGTTTTATCCATTTACTGAAGACCACCAACATAAGGAAACCGACTCACCGAACAGTAAGTGCAAAGAATCGATTCTTGTTGATCGCGTGGCGGTTGGGGAGCAAATGCCGTGAGGGGGTGGACGATCGGGTGGTGCAAGAGTGTGAGGATGAATGCCCTCTGATCTGCCTGTCAATGGTACTGATAGCAAGAAATGGATGGAGAAGCATGGTTGCATTATTCTTTCCAGGAACCCAATACAATAACAAAGGATTACATAGCCTTACATATCCTATGAAGTACTTCAGTGATTTAAAACAAGATGTGAATTCTGTTTAAAACAAGAAGCCAGGTAACTTCAACAAAAGCATTAGTAACATCGAATCTCTTTAGTGCTATAGCTCCTATGTGTTGCCTGCCATGGATCCACTTCTCTTGAAAGTCCTTATTCTTTATTTTTGCTAATACTTTTTAGTCCATGACATAAAGTTCAGTTTTAGACTACTATTGAATTTCTGATACCTAAATGCAATTTATCTACAATTGAAATTAAGATTTCAATTCGATTTATTTAAATCTAATGTGTTATACTGTTAAAAGGTAGGTGAGCTCCTCCAACTAGGTTAAATAACCTTCCATAATATTCAGATTGGTGCTTTCGCTTGTATGCTCACTGTTTATTTTCTTTGCACAATAGAATTTTGATTTTTCTTGACATTTTAGTGTCTCATCATGGTGAGGAAGGAAGGGCAGATATATCCTGCTTCCTATGGTTAATTCTTCATCAATTGACTACTAAGCAACACCAATCAGCTGAGGGACTATCTAGAAGCCCACAAGTTGGAAAATTTTAATCCCTATAGCATTCTTTACGAATTTCTATTCCGTTTTAAGTATTGGCAAAATATTATAAACTGATCCAGAGATTTTGTGAATTTTGCAGCAACTCCTAGTTCATGTTGACCTTGAGGCATAGAAGATTGAACCATATATAATGGAAGACACTGTATCAATGTCTGTTTAGTAGGCAGAATTTCATCGTCTATGACAAACTAAAGGAAGGCCCAAAGAAGAACCAGATATTATGAGGTGTCTTTGAGTATTGCTGATAGAAAATTTCTATAATTTAGGTACCTTGTTTCGTCCACATATTATGAGGTGTCTTTGAGTATTGCTGATAGAAAATTTATTGCTAACAAATGTCATTGGGTTATAAAGATGTGTTGCTACTATTAGATAAGGTGTTGCTACTAACAAAAAGCATGCATAAGAAATGTTGGCAGCCAGTAAAAAGATGTGTTGGTGCCCATATAAAAATGTGTTGCTAGCTTTCAACACTTTTCATTCCATATAACAGCACTTGTTTTGTGTTGCAATAGAGACCTCTGTAGCAACACAGGAAACAACAACATTTATCAACTATGCTGTAATATGTAGTTGCAACACTTATTTTGAGTTTTAGCAACACAAGCTCATGTTGCTATAGGTCAGTCTAGTTGTAGTGACAACATATATCCATCAGTGTTCATGCATGTGTTTTTAGTTTGAAAGCATGTAAAAACAAACTGTAAGAATCGGCCATGAACTAGCTAGGGGATGCTAAGAACCCATCAGTCACCACACATCTTAATTTCAATAAATCGAATTTGACAAGATTAATTAGATAAGGGGTGCTGTTTATTTCTATCTTGGTAACTCATGTAAATATTGTCTCCATAATATTCTAAAATTACCCTGAAGTTTAAGAGGCAGCCAAACAAGCAAAACAAGACGAAAGAAATTTTGTAACTTCACCCACACTAGAATATTTAAGTTCTCCCCTATACGACGCGAATGCCAGCTGTTAGTAGTTAGTACTACCATGTTTCAGACTTCAGAGGAACAAGATGCGAGTTCTGTTTCCTGAACAGAATCTACAGTAGACATTGAAGATATGCGTATCTGCCAGCGTAAAATACTGGAGCAATTGTGCAGCTCGGCTTCTGAAAGGACATCCGGTAAAGATTTTCCCTTGTAGAGCGTTACAGGCAGGGGGTATAGAAGAAACCAGTTGAAATGAAAGGGGACTACTCGTCATGAGAGCTGAGGTGACAAAATGAATGACGAGGAGCCGAGGGGGTGTTTAGTTATGCACTTCAATAATTTTTTGAAACCAATTCAGTTCAATAATACATAACCAAGACCATATTGGTTTTCCCTTTGAGTGAAGTTAGGCAGGAAAATAGATTTGATTGACAATTAACCTTTATATGTGAATCACTTTAAATTTATGTAGCTTAAAAAAAACCAAAAATCTTTTCATTGTGCTAATAAAAATTTGCAAGTACAGAATAAGCATTTTTGTTCACATTTTAGAATAATGGAAATAAAAGAGATACTACTCTGCTTAGTAACAAAGGAAAATTAAATCTCCAAAATGCGCAAAATTTGGATTTTGTTGAATCTGGAAGCAAACTATAATTTTTTCCAGATATGGGAATAGCTGTAGATTCTTTTGGCATCCATCATGTTTTTAATGTGAAGACAAAACCAATGTACATCTAATTAATGGCAATAACATCTTTAATGTAAGCTTTCCTTTTTCCAAAGAAATAGTAGGAGAAATCCCCAGTGAAAATAGAAAAATTTACGGAAAGATGATGTGAAAATTTTAAAACAGATGAATGCATGGTTCTCAAGACTATCTTCACATCTAGGAATTTACTGTACTAACGACTTGTTAAAAAGATATAAAGTATTTACATGATTGCCAAATTCCATTTCATTAGGATTCCACAACCCTAAGGCCTTACTTGGAATGCGGGAATTTTTCATGAAAAATATTCAGTACTATATTTTAAGATCCTACTATGGCAAACAAACATGCATATCTGTTGGCACCAAAAAATGTGAAGAGGGTTTCTGGCTTACAACACACCGATTTAACGCCGTTCGGTTTTCTATGGCGTGCTAATCGATTTGACCTCGCAATCGATAAGAGAAGTAATGTGAAATTGATCAAGCCGATCCTCGGCTTAATAGGCTAAGAATCAAGAATCAGCCAAAAAGCCGATCAGAAGGGTAACTAGATTAGCCGATTAAGGCTAATCCGAGGTAAAAGGTAGATCGATTTTGAAAAGGCGATGCGCAACAAGACAGAATAAATCAAACCTGAAAAAAGCCAATGACGATCAAACAATCGGCGATGCACAACTTTATTTGATCGATGTCGACTTACAGGGGAAAGATTACAATGCTAAAAGACTAAGAACTACGGAAAGCAAAAAAACTGGTAGATGTGTTGATTCTTGTGGATGCCCCCTTCAAGCAGCCTTGGTGCGCCTTATATACCCGTCTAGCCGATCCGAGTCCTGATCCAACACGACAACATAATCCGAATCGGTTCTGTAGTTTCCGATTTGGTCTTTAGTTTCTAAACTTTATCTGCATGTTGTACAGGATTTCCGTATGCTATCCAAACTTTCCATAGATATCTTCGTGCCTTATCCAAACTTACGCTTCTCTGCCGATTCTTCTGGAAATTCCCAAAACTGGTGCAAACATATGCCCCCCATTTTTGGAAGATAACTTGTTATCTTTTTTAAAAAATCCATCGGCTATTCCTCCATCGGCTTCATTCTTCATCGGCTTCATTCTTCATCGGCTTCTTCCTTGCCAACTGAAAAACTGTTCTAGTAACCGTTTGTTTTAATTGCGCCGAAAAAAATCTCGGTGCGTTTTAATGGCATGCGTCGCCTCGAATTCACTTCCCGCCACTTTTGCTTTTCACCGTGCTATATATATGCGGGACCCCCACGGTCATTTTCACGCGCTCCTGCTCTCGCATCCTCTGCAATCGGCTTTCATTCTTCGGTCGGCTTCTCTGCTCCAGACTTCACTGCACCAGCAATCAATCTTCCTCTTTCCCCAATCGGCTAAATGGACCCCTCTCAGGTACTGATTCCGATTCCTGAAAGTACAGACCAATACTACCTAGGGCCGATAGGAAATTGGACCGCTGATACTGTAATCAACGAAGAAATCCCTAGGCTTCCTCTATCGGCTAAAGATTACAACATAACAGAATGGGGAAAAAGTTTTAGGGCTTGGCCAACAGCTTTGAAAGGGTGGAGAAGATGGTACATCAGGGTATCGGCTCAAAAAAGAGAGGAATGGGAAAGAATGGGTATATCTGAGTGCCTCCCCCTAAGTTTAGCGAATCCAGAAGCCAATGAGCCCCTAGTGGCCACGGCATGTTATTTTTGGTCAAGTACCTTCAACGCTTTTCTTTTCCGAACTGGTCCCATCGGCCCAACACTTCTAGATGTGGCAGAGTTGTGTTGCCTTAGGCCTGATGGTGACCAATTATCGGCTTTTAGTGGCAAATCTCAGTATAAGTTGATCCGATCCAAGGGCGAAGGATGGGCGAAGTATATTCAGCATAATAACAAAGTAAATGGATTGGTATCGACTGAAGAGCATACGGCCTTTCTAAACCTATGGTTGGATCGGTTTGTATTTTGTGGCGCATCCCTGGGTCCAACACAAGTGTACCAGGTGTTGGCAGAGCAGCTGGTGAACGGCCGTCGACTTGCACTCGGAAAAATGCTTCTTGGAGCTGTTTATCAGATGATGCATGTTATCAGGAGCCGGCTCTTTTCTGGATTTGGTCAGTATGTGGTTGGCAATGTTGGCGGCCCATTGTGGTTCATTCAATTGTGGCTCTACAGCATCTTTGGCCGATCGTTAATCTTGGAACACTTGGAAGACACAACATTTCCCCGTGAAGACTATCTGGAAGGCTCTACTCCCCAATACAGAGCTAGCCGATCGCTCGGGGAGAGACTTGTGATGTGCACCAGTGGCGATGTCAAGATTACTCCAGCCGATTTCAAGAAATATTTATCATTTTTTCTGCACTTGGATAACACTACCTTTGGTCAGCAAGATTTTTTCCCTTACAGAGACGCAGCCGATTTCCAATGGCCTTCATTTCTTCACTTGGATGCTGATAGTTCCCTAATGCCAGCATCGACTTTAGACCTGTATCGGATTTTCATCTCACCCTGTATCTTTCATGTCGGCTTGAACTCCCGTAACAGAACATTCCAGCCGTCATATGAATTTTATCACTCTTCAGTATACGCCCGTCAATTGGGCTTTGGTCAAGTGATACCATCTCTGCCGATCCTTAGTCGTCTTGAGCCCAGAGCTAAAGTGACAAACGGAACGGCAGCAGATTTAATTTTGGAGTTAGCCGACAAATTTCAACTTCTCAGTTTGCCGCATTTTTCCCTGAATTCTCGCCGAGCAAGCCATTTCTCTGCTTGGTGGACACTTATATCAGAGGCTCTTTACTTGGATCGTACACCGTCGGCTGTTGTAGAAAAGTTCCTCCCTGACTTTCATGAGCCGACGATAGTACCTAGCAGCAGCAGCTCTAGTGAAGATAGCTCAGATCCTTCCAGCTCATCGGGTTATACTAACTCATCCGTAGCTGTAGAGGTATCGGCCTGTTTTTCTTACGTTTGTTCATACTTGATATCAGCCTTTGGGTCATGTTTTTAACCGTTCAGTCTTTGCTTTTTCCAGGATGCTGCAGCTGGCAAGACTGTTGCCATTCCATCGGCTAGTGAGCCCAAAAGGAAAAGACCGCATCAAACAACAGGTTTGATCGGTTATTCTTCTGGCAGCCTCGGTGTCCAGAGCCCATCATTGTCAGATTTTGCAAAAGGCCGACACTCGAGTAAATAATTTTGAGCCGATAATCACAAGTTTTCAAGCCTTCGATTTGCTTTTAATGCTGACGTATTTTAATTTTTTCAGAAAAACCTAAATCGACGAAGGCCCCAGCCCGTCGACAAAAACGAACAGAGCAGAGTGCTGAGAGCTCCCCCAAGGCATCGGCTTTTGCAGAGGTAAATCTTTTCTCTTTAATGAGTATTTTATATCGATTCATAACACGGCTTTTATTGATTTTTTAGCCGATGACGTCCTCGCAAGCCGCCGGGGTATTGGCCAATCTTCAGGATGCCCCTACTGCTAGTCTTCCGATATTGCCTCCTCCAGCACAACTCCCTGTACCTTCACCTCCTCAGCTGGCCACCAAAGAATCCGTGCCGAAGGAATTCACTGACCCCGATGACTTGCTCGGTTTTACCTTAGACGAATTAGCCGACCCAGAAGTGATAGCCCCCGACGATTATGTAGCGGACATCCGTAACATCATCACCGTCTCTCAGACGGCATCCGCTATGATTGTGCGATCGGGTCCAAACATGCAGAGAAGTCGAATCGCTTTTAATCGCGATTTCACCGAGGCAAACATCTTGGCTAATGCCCAGCCAATCCGGGATGCAATGGCTGTTGTTGAAGCCGATCTCCCGCCTGAGGCTCTTAAGGCTATTCTGGACGTCTGTCACATAGACGAAAGGAGAGTTGAAGTCGAGGCTGCAACGGCCAGAATAGCCCGACGAGAAGCTCAAGCAGCCGATCAGCGCCGGCTAGAGGAGTTGGTGGCAGACGCAAAGGCCAAGAAGAAGAAATATGACGAAGATTCTTCTGCTCTCAAGGCCGCCAAGTCCTCTACGCAAAAATTGGAGTCGATGAAGAAGCAGCTCGAAGAGGAATTAGCCAAGGTGGAAGAAGAGCTCACAAACAATCTTGCTTTGGTGACTGCCACATCAACTTCTCTGAAAACCCAGAAGACCGACATCGGCTTGGTTGTGGCAAAGTTGAAAGATCAATCGGCCAAACTTGTTCTAGTGCCCGGCACCGCCAAGGCCGATGAGGACATACTCTACGGGATCACGTAAACGCCGCTAAGGCAAACGCGTAATCGCCGGCTTTGGGTGCTCGTATCCCAGGATCTGGCTTGTAATTTTATTGATGCGTTGTGTTTTTCAAAACGGTGTTGCTTCTGATGATACTTTTGTCACATATTTTAATCGGCTGTTTAACCGATTATTTTATCTTTATTTAATCGGCTGTTTAACCGATTCGTTCCTGCATTCTTTGTGTCGTACCTTAATTACGCACCGATCCAAACGCTAGGGTGGTACGGCTTTAGGTACTTTCCGTTAATCGCCCTTGGTAACACCAATCCTTCGAGTGTTTCGAGTATGTACGCATTTTCGCCAACAAGCCGATTAACTTTATATGGTCCTTCCCAGGTAGGTGACCATTTGCCGAATCGACCATCTCTAGAACCAATCGGTAATATCGTTTTCCAAACTAAATCGGCCTTACTGAAGGACTTGGACACGACTTTCTTATTGTAAGCTCTTGCCACTTTTTCTTTATTCTTTTTAAGCCGATTTAAAGTAATCAGCCTTAACTCCGCCAAGTCATCCAAATTGTACAGCATCAATTCTTTGTATTCATCGGCTGATAGATTATTCTCGCTTGCTATTCGTGATAGATTCTATATTTATTTCTATGGGCAATACGGCCTCCTGTCCATACACCAACTGGTATGGTGACAGTTTAGTCGATCCGTGAAACGCTAGCCGATAAGCCCATAGTGACTCTGATAGGGTTGAATGCCAATTTCGAGGCTTTTCATCGATTTTTCTTTTAATCAGTTTGATCAGAGATTTGTTAGATGATTCAGCTTGTCCATTAGCCTGAGCGTAATATGGCGACGAGTTAAGCAGTTTGATACCCAGGTTCTCTGCAAAACTTTTAAAATCGTCAGACATGAACACAGTTCCTTGATCGGTTGTGATAGTCTGAGGAATACCGAATCGATGGATGATGTGTTCGTTAATAAAGCCGATAGCTTCTACACTGGTGACTTTTTAAGCGGGCGGCTTCACCCATTTCAAAAGTAGTCTGTTGCTGCGAGGATAAACTTATGGCCCTTGCTTGATGCCGGGAATATTTGACCGATTATGTCTATACTCCATCCCCTAAACGGCCATGGCTTTGATAATCGGATGTAAAGCCGATGCTGGTGCAATTTGCACATTTCCAAACTTCTGACAACTTTGGCACCCTTTGTAATACTTGAAACAATCCTCTAACATTGTCGGCCAAAAATACCCGGTCCGTCTTAGAATCCACTTCATTTTGTAAGCCGATTGATGCGCACCGTAAATTCCTTCATGAACTTCACCCATGGCCACCTTTGCTTCCTCATCGCCTAAACACCGCAGGCTAAATCCTTCCAATGTC
This sequence comes from Guadua angustifolia, assembly GCA_036346375.1. Lineage (NCBI taxonomy): Eukaryota > Viridiplantae > Streptophyta > Magnoliopsida > Poales > Poaceae > Guadua > Guadua angustifolia. Next base: position 53,066,348 of record CM070504.1, on the reverse strand, counting down.
CGATAGTATAGCTCTCCTTCCAACACTATATATTTCAAAGCTCGCTTCCGAATCTTGCAGTGGTGGGCTTGGATGGGTCTATCAAGTAGGCTTTTATTTCGGTTCTCCAATCGGTGACATCAACGCATAATCGCTTTGTCAACCAAGTCGAACGTTTCATGTCATTTGATTCCCTATAGCTTTGACGCCGCTTGAGCTAACGTATTGGCTTTGTCATTCATTTCTCTAAGCACATGGCCAATACGAAACGATGTAAAGGAGTCTATAACTTCAAGGCAATGCTCCAGATATTTTGACAACACTTCATCGTTACATCTAAATTCTCCTTTAATTTGTTGTACACCAGCAATGAATCACCGTAGGCCTCCACATTACTCACTCCGATACTTTCCAATGATTGAGTCCTTAAATAACGCTTAATACTCGGCTTGGTTATTAGAGCATCGGCCATTGAGCCGATAAGTTTAACTCAGATTATACCCTTTTGGCGAAATCAATACAACGCCTATCCCGCTCCTTCTTGGCAAACCGACCCGTCAAAATATAGTTGCCAAGGAGCCGCTCGACTATCCTCGCCATGGTATCATGCCTGTAATGAAATCGGCTACGGCTTGACCTTTAACAAATTTTTAGCCGATTCATATTGCGATCGAACTTCGGTTAAGGCATATGCCCATTTCCCAAGTCGTCCTCTCAAAATTGGCGCAGACAGGATATATTTGATGATATCGGTTTTGCATACTACTATACAGGTTGATGCCAATATGTAATGCCTTAACTTGGTGCAGGCGAAATATAATGATAAACATAGTTTTTCTATATAAGGGTACCTGATTTCAGCTTCCAAAAGTCGACGGCTGAGATAGAATATCACGCGCACTTTGCCGTCGACTTCTTGCGCCAACACGGCCCCGATAGTTTCCTTTTCACCGACACGCATAGTTTGAAGGAATCCTTTACGTAGTGCGGCCAGATCGTGGTGATGCCAAGTATTTTTTGATGTCATCAAAAGCCTTTTGCTGATCGGCTCCCCATACTGAAATTCTCATTATCCTTTAATTTTAATAATAGCGTAAAGGATTGAATTCTACCGCATGATTTGAAATAAATCGCCTTAAATAATTGATTTGGCCGATCGGCTTTTGTAACTCGTTCTTGCATGTCGGCGGCTTAGTGTCTACTATGGCCTTAACCCTTTTCTGGTTGACTTCAATACCTCTTTGATGAACCATGAAGCCGAGGAACTGACCAGGACACACCGAACGCACATTTCAAGGGGTTCATCTTTAACCCATGGGCCCTAGTGTTTTTGAATACTTTTCTAAATCGGCTAAGTCTCGGCGAATATCTTTAGATTTTACCACCACATCGTCAATGTATATTTCAACAATACGGCCGATTAGATTATGAAAAATCAAGTTCATGGCGCGTTGATAAGTGGCACTGCATTTTTAAGCGAATGTCATTACAGCCATTCATATAGCCCTATCGCGCCAGGCATCTCAAGGCGCTTTGGGGACATCGGCTTCCGCCATGAATATCTAGTTGTATCCAGATTTCCATCAAGAAAACTCGATAATCTTATTACTCGAGGCAGATCGATAAGCATATCGGCTATAGGCATTGGATATTCTTCCTTTGGCGTGGCTTTATTTAAATCTCTGAAATCGACACATACTGAAGCTTATCGTTCTTTTTTCATGACAGGACAATGTTGGAGACCCACTCAAGATATCGGCAAGGCCTTATGAATTTGGCCTCTAGCAACCTTTCAATTTCTTCTTTTATCATATCATACAATTCAGGATTAAAACGCCGAGGTGGTCGCTTATATGGCCGATAACTTTGGCTTGATAGGCGTACCGATGTTCAACTAACTGCCGGCTTAATCCGGCATTTCATAGTACTCCCAAGCAAAACAATCCTGTATTCTCTCGAGTATTTTAACCAACTTATTTTTGTACTCGGATCTAAATTTGCACTTACAAAAGTTGGTCTTTTTCTATCTCCTTCTCTTATATCGACTTCTTCGAGCATATCGGCGAAGTGAAACCTTGACCCAATTTCTCGCTTTGAAGTCTTCAATGGCTTCACACTAACTTATCATATACCGATAGTTCCTTGCTCGTCTTGTAGAATTTGAATCATTTTTGACTCCATCTTCTCAAGATTTCGTTCGCTTTGATCAAACGCGTGCTACCGACAACGATCGGCGTAAAACCTGATTTCCCGATGCATATGAAGTCGCAGTCGTCTAGTGCCTTACCCGATATGCATTCTACTTCTTCATGTGACCAATTTGCATCGGAACTAGCCATGGCAATATGAGCCGATGTATCGGCTGAGACAACTTCAACTTCATCTCCGTCCCATTGTACGAGAAGTTGGTGCATTGTCGAGAGGATATAGCAATTGGCATGTATCCAATCTCGCCCAAGAAGTACACTGTAATTCCTTTGGCCTCGATCACAAAAACGCGGTCGGCAAAGTTTTTCGCCGACGGTCAACTCCATAACCAACACTCCCTTTGCTTCAGGGATCACCAGAAATCATTAAGTACCATATTCGTCTTTATCGTGTCTTCATCGGTTTTTCCTAGTTTCTGCAGTGGTGAGTGGCATCGAGTTCACAAAGGGCCCTCCATCAACAAGCATCCCGAAATCGGCTTTCCATTGATGTATCCTTTCAAGTACAACGGCTTGAGATGCCGATGGGGATCCTGAGGCTTTTCGAATACAGCATCTTGTGCGCCCAAGCATAATTGAGCAAATGTGTCTTTAGCCGATTCAGTTTTAATTCTGAACTCAGCTGGCAGGGTGAATACCATGTTGATATCCATGGGGGGGTGTCATCTCGAATCATTGGTGACAGCAAATCATCTGAAGAATCTGATTCATCGTCGGCTTGTTGTTTTTTCCTCCACTCCCTCGTAACAAGTTTCATTGGCCGCAACTCATTAAACGCTTGGTCCCTCTGTTTCTCTTCTTCGACTTCTCTTATTTCTTGCGTTCTTAGACGTTGAAGCCGTCTGCGTTGTGATCGGCTAAGTCCAGTCGGGCACCACCTGGGTTTAGGTTCCAATGGCTTACGGATTTTGCCGACCAAGTTTTCTATCGGCTCTTTTTTCTTGCCTTGCTCTGGTGTGCCCAGTCTTTCTTTTATCGGCCTTCTATAAGCTGGTTCGTTTTGATCCGCCATTGGCCTGAACAGGCGCTCTGTCACCAACCGTCTCGGCCGATCTTTTTGCGGATAATGATCCATGGGGCATGACCTTGCAGATGGTAGTGCCACACCCATTTCCCAACAGAACCGCCAAAAAGGACATCTCTGGTGAGCTTGTTCCGCGTTGTCTGGCCGATACCAATTATTGGGCCGAGACATAGTGTTTGGTTGATGTGATTTATTTGGTTGACGAAACTGCTGCTTCTGCCGATAGCTCATCCTTTCATATTTTTCAAGTAATTGTGAGAAGGTAGGCTTGGGCTTGAACGCTGGTTTTCGCGGTGGAGTTCTTTCAGCTTTGTACCATCGTCCGACTTGTAATTCCCCTTTTGGCTTCACAGTCCTAGAATTCTTTCCGTCTCGATCGGCTTCAATTTGAAGTGAGCCGATTGTTATCTTCAGCGTTTCTCCTTGTGAGCTTGACTCTATGTCGACTTGCCGCGCCATTCTGGGACTCTCGTCGACAATCTGCTTCCCTTTGCTGGAGCACTGGACCATGTTAATTGGGAAAGGGTTGACATCGACTTCCATGGCCGGCTCTTATGCAAACTTGAGCCGACCATCTTCAATGGCGGCTCAGATCTCTTCTTGAAAGATATTGCAGTCGTTAGTGTTATGGGAAAAAGAATGATGCCACTTACAGTATCGTCGTTTCTTGATCTCATCGGCTGAATGTATGGTATGCCCTTCAGCAACAGACGCTTTTTCTTGTAACAACATGTCGAATATGCGGTCACACTTGGACACATCAAAAGCGTATTTAACTTCCGACTTACTCCTAGTCGGCTTGAGCCATGAACAGACAAGTGGTTTTTTAGATCCCTTTATCCATTCGACTATATTCACATCTGCTTCATCTTCAGAAGTCTCACTTGAACTATATTCAACCATGTTTATTTTAGTTTTATCTTTCCCGTTGCCATTTAACCTAATTTTATCCTTGAATTCTTTACTCAAATATCGGCTTTCCTGTGCCGACACACGATGGAGCAGGTGACTTAAATCAGTGAACTCCTGTCCAGCAAATTTTTCTTTCAGTGGGGGAACTAACCCTTGAAAGGCTAAATCGGCTAGTTGGTTATCAGGCAATACTACATCTGAAACAAATGATTTCAAGACTTCTCTAAATCTCCTAATGTAATCCGGCCGATTCACCAAATTTTTACTGACAAAGACTCAGTCTGAAATTCTCAACTCTAAGCTACCGGAGAAAAAGTATTCATGAAATCGACCTTCTAAATCGTTCCAAAAATGGACCGAATTTGGAGGCAGATTGGTAAACCAAGTGAAGGCAGTCCCTGATAGAGACAAGGGAAAAAGCCTAATCTTTAGCCCATCGGATTGAGCCGCTTCGCCACATTGAGCAATAAATCTTCCAACATGCTCTAAAGTGGTGACTGAATCATCTACTGAAAACTTCGCAAAATCGGGAATCCTAAAGTTATGGGGATATGGCATGCGGTCAATGTAATCTGGGTACGGCTTTCTATAGCCGATTATCTTTCCTTTGGGCTGTAAGCCAAATTGATCTCTCAAAACTATGGAAATTTGATCAGCCCAATTAATATTGTTAGCCGATGAAACACTAGGGTTTGGCCAATTATTTTGGGTAGTATCCTGCCCCCCGAGTGTAAACTCGGCCGGTCGGCTTGCTCTAGCCGATGGATGCTGCTGTTGCCATGATTCATATCCATCGGCTCTGGCAGCCGTAGCCTCAGGTAATGGAACAAACGGTTCTGTGTATGTGACTACTTTATATGGAGCCAGATTTCTAACTTGGGTTAGTCCTTGAGGTTTATAACTTCCATTTAATTCAATCGGCTGAGAAGCCGACTGGACGTAGTGAGTCCCTGACGCTGATGGGTCCAACTTTGCAGCGTCAGTATATGCATGAACATGAGTAACTGGACTCGGGCGGGGATTTGGTGGAGCCAACGCGGTGGGCTGGGTCGGCATTAGTGAGGGTGCTGGTGCCGACGCTTTGACCTTGTTGGTGTCTGGAGCCACAGAATATACAGGGTACGTTGGGAGTGGCTGCAATGGGTCCATCAATCCCCCAGACGTAGCCAACTCTTATGCAATCATTTTTACGCTATTTTCTATCATCGGCTTCAAAGTCGTGACCAAAGCCGATGATTGATTAATTAATGCATGATGCACAGATTGTTCAATCATAGCAGATAACTCAGCTTGAGCTGGCATGTATCGGCTTACCGGAGTTGATGTGACGCCAGCTTCGCCAAGCGGATTCAGTGTTGGAAGTACCATCTTCTGCGTGACTCCCCGTCGGGTTTTTTTGATAGCAACCCAACATTAATTCCTCCAAGGCAGCTTTCCGATCTTCAATCTCCTTGCGCTGCTCTGGAGTTAAATCGTCCAAAGTGGGGACGATTATGGCTTCGGTGTTTACGTCGGATGGTGCGACAGATTTTCCTGCAGTCATCTTTATCGATCGTGGTCCCACCGGGCATGCCAAAAATGTGTTGGCACCAAAAAACGTGAAGAGGGTTTCTGGATTACAACACACCCACGAACGCCGGTTCGGTTTCTTGCTGGCGTGCAATCGATTTGACCTCGCAATCGATAAGGGAAGTAATGTGAAATTCGATCAAGTCGATCCTCGGCTTAATCGGCTAAGAATCAAGAATCACCGAAAGCCGATCGAAGGGTAACTAGATTAGCCGATTAAGGCTAATCCGAGGTAAAAGGTAGATCGATTACAAAAGGCGATGCGCAACAAGACAGAATAAATCAAACCTGAAAAAAGCCAATGACGATCAAACAATCGGCGATGCGCAACTTTATTTGATCGATGTCGACTTACAGAGGAAAGATTACAATGCTAAAAGACTAAGAACTACGGAAAGCAAAAAAACTGGTAGATGTGTTGATTCTTGTGGATGCCCCCTTCAAGCAGCCTTGGTGCGCCTTATATACCCGTCTAGCCGATCCGAGTCCTGATCCAACACGACAACATAATCCGAATCGGTTCTGTAGTTTCCGATTTGGTCTTTAGTTTCTAAACTTTATCTGCATGTTGTACAGGATTTCCGTATGCTATCCAAACTTTCCATAGATATCTTCGTGCCTTATGCAAACTTACGCTTCTCTGCCGATTCTTCTGGAAATTCCCAAAACTGGTGCAAACAATATCCATAGCTTTCGCCCCCAAACGCGTACAGAATATAAATGCTTTTCTAAAGACTCAAAGTCAACCAGCCTTTTCATTTCAGAAGACTTAAGCAAGGAATGAAGTAATCCAAGAACATGTTCTCTAAACTAGACATAAATAAATACCCATGAATAAGTTTCTCTTCAACTTGTCGGCCTATTATTTTCTGCAAGTAAAGACAGTCGGGATTGGCTTAAGACAAAAACATTCTTGGCTACTCATACATTTTAATTCTTCTCCATAATAAAGCAAGCGTGCGAATATAGGGCCCCAAGTCCCCAAACCAGTGGGACAACATAGCTTTATTCTATGTTTTCTCTTTGAGTACAAGACTTGCTCCGTTCAAATAACAATGCACAGCAAGCCTTCCCAGACCAACCCCCCCCACCAAAAAAAATGTAAACCGAAATAGAGAACATTGCAAACAGGCACCTACAGAAATCAGCAGTACGTATATTGAAAAAGATTATACTGTCAGAAGGAAAGAAGAATACAAATAACAGTAAATACGCGAGAGATAAGATTTCTTTTCATAAAATAGGCGAATAATACATTGTTTAAATTAGAAGAAAAAAAAGGCCAAGAAAATATTTTATACATCCGACACAATTTAATTGGGATTTGGACAGAGTCAGTTACGCAGAGTTGGCAGATATGGTATATTAAAGCTTAGGTGGAGCACCAAAAACAATACGGTTGCGTAAGATTAGAATGCATACTAACTAGGGGCACCTACAGTAGTTAATATGCTACGCGGCTAAGGCCTGGCCATCCATCACTAATCACTCCTAAAGGCACAAGAAGTTGCAATTTATGCAGGAAATGGACGAACTGGTATATTGTTAAAGTATATCCTTACCTGTAGGTTTCGTCCGTCTAAATGAATATAGAAAGTATTAAGCACATAAATAATACTATTACTTAAAATGGGGGAACGACTGCTGTGCAATCATGCTTCCCGTGCAATCCAACTAAGAAAAGTTTCAAAAAATTCTGAAAAAAAATCATGGATGTACATTCCATCAAATTGATATTTGTCTTTTTTGTAACTTTTAGCATAGGACGAATTTGATCATGAAATTTTATATGTAGATGGGGTAAGATGAGATGTACTTCCATGATTTTTTTCAGAATTTTTTGAAACTTTTCTTAGTTGGATTGCACACTGATTGCACGGGAAGCATGATTGCACAGCAGTCGTTCTACCCTTAAAATGGTCCCAGAAGAATAGGAGACCTATGAGGCTATGACCATGAAAACCTTCAAACTACAGAATCTATCCTCTCCAGCCAAGGGTGGCATACATTGAACTCCCTGAATAAGCACTAAGCTTTATACCTTCAACTTGTTCTTTTCCATCCACTAATCATATAATTTATCACCCCCTACGTGCTGTTAGTGACCAAAGCAAAACCCTAAGATGCTCAACTAAGCAACCAATTAGAATTTTGACAACCTCCATAGATTCCCTTGTATCACTAACCTTTTCTCAATAAGTCAATCTTGTCAATCTTGTCAATTCTCATCATAAACGTACCAATCATTCTTGTACTATTTATTTTTATTGCCTGATCTTGATGTGCTCACCTTAGGGAAAATTTGAATTTGCATAAAAATTTAACAGTTTTAATGGGGATTATTTAGTGGCCCAAGGCAAGGAAGAAGGAAGATCATGCTCAAGATGCTCTGCATCAAGCAGATTGTGACATTAAATTAGGAGAGGGGGATCTGGAGACTGACCTCGAAGGAGAAGAAGGGAGCATCGAGAGGCGGCGCTGGGGAGCAGCGGTGGCGGTGGGTGACTCGGCTCTGTGAGGGCGCTGAAGCAGAGGCAGCAGGCCGGGGAGCGGCGGGCATGGGGCGGAGGCGGCGGCTGGGGGAGCGACGGTGGCGACGGGGACGCGGCGCGGGGCGCAGATGGCCGAGGTCACGAAGCGGGGCGCGAGTAGCATGATCCGGTGGCTGGCGTGGGGCGCGGATGGTGGGGGGGTCGTGGGTGGTGGGGACGACCGGATGGATGAGAGCGGCAAAGGGGACGAGGTGGCATAAGGGCGGCGGCAGGAAGGGGGTTGGGTGTATTTGATGCGCATGCCGCAAGAAAAATTCCTATCCACGCTTTGTTTTTGGGTCTATATCAATGCCGACCGAGTATTATAGAAAGGCCCACAGTTTATCAGTCAATATCAACGCCGACAGATTACTTGTCGACATAAGAGACCAATCCCCACAGTTTATATGATGGCAATTGTTGGACCTTTGCCAACAGATAAATTGACGGAAATAGACCACCTTTCCCGACTAACAACTGTTGGCAAAGGTGTGTCATGGTGTAGTGGGGGATTGACGGTGTCAAGGCCACATGACTTTTGGATATAGTTAATCACACGTCGCAGCAAAACACATTCACGTGAGGCTTTATACAGAATTATGATCTCTGAGTGGTCGGTAGAAGTAGCTACCAAGGTCTGTTTACAAGACTGCAAATAAACAGTTGTACCACCACAGAGAAACACAAAATCAGTCTACGATTTGGCACTGTGGGGATCAGACAGATAGGCAGCATCCATATATCTCACCATGGTCAAGTCTTTGTTCTTCTGGAGAAACAATCCAAGATCTTGAGTACCTTGGAGGTATCAGAGTAAAGTCTTGACACTAGCCCAATGTCTTCTGGTTGGGGCTGAACTGTGTCTTGCTAGCAAATTCATTGTGAATGCAATATCCGGCCTTGTGCAATTCATAAGATACATGAGTGCTCCAACAACACTTAAATATGGGACTTCCTCATTTTTCATTCTCGGTCTGAAATGGTCTTTATCCACTTCAAGGGATCTTACGACCATCGGGTTTTCAAAGGATGCGATTTATCCATATTAAACCTCTCCAATACCTTCCGGGTATAGGAAGATTGGTGAACAAGAATTCCTTCTGAGAAATGCTCTAGCTGCAGGTCTAAGTAAAATTTGGTCTTACCCAAATTTTTCATCTCAAACTCCGTCATGAGGTAAGTTTTTGCTTCCTTTATCTCCTCTGTGATTCCGATATTTAGATCATCGACATATACTGAGATGATACAGAATCCATTCTGGGATTTCTTTATGAACACACATGGACGATATTCTTTCTACAGGAGGAACTCACTAAGTCGGTTATACCATATTTTTCCTGACTGTTTTAATCTGTATAGCGATCTCTTCAGTTTGATCATAGTATACATGTTGTGATTATTAGGATTCAGAATTGTAACTTCTTCAGGGATTCTCATATAAATATCTGAATCTAATGACCTATATAAACATGCGATCACTACATCCATCAACTGCATTTGATAGGATTAAGCTTGCTGCCATTAATATAAAAATTGGAACGTTATTCGACTCATTACAGGAGAATAGGTTTCATCGTAATCGATGCCGGGTCTCTGCGTAAACCCTTGTGCTACAAGCCTCACTTTTATATCTCACCACCATAGTATTTTCATTTCTCTTTTGGATGAAAAACCCATTTGGTCCTGCAGGCAACAATTTAGGAGATGTTCAGTCAACAGGATCAGAAACTTTCTTCTTATTAAGCGAGCGCTGCCTCAATTGGTTCTTTTGTTTGACTCTGTTTGAGCGCTTCTGGCACTCTGCCATGGATTTTGGTTTTGGATCTAACTTTTAGCAATTTTAGAGGCAAATATATGTCGACAATTGTAGTCTTTCTTTTATTCATTTCTCCTGAATCACTTCGGGGATATATCTATGTTAATTTCTTCCAGCTCCTCATGATTTCCCACAACGATGGAGTCTGGGTGTTCCGACTTCCTAGCGTGGAATTGTGCGCGCAAATATACGCTAAGATTATCATCTTCAGGATGGATCACTTCAGGGATGTTACCATCACCAGGATGGCTCACTTCTGGGATTTTCTCAACATTAGGTTGAGCTTCTTCTACTGTTACGAGTAGTGTTCTCATTTGTTCGGTTCTCTACTTCTGCGGACGTCTCCGCGGAATTGAGTCCCGTGCACCTGGAGGCCTCCCCCTCTTCTTATCATGAGGGTCAAGAGTGGGTTCAATATTCTTCTAGGGTATTTCCACTCTTTCAGGTGCATATACTGCACGTATATGAGATCTTTCACTCCCTTATGACCAGTGAAGGCATTTGGCAGATCATTAGCTTATTTATTGCAGATTTATTATCCTTCGAACTTCAAGTTCGGTCTTTCTAGTATGTGGATCTAAGGACTCGGCATTCTCTAATGTGGTACTTATCTCCCCCTAATGCCGAAAAATGTCCTTAGTATAATCAGCGTACCTAGTCGTGTACAAATTCCCTATCATAGGTTCTAGGTATTTTAATACATGACGGAGATTCATAACCCACATAGATCCTCAACTTCTTGTGAGGTCCTATGGTTGTACGCTGTGGTGGAGAGATTGGCATGTATACAGCACATCCAGATTTTCATAGATGAGAAATACTTAATTCTTTTCCACGAACTATCTGCAACGGGGAATTTTATAATATGCTGTTGGTCTGAGTTGAATTATTACTGCAGTATGCAGCACTGCGTGGCCCCAACAACCGGTGGGAAGCCAACTATTCTGCAAGAGCGGCCAAGCAATATAATAAGTTTTATTTTTTTTAATATAATAGCTCTGCAAGACCATTTTAAGTGTGGACATTAGGTACAATATGCTCTATATTAATACTCGGAGCCATATAATAATCTTTAAATGCTTTGAGATAAATTCGCCAGCATTGCCCATTCAGACAGACTTGATCCTTTTCTTTTGGAAAATAGGCTCTTAACTAAATAATTTGGTCAATTCATTTGGTAGAAGTATGGTTTCTAGTAGATAAAAAATCTATATAGGATCATCTAGTAGAAGCATCTATCTGTAACATAAAATTTCTTAGAAGGGGCCCGACAGGGGCTAAACAGATCCACATATATCACTTTGAATTTTTTCTAGGGAATTCAGTGATTCTTCTCTAACTATTTAGATAAGAAGATCTAAGAATGAGCTTTCCTTTGGCATAACAGGGCATAAGAAAACTTTAGGTCTAGCAGTCGAAGCTCTTCAGGTGGTTCTGGCATCTCTAATTTTGTAGGATCGATATATATTAAACTAGCAATTAGAGGGGGGTGAATGATTGCGCGGAAGCTAAAATCAAATTTTTGCTAATTTTTGAAACACCCCAATTCGGACTCAAATTGTCTGATTCGGATTCGACAAAAATAGAGAAATACACGTCTACTAAAATAGTAATTACTGAAAATCCAACCGTTGGATTGATGTGAAATTTTAACTGTAGAAACTAGATTCAATTTGAAAGCTAACCCAAAAAATCAGCTAAATCGGATCTACGGATCTAAAGTTATTACCTTCGCAATTTTACTGAATCAGACGTCGGACCAAATAAAAAACAGACTGACACACGTTCACTAAAATAGTAATTCCCGAAGATCTCACCGTTAGATCGATGTGAAATTTTAACTATAGAAACTTAACTCAATTGCAAAACTAACGCAACAATGATCAACTCGATTGGATCTATGGATCTCGAGATATTACCTTCGCAAGATAACTGCAATACCTTCTAGTCGTCAAGTAAAAATGCAATGGCCGCCGGCCTTGGACTTCTAGCCGCAATGAACCATTGAAATTTTCTAGTCACCACAAGCATGCATACAGTCCAGCGCCTCCGGTCGAAAAGCTGTTCTTCACGCCGCTGGACCGAGCCGTCGCAAGGACCTGCAGACCACAAAAGAAAAAAAAATGGCCGCCGCAGAAAAGCAAAGAGCAACTCCAAATTGTCTAGTGGCTGGCTCGCTGCCCTCTGGTTGCCAAGCCTTCAAGCCGCACGTGAATTATCTAGTCGCTACAATTGCATGCATGCTGCGATCAACGTCTACATGAACACATGCATGCAGCCGCCGCACCGTTGATTGCCCGCAAGGAAAAACAAAACGCCCGTCACACATGCATGCAGGAAAGCTCCAGGAAACTCAAGCAACAAGAGATCAAAAACACCAGCAACTAGAAGATAAGCCCTGGCGCAAGATAATCTTCTATTTGACAAGAAGACCAGCCGCTTCTTGCATGCATGTCTTCACGACACAGTCGCCAGGAGCAAAAGCTATCGTCGCATAAAAAACAGCCGCAACTTCATTGCGATCGAAGCAATCCTTCTAGTTGCGCATGCATGCAACGTCCAGCAAGTGCTCTCCACGATTTGCTTTTCTAGTCGCCGGAAGCATTCGCGCCAGGAGGTCAATGATGAGCCGCCGGGAGCCAAGCGCCTTAAAAAAAATACTTCGACCGCAGAAACAAGCGCCGCCCAGATTTTTTAGTCGCCAAGAAAAACGACGGATGCTCCAGCCGCCGCAAAAAGCTCAATTCATTGATCAGGTTTCAAGATCTTTTATACAACTTAAAACCCTAAAATAAATACATGTATGCATATCAATCTAGCCCAAAAACACATGGCCCAATATACGCCTACAAACCAAAACATGCACGTGTACGGCTCACCTGCCGCACTCACGTGACTAACCAACATCCGTGTGCACTGTTCTCTAGCCCGAACGTCCCGCATGACATTCTCGATCACCAGGACCTCGATTCCTCCCTAAACCTAGTCCCGAACCTTAGTTCCTCCATGAACCTAGTTCCGGTCCAGTCATCGACCACGTTCGCCCTCGAGTAACACCTGCACACGAATAAACAACAAACAAATCCGAGCACAAGTCTACGACTTGACTCAAAGTCAATCCATGCAACCACTCACACGAACACATTGCATCAAGCAAAAACATTAACATGCTATCCCAGCATATCAATTAATCAATTAAAACAACACATGCACAAACACTACATATGCCATGATTGCAACCACTTTGCAATGCCAATTTCATCATTCAGCCAATTTTTCAGCACATGATTTCACAAATTTGACTTTCCCATTATTGCAACAAAATCCCAATGATTCATATTCAAACCTCTTTGCACCACAATGGCGACAATCTGGTTGAGGCTTCGATATATGAGTGTTATCTGGTAGGTTGCAGTAGATAACATCTGTTGTATCAGGGTTGTTGGAGCCAACCCCAGTGCCATTTGTAGCATCGGGGATATTTGAACCCACAACACAATCTAGACCGGGAGTGCTACGTCTTGCCGCATTTCGTTGGTTTTGCCGATATCTCCTTGCTACCCTTTGCTTGGGTGTCTCATTTGCATAATGATCCTTATCACATGCCCGCTTAATTGCAACTTGCTCGAGCGTCATGCTTGCATGGCGTGCTCTGTCACGTTGTCTTCTTGCTTCTGCATGTTCCATCATTTATTGTAGAGAGGTTATTTATGCTTTATTGTATTTGCACAATTTGTAAAGTAGATTTTACCATTAGATCTTTCGCCTTGTAACAACCCAGCGGATATGATCGTACTTTGTGTAGGAATTGCAAATGAGGAAGTTAGCCGGTGTGGCTCATCATCGTCATGTGATGAACTTTCGCTTGCAACATAGGATGTTTCTTGAATAGAAATTCCAGAAGGGTCGTATAACAAATAATTGGTGCGAGATCTCTTTCGTTTGCGATGTTCATCAACAACTATTAGAAAAAACATAAGTCAAAAGTATCACACATGTTTATTAGTATATTAGTTTAATGCTGTAGCATAGGACTATAGCAAATATTATAATAAGTAAGTTAAAATAGAAACCTTCTTTTCCTTTCCTTGTCATTTGGTTTGGATGATCCGACATGCTAGCAATTTCTTTGTTGATGTGCTAAAGCCTATAACAGGAATATATGTACATACTCAGATGGTAGCATAAATATAATCGCATTAATTTGTCAACTCAATGACAAACCTCACACTCAGATAACAAATTGCAGTCAATCAATGATACTCGGGTTAACATTTGCAAATTGAGTTCCATTCCTCCTATTAAATAGTGCGAAAAATAAGCATCACAATTAAACGTGCAAGATACGAGCTATTCAAAAGAATCACACATGTTTTCTTTTTTTTCAAAAAAATGGGTTGCTAGTACCCATCGACATATCTATGGACTGCTATAAATCGTCTGTGAATTTGTGTTTTTTTTAACCGACAGGAGGACCTAAACGTAAACTGTTGACGGACATAAACGCAATTTTGGTTTTTTCAGGCCCTTTTTGTTAAAAACTGACTGAAGGACCTAAACGCGATTTTGAATTTTTCAGAAGACCTTTTCGTGAAGAGCATGACGTGGCGCGGCTGAGGTCAAGTCATTCTCCCCGCTATAAGGATAAGTATACATGCATGATTAAATATATAGAAATTTATATAAAATTCCTTTAAAGAAATTGCTAATGTTGCATAGTATAGCTTCAATATAAACAAACATCACAACAAAATAAAACATCCAAGAGGACAGTTACAAAATTAGCATCTGTGACTTTAAAATACATCAACAATATTGTTTGCCACCATATATTGTCTGCCACCATAGACTTGTAATTAAGAACTTGCAGCCATCACACTCAAACCACAGTTGCTAGACATGCCCATCTATTTTCAACAAATCTTGTCACAAAGCTGAGATCGATAGCTCCCATGACCAATGACCGTCGTAAAGCTACATGTTAGAATAGAAATGTTGCGGTTAATATTTGGTTTACATATTACAATTTTTTAATGAGTTCTTATGCTATGTAGAGACTTTTATTTATTTATGATATTGCAACTACTTACTCTCGAGGTCACGTGTCTCATGATGACTTGGATTAAATGAAAATGTTGTGTGGTCTGAAGTCTCCAAGCACCCTATTATCGAATTGAAAATTTTAGTTATTGCAATTAAAACAGAGTATGCTTATATAGTAGAGATGCGGAATCAAGTACCATGTATGTAATCTTTTTTAGCATAGTTCCCAAGACAATATGCTTGCCAGCATAAGCTGATTCCCAATAGGTTGCATGTCAAGTCAAATGTTGACACCAAATGCCAACAATTAAAAGGTTGAACCTATAAATTAAACATAGAAAATATATAATTGTGTTTGTATCTACATATAAGTCATTGTATATTTTTGATAATGAATTGTTGCTTTTTATCAACTAATAGGTACCTTGTGTCCATTAGTGCGACCTCTCTGTAAAGATTAGGTCTGAAATGCCAATTATTGTTAGACAAATTTAGAAATTCTCTTTTATCAATATGTAACTAATTAAGATGGAATGTACGACAGCTTACCTACAAAAATCTTGTTAGGACGATGGTACACTTCGGTGAAAGATATAAGATGCTTTGGGTACCGTGGAAATTGAATTGGCACATTGTAAGGCTCAACACTTGTGTCTCGGGTGAAAACACATTCATATGGATTTCCTATGCTTCTAAACTCAACCTCCTCATAATTTGGTCGGAATCGCACCCGATGAATGGTATAACTATGTCCTTCATTTAGTAGCATGTTTAACCTATCAACACTATCCCTTGAGATGGTTTCAATTTTTGATCCCTTAAAACACAAATTCAAACAATATTAGATTGTGATAGAATTATTTTGTTACTATTATTAGCATTCACTATTTGTGGAACTTACAGTCGTATCCATGAGGATAAATCGTTGAAGGTCGTCATGATCTTCAACATGGAACTTGACGTCCACTCTAACAACAATATTCCACACTCTGTCTACGTCCCATAATTTAAGGTCATCGAAATTCTTAAATCTTGTAAAATAAGGAGTGCATTTTAGCTTTATATTGCTTTGTGTTTTAATTTAGGTTAATTTTGATAGGTCATAAACTAACCTAGTCATCACCGGTTGTCCAGAGAAGTCCGCATACATTCTCTTTCGAATAACATTCATTGTTCCATTTCATTACCGACACAAATTAAAGGTTGAAGAAAATAAAAATTTATCTAAAGAATATATTTAGGAAATATGTTAGACGCAACCTTCTTCAAGAACAAAAGATAACAAGCACAATATATACAGAGCTTACACATGCAATCTTTCTGTTGATTTCATGAGCAGATTATGTATACGAGAATTGCACTATTCACAAAAAATGTAGTGGTACCAGTGATTCTAATGTTACACGCAATATTTATTTCAAGACTATTCATGTTACATGCAATGTAGTTTGTTCTAAAAACAGAATTTTTATATTAAAATTAAAATAAATAGTTCATAAGCACTAATCTGTCCATTCATTGCTCTATTTTAAAGTGCTGAGCAATGTCATACTAAGAATGTCATGCAATACCTGATCAGTGAAGTCATACTTCAAATACCTAGAGTTGAAAATGGTGTAAGTAATTGATTTCAGGTAGGCAGGTAGGCAGGAAGACAACAGAACAATATATTTTTACCAAACACTTTGATGCCCAGTGAACAAGTGTCTTCTCTGTCGGTTAAACCACTATTTCATCAAGTATAAAAACACATGCTTAGAACTATCAGATTTGCAAACACACATCACATCAGGAGTTAAGCCACAGAGCATACAAATTGCCAAAACATTGATAAACCTGAAGAAGACTATGACAAAACTGAAGAAGACTGAGACATTTCTTACAGATGGAACCGCAAGCGTCCTGCAAGTGACGTCGTCAGTGCTGGGCGGCCTGAACCATCAGATGCTTCCTCAGTTCTAAGTTCTAATTCAATCAGGCATGAACTGATCGAATTCATGGACCAACTGCGGCGACATAAATAACTAATCTTGAGAATGCAATTAAAATCGATCGATCATACGGTATGGAATACTGGCTTGAGCTTGTTACGCATGTTAAAATCGATCGATCGATCATACAGTATGCAATTAAAATCGATCGATCAACTGTAGGCATGTATACGATTTTTTCTCCTGCGTATTCATTTCAGGCACAGTGCAAAACTGGCTTGAGCTTGTTACGCTTTATTACACTGGAGCGGGAGAATGTTGTTGTACTCCATTAAGATTAGGTTTTCGTATAATTATATGTAGAACAATAATAATACTTTAGAGAAAGAATCAATATAATACTGTAGAAGATAACATAGAAGTGGATTCTAGCTCTGGCCTCTGGGAACGATATTGTATTGGTATGTTATTGGTGGATGCGAGCAATACACAGAATGCAGTTTTCTTATACCTACATAGTAATATTTGAGATGTAATGCATTATACAGTTAGGCCTCGTTTAGGGTGCATAATTTTTTTCTTATACCTACATAGTTGAACTGCAGATGGTGGTGCGAAATTCACCTGTTCCAAACAATACAATATCGTTCCCAGAGGCCAGAGCTGAAGTCATGTTATTTCTGGGCTGAAGTTATACGTAGGCAATACACAGAATGCAGTTTTCAAGCTATAGAGGAAAATATTTCTTTTACTGAAAAGCTATAGCGTCCAGAAGAGGCGATGTCGCAAAGCAGTGCAGGGTATACTGTGAAGACGGAGAGCTCAACTTTATCCGTTCAGCTTACATAAACTGAACTACCGGTGAGCACTTAGGGGTCGATCGAGAGGTGAAGAAAGCTGTGTGCGTGATCCGTGTTTTTCTTCAGCTTATTTATTTACCAAACAGACTTATCCGAAGTTAAATTGATACAAACAATCACCATGCGCTCAAAGTCTTGCAAAATAGAGTAGGTTCAGAAAGGCTGTTGCGGCGAGCAAAGATCAAGGTGATCAAGGAAATCCGGTAGTTCACGGACCTGGGGCTGAAGGAGGCCAAGGAGCTGGTGGAGAAGGCGCCCGCAGTGATCAAGGGTGGCGTGTCGAAGGAGGAAGGAGCTGACTGATCGAAGGCCGTTGGCGCCAAGGTCGTCAAACACATGCAGCAACCATGAAATCAAACACATGCAGCGCAAGAACACACAGACAGCAACCATGAAGCATAAGAAGCACATGCAACAGAACCAGCACTACTAACCTTGACGGCCAGGCGTTGCGTTGTGTTGCATCCAGGGAGGGCGTGGATAGAAGACGGCCGGGCGGAGCGGTGCAGTTGGGCGAGAGAGATGACACACGCGCGGGAAATGAAGCGGCGTTTCGTTTCAGTTGGGCGAGAGAAATGAAGCGACATTTCGTTTCTTGCGCTATTCATTCGACCGTTTCGTTTCTTGCACGCCATCTGTGGCACGGACATAGATGTGGGTAATTAAATAGCAGTAGCAGAAGTAATAATTTTGATGAAATGACGTACGAAGAAACTTTCACTTTATATAGTAGATATTAGACTTGCATTCACCAATTAGAGAAGGTTACACCCGCTTTTGAGGAAGAGTTCCAAGAGGACGCGTACAATTAAGACGCAAAGCTCTCAGTTGCCTGTGGCAAATTGAAGGATTGCTAAGAATAAATTCTATTTCCACTGTAGTTTATTTATTCTTCAGTCTTAGCTCTGCATGGCATAATCATGTAAGTTGAACCATAAGGTTGTCTAAAAATTATAATTAATTTGATGAAAATTTTATTATGATATCGTTGAGTATGATTATGATATTCATATATATTGAGCCTATGTGCACTAACGTGATTCTAGACTACTGCTGAATACACAGAGGATCCGAATTTACATATTTAGGTCCCGACACTCACATACATTTCAACCATGGAAAATGAAATACCTTATCGAAGGGATCCCTGTTCTTCGTCCAAAAATTCTAAACTGAACTCTTATACTGCATGGGACCTCACATACACTTCAACCATGGAAAATGAAACATCTTAGCGAAGGGATCCCTGCTCTTCGGCCACCTGAGTTCCCACGTTGCTCCAGTTGACGGCTTGCACACCTGCACACCAATCTTTAAATAAATCAAAGAACCCACGAAGATTTAAGTAAACCAGAAGTTTTTTTTTCCCCCCGTTCAATCCTCCTGAGCTCACCTCTAAATCCTCATGTAGGATGTGGGAGAGGTCGCAGGACCAAGCTCATGAGGAATCTGTGGAGCAGCAAGGAGCAATGGCACCCACGTTCCGGATGCCAGTCCCAGCTGCTGACCGCGCTCTACATTGACCCAGACTGAGGCACCAGGTTCATGGGCGGAACCAGCACCCAAAAAAATTTGAGAAACACTAAAATTTCATTTCTTCAATAGGCTAAATTTGTTGATTGAATTGATTTCGATTTTGATGGTTTGGACTTTTCAAAACCTTAGAACTATTTGTATTATATTTTTAGCAAATTTCAAATAACATATTGATGATACGAAATTATTGCACAAGACTATAGAGTTATACGTGTGAAGTGTGCATTCCTATCAAAAATTTTCTAGTTCCGCGGCTGACCAGGTTGGAGCTTGTTCTCGCCTTGCCCACTGCACGTACTTAACAAATTTACTCTACAATATTGATTTATGAGGAGTCTGAAACAAAAATAAAAGCGCATAAAATAGTTCTTAAGCATTGTTTGATAGTACACAAATCATGAAAAAAAAAGAAAAAAGAGTTGTTAGCAATGAGTAATCATTTACCTGCCATCCTGTGCGGCCGCTGGAGGAAACTGATGTCCTGCAGCTCACACTGACACTGCGATTAGACGGTTGGATTCAAGGGACTGAGCGAGAGTGGTCGAAACAAACAACATGCGTGACTTGGACCATGGTTGTCACAGCATAACTGGCGACCACGGCACCAGGATGCCATGTCGTAAAGGTGGGTGCCATGGTGTCCTCTCAAGGTGAGGTCCGGTGAGCAAAAGGGGTTGACACTAGCAGAGGAAGAACGAAGGATGAGTTGACTAGCTAAGCACATCAGGAGCAGAGGAGGAGGAACAAAGCAAGAAGTAGAGGCAGGAAGAGGAAGAATACCTGGTGGGCGGAGTGGAGAAGGGAGGGGAGCTCGTCGGCGACCAGTGCAATGAGAGGCTAGGGTTCCATGCGCCTACAGTCGCCTCTCTCTCACACTCATTTTCAGCCGAGCACCCCTGCAGTGCCAACTTACCTAGCCCAGACCTCCCTGCCAGCTGGCCAAGGAGCCCCCAACAGCCTGCTGTGGACGCCGAGGCGACACCACAATTTCTTAGGTGCTTGCCTAGATAGCCAAGGCAAGGTGAGCATCCACGGTGCCCCATCTGGAGCGCCACGACACCAAGGCGCCTTCGTGCCTTGGCGACACCTTGACAACCATTACGTTGGCACCTCCGTGTGCCTCCTAGCTGGCAAGGAGCGCTGTGGTGTGCCTGGAAAATTTGCTTGGTGTTGAAAAACAGCTATACTGGTTGGATAGCCATCGAGCTTCCAATCCTACATGCCACAGAGCAAGAACTGTCAGCAGAAGCCCTTCCAAAAAGAAGAGGTCCATAATAACATTAATGTACACACGAATATATGTAGGTAAAAAAAAATGGCCTAGTAACACTTCCTGGCTATGCGTGCATGCTGTAGATTATGCATATCTATGGCTATCTGCTTACCAGTGAGGCTGTGACCACTCAAAATCCCATTCATCATCATTCATCTCCCCTCAGGCTCCACTTCAACATATGGGATGTTCCTTACCCAGGTTAACTTTTTCCCTTTTTCTGCAAATACCAAATTGATGAAAAGTGAAGAAAAAATGTTGTGACAGAAAACATAGGAAAAACATAAGATGGATAACACCTCAATTAGCTGTAGGAGGCAAAGTACATCCAACATATCCAGAGATGGATCCCTCGACGGTTGAGCACCATGAAATAAGGTTTCACAGGCAGAAACCAGAAAAATACCCATAGTTTTATTCCAACCATATTGATCAAATGCAACCACGGATATGTTAATTGAAAGGATCAGTCTTTGGCAGCTTTATGCATGGATTCATGATCCGCTTGCAATAGCTCAACCCCATTCTTAAAAGCTATTCCTTTTCTGCAATTTCTTATCAGGTTTAATCTTTTCATTGCATTCTCCATTCTCCCTTTGAGACTTTCAGGATACTTATACGAGGGAACAAGGCCCCTATCTTCTATATCATTCAGTAGTTTCTCTCCCTCCAGCGTGCTGCTTGTTGCATAGATAGCTCCAGCGAGTGTGGTGTATGTTGTAATGTTTGGCCAAAGTCCCTTAGATTTCATCTCTTCATAAAGATCGAATGCATCAGGCACACACTTATTGTTGCATAAACCTGTGATTAGAACATTATAAGTGACAACATCAACCTTCAAACCACGCAACTCCATCAACCTCTTCAAATCCAGAGCATCAGCAATCTTGGCTTCTTTACAGAGACCATGCATTAGGGTAGTGAAAGTAGCAATGGTCGGTACCATTCCTGCACGTATTATGCTTGTAAAAACTATGATCCCCTCTTCAACCTTTCCACATTTACTAAGGCCTCTAACAATTGAGCTGTCAGCAACTTCAGCTGGCACAACACCAAGAGCTTCCATTTCCTCTTTAAGCCGGAATGCTCCGTTAATGTCACCAAGCCTGCATTTTGCATTGATCAATGCAATGAAGTGTGTATGGTTTGGTTCAAGCCCAATTTCCACCATCTCACGTAAAACTTCATAACTTTGCTGCAGCAAATTTTTTCTGATTAATCCATTTATCATGGCACTGTAGGTTTTACTGCTGGGTGACATATGTAACCACTTCATACAGTTGAAAAGCTGTAAAGCATTGGACATCTTAGATTTCTCACTAAATGCAGTTATGAGTATATCAAAAGCTAACCTATCAGGATAAATGCCTTCTAAGACCATT
Organism: Guadua angustifolia; assembly: GCA_036346375.1. Lineage (NCBI taxonomy): Eukaryota > Viridiplantae > Streptophyta > Magnoliopsida > Poales > Poaceae > Guadua > Guadua angustifolia. Next base: position 53,044,285 of record CM070504.1, on the reverse strand, counting down.
TTTTCCAAGAACTTGACCGCAATATCAATCATACCATGCTCAGAAAGTCCAAGGATAAGCAAACGACATGTCACATTGTTCGGTTTGATCCCTTTCCTTACCATATCTTTGTAGAGATAAATAGACCTTGACAAATGTCCCTTCTTGGTGTGCCCATGCATAAGGATATTATAACTAGCTAGGTTTGGATAAACCTCATTCTCATGCATATCACAAATCATTCTTTCTAATTTATTTATCCTTCCTGACTTTAGGTACCCATGCATCATTGAATTGTAGGCAATACAATCTGCATACAGGCCTTCCTTGCATAAGATCTCCTGGAACAGATAAGAAGCAGCCTTCACTTGGCCTTCCTTGATCAATCCATTCAACAAACAGGTATATGTAACAGTATCAGGGACCAACCCTTTTTCCAACATTATCTGCAACAAGACGATTGCAGGAACAATCTTACCTTTTTGACAAAAACCACTAAGAAGAACAGTGTAAGTATGGATGTCAGGCAAAAAGTTACTTATAACCATTTTCTCACATAAATCCAAAGCTTCATCTAGAGTTCCATGTTTGCAAATCCCTAGAAGTAAGGCATTGAAGGTTTTCTGATCAATGGCAGAAGGTATGTCAAGAAGGAAGGCCATGAACTCCTTTGCTTGTACCAAGTGGCCTCCTTTGCATAATCCTCTAAGCAAACTTCCATACGTGAAAACATTTGGAGAATGGCCACATCTAACCATATTATCGTAAACTGAAAATGCCTCAAGTATGTTACCTTTGCTGCAGTAATTATCTATTATAGAGTCAAAAGAGGCAGCATCAAATGATATCTTCATCCTAGACATGTATTGTTTGAACTGCTCAGCCTCTGCGACCATTCCCTCTCCATACAAAGCACATAACAACGCATTATGGATGGCTGGATTGGCCGAGAGTCCCCTTCGATAGATATCCACAAAATACTTCAGTGCTTCTGCGACATATCCAGCCTTACAACAGTACCAAACTAAAGTTGTATAAAGCACATCATTAGGCAAAACTCCACTTTTTTGCATCCTTGACAAAATCTCTTTTGTTTCATCCATCTTACCCATCTTGCACATACCATTGATCAATGCTGAATAAGTAATAACATCTGGATCAACCCCATCCACAAGCATGATCTTTAAAATCTGTTTGGCCGTAGAAACCTCTCCTAGCTGGCAAAAACCATCAATCAGGATAGTATACATAGTCCTGTTGATTGTTGTGCCTGTTGATTTCAGAACTTCAATAAGATTCAGTGCGTGTCCCAGCTTGGAAGCTTTGCAATAGCCATTCAGCATTGCACTATAAGTTAGTTCATTTGGTTTCACACCAGCAACTTGCATTTCATAAATTACTCCTAAAGCTTCATCAGTTCTCCCATTTCGGCAGTACCCATCAATCAACATAGTGTAAGTAGCTAGACTTGGTTTCAAACTTTGTCTCAGCATTTCATTAAAGATATCGATAGCAAGTTTTATCTTGCTTTCGTCAAAGAATCCTTTGATCAAAGTATTATATGTACATTCATCAGGTACTAAGTTATCTTCCCTCATTCCTTTGAGCAAAAGGTAAGCACGTGCACTCCTTTCCATTTTACATAACTTATCTATCATGATGTTATAAGTATACACATCTGCCTTTATACCATTCTTCTCCATATCTTCTAGGACATTCAAGGAAGCCTTGAACCTTCCCTTCTTAACATACCAATACAGTATTGTATTATAAGAAACAACATTTGGTAAGCAATGACTCCTCATCTTCTGCAGCATAAGATTAGCCTTTCTAAGGTTACCCTGAGCACACAAAAAATTCAGCACAATATTGCAAGTGGTGACATCCAAAGGAAACTTCCGGGCCAAGCTTTCTCTCAAGAAGAACCAAACATCTTTTGGCTCCCCTACTTCCACGAGAGCATTAAGAACAGTATTGCAAGCATGAGCCGAAGCCTTAAAACCACAGTCATCCATAAAGAAAATTGCCACACTTGCATCAACAACTTTTCTTTCCTTCAGATATGCATTGACAAGAAGGTCGAAGACCATCGGATTGGAATCACAACGTGAGATGGTTCGCAACAGGGAGCTAAATATAGCACTGCAAGAGAAGCCTGTCACAGCAAGATGCCTCAACACTGACATTGCTTGTGAATGCATTTGAGCTTGGATGAGGATATGAGCAGCCATGCAGTAAATATGGGTAATTCGGTCCAAACCTGATTGTTGCACAATAGAACCCAGTATCTTCAAGGCCAACTTTCCGTGAGCCTTGTCAAGCTTCCCAAATTTGTATGCCATTTGATTCAAGCTCTCCCACCGCTGCATAGTTAGGACAGTGATGACGCTGCTCTCAACTCCATGAGCTGAAAAAGATAACCAAATCAATGGAACAGGAAATTGATGCCACCCCAAAACAGGCAAAACTACAGTAGCTTATGTCAAATACCACTAGTAATTGCACATGAGAAACAACCAATAAAAGCCAAACAAGTTAAACCTGCATAGAATCAGCAGAAGGCAGCAAATTAATGTATTGAAGCACTGGAAAGTTGCAGGGAAGCACTGGAAAGTTGCAGGGGTGTAGCTTGCTTTCCTATGCCAACAGGAAATCAGTATCACGAGACATTGGAAAGCTGTAGGGCTTCGATAACTAGGAGTGCAAAGTTAAATTTTGCAAAAACAGAATATTTCTTGTGTTGTTGTGCGTAAAAAATTTCTTTCTTTTTCCTTTTACTACTTCCTATTCACACGTTGCACACAATAAGTACAAGAACAACACAGGAATTCATTTTCATTCACATGTTATCCACCCTAGGAATTCAGCACAACCACTTGCCTAGAAATGTTTAACTATGTCATTTGTTGAGAAATTGGTTGGTTACAAGTATCTACCAACTTATCGAGTCAAATGCACACATCTAGTAACAAATTTCAGCAGGAGATTAAGGAACTAAGATGAATGCTCATAACAGAGTAATAGACATTACCACAATCAACTTAAGTACATTTCTTAAGTCAAATGCAGAGACAATTTGCGTGCAAGACGTGTATTCTAATAGAGAAAAGGAAAAGGAGAAGGAAACATGATCCTAATTCTGAGCATTGCATATTCCTACTTCTATGTTCCCTAATTATCCACAATTTGCAACAGTAGCCACAAATCAATCAAGAAGGCATCACAGCACCAAGAAAAATAAACTTATGTGAAAACCAAACAACAAACAGGTTGTATACTTGCCAAAAACAGGACCAATTCTTCTAGAACAACTCATCCAGACATTATCATTTGATTATGAAGATATCATGGCCCCAGATTCCATGTATTTCAATATGCATGTGCTTTGGCGTAAACTTGTTAACTAGTTACTGGGGGAAACAATGAACTCAAGATACCACGTATGAGCCCATTTTTGCACTACAACAACCGTCTGTACTAGAGAAAATCCCATTCCCCTAAATCTTAACATGACCAAGCCCTGTAAAGGAGACCAGAAACGCACCAGCTCTCCTAAGAGGCATTTCACCCACCAGCTCTCCTAAGAGGCATTTCAGCAAACAGCCTCAGTGTGTTCCACGGGTTAGACACGATGCACAAAAGCATTAAAACGCGACAACCAGTCACTTGTGAGCAAATGCTGGTACAGCTCTCAAGTAAACAGAGCACTGCTTTTCCTAGTTTTTGGTACTGGAATTGATTAGATTCCTTGCGGAAGTTTTTACCTGAGGTGGCGGTGGTGGGGAGCACGCGGGTGGCGCCGATCCTGGTGTGGGCGGGCGGCCGGGCGCGGGAGGGGAGCCAGGAGTAGTAGAGCGCGTGGGAGGTCACCGCTTTGAAGTCGACGATCCTGCGGCGGTAGGAGGAAGACGCCAGCGACGACATGGTAGGCACCAGGCAGGCCGGAGCAGCCGCAACCGAAGAAGAGGCAGACAGGATCAAAGCCACCGTCGGTGCTGGTCGGGGCACCAGGCGCCACGAACACCTCTAGAGCTGGCGGATTTGGGGTGGCTGGGGGCGCATGCAGCACCTGTACGGCGGCTCGGAAGGAAGTTTTGTTTTAGCAGAAGGAAGTAGTCGAGACTAGGGGTGCAATCAGCTCGGATTCGGTCGGATATCACTCTTTCCGTATCCTAAACCATATTTTTTGTCAGATTCGGAATCGGATTCGGATAGTGCCGGATACGAATACGATACGGATAATATCAGTCGCGGATTCGAATCGAATACAGATCGGAATCGATACGGTTTCGGATAATTTTTATCGGATAGTATAGCACTGATTAACCAGTCGTATGAGTTTAACATGCAACAAGACTATTGCAGTCTAACAAGTCATTTTATCGGATAGTCTAATAAAATTGCAAAAGTGCATTCAATTTAAATGGTACACATACGAAAAGTTACGAAATATAGAACAATACGTAAATAAGTAAAAGCAATTTTAACTACAACTTGAGCGAAATCTGGACCTTGTTAGCAAAGCGCCTTCCATATGGTGTTCTTGTGAGATGGCATTTGTGCTTCTACGATTCCTCAACGTCAGGCACCTAACAAAAATATCGTATTATCATGATGAATAATATGCATAGTTGTGAATAGCAAAACATTGCTTCTATTGTCTAAAATTCACACAGAACAGTAGTATCCTATCCCAGTTTCTGATCATCTAAACCAAACTGAACAGTGAACACAGCTGCAGACTGCACCACTTCTCGTGTACCAATCAAAACTACTAGTTCTTGCTTTCCTCAAGATCTCAAATTGCATCCTCCATCCAAAATTTCAGGACCCTAACGGTGCGAAATTCCAGGTGCTCTAAACATAGTTATAAATACAAATCTAACCAACTTGCCGATTCACTTACTAAGCCCGTGCCACGCCGGCACTTTCAAACTCATCGGAACAAGTCCTCAATGGCCAGCCAATCTTGTGGGGGCATGATTCAATTATAAGCTAGACCCATTCAACTGCAGTAAAAAGGTCTGAGCCCTGCATTGATAGAAAGAGCGCTCTTTTCATGAAACTAGAAATCTCGTAAGAGAAGAAGTGAGAAATCGGATCGACAAAGCACCAACAACTGATATGATTAGTACAAAAAACTACCCCAGTATCACAACAAATAACCTCCTGCCAATCCAACCATAACCAGCTCCCCACTGCTAGATGATTAGACAAAGCAATCAACAGCGCAGCCAAGCAGTCCACACGGCAGTGTGTTTCGATAAGACAAAACCCTAGATTCAATTCCCTAATCAGCTAATCCCAACAAACCTTCAGTACTAACTCATGAGATATCAGGGGAGGGGCGGATCTAGGGTTTGGGCGGACACGCACCTCAAGAGCGGAAGAATCGGGCCTTTTCCCCTTCGATCCTGTTTCCTGCCGCGGGGAAGAAAAATTTTGTGAGTGCTCAATGGATTGGGGGAGGAGACCACAGAGAGGAAAAGAGGGGAAAGGAAGGCGGAGGCACGGCACCTGGGCGCTGGGGTTGAGGCGGCGCAGCGACGAAGGATCAGGACTCGAGTGGGTCGCGGTGGCCGGTGGGTCGCGCCTCTACCGCAGTGACGAAGGATCAGGATCAGCGACGAAGGATAGTGTCGCGGTGGGTCGTGCCTTGGGGTCGGTAGGCGCTGCGGGAGGCCTGGGCGACGGCGGAAGGGCGGCAGCAGCAGGGCGCTGAGGGGCTCGCCGGCTCGGGCGATGAGGGAGGACCGGAGGAGGGGCTCCTGCTATCGGCGCTGCGGGAGCCTGGGCGACGGCGGAAGGGCGGCAGCAGCAGGGCGGCGGCCCGGGAGGAGGCGACGTCCTTGCGCAGTTGCGCCGCCAGGGAAACGAGACGGGGGAGAGAGGAACGACGAGGGGAGATGGGCTCGGGTGGGCGGCGGCGGGAGGCCCGGGCGACGGCGGAAGGGCGGCGGCGGTAGGGTGGCGGCGGACCGTGAGAGAGACTGGAGGAGGAGGCTGGATCACTGGCGCTGGAGGGCTGGAGACTAGGGCTAGAAGTTTAACTCAACTGAGAAATACTGAAATAAAACGGTCGGATATCCGATAAATGAAATCCGGATATATCCGAAAAAATATCCGGATATATCTGAAAAAATATTCGAAATATACTGATCCAACATATAGTTATCTACTGAATCCGAAATAAAATATCCGAAACCGAATCCGAATCCGAAAATATCCGAAAAAATTATCCGAATCCGATCCGAACATATCCGGTCGGTTGGTCGGTTGGAAAATATCCGATCCGATTACAACCCTAGTCGAGACACGAGCGGCTGAGGAAGAAGAAAGAGTGGTAACCTACGTGGGTGGGCTGCCGCATTGGTTGGCGGCCAAAGCCCAAATCCCCTATCCCGCGCTGCGACGCAGCAGGAAGCAGGGATGAAAACGAAAACAGTCGGTAAATGATCATTTTATTTTTTTTTTCATATTTTTTACCGGTAGCAGAAACAAAATCAAAAACCCTTAGAAATGGATAGTGACGGAAACAGATACAGAACGGAACGGAGCAGATACGAAAACGAAAGTGGAAAGTGGAAAATTCCACAAGAACATAGTAAATAATCACAATATACATGACCGCAAAAACAATATAACGCATTCTACCTCTAAGGCGGATACATGAACAATGTTATATTCACCGGCATTATTTGGAAATATTTCCTCAAGTTTGTCACTTGAAAGCTCGCTATTTGTCCTCTAGATTAGACTATCATGTCCTCCTCCGTATCATTATCATCGATATCCTCTTGCTCCTCCAACTATAATGGTGTAACGCCTTAAAATTTGCTTATTATTGTTCAATGTTCATTTATAATTTTATCAGATTTATCATGAATATTCTAGAGTTTATAAATGCTATTTTGCTATTTTTAGATTTATAGAATTTATTTATTTATGAAAAATAAAACCATATTTATTTTAGAAATAATTTTCTATATTCAAAATGTTCCAAAGCATTTTTGAGAATTTTTCTGGAATTTTTTAACTCTATTTAATATTGTCTATAAAGCCATTTGTATTTCTAAAATTATTTTAATTAAAAATAAATGTAAATTCTCCATTCTCCTTTTTGGGCCAATTAGGCCAAGTTTTTAACAGAATTTCCAGCTTCACATATACGAAATTTTCATTTTTGTTTCCTTCGGAAATAACTCTTATGTTTCTGTTTTTGACAAAAAAAATTCTATTTCTTTTTCTGAAAAAAGACTTCCGTTTTTGTTTTTCTCTGAAACAGTAAAAAATTCTATTTTCGTTTTCATCCCTAACAGAAAGGCGGCTAGGCAAGTGTCTAGCGGGCGGTGGCATGGCAATCAGGCGTTTAATAGGGCCACCAACCTCAGTAACCGTAAGGAAGCGGTGAGGGGCCAGGCCAGGGAGGGGTGCTAGAGGGGCGCTGACCAGGATGATGGGAGTCGGCACTCGGTGGTCAGGAGATAGGGTGTTATGTGCATAGGACTTGGAAGTACTATGGTCCAGTTTAGAATAATGAAATAACCCAAAAATTTCAAAAATGAATTTATTTGGCCTTTGTTCTTTTATCTGGAATTTATTTGGATTTTTCCCGAATTTATTTCGCATTTATCCGAATTAAATCAAAACTTTCCTTTTCGGAAAGTCTTCCCAATCCGCTTTCCTTTTCATCCAATGCGTTTTCCTTGGTTCGCGCCTTCTCCAATTCCGCTTTCTCTCTTGGCGCCGGCGCCCATTCCCGCCTCTCTCGCCTTCCCAGGTGCTTACAGCCCAGCTTCCGCGTCGTCGTCGCTGCCCAAGCCCATCTCGCTTGCTTGTTTTAAATCGCTTGCCTTCCGTCCGTCTGCTCGTCTCCCGTTCGACCCGTCCCCTCAGCCGCACCTCTGCCCCAATCCCCTTCGCCGACTGCCATCATCACTGCGCCGTCTGACCACGCCAAGCTACAGTCTTGTCGCCGCAGCTTGGTCCTGTAGCCTCTGCCGCTCCTGTCGCATCGCCACCTCGCGCCGCCCTCTCCGGTCAGCTCCTTGGCTAGCCTCAAGCCCTCCCCTGCCCGTGCTCATCTCACTCTCTCTCTCCACCTCTGCGCGAGCTCGCCAATCCCGCGCCACCACCATTTCGCCAATTCGCATGGCGCGCTTTTGCCCTCTGCCACACCGCCACGCCGAATCGTCCGACCTCTCGTTCCATCCCATCGCCATCATACGCCTGCGTGACAAGGCCGTCTTCTCCACAAGCACCTCCTCATCACGCCGCCCTGCACCCAATCGGAGGGCTTTCTCCTTCTTGGCGCCAAAGGTCCGCTCCCTGCCGCTTTTATTCCCCGCCTGCAGGGTCAAATCACCACTCGAGTGCCCCTTCGCCGCTCATCTCTCTCTTCCTCGGCCCGAGCTCTCTCCCCGCCCAGGTATATAAAGCCACACCGCCTCCATTTTCGCCAAGGCTTGATGCCAGCTCTCTCTCCATTTCCCACTATTTCTTCCAAACTCTTGCGCCGCCGTTTGCCCGCCCCACACTCATCTTCTCCAGCTCCGGTGCCTCTCCGTCGTCCCGCCGCCACCTTTTCTCTTCCGGCCAATTTAGCCCGCCACCGAGTTCGCCGAAAGCACCTCTTACTCCTCCGCCATTCCGTTTCCCTCCCCTCGCCCTCCTCTCGCCCTCAAGCGCTTCCTCTTCCTCGCTCCGGTCTCCACCGCCTTGAGCCGTTTCCTTTCTCCTTCCCATTTTCGCCCATCCCCGAGTTCGCCATGAGTTGAGCTCTCTTCCCCGCCAGTCCATTTCTCCACTTGAGCCGCTGATTCAGCTTCATCTTCCCCAAGACTATCTCTTCTTCTTTGTCATTGCCGCCAAGCCCTTCTCCCTCAGCACGTGGGCACGTGTGTCGCCGGGCCTGCCTCCGATCATTGCCGCCTGGGGCCCGCCTGGCCACCATTCAATCCACGCCCCACTTGTCGGCTTGATCACAAGGACAGGGCTCACTGCGTCCATGGGCCGAAGTCTCGCACATTGTGCAGCCCACCAGCACAGTTCCCCTTTTTATTTTCTTTTCGGATTTTAATTTATTGAAAATCCGAAAATTCAATTTACATACTAGAAAAATTCCCAAAAATCCCCAAAAATCCAAAAAATGCCAAAAATACATTTTCTCGACCGTTTCGAGCCACTGAGTCCAAAAATGATCTCCGTTTCGCCATACCAAGTCCAGAAAATTCCAAAAATACCCCTAAGCTCCGATCCGGCCATTTCTCCCTCGATTTTCCTTTCCATTGCTTTTTTCTTTGTTTTGATTTGTTCGTTTATTTATTATTTGCGTTTTCTCGCGCTAGATCCGACGTCGACGAAACCGTTGGCACGCATCTCGGAGTAGGAGCAGTACGAGGAGCTGTCGCAGGAACAAGAGCCGTTCGGGGCCAGACACGACATCGACCGTCTCACGTTAGGCAAACCTTTAACCTCGCAAGGCAAGCCACACTCCTTGAACATGTTGAACCCAGTTCCACTACAGTACTTATGTATATTTCTTGTATTGCATTACTTTGGTTATTTTAGAAAACTAGAAAATGTGGTAGTTTCGAATGACATGATTAGATACAACCCAAATGTTAAATCTGTTGTTATGCCTTAATTCCTTTTTAACCTTAGGCTATAGAATATTGAAACCTCGTAGATGTAGCTACTCACACAATTATTACTTTTAGACAAATGCTTAATCTCCGAGAGATGGCTCGGTTGGTTTTATGATTTTATAAATTGCTACGGTGAGGGGGACAGCATTGGGCGGACCACGGAAGGTGGATATCGGCCCAATCCCCAACCGATGACGAGGCCAATGGTTGAGGTATGGTGGTGGTACAGTTGGTACCAATGGTTTGTGGTTTGTCATTTGGCTAAGTCTTTGGCATTCAAAGACCGACGTCTTGGGCAAAGAAAATAACTTCAGATTCCGCTCAACCACGAGTTAGGCCGGCCAACCCTGTTGACTTGGCCTAACATAGCTCAGTACATTGTACTTCCCTTTTTAATACCTATAGGAAGTAGCGAGATAAAGGATCGCATATTGGGAGCGGAGCAGGAATGGTGCGGCCATTCAAGGTTCACGCAACAGTAGGTATCTACAATATTCAGAATTGTCTCCCGCGACGGCCAGTGGGTCCTGAATATTGCGGGTCTTGAACAAGCCTACTGGGTAGGAGCTAAAAAGGGGAAGTTCAACGAAATGCTATGTTTATCTCGGTCCGGCCGCATGCATAAAAGTTGCGTGTTAATCTAGTGGCACTAACGGCATCAGAGATATCTTGTGGGTAAAGTCGAGCACCTCTGCAGAGTGATATCAATGGTATTCAATACGCCGTGCTTCCTAAGTTAATGAAGCGGAGTTAATCTAGGGTGATTCACGTGAATCGCGCCAGAGCATTTATAATTAAAACTTGTCGTGAAGGTGAACTTTGCAAGATAAACCCCCGATTTATATATTGTTATTTATGGTTTGTGTTTCAAATATAAAAAGGAAAATGAATGATTCCAACTTGCATCCACAAATGCTTAAAACCGTGCCTACCTTTGTTTATCCCTGCATGTAATATTCAGATTTTCCGTGTGGTTTGTTGAGTACGGTTGTGTACTCACCCTTGCTCCCAATCCCCTCCATAGATTTCATTTGAAGAATGGCGAGTTCCAGAAGACCGTAGATGACGATGTTATTTGGTTTTGGAGGCCTTGATCTATCTGCTCAAGCGTTTCCTGTGGGTGTTCTGTAATGTATTCGGTGCCAGCCGCACCTCTTGTAAAACCTTGGCCGTTAGGCCCCTATTTCATCTATAAAATGTTCGCATTTGCTCTTTTATCAAGCAATGTACACTTGGTTACCTGCAGCTAAAATCACAGGTAGTCAAAAGGTATTTATACGCACTGAAAAGGGCGGTCCGTGACAAGTGGTATCAGAGCCTGACTTGACCAGTAGATCAAGACCTTAAGGTGGTTTAGGAAATTGCTTTTCAAAAAGGTTATTTTAAACTCAAGCAAAATCAATTACAAAAATATATGGGCATATTTGCTATCTTCCTCTTCTTCTCATCTCCTTCCACCTTACCTAAATCTCTGTTTCCAAAAAGTGATTTGATGTTTCTATTCTCAACTGACTTCAAAACTCCCGTGTGTAGCAAATGACGTATAAGTTTTTCTCATCTCTAGAAAGTCTCAGTAGTTGCTTTTAGGTGGAAGACATGACCCAGCTCGTCGACAGCAAGGAGTTTTCGCCACGAGTAGATCGTTAGCCTTAGATCTTACCCCTTTGTTAAATAGGTCTTCTGGTAATGTAACATGGGTCATACCAGACCTTAAGACGGTACTAAGTACGACTCCATGATATATGCAAAACTATGTTCCCTTATTTCCGATATTTTGTGTTGTCTAGCCTTACTAAACTCAAAAAGCTCCTTTTCGTCTAAGCCTCTCACCTGTTCATTCTACTCTTACCCCAAGCTCTAAATCTTACTTACCTCCTAATTACCCAAAAACCTGCTGCAGAACTGAATAAGAATCAGATTAAGTCAGATGGCAGGAGTCAGACCACACCAACATCTCAGTGAGGAAGCAGAATCAATAGAAAACCCGACCAACCTGACCCAAGTGCTAGCTATGATGGAAAGGAATAGGCATCAGCAGAGATACGTCGAGGCACGAATCGATGGAAAGAATGTTAGACCAGTTCACCACCAAATCCCAAGGATATCCCCAAGGACAGTTCCAAGGACAGGATGAAAGTATTGGAATATCAAGATGGTCTGAATTTCGGAAGACAAGACCACCCGTCTTTTCAAGTTCAGCAGAGCCACTTGCAGCAGATAATTGGATCAGAAGCATTCAATGGAGACTCGACACAATTCAGTGCTCTGACAGAGAGCGAGTGTTGTACGCCTCGCATCAGCTACAAGGACAAGCCGTCACCTGGTGGATGGACTTTCAAGCACAAAGATTCGGACAAGAAACCACACGGTCAGAATTTGTGGAAGCATTTAGAAAGGCCCACATCCCTGAAGATTTAAGGGCAGCTAAAAGAAATGAATTTTTGACTCTCCACCAAGGAGAGAGAACAGTTTTGGAATATCTGCACCACTTTAATCAGCTATCCCGATATGCCCCTGAAGAAGTGAATACTGAGGCCAAGAAGAGGGAAAGATTCTACGAAGGCCTACAGGAAAATTTGAAGATCCACATCACAGCATTTGACTTCCAAGACTTGTCAATAATGGTCAACAAGTTGGTAATGACCGAAGAAACCCAGAACGACTTGGAAGGTACTCGAAAAAAAGAAGGCCCAACAAACAAGGACATTGGACCCAAGACCGCTAAGAGTACTAATGCCAGACTTTACCTCTAATTTCCCTACCAAAAGACAAGCTATAGGAGAACAGAGGCCGGTACCTGCTACGCCGCAACTCAGGAAAGTAAAGTGCTTCAATTGCAAAAGAAACCATTACGCTAATGATTGCCCCCACAAAACTGTTCACTGTTATCACTGTGGACAGACAGGACATTTCCGGTATTACTGCAAAAAGAAGCATTTACCGTCCCATGTGGCCAAAGCTCAGACATCCAACTCTACCTCGGCAGACCAACAGAATGTGCCGTATCGACCACCAAGACAGCAGCAAGAGTTGCGACAAGGAAAGGCATCATCCGAAACAGAACCAAGCCCAATGACCCGAGAAGCTTGATAGAGCAGATGTTCACCGAAGAAACCGTAGAAGCCGCAAATGATGTAATCAGTAGATTTCAAGTTTCAGTCTTAAGCCCGCATCAATTCTTGTAACCCAGTGCAGTTTCACTCTTCAAACTTTGATGGATCTCGATTGCAAAGATAGTTTAACCTATTTTTCCTTCACCTACATTTCCTTCTCAAAACCCCTGAGAAATTATTAGCAAGTTAGTTCAAGTCTGGAAAATTCCAGAGTTTGATCATTCAGGAAGTTAAAAGCATGATCAGGAAGGTCGGAATGTCGCTCTAATAATGGTTTAATAACCAGCGTGAGACAGTCAAGAGCATTCGTCATAGCCAGGGACAGTGAGTCAGCATGCAGATAAACCCAAGGATAACAGAAAGGAAATAAATCAGCAACATTACATCCGAAATTATCAAAGACAACAACCGTGCAAGAATAAGCCAGACCAAATGACAAGAAAAGTGACTTAGCCCCTTAAGGAACCAGTCAGAAATGGAAAAGGAACCTTGACCTACAAGTAGTGGCATATTCATGCCCTTAATTAAAACCCCACCAGACCATTGGATCAAGTCAAGACAACCTAGCAAAAAGTTCAACCGTATAGAAAGAGACTGACAAAGTACCAACCCCTCAAAGAGTTTCCACCAGATAAACCAAGGATATTGTGGCTCTATAAATATATAAGTGAAGATAAAGATATCAGAGGATTGATTTTGACAAAGAAAGCAGCCAAGAATATCCTATGCAGAGGTACGTGTTGGAAGGTTAAAAATGTCTTGCAGAAGACAGCTAATCTGCTACCGCCCTCCTTCCCCAGACAGAAGTTGGGATAAGATCGGGATAGTTTCCTCACCAGGATATTCAAGGACATGACAGGAATTCCATAATACTGGATGACAACTGACAGATTGACTAAAATAACCCCCTCATACCAATCAAGTAAGATTTCGGTCAATAGGGATTAACAGGAATATACTTGGCACAAATAATAAGGTCACATGAAATTTCGAGGAAAATAGTGTCGGGCCATGAGGACAGAAATTGACGATTAGTACCACCTCTGATTCTGAGCATTTACGTAAAAGATCCCACCAAGATTTGATGTTGATTGAATGACGCTTGACAAAGTTGACCAAGGTAACCCATCCCATCGCAAATAGACACAACTTACGACAAAAATGAAGTTCAGAAGATATTTATGATAAGATTATAGGAAATTCGAAATAAGTAGTGTCGAACCGAAACCCAAATCACGACCGAAATGTTGGAAAGATTCACCCAGAGCAAAGAGGACAGAATTACCCTTTAATGAAGCTTATTTCCAGCAGGATGACTAACAGACCAAAAGTATCTACCAAATGATAAAAAGTGTGCCCCGGAGATCATTAAAGAGGTTACCTTTTAAAAGCCCCTTTAGGGAAGAAAGTACAAAAGCTAATTAGGATTGCAACAAGAAAGCCATACAAACACAGAGCAGAAGAATGTCAGTCACCAGAATGAAGACCTTGTCTATTTAGAAGTGATGCCCCAAGACAGTGCACAGATTCCAAGGATAAGGAAGAATTATGCCCAGATATATGGGACAGTATCAAATCCTCGGTACAGTTAGAGGAATGACCTGCAAATCACCATCATACCAGAGTCAACTCGGACCCACAGAAATTTCAGGAGTTCCAGCTCAGGGAATACCTTCGACGACCAACAGACCAACCGCAGTTAAAAGGATTGAACCTGCTAAAAGACCTACATCATCACAAGTGGTATATCTTATCGCAAGCGGTATCTCCAGACTTTCGAGACAACCGAAAGACAACTCAGAGACAAGGATGTCCGAAAGTGCAGAGGATGCAAAGTATTACCGAGAGTTTATTTTTAAGGAATCCATGAGAAAAAGGAATCGGAACCGCAGCAGAAATTTCCCAACTTACGCCCCAGGGATGAGTAAATCTCGGGGACGAGATTTATTTTAAGGGGGGTAGATTGAAATAACCCAAAAATTTCAAAAATGAATTTATTTGGCCTTTGTTCTTTTATCTGGAATTTATTTGGATTTTTCCCGAATTTATTTCGCATTTATCCGAATTAAATCAAAACTTTCCTTTTCGGAAAGTCTTCCCGAATTCGCTTTCCTTTTCATCCGTTTGCCCCTTCGGTTCGCGCCTTCTCCAATTCCCGCTTTCCTCTCGCGCTGGCACCTTCGCCCATTCCCGCCTCTCCCGCCTCGGCCCAGTGCTTGCACACCGAGGCTTCCCAGCGTCGTGGTCATTGCCCAAGCCCATCTCGCTTGCTTGGATTTTACATTGCGATTCCCGTCCGTCCGCGTCGTCTCCCCCGTTCGACCCGTCCCCTCAGCCGCACCTCTGCCCCAATCCCCTTCGCCGACTGCCATCATCACTGCGCCGTCTGACCACGCCAAGCTACAGTCTTGTCGCCGCAGCTTGGTCCTGTAGCCTCTGCCGCTCCTGTCGCATCGCCACCTCGCGCCGCCCTCTCCGGTCAGCTCCTTGGCTAGCCTCAAGCCCTCCCCTGCCCGTGCTCATCTCTCTCTCTCTCCACCTCCGCGCGAGCTCGCCAATCCCGCGCCACCACCATTTCGCCAATTCGCCGACGCTTTTGCCCTCTGCCGCGCCGCACGCCGAACCGTCCCGACCTCTCTGTTCCATCCCATCGCCACTGCGCCGCCCGTGACAAGGCCGTCTTCTCCACCGCGCACCTCCTCTGTCACGCCGCCCCTGCACCCAATCGGAGGGGCTCGCGTTTCTCCTTTGCGCCGCGCCAAAGGCTGCTCCCCTGCCGCCTTTATTCCCCTGCCCCGTGCGGTCAAATCGCCACTCGAGTGCCCCTTCGCCGCTCATCTCTCTTCTCGCCCGAGTTCTCTCCCCGCCCCCGCGTGTATATAAAGCCACACTGCCCCTCCATTTTCGCCGCGCCAGTGCCGCTGCAGTCTCCTCTCCATTTCCCACTATTTCTTCCAAACTCTTGCGCCGCCGTTTGCCCGCCCCACACTCATCTTCTCCAGCTCCGGTGCCTCTCCGTCGTCCCGCCGCCACCTTTTCTCTTCCGGCCAATTTAGCCCGCCACCGAGTTCGCCGAAAGCACCTCTTACTCCTCCGCCATTCCGTTTCCCTCCCCTCGCCCTCCTCTGCCCTCGCCGCGAAGCGTCTTCCTCGGCTCCGGTCTCCACCGCCGCCAGGCCGTTTCCCTTTCTCCCTTCCCCATTTTCGCCCATCCCCGAGTTCGCCATGAGTTGAGCTCTCTTCCCCGCCAGTCCATTTCTCCGCCTCGAGCTGTTCAGCTTCATCTTCCCAAAGCTATCTCTTCTTATTTGTCGCCAGACTGCTTCGCTTCTTCTCGGGCGTGGGCCGGCGTGTCGGCCGGTTCGCCTCCCGATCATTGCCAAGTGGCCCGCGTCGACCACCATTCAATCCGCACCCCACTTGTCAGCTTGATCAAGTGAGGGCTCGGTCCATGGGCCGAAACTAGCCTTTTATGCATTTCACCAAAGACAGCCTTTTATTTTCTTTTCGGATTTTAATTTATTGAAAATCCAAAATTCAATTTACATACTAGAAAAATTCCCAAAATCCCCAAAAATCCAAAAATGCCAAAAATACATTTTCTCGATCGCTTTGAGCCATCGAGTCCAAAAATGATCTCCGTTTCGCCATACCAAGTCCGAAAATTCCAAAAATACCCCTAAGCTCCGATCCGCCATTTCTCCTCGATTTTCCTTTCCATTGCTTTTTCTTTGTTTTGATTTGTTCGCTTATTTATTATTTATTTTCTCGCGCTAGATCCGACGTCGACGAAACCGTTGTACGCATCTCGGAGTAGGAGCAAGACGAGGAGTCGCGAGAACAAGAGCCGTTCGGGGCCGGATACCGACATCGACCAGCCTCACGTTAGGCAAACCTTTAACCTCGCAAGGCAAGCCACACTCCTTGAACATGTTGAACCCGGTTCCACTCTGAGACTTATGTATATTTCTTGTATTGCATTACTTTGGTTATTTTAGAAAACTAGAAAATGTGGTAGTTTCAATGACATGATTAGATACAACCCAAATGTTAAATCTGTTGTTATGCCTTAATTCCTTTTTAACCTTAGGCTATAGAATATTGAAACCTCGTAGATGTAGCTACTCACACAATTATTACTTTTAGACAAATGCTTAATCTCCGAGAGATGGCTCGGTTGGTTTTATGATTTTATAAATTGCTACGGTGAGGGGAACAGCATTGGGCGGACCACGGAAGGTGGATATCGGCCCAATCCCCAACCGATGACGAGGCCAATGGTTGAGGTATGGTGGTGGTACAGTTGGTACCAATGGTTTGTGGTTTGTCATTTGGCTAAGTCTTTGGCATTCAAGGACCGACGTCTTGGGCAAAGAAAATAACTTGATTCCGCCAACCACGAAGTTAGGTAAGGCCAACCTGTTGACTTGGCCTAACATAGCTCAATACATTGTACTTCCTTTTTAATACCTATAGGAAGTAGCGAGATAAAGGATCGCATATTGGGAGCGGAGCAGGAATGGTGCGGCCATTCAAGGTTCACGCAACAGTAGGTATCTACAATATTCAGAATTGTCTCCCGCGACGGCCAGTGGGTCCTGAATATTACGGGTCTTGAACAAGCCTACTGGGTAGGAGCTAAAAAGGGGAAGTTCAACGAAATGCTATGTTTATCTCGGTCCGGCCGCATGCATAAAAGTTGCGTGTTAATCTAGTGGCACTAACGACCGTAGATATCTTGTGGGTAAAGCTGAGCACCTCTGCAGAGTGATATCAATGGTATTCGAATACGCCGTGCTTCCGGTTAATGAAGCGGAGTTAATCTAGGGTGATTCTCATAATCGCTACCCAGAGCATTTATAATTAAAACTTGTCGTGAAGGTGAACTTTGCAAGATAAACCCCCCCTGATTTATATATTGTTATTTATGGTTTGTGTTTCAAATATAAAAAGGAAAATGAATGATTCCAACTTGCATCCACAAATGCTTAAAACCGTGCCTACCTTTGTTTATCCCTGCATGTAATATTCAGATTTTCCGTGTGGTTTGTTGAGTACGGTTGTGTACTCACCCTTGCTCCCAATCCTCCATAGATTTCATTTGAAGAATGGCAGTTCCGAAGACCGTAGATGACGATGTTATTTGGTTTTGGAGGCCTTGATCTATCTCGCTCAAGCGCTTTCTGTGGGTGTTCAGAATGTATTCGTGCCACCGCACCTCTTGTAAAACCTTGGCGTTAGGCCCCTATTTCATCTATAAAATGTTCGTGATTTGCTCTTTTATCAAGCAATGTACACTTGGTTACTGCAGCCTAAAATCTGGGTAGTCAAAAGGTATTTATACGCACCCTCGAAAAGGGCGGTCCGTGACAAATAACTTCTAATTGTTTAGATTATGAATTATCTAAGAATCAGATGAGGATTCTCCAAAAATCAAGTGGATGAAAATTTCTGATTCTCCCAAAATCCAAATTCTAGATTCTTCGAGAAGTTTCTCCTACAATCAGAAGTAGATTTGTATACAAAATCAAAAACTACCACCTACTTTATTTTTGGAAAATTCAAAATCTATACAATCAGAAGCTGTCCCAAACTAGCCTACATGGGATTTGGGCTGGTCAATAGATTTCGGATATCCAAATAGGACTATTATCCGAAATCCATATTCCATATCAGATTTTCCAGATATTGATAACTCTGAATTCGATTCCGAATCCTAATTTAATATCTTAATCCCGTTCTAGATCCAACCGGATAACCAAATTCAATCCTGAATCTGGTACCGGATTAGGCAGAAATTATCTTACCCTTTTCACCCCTGGTGTGGAGAGTCTGATGGGCGGATTGGAGGAAGAAGATGAAACAACGCAACTATTGCGCATCTAGCCCTCAATCTCTTTTCAACTCCAACGAGCATATAGACATATCATCATGCACTTATTTAAAAATCATTTACTTCAATGTAAACATCTTTTTTATGTGTGCTTAGATAATATATTATGTATTGATTTAATATAGTTATACACACAAACACTGATGCTTACTTTGATGTTTACTTAAACATTTGATGCTACAAAAATAAACACTTGGTATATCTACATGGCAAAAGAAACAAAATTTGAGAAATTTTACAGTAGATAACATAGATAGTAAGTAGTGGTAATATAAATCAAATCTAACCATCCATTCTTCAAGGGTATTTTAGACTTTTCCTATCCCTTCATTAGGGGTATTTTAGATTTTTCCTAATTCGTTCACAATTTTGGATTCACTGAATACCTGGTGATCTTTAGAGACTTCTTATCTATTTATCTGCTATTAATTAGAATCATATGATATGTTTTACCTAGAAGATAAATAGTATGACGAAATTTTTTACCCTTTTACCCTTCTCTAAATTTTACTACTAATACTATAGGTGGTAATATAGCTAGATTTAAATTGATTTCAATTATTAAATTCAAAGAAATATTCACCATAAAAGCTCTAAAATTTTTCACCTACGCATCTCTCTGGTACTGCATCGTGCAGGCTCTAACCAGTGAGAGGAGCCATGTACCTGGTGGGTTGCACAACGGTGGGCTATGGGCATAATTTTCAATGGTGGGTGTGGGCAGGGAATTAAATTTTGGTTTTGAGCTAAATTTTGCCCATAGCTGAAATCCGAAATTTCGGTGAAATTTTATCATTTTGGATTAAATCCGTTCAAAATTCAAAAAGAAAAATTCAAATCCGGTTTTTTTGCTACCAAAATTTCTGAAATTTCGGCCAAAAATCCAAAATTTCGGCCGAAATTCCCAAAATTTTGGTGAAATTGCACTGATCAAAAAATAATTCAAACGATGTTGAAAAATTTTAATTTTTTTAAGGTTCCCAACACATTAGAGATGTTCTCATAAAATTTTTAGGTGATTATGAGGTCTATGTAATTTTTAAAAATTCAAACATTGGACTATGCAGATGAAACGTTGACCGACAAGTTTGAACTGGATGAAAAATAGTACAAACGACGTTAGAAAATTTTCAAATTTTTTGTGCATGATTTTGATGAATCACTAATATTTATATAAAATTTTTGGATGGTGATCAAGATTCAACAATTTTTAAAAATTTGGACAGTACTACTATCCTGATAAAAGCCTTACCGACAAATTTGAACAAAATGAAAAATAGTTCAAACCATGTTGAAAAATTTTGGAAATTTTTGTGGAAGATTCTGATGTATCACTAATATTTTTTATAGAAAGTTTCATATGATTATCATATTTGAAGATGTTCCAAAAATTCTGACAGTGCTATATCATAATAAAAGCCTGATAATCAATACATAAATTTGCTTTAGCGATAAAACAAGGCTTAAAATTTGTGAAAATTTCGCAGAAGAGTGATACGAAAATTCTGAAGATCTCTTAAAAATTGGGAATCATGATGAGACTCCAGTGAATTTGTAAAATTCGTACAAAGCACTGAACCATTTATGTTCTTGCTCTCTTTGATTTTTGAATTATAAGAAATGAAGTTCAGTGCTTAGTGCTTACATAGAGTCATAGATTTGATTGAGCAAACCAAAAAGTTGAAATTTCAATATGTGAAGTTAGAAATTTCGGCATCATTTTGACTGAAATTCGGAGTTTGAGAGTCACAATTGGAATTAATCAATTGCATGACAGTTAATAGGCATGAAATAAAATAGACATGAAAATATTGAAGCTATACATGTGCAGATATATGTTATTACAATCTAATTTTAGTGTCCACTGAAAATGCGGAATGAGCATACCAATATTTCTTTATCCAAGTAAGAAATCATGAATAAGCGCTGGAACAACGTCCCATCTGCAATAAGCAATGAGGCATGCAGTGTAAACAAATAATCCATGTAATGAAGTTATTATGTACTCATGGCATCATGGGGTGAAACTTTTCTTCATGGCCCTGATGGATCTACTTTGAATGGCACCTTGAACAAAGTTAGCTCTGATGTGTTGAGGCCATCACTGTACGGAAAGTAAGGCTATATTATTGCCTGTTGCCAAGTATTTCTTCATACATCCTGAAACTTAGATTATCTAGAGGGAAATGCATAAATGCAATATTTTGAATTTTCATTGCATGTATTTAATGAGATTTATCTAACACTATCTAAGCTCATAGAAACCAGAGTCTACTTTCATTTGTAGATGTCCTTTTCAAATGGATCTTGAATATACTTTCATTTGTAGATGTCCTTTTCAAGTGGATCTTGAATATTCTCATGTTTACAATGTAGTTATCTTTCAGGAGACTACACAAGGTTCTCCATAAGGCCCTCAATGTATTCCTCTATCATCCTGATAGGACCCTCCACAGGCAATTGAGTAGTCAATAGGTACTTGCTTTGTTTCTGAATATAACGAAGGGCGATAAAATGCGAGAACATGAGTGCAACAACAGAACTCACCTAAATTATATAGAAATATACAGCTCTCAGATAATACATATATCAATGGCCTACTAATAGATAACTTATGTATGATTATGGGATCTTGTAAGATTGCATGACATACCTACGAGTAGTAGTACTACGGTTGAAACTCCACCACATTGTTATCGACAATGACCTCGTGATACCTCCTTTCGTGCTATTGCTTGTACTCCTCTCAGGTCATGTCACGCGGTAGCCAAGTAGACTTCCAATGTTCATAATGAGCCATCCAGCCGCTATAATTCTCAGACTGGTAAAGGTACCTAATACTTACAGATGAGTGCCGTGCGTATGGATCGACATATGGATCAATGTAGTCAAACGACCAAGAGATGCTCGATCCGTCACAACTCTGTCTATAATCGTACCCAATATCATCAGTTGGAAAGCCCAAATGGCTAGAAGACTGGCTGCTACACCATGAGCCTGCGTCATACTGTTGCTGTGCTACTTGTCGCCTACCCCCACTACTCGATACGCCCTTCCCCTTACTACTGGACTGCCTGTGTGAGGTACCCCTCTGTTGTGATCTGAGTAGTGATTGTGGCTGTGAACGGATACACACAATATACTGGTCAGCTCCTGTCCCATCGTCGTCGAGGGAGTCTGTCCCATCATCGCCAGCGGAGCTACTATCTTGGCACTGCTCGTTATCAGAAGGTGTCTCTGTTTCATCGTCGCTGCCGACAATAGGCTCATCATCACTGGGGGCTTTTACTTTGTGCTTAGCACGCTTGCTCTCCGATAACTTTTGCATCCCGCCTAAAGCTCCTACTAGCATATCATCATCGGTGGTGGCGATAGCATGCTTCCTCTTCCCTGTGTGTGTGTCACCGATCACGAACTCAGCCCAATCTGGGAGGCTCTTCCCACCTGTGGCAAATTACAAGTCACATTAATATTGTTGTTTGGTCTCGACATACATGATTCACAAGTGTAATAAAGAACAATTATATTGGTTACCTGTGGCCTTATTCATCTCTTCCGGCGGGATCGAATCAACCACGAATCTTGCTGGGAGGGGTGGGTCGTCCGGGGTGTCCTCATCGAGTAGGGCCCCCCACTAGATCTGGACGAGTCGAACCACTATGCAATAGGGTCACTGCTAAGATGCATCGCACCCTCAATGAGGTGAGTGAGTGGGTCTTCATCTTGGCCCTGGCAGGTGGATTCATAGTCTCTCATGTGAAGTCGCATATTGTAGTGCACGAAGACGAGCTGCTGGAGCTTTGCATAACTTAATCGGTTCTCGTAGCTGGGTGTGCACTAATGCAAATATGCTCCAATTACGCTCGCAACCACTCGATGATGCACACTGAGACACCAACCGCAAGGCATACTTCTACAACATTGGCGTCTCATTCCCGAACGCCATCCACCATTGCGCTATGGAGAAAAGAAAAGTGCATCAGTCAGTACACAAAAACGTAACAATACTTAAACTACGTATTTACCTGCTATCATTTGGCCACCAACGGCACTTGACTGTGCAAGCTGTGTGGCAAACCGTCCCCTTCTAAGATGGTATACATCAGCTTCCCGTAGGGCCTGCACCGCATAAGTGTCGTCATGAGCTATGATGCCTAGTGCAGTAGAGAGTGCTCCCATGTACTGCGGAGTGCTACCTATATTGTATGAGTAATGGGAATGTGGGTCGAGCACGCATGCTGCAATGTACAAATCATTGCATAGTTAGCATAACAAATACGAACATTGCAGAGTTGGCATAACAAAACTAAACATATTAATTCCACTAACCTGCTTGCACAAATGTGGTTTCTCTCGTTTCGGCAAACCTCTTTTCTAGGACTTCTAGGAATATCTTGTAATGGTCTCCGTGCTCCCACAAGCAATTGTTGTATTCATTCCGCACTATTGTATACTGCATCATTACACTACTAATCGTTGGTAACTTGTCTTGGTCCGCGAACCTCAACAGCCTGTACAAGGGTTCAACAGCCAAGACAATCCACTCCATCCACGCCCAAAACTCCTGGCCAACGAGGTGGTCATATATATACTTGCCCTCTGCCATCCCAGCCCACCTGCTAGCTGTCCAATCATGATGTGTCATCCACTGCTGAACTTCTCCTTTTTTTTGTGGAAATTGTTTAGAAAAACAAAGGTCATGCTAAACCTAGTGGCATTTGGCTGCACCAACTCTCCCCCAATGTGTTGTCGCATCTGATGGTGCAGATTTTTGTAGTTGTACATGAATCTGCAAATTCTCTTAGCCTGTCCCACAACCTGTCTGATTTCTAGCACATCACACACGTCTTTCAACATGAGATTTACAGTGTGTGCTAAGCATGACTGCCATATAATATGTGGAAATTGCACCCGTAACATCTAGCATGCCTTCTTAAAGTTGGCACCGTTATCAGTAACCATCTGTACAATATACTCTGCCCCAATTGCCTCAGCCATGACCTTTGTTATCTCGCCTAGTAGGTACTTGTGGTCCTGGACCTTCCCTGCGAATGAGCAAGGCATCGGTTAGTACATGTGGCATTGAGAGTCTTACGGAAGAGTAAAAACTAAACTAAATATTGGACCTGATGCATTGATGGTCTTATGAAAGAATATGGCACCATTGCAGTACACCATGAAGTTAACGATGCTCTGCTGAGTAGGCCTAGTCCAGACGTCACACATGACTATAACACCAAACGTGGCCCATTCGTCCTTGAACTTCCGAAGGTAATGGATTATCTCCTACTCGTTCTCGTCCATGTACATCCTATCTATCTCGTAGCCCTGTGGTGCATGAACCCCTGGGCCTAACTCCTGTGTCAGCTTGATTGCACCTGACCATTGCGGGCATAAGAGGTTAGTACAATCATCACACAAGTTGTAACTTACGACCATACAATCATTTCGTACCTATGAAATACGGGCAGTCCATTTTCTTTCCTGGAATTGCATTTGCATGAGCCCACTTGGACCATGCCCTCCCTAGACTATGTCTTTTACCCTTCTTGAGTGCGGTGTCAATACGGGGTTGCTGCGGGGCGCTACTCCGTGCAAGGTCAACATCGATGGGAGCTTGGCTTTCACGTGTTGATTTGCTCCTCCCGAATATTTTGCTGATAGTGGATTGGACCGTTGTCTTCCTTGAAGCACTCCTAGACCCCGAAGCTGGGGTCAAACCTTGGTTCCTAAGGTAGGCCTCTTCTTTGGAGGCTTTTAAGGCCATCTTGAGCTGCTCCTGCTCGGTACGGTACTCATTAGAGAAGGCATCCTAGTCCTCGAAGGCCTCCTCCTTACGAAGCCGCTTTGCCTCTTTCTCCTTCTTCTCGTCCCGACATCCACGGAGGTCTGCGAGCATAGCCTGCCTAACCACTTTAGGCACGCTAAGACAGGCCTTCACATCGCCAGCGCGGCCAGCCATATGTTGCTTTAGATGTGTCGCCCTTCCACCCTTCATGACATGACTGCAGTAGTTACACTTCGACCCGGGGCTGATACACTCTCCGTGCTCCCATACAGTGCCCTCACGATCTGCCATCACTAGCAGGTATAGACTATCATGGAACACAAAATTACAAAGTGTCAGCAAACTTATGCAATGGAAAGTTGGAAACTGCACAAGAATTTAAGTTGCATCTAGTAAGATAGATCATTAAAGCTTTTGTTATTACATCCAGTACTTGAGTCATAGCAGGTATAGACTATCATGGAAGGGATTATCATGAACAAAATCTAGTGTACTAATACACTACGAAGAAAGCGCAAATAATCCAAAAAGGAAATGAGCATTGGTATTTGCATTCTTCTCTACTGAAAGGAAGAGCACAGAAAGGGTGTTTGCTAGTAAATTTCATTCTTGTGTCAAGCTGTCAGTTAGTAAATTTCATGATCTGTCCTCGTGTAATTGACCCATAAATCAATAGGTTTTTGATCGAGTCCATGAATCAACTAGCATCCATCCAGTACATTTTCATCCATCAACTAGCATCAAGTCCATGAATCAACTAGCATCCATCGAGTCCATGAATCAACTAGCATCCATCCATCAGCAAACAAAGAATAACAAAGAACAACATAAATTTCTTGACTTACTAGTGTAATTTGCTTCGGCCGAAATTTCACTCCCGACGCCTGAGATTTCGCTCTCTACGCTCGAGATCGTCTCCCTGCTCACCGGAGACGGCCAGATTTAGCCGGAGCTTGCCTGGATCGGAGAGATCAGGTCAGCTCAGTACAGGAGGAGCTCAAGAACGAGAGGAAAGTGGTGCTGTCTGTACGCAAGAAACTGTGAAACAGAGGAAAGTGAGGCAGCCAGCAATGATTGAGCTCCTTTGAAAGTTCAGACCACAGTGGTAAACCACATGCAGGGAAATATCAATCCTATGAGATATTAGCACCTCTAGCTCAGTGGTAAATCTGAAAACTAGCAAATATAAGGTCCTGGGTTCAAGTCCTGGGTTAGAGACATATCTTTATGTGATTGCCATCTCTGTCTTCTAATCAGAAATATGTTTGGTATTTACATCAATTATAATGTTATTGTAAATGTATGTAGGAATATCACTTCAATCTCTTTCGAATGCACTAGAGATGGATAGAAAATGCACGCAGGACTTGAAGAAGAAAACACTTTGGATCAAGAAGATGGAACATGTATGTTATACCGTGTTGTTGATTAATGTTCTAATCGCTACAGCTCATGGGATATTGCAACGTAACAATTGGAACACATTTTTACTCTTATCTGTTAAACTGGCAAAAGTGTTGCTACTACATTGGTGTGTATCTTTAACAAACCCAGGTAGCTCGCATGACCATAATTACTCCATTTAATCATTAATCTTAGAACCCTGAGTTAAGTTATTCTTCAAGAATAGCCTAAGACATTTGAAAGTAATTTCGGATTACATTCAGTCATAAGGATATATAACCCGCGATCATATATTTTTGAAATATACGTCTCTTCTTAGCCTGTGATCTGTGTGTACATTTCAGATTAGGCAATGATGCATACATTTATTTAAGTGCTTTAGTGACTCTAGAACCAATCTGTTGCCTTGTACTATTCTGTTTGGCTAGAAAAGAATGCACAACACCATATTGAGTTTCCTGTCATTCCACATTCTGTCCAAGCTAGGCCTAAGTATTATTAGTGGTCATTCCCTTCCCTCTGGCCAGGCAGAAACGAATATTTTCTCATGATTCTCTCATGTACAAAGCTTCAATTGCCAGGTGTCATTAACTCATATTAATGCATGAGCAGATTCAAGTGGAGCAAATTACCAAGGAGCTGAATTCTGGAGCTTTGGAAATAGGAGGAAATGAAGGTTCAATGCCTACTACAAAGGGGTTGAATTCTGATGGTACTGACAATCCTAAAGAGAATGAGGTATTCCTTATCTGACCATCATGCCCCACCCCCTTTCTCTTGGCATTTCCTATTATCTATATGTTCCTGATCCGGCTGTTACATCAAATTGTTGTGCATGTAGTCCATATATATCTATAGCATAAAGGCCCAAGGAACTATCTGTACATTATTTTTTAGGCAGAGCTACGTGCTTATTTAAAAAACTCCTCATAGAAATACCTATTCCCTGCGTATGCATGCTATGGTGCTGCCTTCTACACGGATTCTATATTTTTCTTATGTATAGAGAACTGCATAGGCTAATATTTCTTGTCATGCTTTTAAGTGCATATTTCCATCCGACGCGGCGTAGCGCATAAACCTACCTAGTAGGTTTACAAGGTTGAGCTATTTTACGTTATCTTGGTTATTGTTTAATTCATTTTTTTGTCCGCACCAAAGGTAAGAATGTCCCCGGTCATAGTTCTGGGCACCCTCGAGCATTCTCAGACCGAGGTTCTAAGCATGCTTAGGCGTGAGGTTCCAAGATTATATTTGTGAGATTCTTTACCTTTACCAAGACACCCATCATGTTTATTCTTGAATTGTTTCTTTGTGGAGAAATAGTTGGTGAAATTGTTCCTGAAAGTTTTGGGTAAAGATGGTTTTAATTCAGAGACAAGAAAGATAGAAGTAGCATTCTAGGCTACATTGTGCTGGAGTGTTACAAATAGTGGATAGTAGTAGCATTTCAGGCTCAATGTTGGCTAGGTGTTACAAAGCAATTGGTCAATCCTACAAAGAATGGTCTGCATCAAACTTGATAAATTATTCCACAACATGTGAATTCGACTGAAATGGATGGTGCCTAGAGACTCCAAACTTGTGTCGAAATCTAGTTGGTTTTTCATTACTAGTCCTATAATTACATAAAACAGTAGTATTGCTAGCCAGTGTGTACAAAATGTGTGAACCGCACTCACTGCTTTATTGGTGGCAAGGCCAATAAACAAGTTAACAAAACAAACCTAGTAGGCTATATGATGCTGATGCAACAGCACATAAGCATTCCTCACCTTCCACATAAGCATTCCTCACCTTCCTTGTTTATAGAGTAATCCATTATTGATACTTGTGCAAAGTGCAAACTGCCCATGAAATCGGCGAACAGCCCATTGACCCCAATATTGTCGTTGATCCAATACTCATGCTCGTCATAAGAGTCCTGGTGGAAGTTGAAGTGCAAGAACTCGTTCTCGTTTAAAGTGTATGGATGCACCTGCAATGCATCATGATTTGTGATGGTAATGTCATCTTATACAACTCTGCTGAAGGATTTAAGTATTTATGCGGCGGAGATAATGTACCACTGTCATCTAAAGATCATTCACCTGCAGATTCAGAGCATGTGCTCGTGCGACGAGATCGGTTGGTGGACATAAGTGGTTATTTTTTAGGGAACAATTCTCAGTAATTCATTTTTCATCTACTAACCTGTTGGTTGATGAAAACATGATTCTTGATCTCGGGATATATTCCAACAACCCTGTTGGCATAAAGCGCGATCAATATACACTCGTCAAATGCGGTAATCTGGTATTTTCCTACAGTCCAGGATACTATTAGTAGCTGTGATGAAATACAAGGTTTTGTACGTTTAAGGGTGGCAATATGGTGATTAACAAGTATAAAACATGTTCATCAGTTGTTATTTGGACACTATAAAAGCCTCAACAAAATTAAATCATACCATTGTACTGCTGGTCCCGTAAACCGAAGCGTTGCTTTACCCTTAGTGATTTCAATTCTTTGAGTGAAGTCCACCGGAAGCAAACACAACACTAAAAGTCTTGACAATTTCAGAAACGGAATTGACTAGATGTTATTTTTCCCTACTTACAAACCATCCTGCCAAATTTACCCCTTCAACTTCATATGTCCTTCTGTCAGCAAATTATGTAGGGTTTAATGACATCAGTAGTGGCATCTAATGTTACATCGTGAAAACATAAAAGATGCCCCTCCTTTGATGTAAGTATGTCAGTCTCTATGAAGTATGCACCTTCTTTGACAGCCCTTTGCCAGAAGCCAAGAACCAATGTAGAGTTTGCACTAAGATAGTATCTCTTAGAGAATCCTCAATAGTGATAAAGTATTCTGAGCATCATTTGTCAGGTACTGGTCAAGCATATCAAGTCTTTTTGAGTGTGTTTAGTTAGTGAGATGATGTTGAATGGGATGGGATGGTCTTGTACCATTTGGTTCCATTATTTTAGGTGAATGAAATGGTTCAGCATCTATAGGGGATATTTCTCAAATTTGTATTACACCGTTCAGGATGGGATAGTTCCATTCAAGTAACCAAACACATGGATGATATTTTTTTGAACTATCTCATACATGTACCACTTGGTACAAGCAACCAAACACACCCTTTATCACACATGTGTTTCTGTAAAGTTTAACTTGAAATTTGTAAATTAACAGCAATGTAGTTGAATCTCAGGTGCCTTTAAAATATACAAACCAAACTTGAGAGAAAAACCAAATACTAACAATTTAGAAATGGAGTATAAATTACTGATGGGGACGGCGATCCCGATCTTTCGGTGAGATGGTGATACGTCGATTTGGGGGTGTTGATGGCACCGAATTTAGGGCTTCCTACCAAACAGGTCGGGAGCTTCACAATCGCATGCCAAATCAACACAGGTACACGATCCAAACGATCAATAGTTCCTGCAAGAAATCGAGAACCCGCAAGAACAAAGTATGAAGCAATCCGAAAAGATAGTATTGAAATCAAAGGAACAAGTTGATGTTCTGTTTTCTCGGCTCGGGCGGTCTAGTCGACATCGCAAACACGAGGAGGGGCGCTGCAGGGTCTACCAAACACAACAAAACCTAAGGGATGAAGAACAGGTGAAAACCTAAATAAAGGGTACCCACACAAGGGGTGCCCAAGGGGTGTCTTGGCACCGGAGAGAGTGCGCCGCCAAGGGAGGGGGAAACCCTAAGAGTACATGGGTCTTGGGCCCAAAAGAAAGGTGGCGTAGCACCCGAAATTTTTGTCCCGTGAGATTGTTCTGTAATTTCCTGTCGCTTCAGGAGGAATTTGGCCTTGGGACCAGATCCATTGGAAAGGTTATCTCGATATCTTTCAAACGAGTGGTCGAACGTAAAAACGGAGTTCGGATGTGGCCGTGGCATCCGTTTGAAGTACTGCTGCTCCTAGATGGCCGAACCGGACTCAGCGATGAATTGGGCTTGATCTTGGGCCTTCCTTGGCGCGTGGGCTATCCTCAATGGATATTCTTGACGTGTTGGGCCAGCAAAGGTGGGTGGAAAGGCCTTGCTTCCGGATTAAGCCCTCCAGGCGTCGTAGTCGTAGTAGCGGTCGTAGGGGAAGAAGGGGCAGCGGTTGTATCCTTGGTTGGGATGTCCTCATCAATTACTATCCCAAAATTTACCTATAATATTATTTTATTTTTATTTGTGCACTTTGTGAATTTTTTGAATTTATTAGATTTTTTGGAATTTATTTGAATTTATTTCAAATTAAGTATATTGGCCTTTTGAGAAAACTAGTTATATATAGATAAATCTATATAAAGTTTAGCTCAAAATATTTTATTTGAGTTCAAAATGTCTCAAAGTATTTATGAGAATTTTATTGGATTTTTCCTGATATTTTTGTGCACACGGGGCCGTGCTCGTGTGGCCCATCCATCTCGCGTCATCAACCCGTTAAGCCTAGTTGAGTCTCAGCCGTTGATGTAGATCGGACTGCCACGGTTAGATAATGAGGTTGGAAACCCTAGCGTGTGCTAGCCATTGGATCAAGATTCAACGGTGCTGTTTGAGTCGTGCCGGTCTAGGATAGTTTAGATCGTATCCGTTGATTTTGGAAAGGGTGGATCTAATCGTGCCACGTTAGAGGTGATCGTAGCCATCCATTGTTGATCGGATGATCGACCATTGTCATCTTCATGAAGGATTTACTGTTGTATCGGATCCGGACTACGTCACCGTGTGCAGGATGAATCCATCTCGGACACGGCAGTTGAGAGGCCTATTTAAGTCGTGGACCCCGCCTGAAATTCGCCGTGAGCCACTGCCCTTTTTTCCCAGATGAAGTTGCTCAAGACGCAGTGGAGAGGGAGATCGACATCGTCGTGTTCCCGGAAGCACGCCACCACCTTCAACCATTGAGATCTCGCCGTTCGTTGCACCATAGAGGAAGACGAAGGCATCTACGGGTTCATCACGAGGAGCTCTACCAGATCCATGCAAGGACACAAGGCAAATCGCAAGGAAACACCGTTCGAGAGGTCTTCGTCCCCAGCTCCGATGGCCGTGGCGCCAAGCTCGCTGTCAAACTTGCGATTAGTTGTGACCGTTGATTTCTAGATCGATGATCGGGATAGTGTCGCATGTACGCGATAAACATTAAACCGCTTGGTTGATTGTGACCATCGGATCTCGCGTTCGGTCTAGATCATGCCGATTTGCGAGCTAGTCACGGTCAGACGCGTGGTGTGCATAGTTCGAGGCACTGTGAACCGCATTTATGATGGACCAAAGAAGGTTCGTAGACCAAGTCTATGGACCACACCATGTGGCAGCATGTGATTGGTTCGGCTTGGTGCTGACACAATAAAGTGATTTTTCAGTTTAAAAATAATTCAGTTAATTATTTGATTTTTTAATTTTTTGATTTTAGAATATTTGAATTTTCTTCGAGCATGTTCTCATACGAGCTCCGAACGAGGTGATTAAATTTTTTTAAAAATTGTAAAATTGAGATTTATCTAATGGTGAATTTTATTTGACTTTTTGAGTTCATTTGCTCTTTGTTTTAGTATTTATTTGTTTTATTTCTCGATTCGCGTAGAAGTTGAGTTGTGCGACGCATTGAAGGAGGATCCATCAACCCATGACCAAGGTCCAGAGCAAGAATAAGGGCTTTTATAAGGCAAGTTGTGCTGTGATCATGTTGAACCCATGTTTATAAAATTATTATATTGTTTTACTTTATTGCATTTTATTTCACATATACAATTGTTTCAAAATAAATTGAAACTTAGCTAATCTACCAATTTAATCTATACCCTACCTTGTCATTTGTACACCATGATCTATTGTCACCCTAGATTGGTTCGCTATAGTTGGTTAATATAAAATCAACATGGAATGGTTAGACTGTCATAGTTTGCTTAGCCATGCCACGTCATCACATGTACTTGAATCATTGATAATTAATCTTGACTAATGGAATATGGAACAATGTTATGAACTTGTGTGTCATATGTGGTCACATGATGAGATTGAGTTGTTGTGGTGATGGATGTCATGTAACGATATTGAATTGTTGATGGCACGTGTGTTGGTGATATGCCCTTGAAGCAATCATAGAGATGATTGTATCACGCCTTATGTTTATGGAATTGTATATTTGATTGTCCTTGATTGGATTAATCAACAAGTAAGTGATTTTTTCGTGAAACTTTTTCCATATATTGATATTATTCAAGTTATCTCTAGTTGGTAATCATATAAGGACATATATAAGTAGACTAGTATATATATTGGTTGATGGTCACGTTTCAAAGGTCATAGATATGGAGATATCAAATCAATAATATGGACACATGTTAGAGAACATGATGTTAGATATTGACCCACTATGAGACACTGCGAGAACGTTGTATTCTTTCATGTCAACAGTTGGTCTCATATACAATGTGCATGTTAAATCCTTCGACTTGAGATTGTCGCATATACTCAAGATGCGTAATAGCTTGCTTTGGGGTCATCAAACGCTACTCCGTAATTGGGTAGTTATAAAGATGGCTTTCAGTTTTGTCATGAAATATGCTGTGAGGCGTGGTCAATCAAGATAGGATTTGCCCCTCCATACAACAGGAGAGATATATCTAGGCCTCTCGAGTGATCGGATTCTGGAAAATACATGGCCATGCTACTCGAGTAAAGAGTTACTTGAGTCATCAAGTAAAGAGTTACTCGATATATTCAGGGAACCCGAGTCATGTCATCAAAAATAGTGGTCGAACCATCCAAACAAGGATGACAACAACTCGCCTTGGGTTTGATCGATATCGTGAGACAAAAGGAAATGCATATAGGACATTGTTGAGGTTCGTCCGATCTTTACATGTACTCGGGAGTCGGTAAGTCCTGCTAGGAGCTGCTATCGACTATTGGTCAAATGCTCGATGGTCGAGTAAGTGGGTGTACCTGATGATTGAGTAGGAGTATTCAATGATCGATAGGGGTGCTCTAACCATGTCCGAGTGCATGTGAACCTATAGGGTCACACACTTAAGGGGTTGGAATATAGTGGTACGGATTGGATCCGTCACTAATGGCCCAAGTGGGCTTTGACCTTCAGTTGGGCCCTAATGTAGGGGGCCGCTGTAGGGGTTGGGACAGCTATTTAAAGAGGGTTCATGGTTGCAATCGAGAAAGATTAGACAGCGCAGCCACTGAAACCCTAGTCGTCACTACTTGAGCCTTCACGTGCACGCCGGTGTGATAGCATCTAGGCCCTCTAATTTTAATCTTATATTTAATTGTATGGTTTTGGTATTGATGACTAAGTCAATGACCTCTAAACAATGAAGAATACTTGTTGAAGTATCGAAAAAGGCATAAAAAAGTCAAGATTAAGGCTCTTTGTTACTAGCTTTGGCTTAGGAGATGATTCAAGCCAAGTAGCTAGATTTATTTTAGTTTGGCCGTACTATTAAGATGGATTGTGCACTAGTTAAAATATTGGTTTATAGGTTAAGACTAATTAGGTTGCTTGGAGTCAAAATCTTTTAGTCATCCTTTCTTGAATCAGTCCTTCCCAAATAAGCTCTATGTGTTTCCTCAGACTAAATATTATTGTTCTTTCCTTAAGTCCGGCGCAATCTTAGTCAAAATTCTATTTTCATCGGACCATTCCTATTTAGTCTGGTGCAAGGTTTGCTTTCGCCGGACCATCCTTTTTGGTCTATTGTTAAAAGCTCCTTGAATAAAAGTTTAACCGAGCGTATCTCTTTCACGACTGACTATATTAATCTTCTCATAAAAGTTAGTCTGGTGCAAGCCCATCTTTGCCGGACCTTTTTCTTTTAAGTCCGTGGTGAAAGTATTCCTTGTTTAAATCAAAACCGAGCGTACGCCATCCACGATGGACCAAAGTTTGCTAACACAAAATCTAGTCCAGCGCAGATGCATTCCTCTCAGTTAGACTCATATCTCTGATTTCAAAAAGTTCGTTGGTATAAACTTCCTTGAAATCCTTCTACTGCGGACCAAATTTTTCGGTCTGGTGCACATGTCCAAGTTTACATCTTTTGCCGGACCAAAATATTCTGAAATCCTATGTACACCGGACCAAGCAAATTTAGTCCGGCGCAAATGCTCTTTTCAACAACATTAGTCCGGAGTACAAAGATCTAATCTCTAAGCCTATTTTTGCTAAGTCCGTTGCAAATGTGATAGCCTATTTTTGACAGTCTGACACGTTCCAACGGCTCCTGTGGTAGGTGTAATGGCTATTTTTAGCTCAAATGGCTATATAAGCATCTCCTGAGCCTTCTACCAAAGAATTTTTTGAATATCCTTTGATATCCTTGACATCTTAGCATTCTTGAGTTTCCATTCCACCAAGGAGGCTGTGCTTAAACTTTGAACTCCAAAACTTAACACTTTTAAGTGTTTAGCTCCAAGCTTAGTATAATTAAGTGTTGTGCTAGTGAACCAAGAGACAGGGTTTATGGATAGTCTATTACTCTTGGAACTAAGTGTTCCTAGACAGTTTGGATGAAGTATTGGTGCGACATATCCAAAGGTGTTTGTGGAAGGCCACCACTGGTTGTGAAGAGGTTGGGACTCACCTCACCGAAGTGGTGAAAGAGTCACCCTAGTGGAGACCAAAGCCACTACGCCTGGCTTTGGAGGAGCTATACTTCGAGAGAAGTGTTCTATGTCGAGTAGGAGGTTGGCTCCGAACCACGGGATAAATTCTGGTGTCTCTTGTGCAAGTTCTTGCTTTTGTGATATTTTCTCGCTGCCTTTTAGTTATCTGTGCTTTATTTTCTTTCACTTGAATCTGGTAACTAAAGTACTTAAGCAAAGATATTTGTTCTGTGATTAATTCTGAAATATTAAAAAGTTGCCTATTCAACCCCCTCTAGGCCAACTTGATCCTTCATGGTGCTGGCACACTGTCGCACGGCGTTCCTTTCCCAAACGTGTGGATACCGGTAGAGGTGTTGCTGCTACTGCGACACTAATCGGGACGGACAATCAGCCACCGCACGAGGAAGATTGACCATTGCAACTAGACATGAACTTTGTTGATTCGGGCTACATCAACTTCCTTCCGCTGCACTGCGCATCTAGTGGTAACGATCCATGATCATATATCTACATTGCTTCCTGGTTTACGAGGTAGAAAAATTTTAATTGTGCGCTAGCGTAGCCTACCCGTATCCCTTCAATGTGGTGCTTAGTAATCAACTAGGGTAGTTATGATTTAGAATGGGGCAAGTGGCGAGGGGCAGTTGCCAAGGTGGGCCGTATGGCAGAGGGTATGTGGAAGTCTTTCTTTAGTCACTCTAAGGACTTAACCTTGTAAGCCTTTGACTTTAGTCAATCATGCAACCACATGTCTAGTATGGGTATAGGACAGCCTAGCTGATTAATTAGCAATGTTTTAGCTTTAGTACTACCAATGGTGGTGTGAGTCTTGGGTTGTGGTAACCAGTCCTCGCATAGGTGTCTCGCATGGTGCAAGAGGGGGTCCTAGATGTGGTAACCAGACCTACTAATGTCGAAACCTTAGCGAGTAGTACTGAGTTAAGGTAGAGTTTTGTAAAGGTTTTGTCATGATCTCTCCGCCGACACACCAAAAGAAGTGTGTCAATAGCTTGGCAACAAGAGATGATTATGTCGTTTAGGTAAAGTGCATAACCTCTATAGAGTGTAAATCTATTTGAATAGCCATGCTCGCGGTATTGAGCATATCTCAGGAATTACAGCTAAGGGTTAGACTTTTGCAAAATAAAACTTGGGATGGATGGCAGATTGCCATGGGAGGTTGAATCTTGACTTAGGACTGGAGACTTGGTTTACTTAAGAAATGTTGAAATTATTACCTATTGTTATTTGTTCTACTGCCTTTTCAATCTATTTATTGTACTTACTCATAAATGCTACTTTATTGCAAAATAGCCATGCTAGCCATTCCTTTGGAATAAGCCTTGCATATAGGTAAGATAGAATTGCATTCTATGCACAGCTTGTTAAGTGCTTTAAGTACTCACCCTTGCCACCAACAATATACCAGTTGAGAAGTCTACATCAGTACTGGTGAAGGAGTACTAGGAGGAGACAAATGGTTAGGATGCAAGGCTTGTCAGTTGCCTGTGGTATACTAAAGGGTTATCTACGTTTTCATTCTGCTGCAGTTTAATTTATTATTCATTCTTGTGAGGCAAGGTCATGTAAGTTGACCATATGGTCATTCAACTAGTAATATTTAATATATGTTGTCTTTTATTTTGTTTCCACTGTGTATAATTGTGATATTTACTGATGTTGAGTATATGTGTACTAGCGTGATCCTGAACTAGTGCAGTATACACAGAGGGTCCAGATTTACATATTCGGGTCCTGACAAATAAGTAGTATAAGGACAACGATAGAGAGGTGCCCTGTGAATGTCACCTAAATCTAGTCTAATTAATTCCCGCTACCAAGGGAAAAGAAATTAATTAATCAAGAAGGTTTCTTCACCCTATTTAATGCCAATTAAATAACGCAAGAAAGCTAGTATTTCAAAAAATATAGTTGAAATGCTTCATTAGATTTACTCCAGAAGCATAAGCATATTCAAGTTGAGTTTAAAATAAAACGTATACATGCAATGTGTCTTCTGTCTCATTGCTAACTCAAATATGTAGTGAGAAATAGCAACAGATGCTAGAGGTTGAAATGAACTTCTTCAATCACTTAGCTTGCAGAAGGAAGAACAATGGGGATCATGGAACTACCAGGAGAACAGCAGCAGATAAGAATGTGAGCATACAGAAAGGAGCCATACTGCTCCTTCTCCTTCCTTCCTCTTAATATGTCAAACTTGACTTCAGGAAAGAAGAGCTCTAACATAGATCTCCACGCCCTTTATTTATAGCAGTGTTTACAATCTATTCCAAATCTATCTCTAATTCTGAATTTATCTCTAACCAATTTTATCTCTAATTTAACCATACTCTATCCCAACACTTTCACTCAATATGGGCTAAAAATATAAATCATGCCCATCTTATTACATATTGTAGCACTCACGTTAGGACCTAACTCTTTAGTGATGCAATCAACCAATTATTAACTAGACTTGACGTACTCCAACTATAGAATTTTATCATCTAACTTCTCCTTGATAAGAACCTATCCATATCAACATGTTTGGTATGATCATGTTATACCAGATTGTTATCAATGTTATAGGCAGATTTATAGTCACAATGCAATACCAAGGGTACACTCAACACTTGAAGTTCGAACAATAAATTCTTCATCCATATCATCTCACTCAAACTTAATGCTATTGCTCTATGTTATGCCTCTACAGTAGATTGAGCCACAACATCCAGCTTCTTACTCCTCTATGATACAAGGTTACCGCTCATAAAGATGTGGCATCTAGATGTAGACCTCCTATCATCTGTATTGCTTGCCCAATTAGCATCACAATATCTTTCCACATTCAAGTGTTGATTTTTCTTGAAGCAAAGTTCTTTCCTAGGGCTTCTCTTAAAATATTGTAGGATTTGAAAGATAGCTTCCATATGTCCATCCTAGGATTATGCATATATCAACTTACCACACTCACTGCATATGAAATATTAGATCTTATATGACACAAGTAAATGAAATGCCCAACTAGTTTTTGATAAGCCTTTTTATTAACTGGATCACTAGATTGAGCAAAGAGTTTGTGATTCCTATTAGTAGGTGAAGCAATAGGGTGACACACAAGTATACTTTGCTAACAAATCAAGGACATATACTTCCTTTGAGAGAACTATCCCATTTAGAAACCAAGCGATCTATAGATCCTACTCCCTGAATAAGCTGAGAGGTTCCATCAACTATGTGAATAGTTTCAGAATGTGTATATGGAATATAGGATACAAATACTCTAAGAGAATATGTGACATGCTTAGATGCCCCTGAATCTATGATCCAATTAATACAAGGATGCTTATATGTGCATGCAAGTGTCTATGCCTGAGTACCCTCGCCCACATGGGATGTAGTTGGCAATGTTACCAAAGAAGGTGGTAGGTGTTGTCGTAGAATCTTGAGAAGACTATAATGCTTTGCCCTTCTGTTATTGCTCCCACTACATAGCCTACTCGCTTATCAGAGTAACATACATGCTTGCTTCTTTCATAGCCATATTGACTCTAGGGCCACCTATGCCCCTGCCTAGATCTTCATGATCTCCACCTCGGTCTCCACCATACCATGGGAGAGAACATGCCCAACTTATGTATCCTCTTACACCACAGTTGTAGCACTCCCTTTCATTAAGTGCAAAATAGGTAAATCTGACTGGGTTATTGCATCTCATCACTTGTAGTTGAACTTCCTTTTGCACCATAGCTGAAATCGTCTCCTCCATAGTAGGTAAGTTCACCACGTGAAACATGACAGCTCTCCTATTCTCAAATTCTAGGTTCAACCCCTTTAAGAGGCATGTGACCCGTCTATGTTGCAGCCACATTATCACTAGCACATGTTAATTATAGTGGATCGTAATGATCTACGTCCACCCATAACTGTTGCAACTCACTTACATACTCTTGGACAGTCTTCTCCTCCTGTTGTAGGGCATCCACCTTGCCTTGAACCTCCACCATCCTCATCACATTGCCTGCCCCAGAGTACATGTCACTCAGTGTCTTCCACATCTCTGATGCGCTCTGCATCCTCTCCACCATCCGAGCGAGATCGATGGAAACAATGAAATCAGTAACCAAGCTACTACCACAGAGTTGGTGGTGTTCCATATCCTCCAATCTATACTTGCCTTATCTATAAGCTTAACACAAGTCTCCTATAGTTAGTGCTCCACTCCCTTCATCCTCAGAATTAGCTAAGCTCTTCAAGACCAACTTAAGTAATTCTTGCTCCCTTCCAACTTCACAACATTTGGCATAGCTCTAGCTTCAATTCAAATGATTTTGTACCAATCCTCAGATTGATCATACCCGTTGCTAAAAGATCTTATAATATACTTCTCATATCACCCTATGTGACCAATAAGAAAGTCGACTAAACAATCGTCCTCCTCCTCTCTTCAGTCACCTTCATTGTAGCATTCTTCTCCTACTTCTTTGCAACCTCAATCTCCTCCAGAGTCATCTTGTATGAACAACTGGAGCAATGCTAATCACAAACCTATATTGCACATATCTCTATGATCACGACAATCCTTTAAGCATCAATGTCAACAAAAAACACAGACGTGGCACCTCTGATATACAGGCAGATAATAAATATAAACAAAAAACTCTCTTTTCTCTCTTTTTCTTTTCTTTCCTTCTTATTTTTTTCCTTTGCTTTCCTTTGGCTGACTCTTCCTTTTCCTTCCTTTCTCTCTCCCTGTATTTCCTTCTTATTTCTTTCCTTTGGCGAGCCCTTCCTTAGCCGACAAGAGGGCAGTGACCATCCGTCTAGATCTATCCGGCTAAGGGCAGTGACCATCCGTCTAGATCTATCTCTGAGGGGCAACGTTGATCCAATGACGGCCTCTAGCAACAGCGTGGCACCCCTCAAGCAACCCGAGCAGTGACAGTGGCCCCGAAAGGTCCGAGTGGCGATGCGGCACCCCTGAACGATGGTGGTGGGGAAGCGACAACGGATCAATGCAGATGGCAACGACGGATCAGGAATGGCTCAAAGGTATGGCAATGATACTATGTAGATTGAAGAACCATGTGTCCTATTAGATCTCCACACCCATAATTTATAGTGTTGTTTGCAATCTATTTCAAATCTATCTCTAATTTATAGTGTTGTTTGCAATCTATTCCAAATCTATCTCTAATTTTGAATTTATCTCTAGCCAATTTGATCTCTAATTTAACCAGACTCTATTCCAACATCTAATAAATTCTAGCTAACAAGAAAAAGGAAATTAATTACTCAAGAAGGTTTCTTCACCCTATTTCATGCCAATTAAAGAACTCAAGAAAGCTAGTGTTCTGCAAAATCCAGTTGAAATGCTTCATTAGATTTACTACAGAAGCATAAGCATATTAAACTTGAGTTTAAAATAAAATGTATACATGCGTTGTGTATTCTGGCTCATTGCTGACTCAAATATATAGTGAGAAATAGCGACAGATGCTAGAGGTTGAAATGAACTTCTTCGATCACTTAGCTTGCAGGACGATAAACAATGGGGATCATGGAACTACAGGAGAACAGCAGCAAATAAGAATGTGAGCATACACAAAGGAGCCCTGTTGTTCCTCCTCCTTCCTTACTCTAAATCTGTCAAACTTGACTTCAGAAAAGAAGAGCTTTTCCACTCTTTTTCTCCTTGTTTTTCTTTTGAAGTGCTGATGAGCTTTTAAGCAGCCTGCCCAGTCATTTGCAGATACTTCCTGCACCAGGTAAGAACTGAGAAGAAAGTCAATGCTGCAAGTCCTATCTTATCTTATCACTAGTATACTTGTTTCAAGTAACTTGAATACTACTCTTGCTTATGTAGCACCCTATAACAGCCTTTGCACCTTGTGTTATGACCTCTTGTCAGGATGGCTCAATTGTGACGGAACAGTTTGTTGAAAAATTAGTGTCTTAAAGGCAGACTATTGGAAATCCAAATTAAAAGTTGCTATTTATTGATAGTTTTCCCAGTTAAATTCTAGCTATGCGAAGTTTACTAAAGAAAATTCAGAAAGATTATCCTTTTTCTTAATTACAATTGAGAAAACTTGTAATGTAAAAATGGGCCATGTTTCCTAACGAGGTTATTGAGCCTAATTAAGTTTTAACT
Source organism: Guadua angustifolia (assembly GCA_036346375.1). Classification (NCBI taxonomy): domain Eukaryota; kingdom Viridiplantae; phylum Streptophyta; class Magnoliopsida; order Poales; family Poaceae; genus Guadua; species Guadua angustifolia. Next base: position 53,003,673 of record CM070504.1, on the reverse strand, counting down.
TGTAGAATGAAAGGAGTTCAAATTTGGGTGTGTATGTAGTGGATATGAATGGAAAGACAGAACGAGTTAAATAATAAAGCCTTTTCTACTATGCACAAGTAATTGACGAAACATTTTATTCAAAGAAACAAAGAGCCGAAAGAGTTCATGTTACTTGCTTCTTCATTTCTTCTTGAACTACCACTATAGGAAAACCAATATTTTTCATCGGCCAAAATTGTATTTTCGTCGGCCTAACAAAAGTCGAGGATTAATATATATATTTTCGTCGGCTTAACCCGAGCCGACGATTACTACAGATATTTTCGTTGGCTTCACAATAACTGACGATTAATACATGTATTTTCGTCGGCTATATTTCAGGCCGATGAAAAATGGAGAAGTTAGGGTTCGTGCCCTCTGCTGCGGTTACTATGTTTTCATCGGCCGTTACCCAACCGTCAAAAATATAGAAGTTAGGGTATTAGGTCTGTGAGCCATGGTAACTATGTTTTCGTCGGCTCTAAACAAAGCCGCCGAAAATACACCTAGTTTTTCGTCGGCGCGCACTCGAGCCGACGAAAATCTGTTGTTTTTGACGCGGACCGAGGGCGGCAAAATCTGGCGTTTAGTTACACGGTGAGCCTGCTGTTTATCTATACTCATGGTCGATTCGCCACACATCCCAAGCCCCGCCCAAGCGCCCTCCTAGCCCGCCGCCGCCCGCCCTCCTGGCCGTCGCCCTCCCAGCCCCTGCCCGTGCGCCTCTCCCCGGTGGGTGACCCTTTGGGGTCTAGGGGCGCCTCTGATGAAGATGTGGGCCATCGTGACCCATTTGGTATTACCTTTATTGTCGGCGATGACCCCCTTTCAGTAAGGGACGAGGGCCACGTTAGTTTCACCTTCAGGGTTATTCACCGTGGGGTACCCCTGGTATGTGTATTCGTCACCCGGCCTATATAAGGGCCTTCTGGTGCATGGGAAAGGGGGACGACAAGTCGAACAAGCAAGAGTTCCGCAGTAGAGCCTAAGGAAGAACTTGTAACTCCCAAGCTCTGTACTATACTAGTTTGAAACACTCTTTAAACAATCTAGCAGGAAGTAAGGCTATTACCCGAGGCAAAGGGGGCCTGAACCTGGGTAAAATCTCTGTGTCATCCCTAGTTCATAACCGTCGGAATTTGCCGTGTGGGAGTCTCTAGGGTTTTCACCCTCTAGGGTTAGCCAGCCACGAAGACGCCCTCCTATCGAACCAAACCGGTCTCAGAGATCACGGGCTGTCGGCGGAATCTGTTGTGAGGCGCGCCAGTAGGGGCTAGTGGTTGGTTTTCCCGGCTAACTCCCCGGCGAACTTCGGTGTTCTTTCTTCAAGAAGTCAGCCCGCGCGTCTGAAGATGGCGGGTTCTCAGCATCAAGGAGCGGCGGGGGTGAGCGGCGCTCAGGGCGCATCCCGGCAATCTCATCGGTCGAAGGACCGTCTCACCCCACCCCCGCAGGGCGGCAGTGTGGCTCCGTTGGAAGCGGTGGAGCACCCTGTGCGACGTCGGCTGGCCATGGAGGCCGCCACTCCTGCCCAGAATCTGCACGCGGTTCGTGCCCTCCTGGACCACCCTCCGGTGGAGTTCGCAGGAGATTCTCCGGCCACCCCGTGGCTGCGAGATATTGCCGGTCTCGTGGATGCGGCCCAGCTTCGGGTAAGGCTCCCCGACCGGCCGGGCACCGCCGGTGCCTGTTTGCAGAGCGCATCTTTGGCGCTCTCGAGCGTCTAGCCGCCCAAAGGCAGCTCTCGGCGAGCGGGCGGAGCCAAAAAAACGTCTTGTTGGCTGGTCCGATTCAGCGGGACCGTGGGGACCTTGGTCGCGCGGATGAAAGCGCCATGGGTATGGCGATGATCTCCGTGGCGCTGCGGCGCCACCGGTTGAGGCGCCGCCCACGGGCGAGTGGTCTCGAGCGGCGGAGCCCCTCCATGGCTCTCGATCTCGGACTAAGGAGGAGGTTCACTCCTCAGACTCTATAAAGAGCAGTCCTGCGCTCTCGAGAGCGATCTCGGGACCGGGCCCCGATGAATGGTGGGGCTCCCTCTATGGCGTCGGGTGCCAAGCCTTCTCCGGCAGCTGCTGGCTGCGTGGCGTGGCAGGACGAGTTCCACCGGCGTCCGTGGAAAAATATGGCGGCACCACCAACAGGAAGAGTTCCTCGGTTACACGGCGGTGGTGCGGGCAACAAGCGGGTCTGAAAAGATCATGGCCAACTACCTTCCAACGGCCTTGGCGGGTTTTGCAGCTCTTGGTATTAAATCTCCCATGGTCGGTGCGCTCGTGGGGGAGTTATCGACCTCTTTGTCGCCAACTTTCGGAGCTCTATCTTGTGGCCGGGCGTGGAGGGCGACCTCCACGCTCTGGAAGCGAGAAAAGAGTCGCTCGCGACTTCATTCGGCGGTTTTATCCTTTGCCGCAACCACGATCCCCATCTCGGAGCAATCGGTCGTCATCGCCTTAGAAGATCGTCTGTGACGCAAGATGAAGGAGAAGATGGCCACCGTACTATCGCACCACCTCAGAGCTCTTCTCCTCGCACATAAGTGTCGTGGGCATGAGGTGAGGGCAGCACTGTACCCAAAATTGGCCAAGGCAAGGATAAGGCCGGACCTCAAAGGGTTTGACCATTCGAGTAAGAAGCGCTGGCGGCAGAAGACCAGGCGGGTCTTGGCAGCGGCCCGATGACGAGACCGCGCATGAGCCTGCCCGCCGCGACCAACGATGACCGCCGTGGCGGCGTGGCGACCGTCGAGACCGGCGTAATGATCGCCGTGACCGACGCGAAGACCGCCCATGATGCGTGGGAATGACCACCGTGAAACGAAAGAAGGCGAGCTCTATTGCGATCCATCGGACCAACACCCATGACACAGGCGGCTATCGGGTCGTGGGCAAAATAATGAAAGCGGCTCAAGGCGCGCCCCCACGATGATCAAGGCGAAGATCTGCCCGTATCTTTCCAGCCAGGCGGACCCGTCGTGGCCTACATTGACGGTGGTTCATCCACCTTTTCCTCAACGCCGCTTATAAGCGGTTGAAGAAGTGTGCGCCCGGCGTCGGGCCCGGCGGGTCGGATCTTTGAAGTGGTCGGCAGACCCTCACTTTCGGTCGGTAAACCACCACGAGGCGCCACCGTGAGGCATCTCCCGATCGTGGTGTCGCCCACCATTGAAACGTCTTGGCTAGAAGCGCGTCTTTGGTGGGCGGAGGGAGTTCCATCAACCTCCTGTCCTCTTCAGCATTCCTGGCGCTCCAGATCCCGCGGCAGGATCTGCGCCCAGCTCTGCCCATCTTTGGGGTAGCCCTAGAGGCCGGCTTAATGCCCATGGGTCAGGTGTGCCTCCCCATCACCTTCGGGGAGGAAGACAACTACCGCACCGAGATGGTGGATTTTGAGGTCGCCGACTTCGACCTCCCCTACAATGCCTTACTCAGCGGACAGGCGTTGGCCAAGTTCATGGCGGCAACCCACTATGCTTACATGGTGGTGAAGATCTGGGGGCCAGTGGCCCCATCGTGATCCGGTGGATAAATCCGAGGCCTTCTTGTTGCCACAAGTATCTTGTTGGACATGGCCGGTGCCACTGTGTCGGGTGCCCCGCGCCACTTCCTCGAGGAGCCCTCGAGGCTGGACCAGCGCCTCACAGGCTCTGTCGGTGAGGTCAAGGTGGTCGCCACGAGTCTTGAGCGAACCCCGAAAGACCGTCAACATTGGCGCCAACCTCAGCGCCAAATAGGAAGGCGCGCTCGTCACCTTCCTCGATCTAACTCCGGCGTGTTACTTTGGCAACCGTCGACATGGTAGGGTCCCCAAGGAGGTGATCGAGCACCGATTAACAACGCTCCCCGAGCGCGTCGATCCGTGAAGGTCGGAGGCGGCGCCGAGCGTAAGATGCCATTCGGGAGGAGGTAGAAAAGCTGTTGGCGCGAGGATCGTCGAAGTCTCTCATCTGAGTTGCTTGCCAACCATGCTTGTCAAGAAGTCAACAACGGAAGTGGGCGCATGTGTGTTGACTTCACCGACCTCAACAAGGCCTGCCCGAAGGATCCATACCCCCTGCCGCGAGTCGACCTCATTGTTGACTCCACGGCAGGTGCGAGTGCGAGCTGCTACTTGTGCTTCTTGGATGCGTACTCCGGGTACCACCAGATCAGCATGGCGCTTGAAGATGAAGAGAAGACTGCTTTTGTAACCCCTACGGGTGTTTACTGTTATGTAAGAATGGCTTTTGGTTTAAAGAATGTCGGTTCTACTTACCAACGTGCCATGCATATCACTTTCCGCCCCCAAATAGGGCGAAACCTTGAGGTCTACGTTGATGATTTAGTTGTGAAGATTAAGAAAAGCGAAGAGCTGATCCAAGACCTGGAGGAAACCTTTGCTAACCTCCGGAAGAATTGCTTGAAGCTCAATCTGAAAAATCGTGTTGGTGTGCCCTCAGACAAAATTCTTTGGGTTTCTGGTGTCGGTAGAGGTATTGAAGCCAATCGACAAGATAGCGGCCATCGAACACATGAAGCCGCCAGGTGCGACTCAAGCAAGTTCGATGCTGGCGGTCGCTTTGGCCTCCTAGGGCGATTCATTGCGGTTGGGGAAAAAAGCTTGCCTCTGTTCAAGCTATTGAAGAAGACCAACCATTTTGAGTGGACGGAGGAAGCCCGAAGGCATTTGAAGATTTGAAGTAATACCTGTCCTCTCCCCCGGTCTTTGGTCTCTCCACCGGGTGAGCCGTTGCTCCTATACATAGCTGCCACTCTGAGGTGGTGGCGCCGTCTGGTGCGGAGAGGAAGGTGTCGAAGCGATCTACTACATCAGCAAGGTGTTACACGAAGCAGAAACCCGATACCCGCAAGCTCAGAAGATGTTGTACGCAGTCCTGGTGGTGTCTAGGAAGCTGCGACATTATTTTCAAGGGCGGGAAATTACCTTGGTCATGGCTTACCCTCTGCGAGATCCTTCTGGCAAAGCGAGGGTCGAATCGCTAAATGGTCGGTGGAGTGAGAAATTCAACCTCAAATTTGTACCCATACCGCCATCAAGAGTCGAAAATGGCGGAGTTAGTCGTCGAGTGGACTCTGCAACTCCGAAGCCGAAGAAGTGCCGTGCCTTCTCCTGGACCTTATTCTTTGATGGCTCGTTCGAAATTTGGATGGCGCGAAATTGAGGTTATCTGGTCTCCCGGCCGCGACATCCTCCGATGTGTAGTCGCCCTCGACTTCAAGGCCACGAACAACATAGCTGAATCTGAAGGCTTCTTTGGCGGTGCGCATCTCTTCGGCGTTGGGCATTGGCGTCTCAAGTCAAGGTGACTCACTTTGCTAGTCATCAATCAAGCGCGGAAGGAGTTTGGTGTTCCGACCCCACCATGGCGGCGTGCTTGGCGGAGGTTGAAGAATGGGCGTCGCTTTAAAGGGCTGAGGTATATTCATATCCCCGTGCGACAACCACCTTCTAGACGGGCTTCGCGGCTCGTGTCCTCAAGGGCTTCCGTTCGATCGGGGTCTTGAAGAAAGGCTATCGCGGCCGTCCGCCGCAACCCACCCAGTCGGTGGGGATGATGGTGTCGTTGTCGCGACCCGGTTGAGTGGGGGCGGCGGCAAGGCGTTCGACCTCGGCTCAAGTGGGGAAGCGGTGCGGCTGCGCGCCTCCGGTTTAGGGAGGATGGCGGCGTGCCGCTTCAACCCCGAGCCCCGAGGGAAGGCGGTGGTCTTTGCCAATGCGGCACCGAAAAGCTTGGCCCGGCAGATGCGGGCTAGCAAGTGGTCGCCATGCTTGGCGAGGAAGATCGGTGGATGAATCCTATCCTAGCCTTCCTGCGCAACCAAGTGGTCCCCGACGATGATGCCTCAGCTGAGAAGATTGCACGTAAGGCCAAGTGCTATACTCTGGTAGGTGGGGACCTATATCTCGAGGCGAAGCGGAGTTCTCTTGAAGTGCATCACTTTCGAGAAGAGGGCGACTTGCTCTCGATATCTATGGGCGTGTCACGGGAGCCATATGTGCAGCGAGCATTTGGTTGGCAAAGCGTTTCGCTAGGGATTTTATTGGCCTCCTGCCCTCCAGGATGCTTGCGAGCTAGTGAGGACATGCGAAGCTTGTCAGTTCTTCGCCAGGCAAATCCACCGACCAGCCCAAGCTCTGCAAACAATCCCGCTCTCCTGGCCATTTCGGCGTTCAACGAAGAATGCCAAGAAGACCTCCGGCGGGAAGAAGTCAACCTTCTGGAGGAAGTGCGTGATCGAACGCCCTTGGCGCCGCCGATGTCGCAAAAGCCTCGGTACCACGCCACAGGTCTCCGGCGAAACAGGCGATGGGCGACTGGTCTTCTTGAGATTGAGCGCATCTTGGGTTGCACAAGTATCTCCCGTGGGAGGCCCTTCAAGGTGGTCTCGATATCTCGACCGGGCGGTCGGTTAGCCGAGGACGGAGAAAAACCGGTGAATTCCTACAACATAGAGTTGTTGCGGAAATTCTATCCCTGAAAGAATTGTAAGTACCAATGACTCACCACAGTCGACCATGAGGTAAGTCTCTCCCCTGGCTGGTCGGCGACTACTGGCGGTTAGTAAAGTTATTGCCCAGAAGGCTTTTGCTTTACCATGATTGTCCCTTTTTTACGCCCTAAGTGGTGAATTTTTGCATGAATGCCGCTGGCCCCATACGCTTGCTAATTCCTTGGTGATCCATGATGGCACTCGGCGTCTGTGTCTAGTGAGCACGGGCAACTGGGGGCGAGTTGGGCGCGGTGCTCAAACGCAGCTCGCACACCTCGGGTTGGCTCCCTGAAGCACCACTGATCGTCACCGCTTGACACCGTCGTTCTAACACCACTCACAGGAGCCCGCCGCTTTGGCCTTGACAAAGACAAGTAGTTAATTCTGAAGGGTCACAGGGACTTAGAAACCAAACAGAGCGGACCAGGACATTCCATGCTGGGACTTAGATTGTTCGGGCCTACCTTGCATAGGCCCTTCCAAGCATCCGCTTATCTTTCTGGTAGTCGTCTATGCCGCGAGTTCTTGCGCGAAGTGCGGCTTATTCATGTGAAAGGCTCCGGCATCTCATTGGTCGCCCAAGCACTCGAAGAAGGGTGGTCGCCTTGGGTGCCCGGAAGGGTGGTCGCCGGCGCCAGAAGGTGGTCACCAGCGCTTGAAATTGGTCGCCCAGCGCTTGAAATTGGTCACCCAATGGCATATAAAGCAAGATAAGTGCTTCATGCCGTATTTTCGGCCAACTCCTTGTGTGCTTACACTAAGACGGGTCAAGCTACGCGTGATTGTCGCGAATGCCAAAAATCAACGGCCCCTCATGATAAAAGAAATGTGCTAAGTGTTGACGTTCGGCGTGGCCAAGTGACCGGGGTGTAAGTTAGGCACGGTACTCAAACACGGCTCGCACGCCTCGGGTTGGCTCCCTGAAGCACCGCTGGTTGTCATCGTTGAGCACCGCCGGCCTAGATACACTTCCGGAAGTTTGTTGCCTCGCCACGCTACACTGCAGCGCGTTTCCAGCGATCATCAGGGTTTAAGTTCCGGAAGAATTTGAATCAGCGACAATCCCGCGTAAACGCCTGATGCTAAGACTAGGCTACGTCTTACATCTCCTGTTAAACTCAATGCCATTTCTGCCTAAGTCCTGTATGGCTTGCATGATCTCTACTTGTGATCGCAGCAAACGCGTATAATTGTTAGCAGGACTCCGGAACGCTACCCTAGCCCAGACGTTCCTCAGGCGTTCCAGCTAAGTTAAAAACTGGCCGCCTAATAGTTCGATCCAGCGAACACGATCATACAAAGCAGATAAAGCATACAGGTAGCATTAACCAAGAAATATCCATTTCACTGAATCCTACCCAAGTGTTCATGCATACAGACAGATCAACAAAAGGAAATAAAAGCAAAAGAACAAAAAGGCTGCCCGGCCCTTCACTCGTCGTCGCCGAAGTCAAGGTCGCCGCCCTCGTCGCCTTCCACGGCCAGTGGGGTGGAGACGTCCATGACCGGCTGCTCCACCTGCAGCATCCCGGCCACGTGTTCAGCGGCCGCGCGCACCCGCGCCTCCGCCTGCGCCGCGTCTCCTTCAATACCGGCCGTCACCGCCGCCATTGGATCGAAGGCGGCGTCGCGGCTGGCGCAGCAGGCCAGCGTGTAGGTCGCGGCCATGATCGCGACCTCCCGTCCCTCTCTGGCGGAGCGGCGGCGAAGCGGCGGCGGTCCGGAGTGCCTCCGCGGCCTGGTTGGTCGCGTGGGCAACCGCAAGCGGAATCCTCGGTGGCGTGTTGGCGCCACCCCAAGGGCTCCAGCACCTTTTCGTGCGCTAGAAGGCCTTCTTGAGCATGATGGCCAGATTGTGCCACAGGCGAAAGGATTCGAGATCTGAGTTCTTCAGCGCCACCTCGGTCCTCTCTGCCCGCTCTGCGGCCCTCTCCGCCCGCTACTGCATGGCGGCCATGTTGGCCCTCTCCTGCGCCAACTCCGATGCCGCCCTCTCCTCTCCGCTCGGCTCGCGCTCACGGAGGCCAACCATTTGGCCGTCGGCGCCATGCCTAGCGGCTGCGGCAAGGAAGTGCCCGACAAAGCGTCGTGTCACCCAGCTCGGTGAAAGAGCTCAGCAAGCGGGGCGGGGGTAGTGGCAGAGAGGCGAGGTGTCCGGGCCCAGTCTTTGGGTCGCCCTCTCCGACCCTTCTGCGGCGGCAGGGGGGGCACTGGTGAGCGTCCGCCGCCTGTGGTATTGGCGTCTGCGCCCTAAGCGGCGGCTGAGGGCCACCTTGGCGGCACCCTCAAGCTAAGACCACCATCGGGAGTGTGAGGCCACCTGTTGGGCGGTGCCACAGGCTCTGTGGCCGAGGTGTTGGCGCCATGATCGTTAGGGCAGCGCGAGGAGGAAGCGTCGGTGAAAGCACCGGGCTGGCGCCCAGAGGCGGCAGCCGGAGGTGAAGTCATGGTTGGGAGGTCTGCGTTGCCGCCCTTGCAAGGATGCCGCCGCGTCGAGCTAAGCGGCGATGAATCTGTCTGTGGCGGGCCCTCTTAAGTCCGAGCCGTGGCGTTCGGGCAAGTGGCCGTTGCGAGTGGTCGGTCGGTGGCGGTGGTCGTGTCCTCGATCACCGGTGAGCCGTGGCCGGCACCTGGCCAGTCCGTGGAGTCCATCGGCGGGAGTAACTGACGACCATGAGCGCTCGCGTGCTCAAATCGTGGCCGGCCAGAGGCCGCCGGAAAAGCCGAGCCGCTTCGGAATCGGTGCATTAGCGCGCAAGCCACTGCCGATCCACAGGCTCCTCCAAGTTTCGCGCTGGCAAAAACAAAGAATGACCGGTTGGTAGGGAGCCGCGAAAAAACATGTGCGCGAAAAAGCTAAAGAAGCGAAGACTTACGTCACGCCCGCGTCGCGCGTCATGTCGTCGTCGCTGTATATTGCCATGCGAAGGCGGTAGCGGCGGAGGGGCGATCCTCCGGGACAAAAGTCCGGGCCACCGACCGCCAGATAATCCGGCATCCATAATCTGTTGTGCGGGCCACCATCGCGAGAGCTCGCCGTCTCCTCGGCCGGCGAGTTCAATTCTGGAGGCCTCATTGCCGGGCGGGCACCTCCAGTAGCGTCGACTCCGCTATCATCGTTGATGTCTGACGATCTTTGCGCCATGCCTTTCAATTGGACCTGGGTTGGAAGGCGATGTAGCGGGAGGCCATCCCGTCCCGAAGGCGGAAATAACAGCTCCCCACTACTTCGTTGTCGTGGGAGGGGCGGCAGATGAAGAAGTGGCGAAAAAGAGGGAGATTCGGCATCACCCCCATGAACATTTCACAGAGGTGTGCGAAGATGGAAAGGGAGACAATGGAGTTGGGGGTGAGGTGAAGGTGATGGATTCCATAGAAATGGAGGACGGTGAGAAAGAAGTCGGAGAACGGCGGGAGCAGGCCCGCCATCATCGCCCAGGTGTGGAGGACGATCTCGTCGAAAAGGCACCGTGGCATGGCGGTCCCCGCTCGGAAGCGAAAGGTGCCCTCCGGCGCGAGGATGGCCATCCTCTTCACCGTGGCGGAGTCCGCGGTGGAAGCAGGGATGGAAGCTGCCATGGAGACGAAGAAGGCGAAAGGCTTTGGGAAAGGAAGATGAAAAAGTGAAAGTTGAGATGTGCAAGAAAGCAGAAGGCGTAAACCGCTTGGTACAGATGTATCTATGTAGGCATCACCCGCACCGACGGTTCGCGAAGGGACAAGATTATACGCCGTTTCGGGTCCCAAGAAAAATCTGCGGATACGGGATAGAATCGAGGCGGTCGTATCCTCATGAGTGGTGACCCCGCCCAAGAGCGCACTAAGCATTCAATGAAGGTTCCAAAAGGCTTGACACGCTCGAGGCGGGCAGGGCTCTTGTCGGCGTGCCAGCTGCGGTACCCTCTCCGACGCTAAAGCCCTTCCACGTGGCGGCTGGCGGATGGGCGGCGGCGAAACACGCCCGCCGGCAGTCTTGCGCCCGCGTGGCGCCCGGCAGCAGTGGCGAGACGCCTGTTACGCTGGCGCCCGATCACGTGGCGGCTTTGGCGAACGGCGGGAAAGCACGCCCGCCGGCCAGTGCCGACCCGTGGCGCCCGGCGGCAGTGGCGAAACGCCTGCGCCAGCGCCCGATCACGTGGCGGCTTTGGCGGCGGCGCGGCGAAACACGCCCGCCGTCAGTCTTGCTACGTGGCGCTGGCGGCAGTGGCGAAACGCCTGTTCGCCGGCGCCCGATCACGTGGCGCCTGGCGAAGCGGCGGCGACGCCGCCGCCCGGCAATCTTAAGCCGTGGTGCGCCCGGCAGCAGTGGGCGAGCGCCTGGCGGCACGCCCGCCCAATCACGTGGCGGCCGGCGGCGAGTGGCGAGCGCCTGCCGCGCGCCCGCCACGTGGCGCTTTGGCGACCGGCGTGGCGCCCGGCAGCAGTGGCGAGCGCATACTGCGCCGGCGCCCGATCCACGTGGCGGCTTTGGCGACGAAGCGGCGAAACACCGCCGGCCAGTCTTAAGCCACGTGGCGCCCAGCAATGCAGTGGCGAGCGCCCTGCTCGTCCGGCGCCGATCCGCGTGGCGGCTTTGGCGACGAAGCGGCGAAGCACACCCGCCGACAGTGCGGCCCGCGTGGCGCCCGGCGGCAGTGGCGAGCGCCTACTTCGCCCGGCGCCCGATCACGTGGCGGCTTTGGCGGCAATGGGCGAAACACCCGCCGACAGTCTTGCGGTCCACGTGGCGCCCGGCGAGCAGTGGCGAGGCGCCTGCTCGCGCCCGCCGCAAAACAAAAAGGTGGTCGAGTAGCTTCACCGCGAAGTCTCCTTCCCTATCGTCTGCGTGCAGACGGCGAACTCTTTGTGTCGAACCTATCAAGCTGCGAGATTTACGCGAGCCCATTCCTTTGCGCCTCTCACCTACCGTCAAAGAGGTCACGTCTTAGGCGGACCAGGCGAGGCCATCGTCGGTATTTAATGAGGTTTGGAGAGCAGGACAGCATAGGAAGGAGTGATAAATGTATAAGGATGAGCATGATGACCCCCCTTTTACCTACTCGCGTTAGCCCGGCCTATATAAGGGCCTTCTGGTGCATGGGAAAGGGGGACGATAAGTCGAACAAGCAAGAGTTCCGCAGTAGAGCCTAAGGAAGAACTTGTAACTCCCAAGCTCTGTACTGTACTAGTTTGAAACACTCTTTAAACAATCTAGCAGGAAGTAAGGCTATTACCCAAGGCAAAGGGGGCCTGAACCTGGGTAAAATCTCTGTGTCATCCCTAGTTCATAACTGTCGGAATTCGCCGTGTGGGAGTCTCTAGGGTTTTCACCCTCTAGGGTTAGCCAGCCGCGAAGATGCCCTCCTATCGAACCAAACCCGGTCTGTAGATCACGGGCCTGTCAGGCGGAATACGCCGACAATCATGATCATTGATGCGAAGACTTTTAATGCAATTGCCTGTTGGATGCGTGATTGTTTAACTAAGGATCTGCTAGAATGTTTCATCCTGGTATGGGTGATTGATATCTTATAACTGCAACTGTTTATTTGTTTGCTAAGTGGATGTCCTCCTTTCTAGGGAGGTCATGTCAAAATTTTGTAAATTTCAGTGGCTTAGTTTTTAAGCCGGTTTTAAGAGTTTAGGGGTTGATTTCAGTCTTTTTGTAGAGGTGATAGGTTTTATGTCTTGTTTGAGAATTTTTCGTTCAATTGAACTTGCTTGTGGAGAATTATTGTTTACTGGTAACCTTCTAGACATGTGTGGGTCCGAGGTGTTACAAGAACCCACAAATAAAAATGAACACATGTCTGTTTGTAAATATTCCATAGGATAAGACTATTTATTTTTTTTGCAAAGATAATTGTATTTGGCCATAGTTTGTACTAGTTTCCCATTTAAGTTGGATCATCATAATTCTTGTATCATCATTTTTTAACAGAGTGGTATCAATATGGGTGATAATCGAGCATAGATGTATGTCGACTGGAGAACAACGGGGTCCTGCAGACGAATGGGTAGAGAGGACACAAGCATTTGTGGATCATATTTTCTCTTTGAATCCACGGGTGGTGTAGCAAAGTATCCACACAACAAGTCTTAGTAACCGCTCGTAAGTGGAAGGAGGAGATCGAATTAGACTTGTGCGGATATGGATTTATGCCCAATTACTTAACTTGGTTCGAGCATGGTGAGTCACGTTTGAGTTCTACATCTAACATAGTCCGGATTATGATGACACGGAGGATAGATCTTGAGATATGGTGGAAGATCTTGGTCGACGATGCGAGGATGAACAGGAAGAGCGACTGCTTGAGGTCGAAGAATTTTATAGGCTTCTTACTACTTCCAATGAGCCTCTGCATGAGTTTACCAATGTAACCCTTCTTGCTGCGGTGACACGGTTGATGGCTATCAAATCGAAATACAATTTGAGTAAAGATTGTTACAACGATCTGGTCAAATTGATATGTGATGTTCTTCGAGAGAATCATAAGATGCCGAAAGATCTTTATCGGTCCGAAAAAATGTTGGCGAGTTTAGGGATGCAATCGAGAAGATACATGTGTGCCCCAATAAGTGTATGTTATTCGGAAGGAGAATGTAGAACTAACACATTGTCTATATTGCAATGAGTCGGTATGTTCAAGTAACAGACGAAGAGGGAAACACAGTAACAACAAAGTCGGTGACCAAAGTGCTCGCTATATGCCCCTTAAACCAAGGCTACAACGAGCTTACCTATCAAAGGATCTTGCCATGCATATGAGGTGGCACAAAGAAGGCATGCGTACATACGAGGGTTCCATGGGTCATCCTTCTGATAGTGAAGCTTGGAAGACATTGGAATGGTTCGATCCAAATTTCGCCAGAGATCCTAGAAATGTTCGTATTGGCTTGGCAACAGACGGCATCACGCCTTTCACCACAAGTGCGGCTCCGTACTCATGCTGGCCATGTTTGCAATACCGTATAATCTCCCTCCATCATTATGCATGAAAGATGAGTATGTGTTTCTAACACTTGTTATTCCTAGGCCAGAGCATCTTGGAAAGCATTTGGATATGTACATGCAGCCATTGATTGAGGAGCTGAAGGAGCTGTAGGAAGATGTTTTGACATATGACAACAGTAGAAAAGAGACCTTCAACATGCGTGTGGCTTATCTTTGGTCTATCCATGGTATCACGCCTCACGGCATGTTTTGGGGTGGAGCACGCATGGTCGGTTGTCTTGTCCGATTTGTATGGGTGACACAGATGCATTTCGTTTGAAGCATGGTGGCAAATTCAGTTTCTTTGATTGTCACCGTCGCTTTCTTAGTCTTAGTCACCCATTCAGGAAAGATAAAAAGGGATTTAAGAAGGATGTGACAGTTAGTAAGGGTCCGCCGAAACGTTTAACCGGAGATGAGGTTGTGGCGTGGCATAGTGAGTTGGTTGACACGGAGAATGGGTATGAAGCCTTCAAAGACACACATAATTGGACTCACATATCTAGCATATGGAGTCTGCCTTATGTCACTAGTTTAATCCTCGCGCATAATATTGATGTTATGCATCAAGAGCGCAATGTCGCGGAAAGCATCATTAGCACGTGCTTCGACTATAATGATAAAACAAAAGGTAATGTCAAGGCTCGTAGAGACTTGTTTGAAATCTGTAACCGTCCCACCTTTGAAGTGACGGAAGGTGGAAAGAAACCTCATGCTCCTTACTGTCTTAAAAAGTCAGATAAGAAGGAGATTCTTAGATGGATGAAGAATATCAAATTTCCAGATGGATATGCGGCAAATCTAAGACGTGCGGTGAACATCTCAACTGGTAAACTACATGGCCTAAAGAGTCATGATTACCACATCATCATGGAAAGGCTACTTCCGGTGATGTTCAGAGGATATATGTCGGAAGAAGTGTGGATACTGTTTGCAGAGATCAGTTTCTTTTATAGGCAGTTGTGCTCTAAGATAATAAAGAAATCAATTATGAAAGAATTGGGGAAGAATACACCAGTGCTTATATGCAAACTAGAAAAGGTGTTTCCACCAGGTTTCATGAACTTAATGCAGCATTTGTTGGTACATTTACCGTATGAAGCGAGATGTGTGGGCGATCTGTCTGATGGATGTATCGAATAGAGCGGGCCCTGAAGAAACTCAGGGCCATGGTGGGTAATAAAGCACGAATTGAAGGGTCCATCGCGGAGGCGTACTATCTGAAAGAAATATCCTACTTCTCGAGCCATTATTTTGCGGAGCAAAATGATGTCAATGCTAAAACATCGCGATACCACACCTCTTCCGGAACAAGTGACGGTCGTCTTGATATATTCAAGTGGAATGGAAAAGCAGTCGGTGATAGTTCCCTCATGAGTTGACTCAAGAGGAGTGGAATCTTTGCCATGATGTATATGTTCTACAATATTGAGGAAATGGACAAGTATTTCGAGTAAGTACAATTCATTTAGGTGTAAATTAGTTTTGATAACTATATTGCAAATAACTCATGCCAATTGTAGGTTGTTCGACAAACAAGAATGGAGGTCAACCCAAAGGCCTCTTGAAAAACAACTAGACAATTTCTGACCTTCTGATTGTCTGCGGTGGCCCAAATTTCGTGACACGGTTTCAAGACATGTATAGATCCTATCACACTTGAACTAAAGATATAGCCATACGATAATGTTTGTAATAAATATCTAACTTTTGCAGTGCCAGAGAGATGATAGTGTTCAAGAAGATTTATGTCAATTGTCTCGTGGGTTCACAACCGCAAGGAAGTTTGTGTTCAGATGCAGGATGAGTTGAGACAACAACGCACTTAGTTGGCTCAACATCGCGATATGATAGCCCAGCAACAAGAATTCATGAGGCAACAACAAGAATCCATATCTGCCTGGCACTCACAAATGAATGTAAGTTCATTTCCATCGCATACAATTAGTGATATGAGTAAGACTAAGATGCTTTCAAATTGATTATGTGCAATTATTCCACGAGTGTATATCTGCTGCTTTTGGAAAACCCTTCAATCTTCGGCATTTACGCTCCGATCTTTCCTACATTTATGATCGCACCATCTATGGTACTATATTTTCGATATTGTTCTATTATAAAAATATGATATTCTTGTTCTGTATGTTGTTGTGGGGTATGTTTGTGTGTGCATGTGTATATTTACATCCAATTACTAAAAATGCATTAAACCTATATTATAATAGAAATTAGTGGTCAAAGTTTAGTTGTTGGAACAAGAACTCTTAATATCCCATTGTAAATTGACTATGATAATTCGGGATTGTGTGATAATCTTTGAGATTGTGTGATGCATATTTGTTGTGTGATGCATTATTCGGGATAAGTTGGAATAGATAAGTGGGAATGCTAGGCAAGCTTTGTTCTCGATTCTTACTTAGTGTTGTCTAGACCATGAATTATGTTAAAGCAACCACTAGGAAAGAAAAGCTGAATGTGATCTTTGTGAGACACGTGTATGGCCTAGTAAGATTCGATATTGAATTAGCATTTTAGACTAACTATTTTAGAGGTAGTCGTTGGGCTCAAAAGCATTCAAAATAGTGTTGGCCTTGAATTTATCGAGATTCTATATAAACTGGGGATTGGGCTCATGGGGGTGAAGATAACACTGAAGCAATGAATGCTAGATGTTGCTTTAAGTTATGTAAAATTTGGTAAAAAGAATTTCCCCTACCTATTTGCATAATTGCATTTGACCTTTCTGGCAAGCCATGATTTTGTGATTGATCACCTAATTTACTGCACATTTCTTCTCAAAACCTTATTGATCACCTGTGTTGCAAATCAACATGACAGTGCGGCACTTCTTCATTAATCTGTTAGAAATCCCTTGTTTTGTCTCTCACCTTAAGAGTGCTTTTCTTGCTTTGACACATAACTGCTAGTGAAATCTGAGCTGTGAATTATAAGCTCATGATTACAGAAACGTGAGTACATATATAATTCTTCATGTTAACCAATAGCCAGTTAATGCTGTAATTTGAAGTAGCAATCTAGCAGGCGCGCGGACAACTAGTGTACATCATGAACGAGGGTAATCTCAGGTGCATTTGCTACACTGGCACTATTGGTATTGGTAGCTCAACTACCGTTATACAATTATTTTTTCCCTTTTCAATCGTCATTTCTTTTGTTAATCTGTGTTGAATTAATTTATTTTCAATGAATAGATCCCCGCTTTTGTTGATTTCTTTAAAGAAATGTAGTCGTGTCAGGAAGGATTTGTTACAGTATGTTGTCAGCCATGTTGTGAGCTAAAGACATTGATATTCTTACATTACTTGGACATAGTAAAAACATTATTCCTTTAGCAAAGTCAGTTTAGTTTAATGTAATATCCAGTGAAGATGGACAACCATTTCAATAACGACTTGGGAATTGTTTATCATGATAAATACAGAAAGAAAATTACAAGGAAAGAGCAATATAGGACCAAACTGATTATCAGTTGTGTTACGGTAGAATTTATAGAAGGTGTCCCAATGGCTGCTCTGCAATGTGAATAGGAACCATGATAAGTTAATAGAATATGTAATTATTTTGTCAAATATGTAAAGCAAACTCAGAAAGCCAGGAGGCTAATCAGGTTTTAGTGAAAGTATCTGATGATGTGAAGAAAATGAATGGTGAGTGTAAATAACCAGTAATGAACCTTTAAAAGTTCATTCTTTTAACAAAGGTGATTTGCATCTCTTGGTAAGCTCAGTAACATTAGCTGAAATGGGTTCTCTTCTCTACAATTATCTGTTCCCAACAACTATTATATTGGAAATTGGGGAACTGGGATGCCATAGGGAACAGGTAAATCAAAACAGACAAAAAAATCATAAATTACAAAGAAAAGCGTGGAGTTAGTGTTACATGTGATGAAAATTGTAGGTGCACCACAGCTGTGAGCTTGTTTGCGCATCTAGGTAGATCCACCAGGCTATGCTTGTGACTAAATGTGGGCCCGAGTTACAGTCTAATATGCTCATGATGACACCTTAAAGTATCAAATCTAGAAGGAAGTCCTAGAAATCCCATCTTAGCACACCTTTTGTAATTTCGATTCCTTATTAATTTGACAATTAAAATGAACAATAAAAGTACTTTATTTCATTGAAATAGTGGATGATGGGCCCCGCGATTTGCCATCTTATTCATTACCAAACACACATCCCATGTAGCAAAATTATCATGTGTTACATGCTTAGCACGAAAGCTTGGAAGGCATTCTGCAGCTAATGCAGCAGATACCCTGTCTTCAAATGAAAATAGCTCAAAATCAGATCAAGTATGCCTGTCTTTTGAGAATTATGCTTTCTTTTAAATAATAACTTTGATGATAGTGTCAAATTCATGTTAATCCCATCTCATAAATTATCCTCCTCTCTTTGTCTTTTGATAATTATGCATTTTTAAATCATTTTAAATTCTCTCCTTATATGTTGTAGGGGACGGATGGCTCAATTGCAGAGGCTCGATGGGAGGTGATGGGTCACAAAGTCTTTGGCGACAATAGTATACCTCCTCCGATGAATGAGCAATTTGATGATGTCCTAAACTTAGGTGGAGGCTCTAGTTAGTCTTTTTTTTGTTGGTTTGTTTCACCTTTGTTAGGATTTGCTTGGTGATGTTTTGATATTGTCGACTTGTGCGAGAGTGGATTGGAAATCTGTTTGTGTAATGTTGGATTGCATGTATGTTTGTTCGTTTGTGCATTTATGCTATCTTGTTTGTGATATGGATCAATAGAATTCTGGTTTCTATATATTGTGATTTGGTTCGTATGGACCAAATGAATTCTAATTTTTTCTTGCACCCGACTATTTTAAATCACCCACATAGAGGTTGTCGTAAATGGGATCACGCATTTTCGTCGGCCCAAATATAGACTGCCGAAAAAAGGACCACTATTTTAAATCGGCTAAACTTACGGCGCGAAAATATGATCTCTATTTTCGTCGGCTGAACTTCAGGCCGACGAAAATATCCTTATCCACGTCAGCTAGCCCCGTCAGGTCGTGACGCACTATATTTTCGTCGGCCTAATATAGCCGACGAAAATGTATTGATTTTCGTCATTTGTTGTAAATCGGCCAATTTTTTAAATGATCGGTACGAAAACAACTATTTTCGTCGGTTTTACGCTTATTTTCGACGGTTCTTGGCCACGACTACACTATCATATAGGTACAAATATCTCAAGTTACTTTACTGAAATTCTCTATGCAGCAAACAAGCATTGTGTAAATCTAATTCTTTTATGTGAAAGACTTGCTGAATGCTCATGCTTTGCTACGAATAAAATAAAATAAAATAACCTCAACAAGTTAAGGGCATGTTTGGATCCATTAGCACTAACAATTAGCTGCTAAAATTAGCTAAAGTGGATCCAAACATGCCTGCTAAAATTAGCACTAACAATTAGCCAACATCCCAGCTAATGGTTTTTTCATTAGCTGGTAGACCCCTGCTAATTGGTGCTAATAGATGGTGAAAAGTCTTAATTGCCCCTCTCCCGAATCCCCATGCCAATCGTTCCTTCGCACACGATTCTCTCCCGAATCTTCCTCTGCCGCTCTCCCAAATCCCCCTCTACCGCTCTCTCCCGAAGCCCCTTTCCGCCGCCGCCGCACATCTCTCCCCCACTGCCGCTCTCTCCCCCACTGCCGTAGCCGCAGCTGATGATGTGGATGACCTCCTTGATGAGCAAGGCGGGGTCGGAGGCGGCGCCCTGCGGGAGGCCGCCATCCTCGACGAGCGTGGAGGCGATGAAGACCGGCGACTGCCCGAACCTCTTCTCGAAGCCCCTCGTCGTACCCCTCCAGCCCCTCCTCGATCTCCTCCAACTCGAACCCGCGGTGCTGCTTCCGGTACGCCGCCTTCTTCAGGGCGCCGCCGCCGAGCTTGTCCTTCTTGCCCCGCTTCTTGTAGAACCCGAGCAGCCCTCGCCGCGGCGCTTCTACGCCAATCTCGCCGCCGCCGCCCTTCTTGTCCTTGCGCGTCTTGTTGCGCTTCCCGCCCCCGAAGCAGCAGCAGCAGCAACACCACGACGGCCAGCAGTCGCACGTCATCTTGGGCCTCTTCTCCGGAACATATTGTCCCAAGCATATTGAAACGTGAGGGAGGAGGAAGATGTGAATATTGGAACATGTTGTCCCAATCAAATTCACCGTTCACGCATTAGCTCTGCATATGGGGTTTTGAGGAATTAACCAGCAGTTAATGCAAGGGCATAATGGACAATTGCATCTACAACTACATTTTTAACCACCTATTAGCTACTAGATCCAAACAGCCCCTAACTAATAATTAGTCAGCTAATTGTTAGCTAGCTATTAGCCATTAGCTAGCTAATTGTTAGTGCTAATGGATCCAAACATGGCCTAAATCAACATCGTCATGATCTGTCTGGCCAGACCACACTCAGCTCCACCGCATTGCTCAACCGAGCTACCACAAAGGTAGCGTCGCACCTCCGCTCCCTGGCTCCACTGTGTACCTAGTAGAGCTTCGAAATTTTTCCATTTTTTCTTGTTAGAGAATTTTATGGAGGTGGATATTATTTGTTGGTATATTTCCTTTTTTGTTTTTGTTAGAGATTTTTTAGAGAGGAATAGAAGGTCCGCAACCGAATCGAGCTAATATTGGGGCGATTAAATCGAGCAAAGCTTGCAACTTACTTAGGCCCTGTTTGTTTCAGCTGGGGATTGTGGAAAGCAGCTTTTAAAAGCTGGAAGGGCAACAAACAGCAAACTTTTAATCTAGATTATAACAATCTAGAGGCCGATTATGTAATCGCACAATCCACTCTTCCCAACTTTCCCAACTTTTTTTTGCAAAAGACCACAATGCCCATCCAACTTCAACCAAAATTACCCACCATTGCCCCTAGCTTTCCTCAACTTTCCCCAACTTCAACCAAAATTACCCACCATTGCCTCCAACTATAATCTGGGTTACCAAACAACCATAAGCTTTTCAACGTCCAGCTTTTTAACAATCCAGCTTTTACAATCTGGTTTTTAAAAACTGTTTTCCACAATCCCCAGCTGAAACAAACAGGGCCTTAGTGGCCACCTTTTGGAGCCGATTTTTTCAGTGATGGGAAGGGAAAGGGACAACATACTACCACAACCACCACTACCTTATTTTAAAGTAGTAAAGAAATATAAGGAGTAGAATAGCTGGAATATTTGGATGATGCTTTGCTTGAGCCTTGGGGAGTTGGGGGCATATATTTAGAGTACATGGTGACATGGAGATCAAGTCAATTTACTAGAAATATGGTATCGGATACAAATCCTAACTAATTCTATTATATATCTACTAATTTTGCCGTACAAGACAGTACTCTAACAATCCTTGTGGTCGAAGAGGGAGCGTTGTGGAAGCTCAGGCTAGAGAAGAGGTTGAGATATCCCATAGCTCATCATTGGGAACCTTCACCTTTTTTGATCAAATATAAAACAGCCACAATAAAGCTTGGAGGGAAAGAATCCTTTATAAGCCCCAAACATCTGTCTATAACTTAGTCATCCATTTCATCGTTACCCTTTCTAATGATGTCCAACTTCTGCAACAATCTACACTACTAGGCATGGTAGCGTGCTACTGCACGCCGTGTTGTGTGGATGTGGGGAAAAAATCGACGAAACGACGCAAACACGATCTTCAACATATTTCTTACACCGGAAAACAGCAAAAACCGAGTTACAGGGGAAAAAATAAAGAGTTAGAGTCGTAGAAATATCTCTTTCGACGAATTATATGGGAAATATCGGAGACCGAGGTGGAAAAATAGTCTAGAGGGAAAAGGGCGAAAAATTATTAGTGACGACAACCTTTTTTGAGTGCACATATATTTCTGGTGACGAAAACATTTTTTCTGAGCAAAACGGAGAAAGGACCTAGACGTGATGACAACCTTCTTATAGATGCACACATATTTCTGGTGACGAAAACATTTTTTCCGTGAAAAATGGAGAAAGGATCTAGACGTAAGGAGCGAGGACCTATTTGTTATGTTTCTGGACCTGTCCGCTATCCTGAAAAATTAGAAAAGGGCATGTCTGCGATTTGAATTTAACGGGAGCTTTTCCGTAAAGTAGCGCACGAGGGACCCAAACGCGATTTTTTTTAAAAAATCTTCCCCTCACAAAAAATCGCGAAGGACCTATTCGTAATTTCGAAGGACCTATCTGTAATTTGAAGAAATGTAGGGGCTTTTCGCAAAAACGGCAAGGGTGACACCTGGACAGCGTCTCCGATCGGCTAGCCCAGGCGCCATTATATGGTTAATATGCCCTCCACTCCCTGATGGGTTGTTTTTTTTATTACTTGTATTTTTTCCCTTACTAAGTTTTAACACCTCTATGTGATACATGGCCATTAAATGTTCTATTAAATGGAACAGCCTATATACTGAGAGGCCATGTGGAGGATCGTTGGATCAAGGGTTTACCGGTGGAGTTGAGGTTAAGTTAGTGTCAATGGTTTAAACTTGTTATGTTGTTGGGTTTTGGGTTAGCCCATGTATGTGTGAGGGAATGAATATTGAAAGACTATGTGGAGGTCTATCTATATTTGTGATGAGTTATTGATAGTGTCTGAACATATGGTGCTCAAGTTTGAGTTTGTTTTTGAATTTAGTTGTGAATTTAAAGTAATTTGAGGGCTATCAGATAGGGCAGCACTACCGGCCTTAGGAGTGGTAGTGCCAGCCCGGCATTACTGGCCTGGGTTGGCGGTAGTGCAGGCCTTGTGGAGCTACTAGACATGTGTGCGGTAACTTTTTCACAGAGAGGTGTTTTCTCTAGGGTTAGACAAGGGCGGCACTACTGGCATTTGGAAGCGGTAGTATCGAGGCTGTGGTACCACCGACCTCCAGGGTGGTAGTTATCTTCCAGAGAGGGGTCTCGGGGTTGTCCAGCAGAAGCGGTACTACAAGTGATGCAGCAGTATTAGCTATGATGTATCTGGAAAGGCAAAACAAGAGCTATGGTTGGAAAGATATTAATTTGGAATGTGAGTTTCCTTTTTGTTCTAGTTAAGTCTGAATCGGTATTTTCATTTTCCTTTTTTGTCTCGAGTCTGAGTTGTAGTAGTACTTTGGATTCCAATACAGTTCTATTATGAGCCTATAAAACATGGTCATGATTCAGTTGTAAAGGATTATTATTCAGAATCAATATTAGCTACTTTTCTCTGATTATTTCAGAAACACTAGATTGAATTTTGCCTGGGGCAATTCTTCTAGTTCATATCTCATTCTAGTTGCTCGATTTCTTCGATTCAAGACTGCTGCGCCTAACCCGCTGCATTAGTTGTTACCAGAGTGGAGGTTGAGTTCTTGTACCATGCCCGGCAAGCACAAGTCCGGTCCTCAAGCCGCGGCGCCAGTAACAATGCGTGAGGAAAGTCTAATACTTCTGCAGGATTCGAGAACGAATCCTCACACGGTGCACCTGCGCGCTACCGTTCCTTGAAGGACATCAACACCGAGCTATCAGACCAGAATCAGGACATGCGACAACAGATCGAAAACCTAACACGGTAGGTGGCGACTATGCAGACGCAACTTGCTACTGTTAGTCGACAAAGCGCTGGGGATGACAAGATAGCTCATCAGATGGCTTTCGGCGACAACTTGATGTCCACCCGATCTATGCTGGACACCAGCGTGGTCAGCATACCTACACTACTCGACATTCCAATGACGAGCGGCTAGCCTTTAAAATTGATCTCCCTGAATTCAATGGTGGCCTTTCGACCGAGAATTTTGTAGATTGGCTTGACCAGGTGGAGCGAATCTTTTACTATGGTCAAGTCCCAGTCTCCCAGAGGAGGAGCGTGTTTCCGCGGTCACTAAGGGCTTAATGGGACGTGCTTATGTGTGGTGGAAGCAATTGTAGAAAAGTCGCAAGGTGTGAGGCAAACCCAAGATGATGTCATGGTAGAAGATGAATGAGAAGATGCAACACGAATTCCTGCTGTTCAACTACGAGCAATTTTTGTTTACACGACTCCAGAATCTAAGCCAAGGTAACCGATCTGTGGATGAGTATACTGAAGAGTTTTATCAGTAGGTTTCACGCAATGATTTGAGCGATTCCAAGAGCCAGCTCGTTGCTCGCTATATCAGAGGCTTGCGACAGTATATTCAAGATGTGCTAGCATTGAATGTCAACTTCACAGTTTCAGAAGCACATCAGCGGGCAGTGGCAGTAGAGAAGCAACAACAACATATGTATTCACGTTCATAGAGCACGAGTATTCCATCCAAGGCTATTATGACTAAAGTTGATGATAAAGGTGTTACCGATACAAGTAAGTCATCTGGATCAAAATCTACTCGTTGATTTACATGTGGATCTCCAGATCATTTAGCAAGAGAATGTGAAAAGAAAACTAATTGTGAGGGCAAGGGTTTAATTGCTAATTTGGAGGACCGTCAGCTGGATGGTGATCCTGCATTTGATGAGTTTGAAGAAGAGGAACATACATGCCTAGATGGAGATAGTGGAGAGATGTTACTAATACAACGTTACCTGATGGCACCAAAGATGGAAAATGAAGATTGGAGGAGTTTATTCCACACTCGTTGCACTAGGAGTGGAAAAGTATGTAAAGTTATCATATATAATGGCAGTTGGGAGAATATGATATCTGAAGAGGCCGTGAAGAAGCTTAAATTGCAAGCGCAGAAACATCCACATCCATATAATATGCGAAGGTTTGATTCTGGTAAGGTAACAAAAGTAAAAACAAGGTGCTTGGTATCATTCTCTATTGGCAATAAGTACTTTGATGAGGTAAATTGTGATGTGGTAGCAAGGGATGCTAGTCATGTAATTCTGGGAAGACCTTGGCAGTATGATGGACAAGCTACACATGACAGTCATAAGAATACATATACAATCATGAAGGATGGGAAAAAGTTTATGCTTAATCCAATGAAGGAAGATTTGTTATCAGTAGCCAAATCGGAGACTGGATTTTTTTGGAACAACTAGTCTATTATCCTACAAAGAGTTTATACGAGAAGCAAAAGAAAGTAGTTCCTATTTGTTACTGATGACTAAGCAGAGAGCAGGCACATCTATTCCACCAGAAGCACAAGAGTTAGTGCAAGAATTCAGAGATGTATTTCCTAAAGATTTTCCTCCTGGTCTTCCTCCCATGAGAGACGTACAACACCAGATTGATCTTGTTCCTGGAGTTAGTCTGCCAAATCGTCCAGCTTATCGGATGACTCCAAGAGTATGAGTTGAATCGACAAGTGCAAGACCTATAGGACATGGGCTTCATTCAACCTAGCATTAGCCCTTGTGCTGCTCCTGCATTATTGACACTTAAGAAGGATGGTTCATGGAGGATGTCTATGAACAGTCAGACTATTTACTTCAGTTTGTAAGAACTTTGTATAATTAAACTTTTAATGTCGCATGTAACATAACTTGTGTATGGATATGTTATCGATGTTGTAACCATTAATGTACTGGCTACCGATCATAGAAACAGTACTGTATGTACATGTAGGCCCACGTAGCCATAAAGGTGGGTTCTCACAGCGCAAATCATTCTACAGGTTGCTGTCCTTTTGATGTGATATATAGAAAAGTACCTAATGGAGTTCTAGACTTGACACATATTCCTCAAATCAAGCGTCCTAATCGTGGGCAGATGAGGTGAATGAGGAGATGAGTCATATATACTAGGTTGAACCGCATGCGATGCCGCGCCACTAGGAAAAAATCTGGCATGAGTTTTTTGCGAATCGAATTTACGGAACCATAGGTCTCTTTTTTCAAAATAACTGACGGAAGGATCTATTTATGAATTTTTTTTAAATCTTCTTGGTCGAAAGAACCAGCGTTTTTTTTGCAAAATAACCAGTGGAAGGAACCGCTCGTGATTCCAATTTGGCTATAAACCTTCAACGAATCTGTGTTTTTTTTTAAAAACCGCGCCCTCGAAAGAATGTGTTTTTTTTAAAAAACCGCGTGGAGGGACCTAAATGTAATTTCAAATTTTTTTGGGTCTATGTGACGAAAAAACTGCCGCAAGGACCTAAACATGATTTTCAATTTAGTTATAAACCATCGACGAATATGTGTTTTTTTAGAATAGCGTTTGGCGGGATCTAAACGTAATTCCGAAATTTTTCGGGTCTATTTTACTAAAAAAACCACCGTAAGGACCTAAACGCGATTTACAATTTGGCTATAAACCCTCGACGAATTTGTGTTTTTTTAGAAAACCGCACAACAGAACCTAAACGCAATTTTGATATATTTTTCTAGTCTATTTTAATAAAAATTCCCCGAAAGGACCTAAGCGCGATTTTTAATTTTTCTGAAAGGACCCAAACACGATTTCTAAATTTTCCGGGGGTCTCCTCGTGGGGGCGACACGTGGCCCTCCTGAGGAGGCGCCCATTCTTCCGGCTTTCATATATAAGTTATGAGCTAGTTAAGCAGAGGATACAGCAAAGCAACATTAAATATAAAGCTACAGTAGATCATGACGGACGAAAACTTACGTTTGATGAAGGAGATTTTGTTTGGGCTGTCCTTACTCGTGACTGGTTTCCTGTTCGCGAATACAACAAGCTAAGTCACAAGAAAGTTGGCCCTTGTGAGGTGCTAAAGAAAATCAATGACAACGCTTATCAGCTCAAATTTCCTAGTCATCTTCGCACATCTGACGTTTTTAATGTCAAACATCTTATTCCATATCATGGAGATACATGAGCAGAGGGAAATTTAAATTTGAGGACGAGTTTTCTCAATCAGGGGAGAATGACGCAGCAGTATTAGTTATGATGTATCTGGCAAGGCAAAACAAGAGCTATGGTTGGAAAGATATTAATCTGGAAAGTAGAGTTTCCTTTTTGTTCTAGTTAAGTTTGAATCAGTATTTTCATTTTCCTTTTTTGTCTTGTGAGTCTGAATCGTAGTTGTACTTTGGATTCCAATAGACCAATACAGTTCTATTATGAGCCTATAAAACATGGCCATGATTCAGTTGTAAAGGATTATTATTTAGAATCAATATTAGCTACTTTTCACTGATTATTTCAGAAACACTAGAATGAATTTTACTTGGGCATTTCTTCTAGTTCATATCTCCTTCTAGTTGCTGGATTTCTTCGATTCAAGGCTGTTGCGCCTAACCCACTGCATCAATCGGCCAATCAGGAACGGTAGTGCCGGACCCTCTGTGTATACTGCATTAGTCCGAAATCACACTAGTGCACACAGTCTTAACATCAGTAAATATCACAATCATACACGGTAGAAATAAGATAAAAGACATTGTATGCTAAATATTACTAGTTGAGTGACCTTATGGTCAACTTACATGACAATACTTCACAAGGCTTAACAATGAATTAAATTGCAGCGGAATGAAAACGTAGGTAAACCCTTCAGTATACCATAGGCAACTGACAAGGTTCACACCTTAAACATTCGTCTCTTCATAGTACTCCTCCTCCAGCATGGGTGTAAGCTCTCCAACTGGTGGTGTTGTTGTAGGCAAAGGTAAGTACATAAAGCACTCAACAAGTTATGCACAGAATGCAATTGTAGCATATCTATATGCAAAGCTTATTCTAAAGGAATGGCTATCATAGTTGTTTTGCAATAAAACAACATTTATGAATAAGTACAATATTCTAAAGGAATGGCTATCATAGTTGTTTTGCAATAAAACAACATTTATGAATAAGTACAATAAATAGATTTATAAAGACAGTAAGACAAATAACAATAATAGATAGATTCGGCATTTCTCAAGCGAACAAAGATATCCCATCCTAAGTCAAGATTCAAATCTCTCATGGCAAACTATCATCCATCCCAAGTTTTATTTTGTAAAAGTCTAACCCTTAATTGTAATTCCCGAGCATTGCTCAATACCGTGAGCATGGTTATCCGAATATATTTACACTCTGCAGAGGTTATGCACTTTACCTACGTGACATGATCATCTCTTATTGCTACGCGATTAACACACTTCCTTTAGTGTGTTGGTAGAGAGAACATAACAAAGCCTTTATAATGCTCTGTCTTAATCCAGTACTACCCGCTGAGATTTCAATATTGAAGGGCTAAACCACCATGACAGGGCCCCTCTCTTGCGCCATGTGAGTTCATCCGTGAACCCGGACTCATACCACCACAAGCAATATCAAAGCTAAGACATTGCAAATTAATCGGCTAGGCTGCCCCATAACAGATATATGGTTACATGATTGACTCAGGTAAAAGGCTTGCAAGGTTAACTCCTTAGGATGATCAAAGCAAGATTTCCACATACCCTCTGCCCATTGGGCCTACCTTAACATACTTGCCCCTTGCCACTTGTTTCAATCTAAATCATAACCACCCCAGTTGATTACCAAGCACCACGAGCTATCAACAATTTAATATCGTTGTGTGACATCCATCACCACAACAACTCAATCTCATCGTGTGACCACACATGACACACAAGTTCATAATATTGTTCCATATTCCATTAGTCAAGATTAACTCTCAATGATTCAAGTACATGTGATGATGTGGCATGGCTAAGCAAACTATTACGATCTAATCATCCCATGTTAACTTTATTATCAATCAACTATAGTTAACCAATCTAGGGTGACAAATGGATCATGGCATACAATTGATAAGGTAGGGTATAGATCAAAAGGCATAATAGAGCTAAGTTCCAATTTAGATTGAAAACATTTGTACACATGAAATAATATGCAATATAGTAAAGCAAAATAGCAACATTGTAAACGTGGGTTTAACATGATCAAAGTACAACTTATCTTAGGAAAACCCTTATTCTTGCTTTGGATCTTGGTCTTGAGATGATGGATCTTCCTCAGATGCGTCGCACAATTCAACGCCTACGCGAATTAAAAGAGAAAAGCATATAAACATCAAAACAGAGAGAAAACAAACTCCAAAAATTAAATAAAATTCACCATTAGATAGATCTCAATTTTATAAATTTTTAGAAATTTGAATCATCTCAATCGGGGCTCGTATGAGGGAGAATGGGCTCTCGGAAGATTCAAAAATCTAAAAAATCAGAAAATGAGAAAAACAATATTTAACCCAATTATTTTTCTATTGAAAATTCACTTTATTGCATCAGCACCCGGACTAAGCCAATCCGAAGTTGACACGTCACCATGGTCCATGGACCTAGTCCACGAACCCAAGCAGTTCACTGTGGACTAAGTCTACTATTCTGTGGACCGGGTGCGCAAAAGATGACATCACAGCTGTGACATCAGTGCCACGCGCGGTGTGACTCTAGCTTGACATGTGTCAAATGATGCACGGTGACACATGGCGAACATCTAACGGAAACACGCAGCGTCGATCTGAGCCACTCCCATCGAATCGGACGGTTAGATCCAGCAGCAAAGCCCAAACGGCACTGCACACGTGTCGCAATCACAGGCATCCACTACGGATCCAATGGTGGCTCCTCGCGCATGAAGTGATGACGACACGGTTGGATCCGGATCGCTTATCCAAGATCAAATGGTGCTGAGCTCTAAAACCCAGTCATGGCGACGTCGATGGTGAGGCTTACCGGACTCAGAGAAGACGGTCACTCACACGGCGCTCTAGTGTTGATTCGGAGACATCATGTGGCGCATCCTATGTGGCACAACGTGGCGTCTTCAAAATTGGTGCCTAGGCTGCGAGACGAGAGTTGACTGCGATGGAACAAAAGAAAAAGGATCAGCAACTCAAGATGACAACTCTGGTGAGCTTTAGCTCCTCAACAATAGCACGATGGACAACAAATCTGGGGGCAATAGCTGCGGCATGAAATGGTGGACCTTGGCAACCAATCCCGGCTTAAATAGCTTTGGCCTCCACGCGAAAATTGATGACCTAGGTCAGCACGGCGATGCACTCATGAAGAACTCGAACTTCGGCAGTGCATCGAAGATGAACTTTCCCCAACCATCCACATGGTTAGATGGGTGGTAAGGATGCCTACGGGCAACATTCAATCTGAGCCGTACACGAAATAGACGCTCGAGATCGCTAGGGTTTTAGCCATGATTCTGACCATCGGATGAAGATCCAACGGCCAACGGTCGAGCTTCTGGAATATGGGCCAAAAGGCCGCATAGTAAACAGGCTTGGCCCATTACTGTTAGCGATTTATTAGGGTTTTCCTTTTTTAAAATAATTCTAGTAATTCATTTAATCATTTTTAGGCAACAAAAATATTAGGAAAATCTGATAAAATTCTTATAAATACTTTGAGACATTTTAAACTCAAATAAAATATTTTTGTTAAAACTTTATATTAATTTTATCTATAAATAATTAGTTTTCACAAAAGGCCAAAATACATAATTTAAAATAAATTCAAATAAATTCTAGAAAAAATCCAGTAAATTTATAAAAATTGCAAAATGCACAAATAACAATAAAATAATATTAAAGACAATTTTTGGGATGTTACAGACTTGCAGCACTACCAGCCTCTAATTAGCGGTAGTACTGGGTTTTCAGCGAATTGAATTTTGGATTTTGTTGATTTAATTGCATATTATTATGAACAGTGATATATGACGTGTTTCTTGTCTGTGTGGTTGTAGGACTCCAGGGCTAGGTCATGTTGAGGTGAAGGCAAGATCGGAATTAGACTAGAAGAACTGAGGTTCAAAAAGGTCAAGAGAAGCCAGAAGATGATTAAGACTAGGAAGTGGTTACAAGCCGGAAAGAAAGGAACCGAAGTGCGAAGCACTGATGATGGACATGGCGAACAATGGCATGGAGTGGGACTAGGCTTAGGGAGGAGTTGAGGTCCAGAACAATTATGGAAACCGATGCTGCCATAGTGAAACTATCAAGGACACATGGCTCGTCAAGTGACTTGAGGCCGTTTGTAAGCAAGGACAGTTTGGGGGCCTGGATGTGTGAGATACTTGGCGGCAAGTCATTGGACCACGTGGAAAGCATCGAAGCATGGGCAATGCTTCGAGGAGAAGGAAGACCGGTCATTGGGGTAAATTGGTAATTTACTCAATACCGACAACTGAGGCGATTTGAAAAACCATGACGGTGGCCTATATGGTTGTCATGACAAAGTGGAGTTGGACACAAATTCGAGCTAGCGGAGTAGATTGGGCATCAATGTAATGGCTGCTTTGAGAAGCGTGCTTGTGTGTGTAAAACTCGGTATGGTGTTGGGTTAATAGGTTATCCCATATAAATATGGATAGTATCCACAAACGTGTCTTGGTGTTAGGGTTAGGGTTGCCTCTATTATATAAGAAGATGTGAAGGGAAGAGAGGCTCTAAGCCACTAAGCCTAGGTTAGCAGGATTAGGGTTTTCATAAAACTTTAGTGTTCTTGTGTGGGCGTGTGAATGCTCTTTAGGAGTTTTGCCATCGGGTGAGAGGTTTTGTAAATGTTATTCATGATTTGAATGCAAATTATCTTCATGATTAAGTTTTGCCTTAAGTTTGATCTTTTTCTCATTTTGCTCTTGATCTTTTCTTGTGGTTTCTTTCTTGCTCGATCTCGTGCTGCCAAGGGTGTATGATTGATAGATATCATATATAGCTCTCGAGGTAGCATCACAGCACCTCGTCCAGTTAATCAAACTCAAAATCCCCAACCCTAGGCATATTAGCCGTTAACCATAAACAAATCAAACAAATGCAACAGGTGTTGAAGAAATGCTCGTAGGTCAGTGTGATCACCTACAGGATTGTGGCCACTCCGAACTCTTTCCTCTGTCTCAGCGGGCCTTTAAGAACCTGTATCACACATTCATATGGCAAGTTTCAAATAAAATCAAAAAAGAAAAAGAAATAGCTTTCTTACCTAGCATTCTCTTTATCAAACTCAGGTTCTTGGATAGCTCACAGGTCATGTTCGAATGGCCAATCTTGAATTGCCTCTACTGGGGAAAAAACCTCTTAGTTATGAGAACCAGAGACAGGAAAAAACAAAGACACATATGTTGTCATAGGGAGGAGTGAACTGTGCAACAGATCTGAGCAGAAATAAACAGAATGAAGGAACAAATCTCGGAGCAAAAAAATTGCAGTTTCTAGTCACATGGAGGAGTGAACTGTGCAACAGATTTGAGCAGAAAGAAATGGAATGGAGGAACAAATGTTGGAGCAAAAAAATTGCACTTTCCAGGACCAAAAGGTAAACCAGCATTGGTTACCAAAAGTGTTGAAAAAAATCCACCGAAAGAAACAGGATGCAACATTGCAGCATCACATTTATCTCATCATAGGAACTCCTAAAGAAAAAGGAAAAAAAATCGAACCTGATAGGACAGCTCAAATCCTACCCCAAAAATGAACACAAGAACAACAAAACCAATTCCAAATCACCTTCTCACTTAATCCTTCATCAATACAGATGCAAGAAACCCAACATAGCAATAAAAGTAAAAAAAGGGCACTAAATTTCTCATGAGACAACAGGAGACTCACATTGATGTGCAGGCATCAAGAATCTTGGTGGCAATAGCAAAAGCTCAGATTGGAGATTTCTTTCCCCTCCTGTGTTCTCTGCCTCCCTTGGTCTCTCCCTCCTGTGCTCTCTGCCTGCTTCTCTGTTTGCTCCCTCTAGTTGGTAACTCGAGGAGAGGTAGGTAACAAGGCACCTACCTATCTGGTTCACATGAAACAAACCTATAAATAGTTCCATTCTGAAGTGGCCCAGATTTACAGTCTCCCCTAACCCATCAACTTTCAAAACATTCAAATGAAAGCTGGCGAGAAAAATTCATTGAATGGGAATTATCCATGATAACTTCTTATCATCTTTTATAGCCAAAAGGAAATATTTCCCATCTTTTATTGGAAGCATAATTCTTGCAGGGAAAAAGGGGGTATACAGGAAACTGTTGGGGATCCATACCAACTCTATGCATTAAAATAAATGGAAACACAACCCCCAAACCACATCAACAAATTCGCACCCTACCCCCAAATAGAACTGAGAACACCGAAAAGAACATTCAACAAGTAAACTTGTGTGTTCATCTACCTCAGCATTATAAATATAATAATATCATGTCATTATTTGTGTACTGCACTCAGATATTAAATAGCCTAAGACAAACATAGCCGGGAAACTATTTCGATGTGACTACATTGCTGTATAACTGATACATAGATGACTGGTGTCCTACTAAAAGCTTAAGACAAACACAATCCAATGAACATATTTAACCAACCATCAGATTTCTATGGCTGGGCATTCATTCAGGCTCTAGCATATTGCTTCCATATAGAAATACTAAAATCAAGCCTTAAAACAAGCTATTGCATCTAAAACAGCTATTGCATCTAAAACAAAGTGGCAATTATAAGGTCCACCCAGAGCAACACCTAAACCAATCCCGGTATTTCCAATCAAATTATTGGATAGCAAATTAAGCAGCGAGCAAGTAATTAAGCACACACACATACCCTGACAACAAATAACAGGTGATTTGAGTAGCCTAAAAAGACATGACTTACCATATCTCCGATGGTAAATATACATACAACCTTAGGGTTTCGCAAAGAACGTTTGACAAGAAGTGCGTAAATATGCACAATTGCCAGTGAAAGGCTCCATAAGCATTGCAAAATGATTGCTGTAGCAAGGTGGCTGATCGAAGAAACAACCATAAGCTAAATGTTTAGTAAAGAAAAAATGAAAGCAAATACAGTGTTCTAAATTCTGACAATAACATCCTGAGTGACAAATCTTGGACTTTTATGCTACCTAAGTACATCTAAAAAAAGGATAGATGAACCTGGTTTGTTTATGTAGTTGTCAATACTATCCCCAATGCTCAATACTGGCTTGATGCTAAATGTAGATTTCACAATGTTTTCCTCAAAGGTAACAGGGATTGATATAATTGCCCATTACAATCAAAATGTTCTGAACATTGATAACCAAGATGCTAAGCAATGTTCTCAATGTAAACAGTGAAATACTTTTACTGAATGACTAGAAAATTATGCATGGAAAAAAATCAAACTCTTATTTTTCACAAGCATGTTCATGATCAGCAAACAAGATTGGAGCCAATGTTTATTGTATCCAAGAAGATGACTTAACTGAGTGGGGCATACTCCAAGAATAGCTGAGATAATATCACAAAGAACAATTTGATCATGTTACAATCAAACTGCATTTCGTCTCTTATGATGTCGAACTAATTCAAATGGCATATAATATTTAATTGTGCAGATGAATATCAATACCTCTTATTGGAGAATTAAGCAAGCACAACAATATATTTTTTTTTTCAAAATACCTTTTATAGAGAGAGTGAGGAAAATTTATTGATATAGGCATCCTAAGGTCCACAACCCACGAGATCAAATCCTGGAAATCACAATCAAAAGCCCACAAATAACTCATCTAACATGTAGTTGGCGGAAATCGAACTCTGCCTTGGTTGCGTCAGAGATACAAATATCGAAGAATTAGACCACTGAAGATAATTAAGATAGTACTGTGCTATAGGAACAAATAATGCTATATCCACATATCAGTTAGTTCACTCAGAGAGGTAGTGACATATCAGTTTAGTTCACCTGGTGGGAGGTAGTCGCATATCAGTTTAGTTAATTGCTCACATGGACTGAGAAAGCACATTCATATTGCAAATTTTAAAATTGCAGAAAAGAGCATCTAAAATCTCCCTATTTTAGCTAAAATATTGTGCAAATCTTTCAACATAAAGTCCAAAAATGAACCGTAGTCATTAATTAATGTAAGCAGAGATCATACCCTGCTACTCAAAGTGAACCTAATGCATTAATCGCTATTTGGTGACCATTGTTGGCCTTAATGCGTACATCCGATCAATGGAGCATAGCACTCGGAGAAGCTGAAGAGCAGCACCTCAACAACACAAAAAAATTGAGATCGTAAAAAGGCCAATGGCTCAATCAACCTAACATCACTACAAATGATGAGCATAAGTGACCTCTAACACTACTGAATTAAACTCAAATCACCACATCCTAGATCAGCCCTAAAAAGCACTCATAGATACGGATGACATCAAATTGGCTAATGCAACCTACATGTAACTCAGATCTAACCATATAACTAAACTCTTACTTCAATTAAAAACTTGCAGATGCACACAGATAAATCAACCCCTGATTTATTTACAATAACGGTCACAGGGATTAGGAATAAAACATGAGGCAAGATAACCACCACCTTTATTGACAAGTGATGAGAAGAGGAAGCCGAAGACCACAGCAACGGCCACAAGGAGGAGGAGGAGCATCCGGCGGTGACGGCTAGTGAGCTTGCATATCTAGGGGATAAAAATCAAACTTGAGATCTTCGATTCGGAGCTGAACAACAGCCCCCAAACAAAAAAACACCAAATGGCCAAAATTTTCAAACCAATTGTGCAAGAGAACAACGGGGATCTAACAATTTAGAGAAATGCGAAAACGTTGGACAATTGCAACAGCAAAAATAAAGCAAGTAGCAAAGCAAAACTAAAACAGGTAGCAAACGCAAGTCGATTGCAGCAAGCAAGAGAAGTGAAGAAAGAAGCAAGGATGAAGTACCTAGCCCTGCAATGGCCTGTGTTCATTCCAGAATATTAGAGATATTGTATAGCTATATACGCCTAGATTAGCTCCTTCATTTGAGGATATTTGTACCTTCCTAATCTTGGTCTAACTGCTATATAAATACACATGGTCACCCCCTTGATTGGGCGTGGTGTTGCCTAATCTCTCCAATTCCCTATATGGTATCAGATTGATCCTATCCCTTCCGCTGCCCTTCTTCCAATCCTCACACGCCACCTCGACGCGCTCTCCTGGCCACGTGTCTCCGATGCCGCCACCCCGACCAGCCCCTCCTGTGCTCGCATGCAGGTCGACCGATTCCATGACGTCATCAGCTCCCTTGGCTGCCACCGCTCCTGCGTCAACCTCTGGCCCCGGTGACAGTATTTCTACCGACAATGTAGCACCAGTTACCATCAACCCCTTTGCCACGATCGCCATCAAGTCCCACATCCCAGTCACGTTGGAATTGAAGAATCCTAACTTCAACAAGTGGGTGTTGTTCTTCTACTCCATGTGCGGCAAGTTCGGCCTCAAGTCACACATCGACAACTCCGCTCCTGCCCGCTCGACTGATCCCGCCTAGGATCAAGCAAACTGCCGTGTACATAGTTGGTTGTTCGGCTCCGTCGTGGACGACATCCTCGATCTCGCCATGGAACCGAACCAGACTGCGTGTGATCTCTGGGTTGCCATCGAGAACTTGTTCCAAGCGAACAAGGTGTCGTGCGCTATATTCCTGAGTCACAAGTTCCACTCAATGACTCAAGGTGATCTCCCTGTTTCAGAATACTGCCAGCACATGAAGACCGTCGTCGACTCCCTGCATGACATTGGCCACGCCATCTCTGAGTAGTAGCTTGTCCTCAACCTTCTATGTGGCCTCAACCCCCACTACTCTAACACTGCGGACGACATCGCCAATGCGCCTGT
Source organism: Guadua angustifolia (assembly GCA_036346375.1). Taxonomy (NCBI): domain Eukaryota; kingdom Viridiplantae; phylum Streptophyta; class Magnoliopsida; order Poales; family Poaceae; genus Guadua; species Guadua angustifolia. The sequence continues at coordinate 52,967,620 of CM070504.1, read as the reverse complement.
CCTGCTTTCCTTCGCCACGGTGTGCAACATGCTCATCCTCAAGGAGTTATGTTTGGTGAATGAAACAAAAGTGGCCGCGGACAGCGCTCTCTTTGCAGTCTGCTCTTCCTCCTCTTCATGTAGCTCGGTTGTATGCTGCTCGTCCACATCTCCCTCGGCACCATCCGGCAGTGGCAACTCCTCTGCATCGACTCACGGTGACAACAGACGCAGCAAGGGCCACGACAATAGACATGGCAACTATGGCTAGCAACAGGCATAGCCGATCGGCCCATGGGTTTGTTTTAACCCGTAGACTACACAGCAGGGCACCTCGGCCTGGTGTGCACCTGCGCCGATAGCGGGCATCCTTGGCCCGTATCCGCAAGGTCATACCACCTTCGCCACCCCACAAGTCTCCCTGCCATCGATCCAAACTTGGGACCAGGCCAGGCTCGTTGCGACGTTGAACCAGATGTCTTTGCAGGGGTCGGGCCCATGGGTGATGGACACCAGCGCCACCTCCCACATGTCCTCCACGGATGGTATACTCCTTTCCCACCTACATCCCTCTCATTCTTCTATTACAGTTGGTAACGGTACTACTATTCTTGTCACTGCTCGAGGCCATTTCATCCTACCCACTACAGTGTCTAATTTCACCCTAAACAATGTCCTTGTCATTCCATCTCTTATTCGCAACCTTCTTTCCGTTCGCCAATTCACTCGTGACAATCATTGTTCGATCGAATTTAATGCTTTGGGTTTTTCTGTCAAGGACCTCCTAACCAGGCGCATGATTCTTCGCTGCAATAGTGGCGGCGACGTCTACACCTTCCCACCGTCCATCTCCACCACTGCCGCCCTCACCAATCTCGCCATCTCATCCACCTTGTGGCATCAATGCCTTGGTCATCTTGGTCTCACCGTCCTCGACACCCTCCACAATAATTCTCTTATTTCATATAATAAAGTGGCTTGCACTCTTTGTCACTCTTGTCAGCTAGGCAAACATGTGCGCCTACCTTTCACTAGTTCTTCTTCATGCACTGCGGCCCCTTTTAAGCTAGTTCATTGTGATGTATGGACATCCTTGGTCGCTAGCACCTCAGGCTATTTATACTATTTAGTGCTGCTTGATGATTTTACTCCTTTTTGCTGGACTTTTCCTCTTACACAAAATCCGATGTTCATCAGTACCTTGTTGAGTTTCTCTTGTATGTGCACACCCAATTCGGACTTCCCCTCAAATGCATCCAAGCTGATAATGGTGGTGAGTTTGTCAATAGGACCACTACTGCCTTCCTCATTGCATGTGGCATACACCTTCGTCTATCCTACCCACATACTTCACCACAAAATGGCAAGACCGAACGTGTTCTCCGCACACTCAACAACTCCGTCCGCACTCTTCTCATCCATGCCCACATGCCACCAGCTTACTGGGCCGAAGCACTCATGACCACCACTTACTTGCTCAACCGGTGTCCCTCTTCTTCCATTAACCATGCCATCCCTTTTGAGCCCCTACATCGCAGATCCCCCGACTACATCCACTTACGTGTCTTTGGTTGCCTCTGCTATCCTAATATGACTACCACTTCTCACAAACTAGCCTCACGATCCACCGCATGTGTCTTCCTTGGTTATCTAAGTTCCCACAAAGGTTATCGTTGTCTCGACATCTTCAGTTGCCGTATCATCATCTCGTGTCATGTCATTTTTGATGAGTCATCATTCCCATTCGCAACATTGCCGAACCCCTCCTCTCCAGATTCGTCTTTGGATTTCCTCCTTGACGAACCCTCCATGCAGGTTCTTCGCACTCCCACCGCAGCAACTCCAGTGATAGCTCCATCGTACGACGTTGAGCGATCGCCCCTTACCACGGTAGCTCCATCGCAAGACGTCGAGCAGTTGCGGTCTTCACCAGCAGTGTTGCCACGCAATCTGGCCGAGCCACCTCCCACGTCTCTGGTAGACTGGCCGCCTACTCCTGGGCCACCTCCCTTGTCGGCCCAGCCGCTCGCCTCCCCAAAGTCCGGCCCACAAGCCAATCAGGGGGGCCTAACCACACCTCGTGCGGTTGATCTGCCCTCTGCGCCCGCGACTGTTGACCCTGTGCCACTAGTCGCGGCCTCTGCGCTTGTGGCTATCTCCACCCGAGTCGTGGCTCTACCTGGCCCAACGTTGCGTCCCGGCACAGGGCCACATCCAATGGTTACACAAGCGTGTGATGGCATCGTCAAGCCCCGAACCAGGATGAACCTCTCCACCAGTCACACTTTGATCTCCCTGATCCCAGGGAACTATCGCAGCACATTGGCCTACCCCTACTAGCGTGCTGCTATGACAGATGAAGGAGGGAGCATAAGCTCAAATTCTGGGCGAGTGGAGGTTCGGATGCGGAGTCATCAGATGATGATGATATTTCATCTCTGGAATTCATCACAGAGGCAAAGGCAGTGGGATTTTCCGCGAGTGACCTTCAGCAGGCTGAGACGGAACTTTCGGTAAGTAATTCTTCAATCACTTCTAACTCTTTGGGTTCGGATAATCGTTCGTTGGCAAATCGCATTGTCAGCGCAATAGTTCATCGAAAGATCGGGGTGAGACCATGGCAGGGCCCTTTGCCCCCTCCACGGGTGTCACCACCAAGGACCTTTGGTGATGCTTTGTGCTCTGCGAAACGTGCTAATCATGGCGTCGTCCGGCCTTGTTCAAATTCGTCGAGACCATCTTCAAAGACGAAAACAGTATACGATACAAGGTTAGATGGCAAACGTCTTTCTACAGACTCATTCTCAACATTGGTGAACATAGCCAGGGGTTGTGGGGTGGACACGTCCTTACCTTCACAAGAAAATTTTGAAAGGAATCAAAATGTGATTACCGGGCGAATTACCAAATACAATCAAGATAGGATTTTGATTGGGCCTGGCTTGTGGTTTCGGCCCACGATAGGCTTGGTGGCCCTTTTCTCGCGCTCTGGCTCATTTCGTCTCAACCCTAATCGCAAACATGCCTAGCCTTCTATTCTGTTTCGTCGTTCCTACACGGCGGTGGTTCGTGCTGAAGGTCGTTTGATGTCGAAGCAGGGCATTGGTTCCGGTGTTGGTCGGGGCAGTGAAGGGCAGGCGCACTAGCAATATGATCCAGGGTTTAATCCGGGTTATAACCCTGGGTATGCTGGACGTGCCTATCGTGGTGGTCGCGGGCGGATTGGCGGCGGCGGCAATAGCCAGGGGCACGACAATCGCCATGGCGGGCGCAGTGTTCGTGGAGAAGGCCAGGATTATGGTGGTTTTGGAAATAGGGGAGGTAATTTTGCTGCCCGTGGTGATGCCAACTCGGATGATCATGGCTTTGATGGGCGTCAATTCATTCCCGTCCATTCTTCTGGTGTGCATGCCCGGGTTGGCCAAGGCGGCATGAATCGCGCCATTGCTGCTGGTCCTATTGTGCGTCCGACAACGGGTGTAGGTAAGCAACCTCAAGCGCCTGAGTCTGTTCTTTTGGAGTCAATGGAGATTGATGACACTAAGGAGGTAGGGGTGGAGTCCTCTACTAGAGAGGTAGTCAAAAACAGGATCAATAAGCCCTATTGTTATAGATATCTCACAAAGGGTCATATTAATACGAATTGCACTACGGAATTGAGCTGTGATAGTTGTGGTTTTGATGAACATGTTACTAAGGTGTGCTCATCTCATAAGCAACTTAAGTCTACAGCTATTCCCAGTGGATATGCAGTTGAGGGGTTGGGCTTCTATTATATTCAGTATTCTGGTAATCAAAAGGTTTCAAATGACTCTACAGCTGCAGTAGTGAAAGTTCTTGAAGGTGCTATGTCGGTAATGAATGTCACTTTTGAGCTACAGCGTCTGTTACCAGGTAACTGGGATTGGAAAGTGGAAGAGAGTGGTCCAAATACTTTTGTGACAATGTTCCCATCAAAAGCTGAACTTCAGAGGCTTGTGGAATGGGGTCCTGTAGTCACTAAAAGTGTGAAGGCTACTATGAGCATTGAGGAAAAGGCGTGTTCTGATGTATTCAGGTATGAGATTCCCAAGGTTTGGATTCAGTTTAGGGGTTTAACTCAAGAGCTTCGACTGTTCCAAATCATCTGGGCCGTGGGGTCTATTCTTGGGGCTACTCGTAAGGTAGACATGAAATTCACAAAGAAGCATGATATAGCCAGAATCAAAGTTACATGTCTCAACCCTGATTTAATTCCAGAATTTGTCAATGTGGTTGTCGGGGATTTTGTGTATGAGCTTCAGTTTCGGGTGGAAAATAATATGGATCCGGAAAATCCAAAGCCAATCAACATGGATCTTGACCCTGAGGATGGTGCCGATAATGATATGGATGAAGATCTTCTGGATGATTTTGATGATCAGGCGAAAAATAAGAAAGTTGTCAAAAGTTCGGCTAATCTTGATGGTGCGCATTCAAAGGATGGCTTGGTTTCGTCCCCAGGGCAGCAGGTCCATCATGGTACCTCGCCTGGCGTTGTCCTTCAGTCCATTCGCCTGGTTCCCCAACCTGGACTGGCTTCTTCAGATGGTGGATTGGGAGAGGTGCGCTTACAAGAAGTGCAGGTTCTGTTATCTGAGGTTGCTTCCAAGCGTACTGCAGAGGTTTCTTCCAAGCATACCGTAGCTATTCCCCCAAAAGTGTCAAAGGAACCGGCTTCAAAGGATTCACCTCAGTTGCTTGTGGCTCCATCTCGTTCTAGTAAAAGGTCGACTGCAGTTGTGGATCAAGACTTACTGGAACGGGCTGCAAACTTGAAAGCAAGAATCAACCTGGATGAATCTTCTGGAGAAGGTATTAACATTCCCACCTCTTTCAATTCCTTTAATGATGATGTTATTATTAGGAATGTTAGCTCGGTTGGAATTTGTCTGGGTAATACAGAATCTGTGATAAAACATAATGTCCAATCTTTTAAAAGTTTAGAACATGGGAGGGTAGGTACGAATGAATCTGTGGCAGATAGTTTGGATGTAGAGGAGCTTTGCATTGTTAACAAAGAGTCTTTAAACAATGCAAGTGACTTAGATTTACTTGTGGTAAATTCCTTCTGTGGGGAGGTAGCTGAGGGTTTTAGTGAGGGTGAGTTGGATTACATTAGTGATCAACAAACTCGTACCCGTATTAATAAACCTAGGGCTAAGAAAGGGAAGAAAAAGGGAAAGAATAGAAATCTAATTAGCACGGATTGTTAATGAAAGGTGTTTTTTGGAATAGTAATGGGTTGGCTGACCCAAAGAAGTTCAAATTCTTATCGGATCTCTCTTTAGAGAAAAATTTAGACTTTATTGCCTTATCAGAGACAGGTAGGAGGGAGTGCTCATAGAATTTCCTTAAAAATCTTTGTGCTAGAAAGGATTTTTTGTGGCATTGTAAACCTCCTACTGGTAGATCTAGTGGCATGTTAGTGGGATTAAATTTGTTGACTTTTGATATAGGAGAAATTGAGGAAGGGGATTTTTTCGTGAAATTTAAAGTCAGAAACAAAAGTGATGGCTACCAATGGATATTGGTGTCTGTGTATGGGCAACTGTGAGCTCGAAAGAGGCTTTTTCGTGAGATGGTTCAGCTGTGTAATAAAGAAACTTTACCTTTGATTATAGGTGGGGACTTTAATATCATAAGGGGACCACATGACAAAAATAACGCGAATTATAATGATAGATGGCCTTTTTTGTTCAATGCCATTATTGATGCTTTTAATCTTAGAGAATTGGAGATGTTAGACAGACAATATACGTGGGCGAATAATCTAGCAAATCAAACTTTTGAGAAACTGGATAGAGTGCTAGTTAGCACGGAGTGGGAAATAAAATTTCCACAGTCTTCTATACTCGCTCTAACCAGAGAAATCTCAGATCACACCCCTTTATTTCTTAATACTAGAGACTCGTCTACGTCGAGTAGCCCACCTTTGTTCAAATTCGAACTTCGATGGCTACTACGTGAAGGGTTTTTTGACATGGTTAAGAATATCTAGGGCAACACTGTTTCTGGATATACTGCTCTGGAGCGTTGGCAGAATAAGATTCGGTGTCTTAGACAACATTTGAGGGGTTGGACTAAAAATGTGAGTGGCACTTTGAGGGGTTGGGCTAAAAATGTGAGTGGCACATATAGGCAAGAAAAGAAATAGCTGCTGGACAAGCTTGATGATTTGGACAAGAAAGCTGAGTCCATGCTTCTTTCTCCAGATGAGCTAAATTTGAAACATGTCCTGGATGAGAGGCTGGCTTGTTTGTTGAGGGAAGAAGAGATTAAGTGGTACCAGCGTGCCAAAGTAACGAACCTTCTTGAAGGTGATGCCAATACAAAGTTTTTTCACTTGGTGGCTAATGGTAAACATCGTAAGACTCAAATTTTTGAGCTGGAACAAGAGGAAGGGATAATCTATGGTGATGCTTAGTTAAAAAAAAGTATATTACCAAATATTATAAAAACTTGTTCGGTCCTCCCGATCCTGTCCAAATATCGTTGGAAAAAACAAGCATAGATGATATCCCCCAAGTTTCAACTCTTGAAAATGAGATACTAATCTCTAGGTTTGAGGAAGATGAGGTCAGGAGGGCTATCTTTCATATGGAAAGGAATAAGGCTCCCGGACCAGATGGATTCCCGTCAGAATTTTATCAAGTTTTTTGGTATGTTATCAAAAAGGATTTGATGGCTCTTTTGGAGGATTTCCATCATGGTACTCTAAATCTTCATAGTTTGAATTTTGGGAATATAATTTTGTTGCCAAAAACTAGGGATGCAAAGCAGATTCAACAATACAGGCCTATATGTTTGTTGAATATTAGTTTTAAGATATTTACGAAAGTAGCTACTAATAGAATTTCTCAAGTGGCTCAAAAAGTTGTTAGTCCCTCTCAAACGGCGTTTCTGCTAGGGAGAAACATAATGGAGGGAGCAGTTATCCTGCATGAGACGTTGCATGAGCTGCATAAGAAGAAGCAGAATGGAGTAATTTTCAAGATTGACTTTGAAAAAGCTTATGACAAAGTCAGATGGGACTTCTTACAACAGACGCTGAGAATGAAAGGTTTTTCACCTATTTGGTGTAACTGGATTAAATCTTTTGTTCAAGGTGGGAATGTAGGAATTAAGGTAAATGATAAGATGGGATCATATTTTCATATTAGAAAGGGTCTTCATCAGGGTGATCCACTGTCCCCAATACTTTTCAATATAGTTGTGGATATGTTGGTTATCATCCTGGCAAGAGCAAAAGAGGACGGTCAAATTAAGGGAGTGATTTGATGGCTCTTTTGCAGAATCTTCTCAACGGCCTTTTGATACGCCGATGGACTCACCACGGCGGCGATATCGTTGCATTGCCGGTAGATTCTTGAGCCCATCGGCGATATCGGTCTTGCCGACCGTTGGAAAAGATTCAGGTGGCTTAACCACTCTGCCAAGTTCAAGAAGCATGGCTGCCGGAGAACATCGATATCTTGAGAGGCGTGCCATGAGGTGCAATAGACTACTAACATACTAGTTCTGAATTTATAACCTTATTTCATTTTTGAAAATCATATTAGTGTGGAATAAGAATGATTCATTATTTTTTATTAAGCAAATTTTCTTGAGTCCTTATCTTCATCGACCGACCTCTTGCACTCGATAGTGCCATAATTTTACTAAGTCCTTATCTTCATCGACACCTTCTCCCCATAATTGTTAGAAAAGTATTGTCAGCTTTCTTTCTAGTATGCCTTTTGGTTCATATATGTCTAAATCAACATATATTTTAAAACAACATGAAAGAAGAACTTGGCTGAAATCCTGGGGAGTACTACTCGGCTGGCTCTGCTCTCTCTGCCGACTACTACTCCTCCCTCTGCTGCCATTGGATCGCACCTCTCCTCTTCCCTAGCGGCAGGAGCTCTCCTCCTCTCTGGCGCCAGCCGCTAACATCCGGACAAAGCCTCAAACATCTAGACCGAGAACACATTAACACTAACGAAACCAAAAACCACTTCATAGCCATCCATTCAACACTCCTTGTGGGCACTAATCACAACACTTCATAGCCATCCACTAATCACAAGACCTGACATAAACACTCCTTGTGGGCATTTCACCGAACACCTTGTGGGCATAAAAATAGAGAGAGCAGGAGGGGGCAATTCGCCGGGTACCTAGGATCTCCGGTCCTCCGGGGTGGAATGGCGGGGCGGCGTCGATAAGACCCTCTTTGACCTCTTCACTTAACTGTAATTTGGCCCATGTGCGAAGCCAGTACGTTCCTCTGAACAAGACCTGCAAGAAAGATTTAGGTATGCTCTTGTCAAAAACAGTATCATTCCTTGTGAGCCATAAGGCCCAACAAATCCCGGCCGCGCCTAATAGTAATACAGAAACCTGTTGTGACCCCCTTGTTTCACCCACCCATTAAATAAATGATGAATATTGTCAGGTGGGCCAATACCCAAAGTCATGTATACTATTCTCCACAGAAATTTAGCATAACAACAATCTATAAAAAGGTGTTGGATAGTTTCCATTGTACTGCAGTAACATCAAGACTTATCGCCATGCCAATTGCGCATCACTAAATTATCTTTAGTCAATAACACACCCTTCTTGATGTACCATAAAAAAAATTATCTTCAATGGTAACCTAGTATGCCAAATCTCCTGTGATACTTGAATTCCATTGTTAACCAGGTGTTTGTACATAGATTTTACCGAGAACATCCCATTATTATGGAGATGCCACTTGAAATAATCTGTCCCTCCTTGTAAGCTAACGTTCATCGTTCTCGCTACTAGAATCTCCCAGTTCCTCAGATTATTCCCCACTAAGGATCTCCTAAAAGACACATTTAGAGAGGGTGAACCAAGGACCTCAGCCACAGTTGCGTGCTTCTTCCTAACAATATTAAACAGGGAAGAGAATTGAGATTTCAAGGGTAAATTGCCCAACCAAGTATCTTCCCAAAACCTTACTTGGGTCCCATCTTTTAGGATATAGGAACCCAGACTGAAGAATTGAGATTTTACCCCCATTAAACTGCTCCAAAAATGGGAGTCAGCTGATTTCTTTTCTACCTGGCTTAAAGTCTTACCTTTTAAATATTTGTTTCTCAGAAGCTGCTGCCACATCCCATGTTCATTGCATAACTTGAACAACCACTTGCTCAGTAGGCTTTTATTTTGGATGTCAAGGTTAAGGATCCCTAACCCACCTTGATCTTTTGGTTGGCATAAAATATCCCATCTCGCAAGCCGGTATTTCTTTTTGTGTTGATCATTTTGCCAGAAAAAAGGGGATCTAAAGAAATCTATTTTTTTCAGGATTCCCCTTGGGATCTCAAAAAACAACATCATAAACATTGGCAAACTAGACAAAATAGAATTAATCAGTACCAACCTCCCGCCAACCGACATCAACTTGCCTTTCCAGCCACTTAATCTTTTCTCGAATCTCTCGACCACCACCCTCCAATCAAGATTACTCAACTTCCTATAGTGCATCGGAATCCCCAGGTATCTAAAAGGAAAAGAACCTACCTTATAGCCAAACAAATTGGAATATGCTACCGCATGATCCTTTGCTTAACCAAAGCAGAAAATTTCACTTTTGTGGAAATTAATTTTGAGACCTGAAAGTCATTCAAATGCACATAATAGAAGTTTCATATTCTTTGCCTCCTCCAAATCATGGTCCATAAAAATTACTGTATCATCAGCATATTGGAAATCCTCCAAAAGGATTTGATGGCTCTTTGCGAGAATCTTCTCAGGCGGCTTTGATACATCGCCGATGGACTCACCACGGCGACGTATCGTTGCATTGCCCGGCCGTTCTTGAGCCATCGGCGATATCGGTGCAAACCGTTGGAGAAGATTCTGGCTGGCTTAACCGACTCACCACAAGTTCAAGAAGCATGGCTGCCCGAGAACATCGATATCTTGAGAGGCGTGCCATGAGGTGCAATAGACTACTAACATACTAGTTCTGAATTTATAACCTTATTTCATTTTTTGAAAATCATATTAGTGTGGAATAAGAATGATTCATTATTTTTATTAAGCAAATTTTCTTGAGTCCTTATCTTCATCGACCGACCTCTTTGCTTTCGGTAGTGCCATAATTTTACTAAGTCCTTATCTTCATCGACTGCTTCTCCCCATAATTGTTAGAAAAGTATTGTCGACTTTCTTTGAGGGATGAAGCTGGAAATATATTTTTCCATTATCTAAAAAAAATGACAGATGAGTTTTAGGCCTATGTCAACAACGGAACGTGGCGGCGTCATGTCCCTCGACCCCCCGCTGCCAATGTTGTGACGGGCAAGTGGATCTACAAGCATAAATTTCACTCTGATGGCACTCTCGCGCCTGAGCCACAAGTTCGGCCGGGTGATGCGAGGCTATTCGCAGCAAGCTGGCATCGACTACGACGAGACGTTCAGCCCAGTTGTCAAACCATCGACAATCAAGGTTGTCCTCAACATCGCCGCCTCCTGTGCCTGGCCCATTCACCAGCTTGATGTGAAGAATGCATTTCTCCGTGGCTATCTTGAGGAGACTGTCTATTGCTAGCAGCCATCTAGCTTCATCGACACCTCTGCCCCTGACCATGTTTGCTTGTTGCGGAAATCATCAGATGGTTCAAAGCAGCACCTCGGGTGTGGTACCAGCCGGTTTTACCACGCATATCCGCCGCCTTTGCCATTAAACTGCCGCATGTGACACGCCTCTTTGTTCTCAAAGATGGAGACCGTGTCGCCTACCTTCTACTATACGTCGACGATATTATTCTCACAGTCTCCTCGTCGGATCTCCTACGACACATCACTGAGCTTTTGCACTCCGAGTTCGCGATGACGGACCTTGGCGACCTCCACTTCCTCCTCAGATCTCCGTCACGCGTTCTTCCGATGGGCTATTTCTATCTTAGTGCCAGTACGTGTTAGATCTCCTTCAGCGTGCAGGCATGGCGGAGTGCCACCCCACTGTGACACCAGTGGACACCCATGCCAAGTTGTTTGCCACCGAGGGTGCGCCCGTCGCTGATCCCTCAAAATACAGGAGTCTCGTCGGCGCTCTTCAGTACCTCACGCTGACATGTCCAGACTAGGCGTACGCAGTACAACAGGTGTGCCTCTTCATGCGTGTTCCCCGTGAGCCGCACCTTGCGCTGATCAAGCGCATCCTCCACTACGTGAAGGGTACTCTCTCCACCGGCCTCCACATCGGCACTTCTCCAATTCGCTCCCTCACCGCGTACTCTGATGCGGATTGGGCTGGTTGTCCCGACTCCAGGCGTTCTTCGTCTGGCTACTATGTCTTCCTCGGCGACAATCTTGTCTCTTGGTCTTCCAAGCGCTAGTGCACGGTTTCTCGCTCTAGTGCGGAAGCTGAGTATCGTGCCGTTGCTCATGCTGTTGTTGAATGTTGCTAACTACGCCAACTACTTCAGGAGCTCCACATCTCGATTGCTTCGCGACTGTTGTCTATTGCGACAATGTCAGCGCCATCTACATGTTGTCCAATCGGGTCCAACACCGCCGCACGAAGCATATTGAGATCGACATTCACTTCGTTTGTGAAAAGGTGGCTTTCAGTCAGGTTCGAGTGCTCCATGTGCCATCATCCCATCATTCATGACATTATGACCAAGGGTGCTCATCGACAGCTTGTTCATCGATTTTCGATCCAGATTTTTGCGCCCGAATCCTCCCGATGCATCGTGAGCGTGTATTAGAGATATTGTATAACTGTATATGCCTAGATTAGCTCCTTCATTTGAGGTATTTGTACCTTCCTAATCTTGGTCTAACCGCTATATAAATACACATGGTCAACCCCTTGATTGGGTGTGGTGTTGCCTAATCTCTCCAATTCCCTACACAGAATACTTAGGACCTTGAAGACGGCCTTGTCGAATGAAGCGGTGAGCAGCACGAGGAGGTGGCGGCTGCGAGTGAGCAGGTGGGCCCCTCGGGTCACGATCGCCTGGGCGTTGATAGCAATGGAGTGGAGGACGGTGCGCCGTGTGGAGGGGTCGGAAGGATCGATCTCACGAGGCTTGACGATTCAATGAATGGGGGGACACGGATCTGACGGCGCTTGACGATTCATCGAACTGCAACATTTTAACTTTACTAGACATCGACCCGTGCACCTACACGGCTAGCAATTTCTATAAATAAATCTAATCCGTAACGCATGCAATAATATCATCTCTTCTTCTTTTCTATTTCTAGGTTATTGCTCCTTATCATTTGTATAGTTTATCATAGGATATACGGATTGATGTATTATAGTTTTTTTTATTAATTTGGGAATTTTTGAAGATATTTTTTTTATTAATGAGAGAATTTGGCATGCACATGGCATGGTAAATTTCGTGGTTTCTTTGCTGACACGGGTAGAAAAAGGCATTAATAGCTAGTTGATTCTATCCTATACACACCGTAACATTAATTGGTAATGAAGTAGTCACTACTACAGAACTGGCTACCACAAGTGGCTCGTAACCCCCTTTAGAAGCGGTTTTATAACGCTTCTAAGCAACAGCGTGTGATACCGTCGGGTATCACAAGATTCTGTTCGAACCGCTTGTCTGTGGCACTAGAAGCGGTTGGGAAGGTGTTCAGGAGGGCCAGTGGAGCCGCCACGTGGGGGACTCCACAAGCGGTTCGTGTTACAAACCGCTTGTGGAGAAGGATATTCAGAAGCGGTTAGTCTTACCAACCGCCAGTGAGAGCGGCATTCGAGCGGTTGGAGTCACCAACCGCTTGTGAGAGAGTTTTCGATTATATGTATTATAGAATATGTTCTACTGATGTTTTTGTATATCGTTTTTGACCATGAAATTAAATATGAGTGGAGGAGTTTTTTGCAATTAAATATATATTACATATGCATACTCATACACATGTTCACATGCTAGCTCAAGACACAAAAAACGAACTTAATAGTGTAAAAATGGACAAGTACATACACGTAACCGACGTTTACAAGTTTGAATGATGAAAAAATGATTATCGAACTCATTTCTTGCATGCGTCACTCTTTATGTCCTTGGTCGACGTGGATGTCGTCATCAGTTCAGCGGTGTCCAACGCAGGAAACCTTACGTGGAACTCGCCATTTGGAGATACAACCTCGTTGACAAGGAAGCCGATGAGTTGTTCTTGGAGTCCGGCAACCCCGGTGAGGCGGGAGCACGTTAACGTGCTCATCGATGTTGGGCTGACAATTAATTAAGCGGGAAGTATATAAATATCCGATCACATGCAATTAATTAAAATGTAAGTTGTAGCTAACAAATTGACATGCATATACGAACCTCGGCATAATGTTCCAGCTCATCGCCATGGATAAAACTTTGAATATAGTGGAACACGTAGTAGCCACATAAGTTGTTTCCAAATTGCCCGCGCTTAACCTTCACGGGAGAAATTTCGAATATCGGATGAAGAACTGTTATGGCATGTATATTAATAATAGTTTTGTAATACGACGTGTCGAAAGTGCTTACTATGACTTCAATTCTTTCAGAATTCTCCTTTTTGCTTCTTCTTGAACTTTGCAAATGTCCTGTTAAGGACGTCAATGAACCATTGGTATTTTTGGACTGGATTCCTTCTTGAGTCATGAACTATAATCCTGCTATTGTCAAGCTCGATGACTAGAAGGATCCAGTGAAACCTATTAAGATATTGCAACATATGCGTAAGTAGCTACTCGTACTATCAATGGCTTAAGAAATACAAGAACAAGAGGTTTGTGAGAACACGTGCTTGAAGTTGAAGGGCGAAGTATATACGGTTTGTAGTGTTGTTTCAACAATGCATGCAAAAGGTATCCCTCAAGTAGCGGTTTTTGCTTGTCGTATGACCGATTTTCTCGTTGACAATCTCTCGGGTCGATGAAGCCAACGTTCGCTTGCCCGATCTTGTACATCGTTGTATCTCCATTCTACATAAGAAGGGATAACTAAGTTAATTAGATTTTCAATTTTGTGGTGCGGGAGGAAGCAAACGGTAAACTTAGTAGATCGACACTTCAGACACCAAAGGACATGAAAGACACGTTGACCTCGTCTCCTTGGTACACATGGTACAAGTCATCAAATTCCAGCCATAGTTACGTGTTGTTCCATGGAAGAAATACTCATCTTGGAAATGGAGGAGGAACATTTGCTCTCCTTTAGATGCCCTTTCCATGTACCATTCATGCATTTGACGATCTTGGTTGGGAGATCTTTTATATCCTTTGGATCAATTAGCGGTTTGCCCAACTCATACTTCCATTTGGTTGGTGCCATTGGAAGATCCCGGTCTAATGATTTGAGTCCCGCCTCCTTCAGAATGCCATTTTCCTCAACTCCTCAAAGACTCTGCTGATCTTCCACTTTCTTCTTCTTTCCCTTGAAGGAGCCCGTGTATTTTGCAATTGTAGCCTTTCTTATTGTCCTTTGTAGTCGCTCATCACAAAGGGCGCGCCTGCTCGCATGACCGAAAGTGCTTCACGCTTTTTTATCTATTTTAACCTTGGGCTCGCTTCTTTGGCGAAGTCACAGCCACATCCGTCTTACGGATGCACTTAGCTCCTCATGATCAATGATCATATGGCCTCTTTGGCGTTGCTTTGACATTCTCGTCACGGGATGCCGATTTCGTGGAGGAGGTGCTAGTCTTGGATCCTCCTTCTTCGACATCGAGCTTCTTCCTCGGGAGATGCTTGAGGCGCAGGACAGAGATGTTGGGTGCTTCTTACTTTCAGGCGGTGGCGGTGGCGGCGGTGGCGGGCTTCTTTGTGGAGCGGGAGGTGAAGGAGGCGTGGCTTGACCATCGGGAAGCATTGCGCTGAGCGACGCCGAGGAGGAGGAGTCGTGGGTTGTCGATGTGGAGGCGTGCTTGCTCCTCGAGTCGGCTCAAATGCGGGGCCTCTCTGCTTTGGAGATATAACCTCCACACCATCTGGAAATATGATGTACTTTTTGGCCATAGGATGAATGTGCCATGGAGGGCTCGCCCAAGGTTGGTCACCTCGTCGCCCCAGAATATCGAGAATGAGATCTTGAAGCCCCACCACCTCTTCCACCGTGACCTTCGAGTATCCGGAGGGTATCTGTTGCGATGGAATGTCCGCCCGCCTCCACCGGATAAGCCATGCCGTAAGCCACCTTGAAGGAGAGGTTACGCATATCAATATGTAGCTCGACCGGCGGCGAACCTTGATGTTGCCCACGGATGACGGGCTGCGGATGTCGCTCTACGAGGGACCCACAGCGGTCAAGAATCGCTCTTTGGCGGTCGGACGATCACGGATTCGGCGCCATTCGAACATTGGTCGAACGTAGTGCTCCTGAAGTCGCTCATTGCTTTGACACTTTTTGCATGACCAGACATCGATGGAAGCCTTCGTAGCTTTAAGCTCTTCCTCCAATCGGCTCACTCTACCCTCGATCTCTTCTTGCTTCTTTCCGACTCACGTAAGTGCTTGAGTCTTTGGCAAAGCCGTGCCTCCATGGCACCTTCCCGAAACCTCGTGTCCGTCCCCGTGCTCGTGGTTTTGAAGGGCATATGTTAGCTCATCATTCTCCTCGTCCGTCACCAGGATCCCGACCGAATCCGCCGATGGCTTCTACAATCCTTTCGCCAACTTCTTGGATCGGTTGCCATCACCAAGCTACCATCATCAACAAGTCTGCCCCCATGAGCCAATAACCAATTGCGCATGCGGGGCTCCCAATTCTCGCCAGTATAATATCGTGTCCGCAAGTTCATCTTCCCGCTTGTCCCATTTCTTTGCAGCCTTTGATGTAACCACCGGTCCCGAGATGGTGGTGGTATTTCTTCTTCTGTGCATTCACCTTGTTTTTTCTCTCGGCCCGTCCCGCATCCGAGCAGCTTGTACTCTCGAAGCATCCCAATGATCGGCGGCTTAGGAAATTTATTGAAGTCCGCCTTTCTCCTTTGTCGATGTACTTGCGGGTGAGGGCGACTTCCTTCTTTGCCGAAAGGAAGTTGCCATCTTCTTCAAAGCCCATCCCTTGGCCTTCTGTTCATACCCTTCTAGAAAAGTGAAATTTTCCTTTATATCATTCCAGAGCAGTTCCTTGGTAGCTGCAGGGACTTCAGCCCATTTCTGGATGCTGATTGGGACGTGATCCCTCACGTGGTAGCCGCAAGCGTTGTTGAAAGGCCCAATTGCTGATTCCGGGGCTAGCAGACTCCCGTCGTTGCCGACTTCGGTTATCACGTACTTTGTCGAAGGCTTCTTGTTAGGTCCTCGGTTCATTCCGGACTGGGTGGCCGATGAGGTACCGGGCTGGATACACAAACACATATAATATGAATGATTTTAGAATAATTAACATGTTTACGGTGATTTTATAATGGGTGAGAGTATACCTCGGTACTAGTGTTAACGGCCTCATCGATGCAAAATCAAGAAGACCATCGTGATTTTCCGCATCGCTGTTAACGGCCTCATTGGCTAAGATGCTACCCAGTATAATGGTCTCGAACATCGAGTTTTCGCCTCATCGAAAGCCGGGTCACCACGCCTTGGTGTCGCCATCTAGAGTAGAGCGGTTTCGGAAGGCTTACATTTTTCAAAAATATGAAAAAGGTTCGGATAAACAATACATTGACATTGTGTTACTTTATTGATTATTAGGAATCCCCAACAATTTCGTGACAAATGCAGTAAAATTTAACGACTGAAACAATACATTGACTTACACATTTCACATGTACTTACACATTTCACATGATACATATACAATTGACAATTCACATATGCTTATACATTTCACATATACTTACACATTTCACATCATACATATACAATTGACAATTCACATATACTTATACATTTCACATATACTTACACATTTCACATCATACATATACAATTGACAATTCACATATACTTACACATTTCACATGATACATATACAATTGACAATTCATATATACTTATTTGTTTAATAAAAATAATGAATCATTCTTATTCCACACTAATATGATTTTCAAAAATCAGAACTAGTATGTTAGTAGTCTATTGCACCTCATGTACGTCTCTTTCTCGGTATATCGGATGTTCTCTGTCTTCATGCTTGAACTCGATATCAAGCCGATGGACTCACCACCACGGCAGCAGATCGTTGCATTGCCACTAATGCAGCCCATCGGCGATATCAAAGCCGACAGCTGGAGAAGATTCTGGCTTAACCAAATTCTCGCAAGTTCAAGAAGCATGGCTGCCAGGAGAACATCGATATACTGAGAGACGTGCCATGAGGTGCAATAGACTACTAACATACTAGTTCTGAATTTATAACCTTATTTCATTTTTTGAAAATCATATTAGTGTGGAATAAGAATGATTCATTATTTTTATTAAGCAAATTTTAACGAGTCCTTATCTTCATCTTGACCAGCCTCTTGCACTCAGTAGTGCCATAATTTTACTAAGTCCTTATCTTCATCTGACCTGCTTCTCCCCATAATTGTTAGAAAAGTATTGTCAGCTTTCTTTCTAGTATGCCTTTTGGTTCATATATGTCTAAATCAACATATATTTTAAAACAACATGAAAGAAGAACTTGGCTGAAATCCTGGGGAGTACTACTCGGCTGGCTCTGCTCTCTACTGCCGACTACTACTCCCTCCCTCCTGCACCGACTGGATCTGGCACCTCTCCTCTTCCCTAGCGACAGGAGCTCTCCTCCCTCTCCTGGCGCCAACTGCTAACATCCAGGACAAAGCCTCAAACATCTAGACCAGAACACATTAACACTAACAGAAACCAAAAAACCACTTCATAGCCATCCATTCAACACTCCTTGTGGGCACTAATCACAACACTTCATAGCCATCCACTAATCACAGCACAGCATAAACACTCCTTGTGGGCATTTCACCGAACACCTTGTGGGCATAAAAATAGAGAGAGCAGGAGGGGGCAATTCGCCGGGTACCTAGGATCTCCGGTCCTCCGGGGTGGAATGGCGGGCGCGTCGGCGGTGGCGAGAGGAGGTCCTTGTCGAGGTGGCGCTGGCCAGGGTCTCGATGGAGGCGGCGGCACTGAGAAAATTTGGGGTCTGAGGAAGCGCGGGGACTTAGAAAATTTGGGGTGTGAGGAAGAGCGGGCAGTATCAACTTTATATAGGGCACCCACTTCTACAAGCGGTTGGTAATAACAACCGCTCGTAGAAGTACTCTACAAGCGGTTTGTATTATCAGCCGCTTGTAAAGAGGACTTCTACAAGCGGTTAGTAATACGAACCGCTTGTAGAACGCATGGATGGGCGGGACTGTGAAAGGCCCTATGCAAGCGGTTAATATTATCAACTGCTTGTAGAGCGCAAGCTACAAGCGGCGATTAATACCAACCGCTTGTAGAGCGCAAGCTACAAGCGGCGATTAATACCAACCGCTTGTAGAACTGCTGACCGGATAATATTCAAAAAAAAATGTTGCCCATTGCGTTCGATAAGATCTCTTCCTCCCCCCTGGCTAGTGCGTGGCGTTTGAGTGTGCGGGCTCGTCCACCCCGGTTCGAACCCCGCTCGCGCCCCCTTGCCATTCTTTTTTTTTGCTGTGCAGCTTTCTACAAGCGGCTATTAATACCAACCGCTTGTAGAACTGCTGACCGGATAATATTCAAAAAAATCTTGCCCATATTGCTCGATAAGATCTCTTCCTCCCCTAGCTAGCGCGTGGCGTTTGAGTGTCTTGTGCTCGTCCACCCCGGTTCGAACCCGCTTCGCCCCCTGCCATTCTTTTTTTTTTTGTGCGACTTTCTACAGCGGTTGTTAGTAAGAACCGCTTGTAGAACTTCTACTAAGCAGTTCGTAATACCAACCGCTAGATGATGGTACTCACAAGCGGTTCTTACTACTAACCGCTTGTAGAAGTGGGTAGAGCTTAAATTCTCTAAGTCCCCGCATGCACTCTCCCACACCTTCAAATTTCCTAAGTCCCGAAGTGCCTCCTCTCATCACAAGGCTCCCTCATGCTCTCTGTTTTCATGCCCACAAGGTGTTCGTGAAATGCCCACAAGGAGTTTTGTTGATATGTTCATGTTGGAGTAATGAAAAATATTGTTGATGGTAATTTGTTTCACTCTTTGAAGCTATTAATTCATGTCGACGGCTTCATCAAATGGCGAGACAAAGAGACAATTAGAGGCATTGCGGATGAAGCTATCGTGTCCTCGATGCGGAGATCCTGTAAATGTGTTCACCTCCCATACATCCAAGAATCCATCCCGAGTGTTCATGAAGTGTTGAATATGTCGGTAAGTTTTTGAAGTTATTCATTTGTTCATATTCCTTGACTTTCACCTTCCGTTCCATTCTTTACTGCTTTGAAGGGCACAAGATGTCCAGATTAGCGTTAATGATAAAGCCACCATAGTCTTGAAAATCTTGCAATGCAAATTGCTGCATTACAAGAAGATTTGCCGCCAAGGAGAGTTCACAGATCCGACATACTAGTGTCTATAAGAGGAGAGATGCACATCCCAGCTTACGATGACAACAAGAGTATTAAAAAGCTAGAAGAAAGGATGGAAAGAGTAAAGGACATGCTAAAGAAATTAGTTAATATAGCTATCATTGTAATGTTGCTCCTTTTAGTTAATATAGCTATCATTGTAATGTTGTAAATTTCACCTTTGCTTTTGGGGTTTTTGTATGGGAATTTATGAGCTAACTATGCTAAGCTGAATTTCTCTTTGTATGGTAAAATTTATGCAAATTCTTTCATAGAGTGGATATAAATTTTAGGCTTTGTTCTCATTTTAAAATTTGTACAAATGGTTTTCGTGGCTTTGTTTTCATTTTAAAATTTTTAGAAATAATTATGTACAAGCAATGTTAAACATCAACATATCAACATGATCATATGGAATAATTTGTATACAAGTAGTACATCTTAAGTCTTCGTCTTTACAATTGTTCCTTCGTTATGATCGTGATGTATGTAAGGAGCATCGACATCATCATCACGCAGACGCTTATGTCGACATCAAGCTGTAAAAGGAGGGAGCTCGTCGAATCGACCATACTCTTCCTCGTCGGTGGCGTTCTCAACTCCTACAATCCTTCGTTTGCCTTGGAGAACCACATGTCGCTTTGGCATTACCTTTTGCTTGTCCTACGCTTTTAGGTTTGCTTGACATGTCCATTACATAGAAGACTGGATCACATCGTTTGCGAGAACAAACAGGTTCACGCTTATAGCCGACTTCTGTGAGATCCACGGTTGTCATGCCGTATTTGTCGACCTTCACACCGTTTGGAGTCACTTGACCCATTGGCACTTAAATAGAGGGACCTTCAGAGGTCCATAGTCGAAACTCCCATATTTCTTCTATGAAACCATAATATGTGTCCAACTCCGCCACGTTGTCTTGGCGTCTATACTGGACACCACTGCTCGTTGGTGCTCTGTTATCACGGGATCCGTGTAGAATGTGTAACCATTGATCTCATACCCTTGAATGTCACGATTTCTTGTGATGGTCCCCGAGCCAAGCATTGCAATAGTTCATCGTTTGACCCTTCCTCAAGGATGTACTACAGAGCACCGCCGAATCCATGTGCTTCGTGGTTATCCAACTCTCTGTCTTCCCCGTGAACTCGCGCGAGGACACTCTTGTGTTTGAAGGACATAGGGGCAACTATAGTTGATTGCTTGAGCAGTGAAATGTGCTTGCTTGAATGCAACAAGATCATTGCATGCAATGATTGCCTTCCTATTGTCCCTTTGCCCCGTAGCCTCCCTCGTGTCGTGATATGGGGACGCCGATAGGATTTAGATCATTCATGTAATCAACACAAAACTCTATCACCTCCTCCGTCACGTAGCCCTCGGCAATGCAGCCTTCCCGACGCTTGACAGTTACGGACGTACTTCTTGAGGACACTCATGTACCTCTCGAAAGGGAACATGTTGTGCGATACACCGTCCGAGGATACCTATCTCCTTGACAAGGTGAACGGTGAGATGAACCATGATATCAAAGAATGCAGGAGGAAAGATCATCTCGAGGCTAACCAAACTTTGTACCACATCGCCTCCAACTTAGGCGGTTTAGTTGGTTTGACAACCTTCTCGCGAAATAGCGCTCAGAAGGAACATAGCTTGGTGATTGTCCCCGCACCCACTCGGGCAAGATACCTCTAATACTACTGGAGCAACTGTGTCATCAACACAAGGCGATCATGGGATTTTAGTCCTTGGAGTTTGTTCTCTTCGTGTTTATGAGTCTCTTTACATTTGAGGAGTATCCGTAAGGACCTTCACACTGCTCAAACACTCAATCATGCTTTTTTCTCTTCTTTGCTTGGAGTGTAGCTCGCAAGATGTAGAAAAGTTGTTTTGTCCCTTCTTTGTTTTTCTGGATGTAGGTCACCTCACCTCCATGTCTTCAAGGTCCTTCCAAGCTTGCGGTGTATCTTCGATTTGCCATACATATCTATGTAGCCTAGCGTGTTCAAGCAAACATTCTTCGTGATGTGCATGAAGTCAAGCGAGTGACAAACCTCCAAAACTTCCCAATACAAGCGAGTCCCAAAATATTGATTTCTTCTTCCATGTGGGTGCATGACCATCCTCGTTAAACGCATGTATGCTTCCATGACCCTTCCCAAATACTACTTTCAGATCCTTTACCATAGCAAACACAAGTCGCCCATTACGATGCTTTGAGGCTTAACACAATTCTGTTCTCTGATAAATTTATCGCCTTTCCACCTCAAAGCATGACTGCCAGAAGAAACTGCGGTGGCCCATGTACACACACTTCCGAGAGTTTTTCAGTACATGCAATCCGTTTCATCTATGCCTTCGGGTGCGAGCTTTAAACCCTTTGACAATTTGGTAGGACAGTTATGAGAGTAGGCCAATCGTTGATTGTTACAAACAACAATGCATGCAAGTTGAAATACACTCTTTTGTACTCATCCCAAACCCATACACCATCCTCCCACAACTTCACAAGGTCTTCAACCAATGGCTTCGTAGACATCGATGTCGTTTCGAGTGTTGCCGGCCTTCGATCAACAATGGCATCATGATGTACTTCCGCTTCATGCATGACCATGGAGGAATGTTATAGATGCAAAGCGCCACGGGCGGTGCTATGGATGTTTGCTCAACTCGACCGAAAGGATTCATCCCATCGGTGCTCAACCCAAACCTTATGTTTCGACCTCATTTGCAAAGTTCGTAAGCCCGATCTACTTTCCTCCATCCGCGAGCCATCCGCAGGTGTCTAAGCATCCCGCCTTCCTTACGCTTCTTCGCATGCCAATGCATCATCTTGGCATGACCTTCGTTAGCAAACAGACGCTTCAACCGGGGATCACAGGAAATACCACAATACTTTGGTGGAGTTCTCTTCTTCGTCGATTCCCATCTAATTCACCGGATCGTCTGCACTGCACCTTATACCGGATTCTTCGCTGCACCGGACAAACCTCCAAATCGGCATACTCATTGCGATACAGGATACAATCATTAGGACATCGTGTATCTTCCGTACTTGCAATCCTAAAGGGCGAGGACTCGCTTCGCTTCATCGTGAGATTCGGTAGAGTGTTACCTTCCTAAGCAACTTCTACGAAAGTGATAACAAACCATTGAATGCCTTGTCGACACACCGCTTGTGGCCTTCCATTGCATGAGTTCTAGTGTAGTACGCAGCTTTTTTGTGGCCCCGTCCACGCTTTGGGTACAAGCAGCCTGTGGTCCTCTACCATGCTCAAACTTCTTGTATTGTCTTTCCTCTGTGAACTCTCCTCTCCATCACGGAGCATCCGATCTAACTCATCATCGCCAAACTCGCCGATTTGTATCTTCCACGGACCCGTATTGAGTGGTGTCCGCATACTTGTTGGCTCTATCTTCCTCTTCTTCGCCTTCTTCATCGCCTTCCTATCGAATCACCTCTGCTTTCTCCATGGTGGGTCTAGCGGTATAGTTTGCAATGAAACCTCTCGTGATCACATGGCTCATAACCATCCATCATTCGAGTGCTCCTTCTCATTCTTGCAATCTACGACGGACAACGATGAAGCTTCCTCGAGGCAAAATGCAACGGTACGTCCGAGAAACTCCTTCATGCCATCTCTCGAACTCTCTTGACCGACGGTCCGCATTGTACATCCATTGCGGTTCATCTACACCAATAAAAATAATAACAACATCTATCACAATATTTAATTAAAGCTAACTATGTCTAATAGTTTTGTATTTTTAATCATTCTCGCATTCTTTTTACTAAAGCCAACTAATTATTTCTAATCCTGCAATTTTTTTAAAATAAAACTAACTAATTGTTACATGTTCATGCAAACCTTTTCTATCATTCCGCATTTTAATTTTACTAAATAAAAATTATTTTTTACCTTTTCCCCACCTTTGTAATTTTTCATCGTTTCACATTTATTGCATTTCATTCCATACACCAAACAATATATCACCTTAAGAACAAAAAAATAAGCCAACAACTGAAACACTAACAATTCCCACAAGAACAAAACATGATTTCTCAACATCCAATATGCACAAAAAACATCAATATATAGGTGAGAAGGATGTCAGCAATATGTCACTCACCTTAGGAACAATTAATTCGGAGTGTAACGTCCCGAAATTTGGCCCGATTTTAATTTTTGGAGTTATTTGGATTTTTCTGCATTAATTAAAAGTTTATTGTTTTTATTTGAATTTATCTGAATTTTTGAAGTTAATTGAATTTTTATGGAATTTTTGAGGATTTATTGGATTTAAATAAAATTAAATTGAATTATTCTTCTCTTGATTAATTAATATCAGAAAAAGTATTTATCAAAAATAAATGAAAATATTTTATTTAGGCTCAAAATGCTCTGAAATATTTTCTAGAATTTTTCGGGTATTTTTAGTGCCCTAGATAATTACTTTGAATTACTGGAATTATTTTTATTGGAAAAAGTCGAAATTAAGCTAGCTACGGGTGGGTCACCCCACAAGATCTCTTGCCGGGAAAAACCCTAGCGCCGCGGATTTCCAGCCGTGCGATTCCGATCGGGCGGTGGTGAGTGAGCCGCGTCGTTCTTAACGCGTGGGACGTTGGATTCCGTTGAGCAACCGTTGGGATGCTGACGCGTGGCACCACTTATCCGAACCGTTATTCAATCAGCTCCGTTGGATCGCGATCGAACGGCTGGATGTGACCGATCAGCATCGGGAGGGAGCGCTTAAGACCGCCGTCGCCGGTGAGGTCATTGTGGATATTGTCGAGGATTTTGCGCTGCGTTAGGCGGTCCGAAGGATGAAGTAGACCTCCGTGCACAGCACTCCACTCCGCTTCACCACTTCTCTCGTGCTCAGCCATCCTCCGTAGTGTGCGCTAGAGCTCGCCGTAGTTGCTATTCCTTGCGCCTCGGTTTCCTTCGTGTTTCGCCGTCGTCCGCCGCTCCCCGTCGCAGCCAAGGCCCTCGCCGAGTTCATCGTGACACGCCGCGTCCAGCAAGCTACTTCTTCCGACCGGAGAAGCTCGGGAACGCCGTCGGCTGCGTCGTCTTCCTCAGCTCCGGCGACAAGCCCGCCGCTTCTTCTTCGACGCCTCGCGATCAACCTCAGCCGTCAGATTTCCATCCGACGCTCAAGGTGAGGCCGTGTGTTCATTTCTTTGATTTAAGGCTGAAACGGTTCGAGCAAATCTTGGCCGTTAGATCTTGATCGGAAGGCTCGGAATAGGCCACGTAGGCTAGAGAATAGTAAACTCGCTGGTTAACGGAAGCCGTTGGATTCCCATCGACCGATCGACGTTGCGCCACGTGGGCTATGTGTCAGTGCAACGCTCGGTAACGACCGACCGTTGGATTTGAATCCAATGGCCGGAAAGAAATGCACTGCGCGGCTTGATGATTCCTCGCCGTGTCGATCATTGAGTGGTCCAGTCTTCGTTCCGTGGGGCCCACATGTCAATGTGATGACCGGCCAGGCCGACGCCGACATGACGTCATCCGAGGCCCACTGTCGCTGACCGAGAGCGGCGTGGCTCATTCTGTGGCCGACACGTGTCGCCAAGGAAATAAATCCGGATTTTCATTATAAAAATAAAAGGATTAATTCGGTTATTCATTTATTGAATTTCAAAGCAAATTTGAAAACGCTATAACTTTTGCATTTTAACTCGGATTTGGGAGATTCGGTGCCCAAAATTTGTAAAAATATGAAATATTTAATGGTGTTTTTATTTTATTTTTGGTGTTAATATTGCTATCTGTATTGCATATTTATTGTGTGCTTGCTTTTACCGATTAGACTCCGAGTCGCCGGAATTCGCCGAGGGAGAATTCGAAGACCCATCGCAGACCTCGGACCAGAACCAACCGCTGTTTGAAGGCAAGTCATGCTTTGACCATTTTGCGCCTAGTTTTCAAAGTATAATTTGATTTCCATATTGCATGCTATGTTAAGTAAAAATGATGTTGCTTATGTGGGAATGGTAGCTAAAATACCTATCTTGTTATGCCACCTTGTTAATACTCAATGTATGCCCTGAAATCCTTGTCACCCTAGAATGCTAAATTATGTTGGATGCTAATATGATGCCAACGCGGGAGGCTAGACCGTGATTAGTCGCTTAGCCTGCTTGTATGCGTTGAATGTCTTTTAAATAGTACATTAATACTGACTAAACAATTATGGAACGCATTTTGGAATAATGCGATGATGTCATGAAATGGATTTGAGGGTAGCGACCTGTGTGGTTCTACTCGTACAATGAAGTGGGCATTGGCATGTATTGCAATAATGCAAAAGCGGTGGGAAATGATTTGGACGGGGCAAGTGGCAAGAAGGCTTCGTGCTGTGGGCTGTGTGGCAACAGGTTGTATGAAAGATTGTGAAGGTCAGTGCCGAGAAGTATAAAATGGATGTCTTGCCCGGACAACTAAGGACTTAACCTTGTGAGCCTTTGAACCGAAGTTCCGTGTACAACCACTTGTCCTAATGGGACGGACCTAGTTTAGTAGGTTTCTAATATCTTTCCTTTGATACTCGGGTGACAAGCACACAAAGGTGTAACTGTTAGGGAGCGTACATGCTGCGGCTTGGTACCCATCTAACAAAGTATGTGCCTGTTCTAAGCTTTGGCTCGTGTGAGGGAAGTGTTAGAAAGGCACATCGAGAGGATCATCGCTAAGTGTTAGTCTCTGAAAGACTTTGTTGCAATCAATCACTGTGGTGGTGAGCGATCAGATCCTATGGGTAAAGTGTACACCTCCGCAGTGTGTGTGTGAATCTATTCGAATAGCCGTGTCTGCGGCATCGGACATTGCTCGGTGATTACAGTCAAGGGTTAGATTTACAAAATAAAAATGTGGAATAGGTGGTTGTGTGCCAAAAGTTGATGAATGAAATTAGGGCTGTGTGCCAAACCCTTGGAAAAGAATTGAGAAATTAATTATTATCAATATTGGTTTTACTGCTTTTAATCTAATAGGATTACCTGTTTAAAGAAATGCTGCTTTAAGCAAAACAACCAATTAAGCCTTTCCGTTGGATAAGCCATGCATGTAGTAATAGACTTGCATTGTGCATGACTTGTTGAGTATGTTGTATACTCACTCTTGCATCGACAAAACCTCAGAAGATGAAGCTGTGCCAGCTTGGGAGGAGGAGTTCATCGAAGGCCAGGAGGAATAGGGGTTGAGCCGCACTCAGTAGCCTGTGATTATGAAGGGTTCCTTGTTTTACTTTTGCTTCCGCTGATAAACTTATGCTACTTTGATATTTATTGCCCTGCGTGGCAAATTATTGTAAGGTGGCCTTAAGGCGATGTAACTCGTTATTAATCATGATTGAAGTACTTTATTACTAAATTCCGCTGTGTATGATTGTGGTACTTCTACCTGTTTAGCCTGTGTGTACTAGCGTGATCCTAGACTAGTACAATGAACACAGAGTGTCCGAATCCGTAAATTCGGGGCACGACAGGGATGGTATCAGAGCCATACTGACTGTAGGACTTAACCCTAGTTAGACTGGCCGTTTTAGAATGGATAAATGCTAATTTCTAAAGGATAGAAATTTGACAAGAATAATCAATGAAATCTTGACTTATCCCTTCTTCCTTACTTCATACCTCTGCTGTATTTTGCTATTACTTTCGTATTCTTTTAAAATTGTTGTTCTGACGCGTTGCTTTGGCAGATGCGGATGGTCCACTCTTTTGGAGAGCGTCACGAAGGCTACGCAGCGGAGCTCTTGAGGATGCTCCAGGTGTTGGGAGGCTTCGACCGCCCTCTCTACTGGTCCCGCACCTGGTTAGTCAACAGGATTGCTCGTGGATGGGAGACGACTCTTACCTTGTACGCTCGGGAGCACGCGCGTGCTAGTCGTCCGCTTCGCCTCGCAGTGAAGCGAGCTAGCTACGAGGCGGGCATACAGGAGTGTGCCCAGGTTGCGCTGTGTCGGATCAGCAGGGACTACGGCTACGAGCTGTGGGACACCGCCTTCCGTGTGCACCCACACACGGGTGGACCCCTGCAGGCTCGCTTGGAGCTAGAGGACGACGCCGCCGTCGTGCACCTGGGTCGGTTTGCTGCGGCACAGGAGGAGGTTATGGACGCCACGACTTCAGAGCTTCAGGCTGTGTACCACGTTCTGGAGGAGACTGAGGTTGCTCTACGGGAGACCCGGATGCACGCCGTCCAGAGGATCGCCGAGCTGGAGGAGGCTCTCTACGGACACGGGGAGCCGGACGCTGTCATGGAGCTTGATGACGACGAGGAGGAGCCAACAGAGCAGAGCAGCAGCCACACGCCAGAGGACCAAGAATGGAGGTGCCCCACTGCACCAAATGGGAGGGCATGGGGACCGGTTGCCTCGATGCCACCACACCGCGGGTTTACATGATCGGCGAGCCGCACGGTTGGCTTGAGGAGGACGCGTTGTCGAGTTGCAAAGGGTCGGCTTTGCGCTGGGACTCACCGTGTTGAGTCGCGTCTTTAATTTCAAACATTAGTATGCGATGTTGTAATGAACAATTTGATGTGATGTTTGTGACTGTTGTATGGCTGCATAGTCCCTAGACTATGTAATAGACCATACCTAATTATTATTTATGCTTGAATGTTTAATGGTTTTTAAGTTACACCTGTTTCCCCCATAAGTTCTTCTACGTATCTACTTTCATTTCCCCCTTATCTCTAAACCACCGAAGCAATCAGCAGATGGTTAACACCCGCAACAACGGAGCAGGAGGCAGTGGTTCGTGTCGAGGAGGCAATAGAATCTATGACGCCACCACCGCAGCAAAGACCGCCATTGACATGTAGAATCTAGGAGCATTTCTCAAAGATGACCCAATTAATGCGCATAATGATGGCCACAAGACAGCAGATCAACACTCAAGCAACCACCAACAATCAAGTTTGTGAACAATGGGCCACGTCCGTACTCAAGATTATCTGAATTTATGAGGACACGATCGCCCACTTTCTGCAATGCCAGCCCGTTAGAGGCGCATTTATTGGTTAAGAACCATCGAAGGAAATTGCACATCACGCAAAGGCGAAGAAACGAGAGGATACTTTATGCCTCTCACCAACTTGAGGGAACCGCCATCGAATGGTGGGAGAACTATCGCAAGATCGCAGAGAACCCGCAGAAATTACGTGGGAAGAATTCACCATAGCTTTTAAATCAATACCATGTGCCGAGGGTATCATGGAATTGAAAAGGAAGAATTGAGAGCGCTGAAGGTGGAGGCCAACGGTGGCGATTACACCGAATAAATTCACTCAATTAGCACGCCACGCCCGTAAGACGTAGCAACTGACAAGGCAAGGTAGTCTCGCTTTATGAAGGGACTCAACACTGGTCTACAAAGGGACTGACACTCACACCTTTCCGGACTTTCAAGAGTTAGTAAACAAGGCGCTCATATTAGAGGACAAGCGCAAGGAACTGGATGATAACCGTAAACGCCGCATGGCACAGCAAGGAGGGCGCCATGGCCAGCAAAGACCAAGAATGATGCCTCAGCAATTCCACAGGTTTCCGCAGGGAAACGTTGTCAGGACACCACCACCAATGCCAAGACCAGCTGGACAAACCCCTCAGACCCCAGTCAAGGTTGTTAACCAGAGCGGAGGAAATCAACAGATGTCAGGAAGACGCTGCTATAATTGCAATGAGGCCGGGCATTTCGCCAATATGTGCCCGAAGAAAGGAGGTGTGACGCCAGTACGCTTCAATTTAGGGAATACCCCTGCCAAGACTCCTACCCAAGGAGGAAGCCGAGGACCTGCCCAAGTTGTAACTACGCCGCAGGCATTCACGCGAGGTCGAATCAACCATATCTCCAGATTTAAGTCCGTAATGCAACGGACGCCGTGTTCGGTAAGTTCCTAGTCAACTCGATGCACTCTGATGATATTTGATTCAGGAGCTTCGCATTCGTTTATTTCTCGAGATTTTGCTGTGACCAATGATCTGGGTATTGTTAACCTTAAAAGTACACTTTTAGTCCAATCCCCTGGATCAGAGCTTCGCTCTAAGGTTGGATGTTCTGGAATTAAGATACTAATAAAAGGAGTAGAGTTCCTAGCGAACCTTATTATCTTAGATACCCAAACCCTGGATGTTATCCTGGGAATGGATTGGTTGACTAAGCATAAGGCTATATTAGACTGCGGACGAAGAGTCGTGTCTATTGAGAGCCTCGATGGTAGAAAAGTGGAATTTCAAGCAATGGCAGTTCGAGGAGGACAGATGTTAGTGAACAACTGAAACCGCCAAGATATCTGAGATGTACCAAAGGGTCGATGAGTATTCGGATGTTTTTCCCGAGGAATTACCAGGAATGCCGCCAGACAGAGATATAGAGTTCGTAATTGACTTAGTGCCCGGAGCAGACCAATAGCAAAGAGGTCAGTCGGATGTCTACTGTAAGAACCGTAGAGATGAAGAAGCGATTGAGGAGTTGTTAGAGAAAGGATTCATCGTGCCGAGCTCGCCACCTTGGGGAGCACCCTTACGCTTTGTTAAGAAGAAAGATGGGAGTTTCCGGATGTGTATAGATTATCGTGCGCTTAACGAAGTGACGATAAAGAATAAATACCCGTTACCCCGGATAGATGACCTTTTTGATCAATTAAGAGGAGCAGGAGTATTCTCCAAGATCGACCTTAGGTCAGGGTACCACCAGTTAAAAATCAAGACCGAGGACATACCTAAGACTGCATTTTCTTCAAGATATGGACACTACGAGTTCACCGTCATGTCATTTGGATTGACAAATGCACCGGCATACTTTATGAATTTAATGAATAAAGTATTTATGGAGTATTTAGACAAATTTGTGGTCGTATTCATCGATGATATTTTGGTTTACTCCAAGACGGATGAGGAGCACGCCAAACATTTGAGATTAGTGTTGGAAAAGTTGAGGGAGCAACGGTTATACGCAAAATTTAGCAAATGTGATTTCTGGAAGAGTAAGGTAGATTTCCTAGGGCACGTCATGACCGCCGAAGGAATCGTGGTAGACCCAAGCAAGGTTGAGACAGTACTGCATTGGGAGTCGCCAAAGACGGTTACACAGATTCGGAGTTTTCTTGGGATGGCTGGTTATTACCGTCGATTTATAGAAGGATTTTCCACCATTGCCAGGCCACTTACTCAATTGTTAAAGAAAGAGAAGAAATTCGTTTGGACACCAGATTGTGAGAAGAGTTTCCAAGAATTGAAGAAACGACTGACATCAGCACCAGTATTAATCCAACCAGACGTGCATCAGAGTTTTGACATTTATTGCGATGCGTCACGCCAAGGACTTGGATGCGTGTTAATGCAGAATGGAAAAGTAGTAGCCTATGCATCAAGGCAATTAAGGCCACATGAAGGGAATTACCCGACACACGACCTAGAATTAGCAGCTGTAGTGCATGCCCTGAAGATATGGCGTCACTATCTTATTGGCATTAGATGTGAGGTGTATACGGACCATAAGAGCCTTAAATACATTTCACTCAATCCGACCTAAACATGAGACAAAGGAGATGGTTGGAACTAATCAAGGATTACAACATGGGAATCCATTATCACTCCGGCAAGGCCAATGTAGTGGCTGATGCCCTGAGTCGGAAAAGTCATGGTCTAAATTCGAAAGTGGGAGAAAGTCAGGGAGAACTGTGCAAGGATCTTCAGAGATTGAAATTGGAAGTTGTTCCCGAAGGATTCGTAGCCGCATTAGAAGTGAAGCCTATCTTGGAAGATCAGATTAGAGAAGGTCAGAAGAATGATGAGAAAATCAAGCGAATCAAGGCCAAGATGGAGGAAGGACAAGCGAAAGACTTTAAGCTGGACGAACAAGGCATCTTGTGGATGAAAGAGCGTATTTGTGTACCTAACAAAAAGGAGCTGAAGCAGTTAATACTGGAAGAGGCTCATGACTCCAAGTATTCGATCCACCCAGGAAGTGCAAAAATGTACCAAGACCTAAAAGAGAGATTCTGGTGGCCGAATATGAAGAGAGAGGTTGCTGAACACGTAGCACTATGTGATGTATGCCAGCGAGTCAAAGCTATGCATCAGAGACCAGTAGGACTGCTGCAGCCGTTGAAAATACCAGAGTGGAAATAGGAGGAAATTGGAATGGATTTTATCACTGGATTACCAAGGACACAAGGAGGTTATGACTCCATATGGGTTATCGTGGATCGATTGACAAAAGTCGCACACTTTATACCAGTAAAGACAACCTATTCGGGAGATAAGTTAGCAGAACTATACATGGCAAGGATCGTTTGTTTGCATGGAGTGCCAAGAAAGATAGTATTGGACAGAGGTACCCAATTTACCTCAAGATTTTGGGATAAATTGCATACAGCAATGGGCACCCGCTTAAACTTCAGTATAGCTTATCACCCGCAGACAGATGGGCAGACTGAAAGAGTCAATCAAATCTTAGAAGATATGTTAAGAGCCTGTGCGTTGGCTTATACATCGACTTGGGATAAATGCTTACCATACGCTGAATTTAGTTACAACAACAGCTATCAAGCTAGTCATCAGATGTCACCATTCGAAGCATTGTATGGTCGACCCTGTAGGATGCCCTTGAATTGGAATGAGATTGGAGAGCGTCGTGTCTTCGGACCAGACATACTTTAAGAAGCCGAAGAGCAAATAGCACTGATCAGAGAAAGGTTGAAAATCACGCAATCAAGGCAGAAGAGTTACGCAGACAACCGCCGCAAAGATTTGAGCTTTGAGCCTGAAGATTATGTGTATCTCAGAGTTACGCCCCTCAAGGGAGTCCAGAGGTTTCACAAAAAGGGTAAACTTGCGCCAAGATATGTAGGACCATTTAAGATCATAAGCCGTAAAGGCGAAGTCGCCTACCAACTAGAATTACCGCAGTCATTAGCAGGAGTACACAATGTCTTTCATGTATCGCAACTCAAGAAGTGTCTCCGAGTGCCTGAAGAACAGACATCACTAGAAGAAGTCGAATTACAGGAAGACTTGACTTACAAGGAACAACCAAAAAAAATTCTGGATACAATGGATCGAAAAACAAGAAACAAGACAACTCGTTTCTGCAGAGTTCAGTGGAGCAACCACACAGAAAGCTGTCGGCGATCGGAATCGCCAACCGCAGAAAATTAGGTAGGGGTCAGTGAGAAATGGGACCACAACGGCGCTTTGCTCGAACAGAGGAATGAGGTCGAGGAGGTCTACGGTCGGAGCTAGGAGACAACGGACGAGACAGAGATTTATCCTGGTTCGAGCCCCTGAGAAGGTAACAGCTCTACTCCAGTCGCCTTGCCGCGGTGTTTCTTGCCCTTTGTCAATATAAGGAGGATTACAGCTCAATCTTGACGATGCTAAGTCTAGACTTGAACTCAAGTGTCCGTGTGTTGGTGTCCCCCCTCCGTGTTTTCAAGGCTTCAGTCTTATACCCATTCTTCTTGTAACGTTCGGGAGTAACCCTCGGATCGTGGCCTTTATGCATATTGATAGCCAGTGGTAACCGTTCCGATCCCGTCGCGTGCGCAGATTACTCCATGATCCTCGTTTCAGAATCGCCAAGTGATGACTCGCCCGGATCCAAGGGAACGCTTATCGACCTTGAATCATCCCGAACAAGAGGGTCGTGAGGGCCACGAGCTCGGGGATATCAGGTTCTAGCTCGAGTGGCCTCGAGCTTGATCCGAGTCTTTGGTCGAGGACCCACGGGCTAGAGGGTCGGTTGATCGTCTGTGGACCGACCAAGGGTTGCCCGCCCCCGGCGCCTAGCCCCCGAGGCTCGAGGTCGAGGAGTACCAAGAACGACCTCGAAGTTTCACCCAACAGTCGTTGGTAGCAACCCTTGCAAGGTCTTGGAACCTTGTTCGAGGTCGAGCGGAGATCGCAAAGTGAACCCCAAAGCGAGACACTGGCGACTTTGATCTCTACGGCGATACGGATGCCAACAAATGGTGGACACCGCAGCTTCGAGTCCATCGCCTGTGCCTTAATCGCACCCGCCTAATCATGCCAGCGCGCTTTTGTGGTGCCGAGGAGGTTAAATCCTAAGAGCATCGTGGAGGACCCCGAGCTCGATCATTAGCTTGAAAAACTTCGCGCTTTCCTCCCTAACCTTCTCGCCCGAGAGCACCACCTTTCCATCCTCACCCGACGTTTTGCCATGGCCAAGCCGGGAAAAGCACCTTGTTGGTCACGAGGATGAAGGAGCTCGAGGCCCCGGGTCGTTGGATCGGTGACTGGCGGTTGCCGGTGGCGAGACCGAACCTCATCCCCGAGATGACGAGATCGCTCAAGCGAAAGCAAAGATTCCCTCTTCGGTCTGCGGACCCGGAGAGCGAATTCTTGGCCGACATCCTCGAGAAGTTGCAGATTGAAGTGATCAACCTGGTACCCAATTCCGCCCTCACCCTAGCCGCTTTCTCCCATCTATGCGAGGGGTTCCCGGGATTCTTCCCACACCTCGCTTTTTTCCGCTTTTCTCCCTCTTCCGCCTCCGGAAGGACCCGTGGTCGGGTGCCTCTACTTCCCAAGCGGCCCTGGCTTATGGAGCTTGCCTAAGATCCCTAGCCGGACTCTCTTGGTCCATGGTCGAGCGCCGGTTCTACCTCAAGAAGGGGAGAACGGGAGGTCATGATCGAGGGAGCCGCCACATCGAAGGTGGAGACCCCAGAGATTGAGGACCTCAACGCCGACGCAGGCCATCGCCGCCATCCACATTTGCGCCACACGCTGCCTTACGGCCAAAGCGATCGCGAACGACTTTCTCATGAATCGGTGTCTCCCCTACGGAGGAGGTTACATCCGTTCTCCAAGATCAAGGGACGCGACGATTCAACCCGCGAGTCCATCCGTAAGGTCTTCAATCCCAAGATTTTCGCTGACCTCGTACTTCTTCCTCGACCTCATTTGATGGCTCTTGCTCGCGGCAACAAGGAGTCCTGGTCGTGCCAGATGCGAGAAATGTTCGAAGTCGGGCGATGAGTATACTCTGATGACCCAGCCGAAGAACGCCTTGCGACAGAGGCCGGGGTAAGCCTTCTCCCACCTATAGCCTCATCCAAACATTCAGTATGTCTTTGTCGACCTGCATTTGCTTGTAGGATCATCAAGAGTTGTGGGAAACAAATGAGATCGCCTCCCTTGCCCGACGAGGGCAAGAGCAAAAGGAAGAAAAGACTTCAACCGAGCCGGCCACCAGGGGCGAAGAGGCCTCACGCCGAATGGGGTGATCGCGCCACCAGTAAAGACGATTATAGCCAATTTCTGAGCTCGCGCCCTTGATTTCTCGGGGCTTAACAAAGTTTTTTACTGGCAACAACGGCGCAGCGGCCGCCGCCAGACCACCGAGCCCCCGCCAGGTGTGCGGACTCATCACGGCTTGGCCTCCCTGCACTCAGAGGAAGGAAGCGGATTCCTCCTCCGAGCTCGGGCAAGCAGACCATCGCCGCCATCGACGAGGCAAAGGCCACCGACCTGTAAGACCCCGGCTTTGCAACCCGCTCCATCCTCCCGTGTTTGTCTTAGTGCCTATCCTTGATTGCAGACCTTGAGTGGTCGAGACCGAGCTTGCCCACTCGACAATGCCCGCTATTCAGTATGAAGTCCGAGTCCGAGGAGGGGCAGACGCCTACATGCCGCCCCGCCACGGCCTTCAGACAAAGCGCGATTTTTCCGGCCTCGAGCCGGGCCCCGTCGAGAGTTCAACCAAGGCCTTGATAGCTTGGACGAGGCGGACCCTCAACTCGCGATCAACGAGGATTACAAAGACCGACGAGACGGGTCCCTCATGGCCGCCGACCTCCCGAGATCGAGGGAGGTATGGGCGCCGGCCCCTCAAGTCGCGGCACCGCCCGATCACAGGTGGCAGTGCCACAAGTCCCCGAGGCCCCGCCGACCAAGATCCACGATGGCGAGACCACGCTTCCCGAGCCACGGAGAGCGACTATGACATCGGAGGCACTCCGATGACCCGGCTTATAACTTCCAACCCCGGGAATACAACGCCCACCCCGGAGGTTGGGTTTGATCTTTGCTGCTGCAGAACTCCGCCTCCCGAGCTGGCCGGAATCCCGACAACGGAGGTCGGGCCCGGCTTCCGCCGCACCTCCGTCGGGGGTCCGATCCAAAGAGGTGATGTGGAAGGATCTCGCCGCCACGCAGACGTCCGTCCGTAGGCCCGGGCCAAGGTGTGCCGGGTAGGATCGAAGAAGGCCTAGGTCACGGGGACCTGGGCGAAGGTTTTGAGATCAACGCAGCTCGCCTTGACGAGCTAAATGAGGAGTTCTCCAGCGCGCGCGTCACCAGTCGACTCCGTGAGGTAGGAGCCTTCCTTATATGTCCTGTAATATGTTAAGTTGTGTGCTCTTGACAACTTCTTACCAGATTGCTTTCCTTGTTTTCAAGGCGGTTGGCAGCGTGACCCGAGGGCTTCAAGGTCTCAACGAGCATGTCAACGTGCTCCGCCAGATCTTGAATGCCGTGGAAGAGAGGGAGACCGAGCGCTCCAGGCTCTGCGCGACCATTGAAGCCGACGCGCAGGAAATCGAGCGGCTCAACCGGGAGCTCAACGATCTGCGTCGCACAATGGTGGCGCTGAGGTGTCCTATGCCGCCGAGCTCGAGAGGATCGAGATCCTCCGAGCGCGAGCATGGGTTTAAGGCGCAGAGCACGAAGCCGCCGAGCGACCAAGGCGTCGAGGCCCTTGATGCGAGCGCGCAAGGTTGAGCTGCTAGAGAAGGCCGCAGAGCGAACTCAGACTTCGCGCCGAGACCCTTCACGCCAAGATCGAGGCCCTCGAGAAGGCCGCCGAGAACAAGCGCGCCCGACTCCAGCGCTTTTGCCGACGAGCGCCAAGGTCGTGGCACTTGAGGAAGTCGCCAAGGAGCAAACATCGCCACGCCACGGCGCTCGCCGACGAGCATGCCAAGGTCGAGGCGTTGAGAGGATCATTGCCGAGCTATCATCCTCAACCAAGGCGTCTCTGAGCTAGAGGCTAAAGTCGCGGGCCGAGGAGAAACTTGGGCGTGCCGCAAGGCGGTGAGACCGCTTTGGCCCAACTCAACGATTTAACGCCGCCGAGCTACGGACGCAACTAACGAGGCCCTCTGCGACAAACCGAAACCTCGACACAAGCGGGCGAGTCGCCGAGCTCGAAAGAAGAGAAGCTCGCACAGATGGAGGATCTGAGCTCAAACATCCTTGATCCTGCAAAAACATTTGATGTTATCAATCGGTTCGGAGTTACCTTTTTTTTTTTGAAGTGTGCGCTTCTTATTCGCGACCAAGATTCATAGGTCGCTCAGAGATGTTACATCCTAGCTACCTCAAGGTCTAAGGTCGAGCAACGCCGACCTTGGACACAAGTATAAGACGAGCAAATGACCATGACCTGCAGAATCGAGATGGAGTACTCGCGAAAAAGAAATGCAGCAAGCGAACCCAGTGAATAAATAACCAACTCCACGACCACGACATACACGCACTTAATAGCCAAGGCTACTGAGCTTGTAGTTCAAACCCGGACGCAGGGGGGTGAGCTGATTGCGAAGAGTTTCGGCTTACGTTGAGCTCGACCACTGGGGGGGGTGAACGTAAAGCTCGTGATACCCAGACTAAGGAGCGAATGCGAAAGTCGTGCCCGAAGAAAAATTATAGAGATGCTCAAAGAAAAAGACATGAATGATAGAAATCGGAGAATATCCTTTTATTGAAGCTTTAAAGTTATAGAAATTTACACATAAAACTTGCGAAGTTGATCTATGTTCCACGAGCTAGAAAGCTCTCTGCCATCGGGCATCGCTAGCCGGTAAGCCCCCGTGTGATCTGTTGAAACGACTCTATAGGGGCCCTCCCACCGCGGGGATAACTTGTTGGTGCTGGACAATACCTGAATCCGTCTCAGGGCTAAGTCCCCAACAAGGAGCTTCCTAGGTCGTCTGACCGAGACGCATGTCTCTGCGAAGAGCTTGCGTAATCTGCCGATCGTAGCGAGGCACGACATCTTACTTCTTCCGCGAGGGCAAGGTCAAGAGACCGTTTGCTCGAAGTCGACGTGGTCGACGGTGACCGACCGGGCGGAGCCAGCGTTACCTCCGGAGGCGGGGCGGCCAAGACCAAACACGAGTTGAAAGGTTGTGGACCTGTTGCTCGGTGACGTGGTACGAATAGACCATAAGACGGTGGGAAGTTCGTCCACCTGTGTCGCGTGAAGCGTTTGAGCTCATCTCAACTTCGCCTTTTGACGCTTGGACGATCTGTCGTTGGCGGCGCTTCTGCCGCTCCGTTGCTCGAGGATGAGCCACCGCGAAGCACACTTTGGTGCCTATGTCCTCGCAGAATTCTGGAATAATTCACTGGTAAACTGAGAACCATTGTCAGTAATAATTCTGCATGGGACCCCATACCTGGTGACCACGGATAAGCGGAAAAAAAATGAACAATGCCCGAAAGCGGTGGATGGTCGAGACCGCTCAACCTCAATCCATTTGGTAAATGTGTCGATGGCCACGAACAGGAACTTTCTCCCCCCGGTTGCCTGGGGAAAAGGGCCGAGGATATCGAGCCCCCAGGTCGAGATAGGCCAAGCAAGCGGAATGGTCTGAAGGGCGTAGGCCGGCTGGTGTACCTTTCTGGCGTGAAATTGACATGCCCGGCAAGTCCGGACAATATCCCGAGCATCCTGTAATGCCGTCGGCCAGTAATATCCTAGACGGAAGGCCTTGCCGACCATCGCCCTGTCTGAAGAGTCGCCCACGAGACCGAGTGAATGTCGTTGAGTAGATACTTACCTCCTCCGTGGAAATGCACCGAGTCGATGCCGAGACATTCCGTCAGTAGAGCTCGCCATCCACGAAGCTTGTACAAGCTTGCTCGACGCTTAATCTCGCTTCATTAGCGGGATCGGGTGGCGTCGCCTGCGTCGAAGCCGTGGTATGGGATCGCCCAAGCGGAATACCTCCACTATAGCAAACACGACCTTCTGATCGGAGATAGACGGAGCCGTAAGCGTCTCGAGGATGACGTCGGGGGGTATCTCCTCATTGGAAGAGCCGAGCTTGGAGAGAAAGTCGGCACTGGAGTTGTCCTTCCTAGGGACATGCCTGAGCTCCAAGTTCTGGAACCATTTCTCCATCTTGCGGACCTCGGCGAGGTACCTTGCCATTGCATCCCCCGAGCATTGATAGTCCTTGTTGTACTGGTTGATGACGAGCTGAAGTCTCCCTTCACGACCAACCGTCGTACGCCCAAGGACTTGCAGGCTCGTAAGCCCGCCAAGAGAGCTTCATATTCTGCCATGTTATTGGTCGCAGGAAAGCCAAAACGAACCACATACCTCAATTGGTCGCCCCGCGGGGTAAGGATAAGTATCCCAGCCCCCGAGCGTTTGAATGACCTCGAGCCGTCAAAGAACATGATCCAGGGCCTCTCTTCTTCGACCTCGAGCTCAGGGGTGGGCTGCGACGTCTGCTCGACCACGAAGTCGGCGAGCACTTGTGACTTGATAGCTGTTAAGCCACGACACGATGTCAAACGCCGCCAGTTCCATGGCCCATTTGGCAATCCGCCCACCTTCTCGGATTCCGCGAGATGTCGCCGAGCGGAAA
This sequence comes from Guadua angustifolia, assembly GCA_036346375.1. Taxonomy (NCBI): domain Eukaryota; kingdom Viridiplantae; phylum Streptophyta; class Magnoliopsida; order Poales; family Poaceae; genus Guadua; species Guadua angustifolia. The sequence continues at coordinate 52,928,481 of CM070504.1, read as the reverse complement.
GTTGCTCGGGATGATCACGGAATGCGCCTGGAAGTAGTGTCGAAGCTTGCGCGAGGCCATGAGAAGAGCATACAGCAGTTTCTGCACTTGCGGGTAACGCTCCTTTGGGCCATGTAAGACCTCGCTGACATAGTAAATCGGATGTCTTCTTTGTGCCCTGTTAAGCAACCAGACAAGCACTTACGGCTTGGGCGGGGTGCAGGTAGAGCAAAGAACCTTTCGCCAGTCATGGAGTTTTAAGGAGGGGTGGGGATGACAAATATACCTTCAGCTCATCGAAAGATCGTTGTGCTTCTGGAGTCCATTCAAAGTCCCCGTGCTTGCGCAGTGTCTTAAAGAATGGGAGACCTCGCGCCACGAGCCTCGAAATGAATCTACTAAGGCGGCCATGCGACCGGGGTGAGGCTTTGTACTTGCTTGATTGAGGTCGGGGGATCCATCTTCTCGATGGCTTCGATCTTCTCCGGGTTTGGACCAACCCCCGAGCCCCCGATCATGTATCCAAGGACCTTCCCTGATGCCGCGCCAAACACACACTTCTCAGGGTTGAGCTTGATTTTGTACCTATTCAGGTTTGCAAATGTTTCCTCAAGGTCACGGACGTGGCTGCCCCCGGAGGGGCTTTTGACGATGATGTCATCTACGTAGACCTCAAGGTTTCACCCAATCATGCTCAAGGTCTTAGTCATCAAACGCCGAATGTTGCCCCGCATTGCGCAGCACCAAACGACATGGTTGTGTAGCAATAAGTGCGAGCACGGGTGATGAAAGCAGTCTTACTCTCGTCGTCGACCGCCAGCTTGATCTGGTGGTAGCCTGAGTAAGCATCCAAGAAGCTTAGCATCTTGGCGTTGGCGGTGGAGTCAACGATCCGGTCGATGCGCCGAAGGGAAAATTATCTTTAGGCAGCCGAGTTTAACCCGTATGGTCGACGACATCCTCCACTTGCCACCTTTCTTTTGCACGATGACCGGGTTGGCGACCACTCGAGTAGTCGATCTCGCGGATGAAGCCGGCCTTCAGAGCTTATCAAGGTTTTCCTTGATGACCGCAACCTTCTCGGGGAGAAGCGACGCGATTTCGACGCATGTGTCTAGAATCGGCTCGACACGAAACTTGTGCTCGATCACCTCCTTGAACGCCAGCATATCCGCAGTTCCTGCGAATATACCTTTGTTGGCGCCAAGGAAGGTGACGAGCTCGAGTTCCTATTTGGGACTTAGCCCGCCGAGACGTGGACACACTGGTCGTGTCGCCTTCCTCGAGCGGCACGGCTTTTGTTGCCCGCCTGGTTGGATCGCCGCCATCGCGGCGTTCTTTTCCGTCACCTCTGGATTTGCTTTGCAGACGCCGCGAGCGCCAAGGCCTTGGTCTCGCAGCCATGTGCGCTGCGCAGTCACCGCAAGACGTAATGATGCCGCTGGGGCTGGGAGCTTCATGCACCGATGACCGTAATGATTAGCCGCCATAAACTTGATGAGGGCAGGCCTTCCGAGAATAGCGTTATGCGGAGGTCGCCTCGACCACCTCAAAGGTAATCACGGTGCGGAAGTTGTCCGAGCCGCCGAAGGTGACGGGCAAGACCACCTGCCCCAAAGGAGTAGTCGAGCTCCCAGGAACGATTCCGAAGAAGGGGATGGCGATGCTTTTGATCTTTGACCGGGGAATCTGCATCCGGTCAAGTGCTTCCGCCTGCAGCAAATTAAGAGAGCTGCCGCCGTCGACCATGACACGCCCGACCACTGTGTTGCTGATGGTCGGGGTTACGACCAAGGCGGTCTTTAAGTCTCGGGCCATACCTTGTAAGGCATCCTCCGGAGAAAAGGTGATGGTGGCCCCGGCCCACTTGCAATGCTGTTCGACGGGCTTTCCTGATGTAACCTGATAGATGGTCCGAGCAGCAGCCTTGATCTCGCGCTGGGTGGTAGGTCGCCGAGCCAAGATAACGTCAATCCGGCGCTTCGCCTGTTGGAATTCGGTTGAGGTCGCCGTGCTCGACCCGCATTCACCCTTTCGGCCGGTCGCCATCCTTGGGAGCATGGGCATCTCACCACGTCCGTCATAGAAGGCTTCAAGCTTTCCTACCAAGCCCTACAGACCGCAGGTCGTGGCCGTACCGCCTGTAAACAGTAAAATTTCGCCTCGTCAGATCCCGACCGCCCTTCGGCTCCTGCGGCCGAAGCGTCGGTCCTCCGAGGTCCAGCCGCCACCTCTTCTCTGGGCTGGCCTCAGGCTCTGGCGAGGCCGAGGCTGACCTTGACGAGGTCGGGTCCCGCCCCGAAGTCGATCCGGACCTCAAGGACCTCCACGCTGGCCGTCCGCCGAGACGATGACCGTGGTGACTTCCGCGGCCTGCGGTCACGCTTCCGCTTCTTAGTGCGGGTGTCTTGGTCGCGCCCTTGGATTTGGACGGCCCACCTCGAGGGGCCTAGACCAAGCTTACCTTGGTCGTGTCGCGCTTCCAATGACGGCGTCGTCGCGTCACGTCTGCGTTCCGCCATGCGAAACAACTTGTTGACGCTGAGCCTTGTCGTGATCTCGAGGTCTTCGGTAAGGCGCCGGTCGCGAACGCCGAACTTGAAGGCCTTGATAACCGCTTCATCAGAGATGCTTGGAATTAGGTTCCTTGTGCGGATAAACCGTCGCACAAAATCACGAAGAGGCTCGCTCTTGCCCTGGATGACGCGATCCAAGTCTTTCTCCTCCCCGCCGCCGTAATACTCACGGAAGTTGGAGCGAGGGCGCTGGATTTGGCGCCACGACCGAAGAATCGGGCTTCGGTTGAAGAGCGAGTTCGGCAATACGTCGTAACGGCCGGAGATAGTTGGCCATGACCAACTCGTCACCTCCGGCCGCCAAAATGGCGGTCGAATAGATAGACAGGAACTCGTCGGGATTCTTGGTTCCGTCGAAGCGCTCGATCAAAGCGGGTTTGAACCGAGCAGGCCAGCGTACGCGACGAAGGTCGTCAGAGTACGCCGCGCAACCGTAGGTCGACGGGTCTTGCGCCGGGCGATCGCGCCAACGAGATCTCCACCGCTGTCACGAATCCGAGCAGGGCTTTCGACGATCCGATCTTTGGTGGATCGGTCATGGTGCCGAGCACGGAGTCGCTGGGAAGTATTGCGCGGTCTGGCTTGCGACGACGCTGGCGGAATGTCGGGAAAGTCCCGTGACTCTTTGCCGGTTGGTGTAGAGCTCGTGTGGCTTACCTCACGTCCGGTGTCGGTCTTGCCCCGAGGGTGTTGCTTAGACGAAGGCGCTTCGCCTTGGCGGCGGCCGACGGTGCGCGCTGCGATGCCGTGATGAGTTGTCGCCGCTTCTCGTGGAAGGGTCCTGAACGGTGACTTCGGTCTGCGGAGGAATGACCTCGGTTGCAGGCCGGTCGAAGTTCTTCGGCCAAGGCCCGCCGAAGAGCTCGATTTTGCCCTATCGGGATCTACCATGATCCGCAAAGCATGCGAAGGCGCCCCCAGGGAGGGAGCCTTTCTGATCCTCCCGTCGGGCGTGGTTATGGCTTGATTGATCGCGGCGTGGACCATCCGACGAGCATCCTCGGGGTTTGCGGGTCACGATCCGCCGCTACCGCGTCCTTACGAAGCGTCCGCCATCGGGGCGTCAGCTCCTGCGGCGGGCGGGAAAGCGCAAAGGATGCGGAGCGGACCCGCGTCGATCCTCGCTTGAAGAGTGTTCGTCGATGGAGAACGCCATGCTCCTAAGACCTCGGAGTTCTTCCTGTGGATGAACAAAGCAATCGGGCCCCACGGTGGGCGCCAGCTGTCGGCGATCGGAATCGCCAACCGCAGAAAATTAGGTAGGGGTCAGTGAGAAATGGGACCACAACGGCGCTTTGCTTCGAACAGAGGAATGAGGTCGAGGAGGTCTCTGATCGAGCTAGGAGACAACTGACGAGACAGAGATTTATCCCGGTTCGAGCCTGAGAGAAGGTAACTCTACTCGATCGCCTTGCGCGGTGTTTCTTGCCCTTTGTCAATATAAGGAGGATTACAAACAATCTTGACGATGCTAAGTCTAGACTTGAACTCAAGTGTCCGTGTGTTGGTGTCCCCCCTCCGTGTTTTCAAGGCTTCAGTCTTATACCCATTCTTCTTGTAACGTTCGGGAGTAACCCTCGGATCGTGGCCTTTATGCATATTGATAGCGATGGTAACTGCTCCGATCCGTCGCTACAACAGCATTACTCCATGATCCCTCGTTTCTGTAACCGCCAAGTGATGACCTGCCCGGGATCCAAGGGAACGCTATCGACCTTGAATCATCCCGAACAGTAGGTCGTGAGGGCCACGAGCTCGGGGATACTGTGCCCTAGCTCGAGTGGCCTCGAGCTTGATCCGAGTCTTTGGTCGAGGACCCACGGGCTAGAGGGCTGGTTGACTGTCTGCTGACCGACCAAGGGTTGCCCGGCCCCCGACAAAAGCGAAGCCACCTGGGAACGAGAGGAAGATCTGAAAAAGGAATTCCCAAACCTGTTCTATAGTTAAGCCGCGAATCTCGGGGACAAAATTCCGTTAAGGGGGGTAGGTTTGTAACGTCCCGAAATTTGGCCCGATTTTAATTTTTGGAATTATTTGGATTTTTGTGCATTAATTAAAAGTTTATTGTTTTTATTTGAATTTATCTGAATTTTTGAAGTTAATTGAATTTTTATGGAATTTTGAAGATTTATTGGATTTAAATAAAATTAAATTGAATTATTCTTCTCTTGATTAATTAATATCAGAAAAAGTATTTATCAAAAATGAATGAAAATATTTTATTTCAGCTCAAAATGCTCAAATATTTTCTAGAATTTTTCTAGAATTTTTCAGTATTTTAGTGCCCAGATAATTACTTTGAATTCTTGGAATTATTTTTATTGGAAAAAGTCGAAATTAAGCTAGCTACAGGGGTGGGCGGCCAAAGATCGGTCGATCTCGAGGAAAAACCCTAGCGCCATGATTTCCACCGTCTTGATTCGACGGCGGTGGTGAGTGGCCGCGTCGTTCTTAACGCGGGGGCGTTGGATTCCGTTGAGCAACCGTTGGGATGCTGAGCGTGGCACCACTTATCCGAACCGTTATTCAATCAGCTCCGTTGGATCGTGATCGAACGGCTGGATGTGACCGATCAGCATCGGGAGGGCGCTTCAAGACCGCCGCCGCCGAGAGGTCTTGTGTGGATATTGTCGAGGATTTTGCTGCGTTAAAGCGGGTCCAAGCGGATGAAATAGACCTCCGTGCACAGCACTCCACTTCGCTTCATTTGCCACTTCTCTCGTGCTCAGCCATCCTCCGTAGCGTGCGCTAGAGCTCGCCGTAGTTGCTATTCCTTGCGCCTCGGTTTCGCCGTGTTTAATTGTCGTCGCCGCTCCCGTCCGCAGCCCAAGGCCCTCGCCGAGTTCGTCGTGACACGCCGCGTCCAGCAAGCTACTTCTTTCGACCGGAGAAGCTCGGGAACGCTGTCGGCTGCGTCGTCTTCCTCAGCTCCGGTGACAAGCCCGCCGCTTCTTCTTCGACGCCTCGCGATCATCCTCAGCCGTCAGATTTCCATCCGACGCTCAAGGTGAGGCCGCGTGTTCATTTCTTTGATTTAAGGCTGAAACGGTTCGAGCAAATCTTGGCCGTTAGATCTTGATCGGAAGGCTCAGAATAGGCCACGTAGGCTAGAGAATAGTAAACTCGCTGGTTAACGGAAGCCGTCAGATTCCCATCGAGCGGTCGACGTTGCGCCACGTGGGCTATGTGTCAGTGCAACGCTCGGTAACAACCGACCGTTGGATTTGAATCCAACGGCTGGAAAGAAATGCACTGCGCGGCTTGATGATTCCTCGCCGCGTGTCGATCATTGAGTGGTCCAGTGCTTGTTCCGTGGGGCCCACATGTCGCAGTGATGACTACCGTGTCTTGACGTCAGCATGACGTCATCCGGGGGTCCACCTGTCAGTGGCCGAGAGCGACGTGGCTCATTCCTGTGCTGACACGTGTCGCCGAGGGAAATAAATCCGGATTTTCAGTATAAAAATAAAAGGATTAATTCGGTTATTCATTTATTGAATTTCAGCAAATTTGAAAACGCTATAACTTTTGCATTTTAACTCGGATTTGGGAGATTCCAGTGCCCAAAAATTTGTAAAAATATGAAATATTTAATGGTGTTTTTTATTTTATTTTTGGTGTTAATATTGCTATCTGTATTGCATATTTATTGTGTGCTTGCTTTTACCGATTAGACTCCGAGTCGCCGGAATTCGCCGAGGGAGAATTCAAGACCCATCGCACCTCGGACCGAACCAACCGCTGTTTGAAGGCAAGTCATGCTTTGACCATTTTGCGCCTAGTTTTCAAAGTATAATTTGATTTCCATATTGCATGCTATGTTAAGTAAAAATGATGTTGCTTATGTGGGAATGGTAGCTAAAATACCTATCTTGTTATGCCACCTTGTTAATACTCAATGTATGCCCTGAAATCCTTGTCACCCTAGAATGCTAAATTATGTTGGATGCTAATATGATGCCAACACGGGAGGCTAGACCGTGATTAGTCGCTTAGCCTGCTTGTATGTGTTGAATGTCTTTTAAATAGTACATTAATACTGACTAAACAATTATGGAACGCATTTTGGAATAATGCGATGATGTCATGAAATGGATTTGAGGGTAGCGACCTGTGTGGTTCTACTCGTACAATGAAGTGGGCATTGGCATGTGTTGCAATAATGCAAAACTGGGTGGGAAATGATTTGGACCGGGGCAAGTGGCAAGAAGGCTTCGTGCGAGTGGGCTGTGTGGCAACCAGGTTGTATGAAAGATTGTGAAGGTGTGTCTTTGAAGTATAAAATGGATGTCTTGCCCGGGACAACTAAGGACTTAACCTTGCGAGCCTTTGAACTGAGTTCCGTGTACAACCACTTGTCCGGAATGGGACGGACCTAGTTCAGTAGGTTTCTAATATCTTTCCTTTGATACCTCGGGGTGACAGTTACACAAAGGTGTAACCGTTCGGGAGCGTACTGTCTTTGCGGCTTGGTACCCATCTAACGGTCTGTGCCTGTTCTAAGCTTTGGCTCTGTGTGAGGGAAGTGTTAGAAAGGCAATACTAGAGAGGATCATTGGCTAAGTGTTAGTCTCTGAAAGACTTTGTTGCAATCAATCACCTGTGTGGTGAGCGACTGTATCCTGTGGGTAAAGTGTACAGCCTCTGCAGAGTGTGTGTGTGAATCTATTCGAATAGCCGTGTCCGCGGCATCGGACATTGCTCGGTGATTATAGTCAAGGGTTAGATTTACAAAATAAAAATGTGGAATGGGTGGCTGTGTGCCAAAAGTTGATGAATGAAATTAGGGCTGTGTGCCAAACCCTTGGAAAAGAATTGAGAAATTAATTATTATTAATATTGGTTTTACTGCTTTTAATCTAATAGGATTAACTGTTTAAAGAAATACTGCTTTAAGCAAAACAACCAATTAAGCATTTCCGTTGGATAAGCCATGCATGTAGTAATAGACTTGTATTGTGCATGACTTGTTGAGTATGTTGTATACTCACTCTTGCATCGACAAAACCTCAGAAGATGAAGCTGTGCCAGCTTGGGAGGAGGAGTTCATCGAAGGCCAAGAGGAATAGGGGTTGAGCCGCACTCAGTAGCCTGTGATTATAAAGGGTTCCTTGTTTTACTTTTGCTTCCGCTGATAAACTTATGCTACTTTGATATTTATTGCCCTACGTGGCAAATTATTGTAAGGTGGCCTTAAGGCCATGTAACTCGTTATTAATCATGATTGAAGTACTTTATTACTAAATTCCGCTGTGTATGATTGTGGTATTTCTACCTGTTTAGCATGTGTGTACTAGCGTGATCCTGGACTAGTACAATGAACACAGAGTGTCCGAATCCGTAAATTCGGGGCACGACACGGAGCTAATAGCCTCAAGTGAAAATTTTGGCAGCACCCCCCCATGAACTGCTCTCGGCCCACCACTCTGCTGTCCAGTGCGAGCTCGGGGAGGAAGATGGGGTTTAAATGCGCTGGGCGGGAAGGAGGTCTCTACAAGCGGTTCTACACACGAACCGCTTCTGGATCCTCACCTATAGAAGCGGTTTGTGTATACCGCTTCTAAAGATCTAGAAGCGGTTCTAGACACGAACCGCTTCTAGAGATGGGACTTCAGAAGGGGTTCGTGTCAAGAACCGCTTCTAGAGACCCCCTCCCGTCCGTTGCCCACGAACCGCTTGTGACACGTAGAGCACAAGCGGTGCGTACCTAACCGCTTGTGATAGACCAGTTGTGAAGGCCGGTTCTGTAGTAGTGAGTACTTGTGCCAATCTAATTTGAGAAAGTGTAAGGTATGCATAGACATGCTAATTTCCACGAGGAATTTCCTTTGGCTGAAACGCGGACATATAATTGTCTAAGTTTTCCCAATACACAATAGTACATGCACGGAACTGATTCAAACTCGATTTCAATTAGCACGGATAACAATTTTAATCATAGCCATAGATCATGGTTCAGAGTTTGTTGCTTCTACTCTGTTTCAATTAACATGGACAACAATTTTTAATCATAGCCATTTATCATGGTTCACTTGTTGCTTCTTTTTTCATCTGTAGCTTCAACGTGTGCCCAGCTCATATACGGCACGTTAGTTTTTTTCTATGTTCTTAATCGGATACATGTAGCCATGCATACAACACTTAGACACGGACTCGCCTTTTTTATTTGCCATGGACTCCTATATGTATATGTACTAGATCAATGCCTGTGCGTTGCTACGAAAAATAAAATTGGTAACAAAACATAAAGATCAAGTAATAAAAGAAAATTGTGCTACAAGATCAAACATCTATTTCTCCCCATTACAAAAGTTTTTATGGTTTTTTCTTCGGTATGAATTAAAATCAAATATATTATACGTAGCAATATATATTACCAATCTCAAAAATCAATCTTCCTCTCGCCATGCCCGCAGCGCACGCTGTGGAGTCCGCCTTCCTCGCCGCCCACTTCGTCGCACATGCTATGGTCGTATGGTCAGTCGCCTCGGAAAAAGAGATCACCGCCGCCACCCAGCCTTTGCACCTTCGCGTCTTCTAGATCGCTACCGCCCTCGGTGCCGTGTTCTTCTTCGCTTCGGTGATGGTCCACTGCGTCGACGGTTCGCTACTCTTCCCAGATGACTCTCTCGTCTTTGCCGGCCTACTCGTCTCCATGTCTCTGGCGTACCTAGCCATCACTGGCTTCACCAGCCATGATGCCGGAGCCCATGAAGGTGAACCAGAAAACACCAGCGCCGAGGCGCCCTCCACGCCATGCGCCATCACGTCGTTTCTCTCTCTCACGACGTTCAGCTGGATCAACCTGTTTATCTCCAAGGGATATGCCAATGACTCTCTCACCGCCAACGACGTCCCACCGGTGTCGCCGGGCAACCGCGCCGAAGCGTCGTACGCTTTGTTCACATCCAACTGGCCAGCGCTGGGGTCACGGCACCCGTGGGCGTCGCGCTCTGGCTGTCCTTCTGGCCGCAGTTACTGCTGACCACGGCGCTCGGCCTCCTACACCTCACGGTCATGTACATCGGTCCGTTACTTATTAATCAGTTCGTCGAGTTCATTCGCCGCGACGGCACGACATGAGAGATCTTGAATGAATTCTCTTGATTGATTCTATAAAACTGTACAGTATATTAGTAGAGATGATGGTCTACAATTAGCATTTCCGTGATTTATTGGCAACAATTACAGAGAATGGTCACAGTTCTCTTTCTTTGTGCTGACAACAATGAAACAAATCTGAAAATGGATGGTCTATAGTCTTGGCAACCTAATCTTAGTATCCATCATCCTTCAGCATGTAGGCGATCTCATGCAAGAGTGCCTCAGCGTTCCTTTCCTTCTTTGGGTATGGAGTTGTCCATTCTTGGTACTTGTGCAAGCTACCGGTGAAATCGGTGAACAGCCCATCGACGCCAATCCTGTTGAGCCAGTAGTCATATTCTCCATAAGGGTCTTGATGGAAGTTGAAGTGCAAGAACGAGTTTTCGTTTCTGAAAGTGTACGGATGCACCTGCAAATGCATCATGATTTGTGATGGTACTGTCATCTAAGAGACTAAGACCACTCACTTGAGGGGCTTCAACATCTATGCATCAGAGAGAAAATGTACCACTATCATCTATAATCACTCACCTGAAGATTGAGAGCATGTGCTCGTGCAACAAGATCGGTTGGGGGACCTAAGTAGTTATTTTTGGGGGGAACAATTGTATCCTTCCATGGCCCAATCGCAATTACATACTTCCTTATGAACGCAAGATAGCCATTTGAAGTTATCTCATAGTATGACTGCACATTGGAAAGTGACTTTGAAGATGAGGTGTGGCCATAAATTCATAGAAGAAGAAACCGTCAGTGCTAACTGCTAACTTTACCTGGTTGGTATCTTGAGTTGGAATTGAAATGTCATCTATTAGGAGCACTTTTGGAGAGTTTGTCATGTTTGAGATGTAAATGAGTGAAGTTGGAGCAAAGGATTGGATGAGTAGTGGCTGCTTGAGCCAATCTTCAGACATGTATTCGCCTTTGTAACCATACTTCAGTAGTGTTTCCACAAACTTGTCCTCAAACTTCTTTCCACCTGACCACTTGACCTACATGATTGAATAATCATGTTGTGGAATTGTTCAAGAAATGTGTCGACATTAATGTTTTTCATTGCATAAGTAAACAACTTGTTCTCAGGGTTTAGTGGTTGAAATCACGTACATGCTGATTGATGAAAACGGGATTCTTGATCTCTGGGTATATTCCAACTACCCTGTCAGCATAAAGTGCGGTCAAGATATACTCATCAAATGTAATAATCTGGTACTTCCCTGCAATACAGCATAACATAATTAGTAATTGCAATGAAATAGGGTCTTGCATTTATAAGGGCATGCATACATGACTAATAAAGATCAAGACATCTGCATTACATGGCAGAGTAGATGATAACTAACTGACAGTAACATGGCTAGTTTTTTTTAGATGAGTATGAGTAGTGTTCAAGGCAGTATAATGAAATAAAACTATGAAATAGGGAAGACAAAGTATACCATTATACTGTTGATCCCTGAAACTGTAGCGTTGTTTCACCCTCAGTGATTTCAGTTCACTAAGGGAAAAATCCACTGGAAGTAAATAAAACGCCAAAAGTTACCAGTAGATTCACTGCAACAAATGTCAGAAATTGCAAAAGAAGGTTGTAACAATTTCACATACCTACAAACCATCCAGTCATATTTTCTCCCTGGACTTCATAGCTTCTCTTCCTGTCTGCAAATTCTGAGCGGTTAGCGACATCAGTTGTGTTATCCAAGGTTACATCATGAAAGCATATCAGATGCCCATCCTTTGATGCAAGTATATCAGTCTCTATGAAGTCTGCACCTTCTTCAATAGCCCTCTGCAAGAACCAATGCATATCTTCAAGTTGGCATTCAGATATTGGGTTTCAATCTTCAGAGGATATCTCGCCGTAACATAATAATCTGGACGTGATCTCCAAGGTATTGGTCTAGCATATGTCTTTTTATTATGGTTGCGCATGTGGTTGTGTTGTCATAGATCTATATTATAGTTTACTTGGATATTGTAAACTAATAGAATTACTACAGTTGTTTCACGTGTCACTAAAATATATTCATCTATACTTAGACACTTTCGTTTCCTTCAGCCTTTGTTTCTGCTGCAGATAGAAGGGCAATAAGCTGATATCGCTTTATTTAAGAAGTACTCGAGCAAATTTTGATGTCAGCGATTGAGGACTAAATTGTTAGTTACCAAGTAGGCCGCTGCGGTCTCTTCGGGTATTTCGCCATTTGAACCCCTGTGGGCGATGTTGTAAGGTCTGAATGTTTGTAGTGGCTTCTTGTGGTTTACATCCAGCTGACTCTGCTGAGTGGCAGCTGGATTGGCATCGGATCCTCCAAAAAGTAGTACAAGAACAATCATAGAGATGTGCCCTGTCAAAGAAGGCATTCAATTAACAGTATCTTGAAGCTAAGGAACTATTCGAGACAGAAATTGAAGAAGCTAATTGTTCTGAAAATCATCTTGCCATGTAAAGATGCGTTACTCCGAGTTTGCTATTCATAAGGATAAAAAATCATCAAAATCATTTGAACTACAGCTTATATAGAAAAAATACACCAGCGTTAACTTAGGGAAAATATATGGATTTTACCATGAGCATTCCTGATTCAAATACTGTTTATTTCATAAACACGTACCAAAGGTTCAAATAAAACAGATGCTGCCAAGAAGAGAAGAGGAGAAGATGTATATCATAGAGAAGGTAAAATAATGGTGCCATGAAGACGAAAGAAAGGAAACCATAGAAGAGAGAGGGTGAACATCTATCCCCCTATTAAAGCTTGCAAAGTTCCTAGATGGAGAGCCTATCCAAGTGTCACTTTTGCCCATTTTGCGAAATTGATCTTACATAGGGAAGCCATGCCGCTGTCTCCTTCCTTTCCTTGTCCTCCTGCTCCAATCAGAGTAAATACTTGACTTCTCAAACGAGAAGTCTTCTCTTTCGTCTTTTCCCTACCTTTCTCGTGAAGTGTAGCCTGCCTCGGAATATTCCATGGAGACTTAGACCTTTTCTGGTTACCTTGTTAAGTCGCAACGTTAATTTCTTTGTAGCTGCTTTCGGTTTCGCACCGCTTATCTGAGGACAAGGCAACCCTATACAGTACTCATTTTTTTTAGAGTATACACACGACACACATGCGTGCATGTCCCTTTACACACGCTAAAGAAGTAATAGGCTCTACAGCCTCTTGGATCGTGAAAATATGCTGTCCCACTTGAGGGTAAGTACAATAGTAAAACTCACTATTGGCTAATATTAAGTTAAAAGTTAGTTTATACAATAACTGTTTCTAAAGGTTGTTTCTAGTTGTTTTACAATAACTATCTCTTTTCTCTTGTATATAAATAATTTTTCTATGCTTCTATACAAAGCTGGCTACTAAATAAGAACTAGCTTTCTTCTCTCTCATCTTTCTCACTTTTTCACATAGATCAAAACTGATGTATACGGGTTAATAGCCAGCTAAGATGATGTTATTATACATACCCTAACATGAACATATGTATCTGTTTTTAATTATTCTGATGAAAAGTACTAAGTTCGATTCATATGATCCAACCTTGGCTGGACGAGTAGGACTGTTCATTTGGTTTTATCGGTTTATTCGGTTCGGTTTGTATGGTATATTCGGTTAATACGGTATTGCTAGTTCGGTAAATACGGTATTTGTTGTAAATACTGATTCGATCGAGAAATCCTAATGTATATTAGTGCGGTGTCGGTAAATACCATATTTACCAAACTTGACGCTAATTTTTAAAGATGTAGTTAACCTCCTGTTTCCGACACAACTACCTACCACCCCGGGCATCTAAGTGTTCATTAGTGATAACGCGTAATGGTGGAGAGCTCAAAAGAACAAATGATTTATTGCTGTTGCTAGGAAAGGTGAATGAACAACTACATCTGCATTAAAGAATTATTCATACTGAATATGATATTCCAAGCAAACGCAAAATGGAACTTCAGAGACGATTGGCGCGGCCGGCGAAGCCGTCAAGGCCTCCGCTTTGGTTTAATCCTGAAACTACACTGTAACTTTTTCTATCAAGCCCACTAGGCACTAGGCCACTACCGTTGTCCGGCCCACAGCCCATTTTCTATGGTCTGACAGCTGCCTATGCGTTCCGCTTCTGCACTGCATCACGGATTCATGGTGTATCATGCTTAGCCCACGCCCGCGCGCGACCAAACCTCTCGGTTCTTCTTCGGTTTCGGTTTTTTACCGACAAAACCGAATCACCGAAACCACATTTTTCTAGAAACCGTACCGAAAACCGGTCAAACCGATTTGACCGGTTCGGTTCGGTTTTTCCGGTTCGGTTTGTTCGGTTCGGTGATATTGTGCACAGCTCTACGGACGAGTGAGCACTCTCCCACTATCCCACTAACCTATGGCCTAGGTCTCCTCTGGACTTGTATTTAATACTCCCAGTTTAGTTTTATTTCTTTATCTAGAGTTGGACACGACATGAACTTCTGTCATTGTTTATTCATGGAGAATGAAGCTGACGTAAGATGCTAACCCAATGTGCATTGCAAATTTGCAAGTTTGCAACTTGCAACTATGAATACAAATACAGAGACACATACCATAGACACATAGACATAGGTACAGTTCTCGGCCAAATCATGGGCTGTCTGATGGTCCCAAATCGCAAAGTCGTCGTCGGGGTCATCACTCATCGGTCCCCTTGGCAAGAATATTGTCTGCAAGTTTTTATCAGTTTTGCAGAATGCTGCGATGCAGTAGTCAAGTTTTTCAGCGGTCAATGAACAACACGGAATTTATTCCGACCGTGTCACGCAATGCAAGTCGTAGGATCGCATTCATATGGGTTTGTCTCGTGAGGGGACCCCATCCTAGTTGAGGTGTAAGTGGTGCCAAGGAGAAGAATGGGGGCACCGATGCATGATGGGGACTGCCTACTTGAAAGATGCTTCTGAGTTCCCACAGAATAATTTTGTGCGTGAACTAAATTGTTACTAGGTTGTATATGTCACAATCAATAATAGGCTCAGCATTGCAAATCATTTTTATTCTGTAAGTATGAACTGCGAAGGAACATTGCGCTGAAAGATGCAGCATATAATTCCTTTGCTCTTGTGTTTGTACAAAAAGCGTATTGGTGGGACCTAGATTACGAAATTCAAAACCTTTTACGTATACTGCACTAGTCTAGAATTACACTATTGCATACAATGACAACATAGATGAAATGATAACCATATAGACTTATAATTATGAAAATAGCAATTAACATTAATAAATAAAAGTAGCGACCTTATGGCCAAAGCTTACAATTAATAGCCTTTGAGGCTAAACAACTCGATTGAAATGCAGCGAAAAATTAAGATAACTTTAGTTGCAGCCCATTCATATGCCACAGACAATTAACTCGGTAGCGCAACCTAGTTCTCCATAATCCTCGAAGAAATAGTCCTTATTAACCATCCTTTATCTTGACGAAGTCTTCAACAACTAATCAATAAGACATATAGATGTGAGTGCATAGAGTACTCATCAAGTCATAGCAAACAGTGATGCAAATATATCCATACAAGGCTTGACAAAGGAATATCTATATGGTTCTTTGGAAAAAAGCAATAACTTGAATTTAAATACAATAAATAGATTTAAAGAGTATTTGAGAAAAGATAATAAAGAAGTATTAAACCAATGGTAGACAACATAAATAGATTGACGAGGCTTCACCATCTAAAACCATCATCAAACCGCTAAACTTATCCGTGCTAGCTGTAGATATCAAAATCACTAGTGAACTGCCTGTTCACTTTCGAACTATTCCACCATGCATCATCTTCATGAAAACTCTATAACTCATGTAAAATTCCCTGACATGCCCATGACCACAGACATGGCTACTTTAATAGTTTTACACTCTATAGAATTGTACCACTTTACCCACAAGATATGATCAATTTCTTAATGTTATGCAACTGACACGCTTTCTTGGATGTGTGATTAAGAAGATCATAACAAAACCTTTACTCTACTGTACACTAGCACCATCCTTCCTACTGAGGTTACTCCCCTCAACCCAGAGACATAACCTAGGTGGTCTACTACCAGAAAGCATTCACGTTACCTGAGTCTATGTTCTTAATAGTACACTAGCACCATCCTTCCTACTGAGGTTACTCCCCTCAACCCAGAGACATAACCTAGGTGGTCTACTACCAGAAAGCATTCACGTTACCTGAGTCTATGTTCTTAATGAGGGGCTCACCATTGTGAGAGAGAATGGAGTAAACCTCCAACCAACACTGTACACTTGTTGTCTTATCAAGTCAAAGTAACCCTCCACTCGCACACCCATTAGAGTAACCCTCCAATTCAATCATGTAGGGAAGCGCACATATATGATAGGTTATTTAGCCAGGTTTGTCCCATACCAGATATGTGGTTGCATGCTCAGTTCAATGGCGCACAAGATTAAGTCCTTAAATAGCCTCGAGCAAGACATCAACATCCCAAATATACTAACTACACCCCTTTTACTACACGATCACTTGCCCAAATGAAAAACTATTTTGTACAATCAAAACAAATGTCATACCATGCCATGGTACAACAAAATTTATAATAATGGCTACCACCACAATTTCATATTTTATTAAGTCAAGTTTATCAATATTCATCATGTGATATGAACCTATCGTATAACCATAAGCATGTTTAAGTATAGCTACGATAATCCAATGTTAGTAATATATTTATGTCCAACTATTAATGTCCTTACCTACGGTGATAATGGATGTATTGCATTCAATAATCAAGGTGGCATAACGACAAATAGGTATTTAACTATTCCTAACAAATATAATTGATATAGAAGTAGCATGCAATTTGTATGAAGCAAAATACTTTTGCAAACATAGATTCAATATGATCAATGACTTGCCTTGGCTATACTTTATGTTGATCTTCTCTTGGACTTTGATTCCCTTTGTCTATATTTCTATCGATCGATCTCCAAAAATCTTCAATGTCTAACGAAAGAGAAAATGCAAACAAAAACAAAATTAAAAAAGGAAATTTAAATAAAATCTAAATAGAGAATGGATGGAATGGTAGATAGGTCATGATTTTGATGAATTTAGGGACCGAATGGTTTCAATCGGAGCTCGTATGAAGGAAAATGGGATTCTAGAAGTTTGGATGGAAGAGAAAATGCTAGAAAAGGAGAGAAAAGAGAATATTTTAGGGAACATTCTGTCCTTTTTAAATGAATAAAAAGGGCTAGAGGATGACGTATAGGCCCTTAGTCTATGGACCAAGTCCACGAATAGTGCTAGTCCATGGTGGACTTGGTGCATAAGGCATGAGGGGCTGATATGTTATTGATTTTTAGAAGTTTTGGTGATAAAGGGAAATCATGAAAAAGGTTTAGGGCCTGTTTGTTTCAGCTAGGGATTATAGAAAGCAGCTTTTAAAAGCTGGAAGGTTAACAAACAGACAGCTTTTAATTTGGATTGTAACAATCCGGAGTCCAGATTGTTAGAATCCCACAATCCACCTTGGAGGAACTTTCCTCAGCTTTTTTTTGTACAAAAGACCATAATACCCTTCCACCTTCGAGCAAAATTACCAACAATTGCCCCACTGTGTTCACGCCAGCACCAAAGATAGGAAATTAAGTTGCCCAATTGGCAGAGGCATTAGCAAAGTAAAATCTACAGCCTACTTACCACATTCTCATAAATTTGTGGATTATGTACTTGTAATGATCAGCGCCAAAGATTTGTATTGCATTTAAGAGTTACAAAACAAAGTAAATGCCAGAAACTTATCGTTCAGTCATTAATTTTACATCTACTTTTTGTAAAATGACAAATCCTCACTTTTGGATTCGTACTGCTATAAATCAGCTACAAGTGTGAAAACATAAAAAAGACAACAAAATAGGCCGAGGGTACCACAGACTTTTGCCACGCAGAAACAACAATCCAAATACACTATAATCTGGGTTACCAAACAGGTCATCGACTTTTAACAATCCAATTTTTACAATCCAAATTTTAAAAGTCGCTTTCTAATCCCTAAATTTGAAACAAACAGGCCCTTAGAGACTAACAAGTGAGACCAGGGGTCTATGGACCAAGTCCATGAATCCAACATAGTCCATGGTGGAACAAGTTGATGGCTTGATTGTATGATGTGTGTCATTGATTCTACTTTGAATCTAGGGTTTCGGGTGGCTAACAAGTAGGGCCCGCATGTCGGTGACTCAAGGTTTAGATGTGGAGTTTTGGGTTTCAGCGTTGCCACATGGCAATGATAGGGATGACACATCAATAGCTACGCTGAGGTGGCATGGTGAGGTGGCGAGCATGCAAGCGCCCACTTAGGTTGGCGTGATAGTCGACTCTAGCGACCTTCGATGATGGCAAGAACTTCATGGTTGCGACGGAAAATCCTTGGTTCTCAGCAAACAAGTCATGTTGAACACCATGACACGATCTAACCTCACCATCAATAACCACTATGGCTGGTAGCATGGCAGAAGGCGGCAGAGTGGTGAGGCTTGTGGTAATGGCAGTGAGGTAGTGCTCCTTAGAGGCGAGGGGAGCATCACGTAGAACGTGATGAGGCGAAGCTAAGGGTGACGATGGTGGTGGCAAAAACTCACCGGAGACAGCACAATCGGGTGAAGAAGGGCATGGTCGGTCTTGGAGAAGATGGACTCAATTTCTTCATCCACTGCTCCGATTACTTGAGGGGTTTGGATGAGGACGCTCAGGAACACGCCATGACATGGTCAGTTCTCGCAACAGTGCAACAAAATGGCAAGATAGCAAGCTCAACCTTGTGGCTCCAATGGCAACAGTGGAAGAGCTTCTCTTCGGTGAGCTCAGGCGGCGCAACGGAGGTAATCTGGGTGGCAGCGGCTAGAGCTATGGATGTAGCGTGCTGAGAGGCACTTGGCACAAGGTTCCTCGGGGCTTTTATAGCTTCAAGAGACATGGGCGCCACGGAAGTAGAGGGCAAGGCGATGGCCCCACTGTTGTGACATGGCTAGGGTTTCCATTGGGTCAGACCGACACGCGCGAGGAGACAATTAGGCTGTGCGGTTGGCGCTAAGTCAAGCTGAATCGAGGGGAGAGAGGGGGAGGTGGGCCTCAGGAGAGGGGTCGGTAGGCTGACAGCCATGGAGAGAAAGGTTGGCCAGCCAGATTTGGCCCTTGAAAATTTAGGAATTTAGAAAGGACTTTTGAATTAAGAAAAATATTAAAAATTCAAATAAATCCAAAGAAATAGCAAACAAACTCCAGAAATTCCAAAAAATAAAAAACATTTCTTGTAGCACAAGGAACCCAACTAAAATTGGTTTTTTTAATTGAAGTTTAGATTGGTCAAATTAAATCCTTTTATTTTAGAAAAATTCCAATTAAGCTTTAATTAATTTGAGAAAACAAAAATGGTACTTTTAATTTTAAAAAGTTCAAAAGGTGCAAAATTGGATTGCTACTCTTATGATTTGTTGACTTGTTTTGTTATTGCGTGAAAGTTGATATTAGATACTAAAATGGCAACTGCTGGAAACATCATATTTATCTTTTAGTCGCCACTGCCATAATTTTCATTTGAAAAATATAGATGAAAACTATAGCATAAATCGAGCTGTCTTTCTTGCTTCAATCAACTATCTGTTATATCAAGTTCTCATCTCATTCGCCATTCTTTAGCAAGAGCTCCAGATGAACAAGTTCGTTGCATGTTCCAATGGTACTCGGAATAATCAATGTGAAAGGAATGCTGGACATATGCATACACAACAGACTACTCTCATCCAATAGTTCAAGTTATAGTGACAGCACCAAAAAAAAAACACAAAAATTTAAGCGGAGCTGAATCCCCTCATCCGCAAGCATCAGCCTGCTGCGAATTGTCGGTAATATTGGCATAATAAAAGAACCGCAATAAGACAAGTAGTGAGTTCTGATGAGACAGGTCTACCAAAGGTAAATCTCAAGTTTGCAATGGTAAACTACACCTAATTTGCCAAAAACAAGCAAATACTCAACAGACAGATAATCTATTCTATACCAAAAGAGTTGCCATAAGTGCATCCAGAAATGCTTAACTGAATTAAACCCATATGGTCTGGGTACAAATAAACGACGAGCCTGATGACACGGCAGGAAGCGTAAAATGCCATGGAACCACTACACACTCAACCACTCTAACAGCTTTAAATTGCCATTAGTTCACCGAAGTTGCGCATCACAAAGATGGATCCAGCAAACAGACCTACGGCCTTCATCACTTTCTGTAAATCAAAAGCAAGAAACAATAGTACAATTAGTGCCAATTTATTTTAGTCTCTGTAAAACACTTGGGAGCATTACCAAAAAAGATAGAACAATAATTGACCATAATCAAAATTTGGCCTGTCAAGTTTGATGCCCCTACAAACCTATTGTTTAGTTGGATGTAGTGTTACTTGGACACTAGTGCCCAAAAATTTTGCGAATTGGACACCTTGAATCTGAGTCAGATTCTGACACCTGTGACTGATTCTGAGTAGTATTTCCCATGTCCAAAAATTTTTGCCAAATCGGACAGCCCGAATCCAAGTCGGATTCTGACTGCTGTATCCGTGTCCAAGTAATACTGGTTGGATGCCAAATTTTGGATTCTAGACTCAAGTGTGGCTGGTTCTGGTCTTCTCTTCCCCAAATTTTAGTTAAAAGTTCGACTCGCAAAAATGAGCACTCAACTTTGGACAAAGGATAACACACAATATTTAAATTAAGTCATTACAATCCAGAGACACCACCATTTGCCACACTCAACTTGCCAAATTTGCAATTATCACCTAGACACTCAACTTGCCACAACGATGGTCATTTGTGCCCATTTAGGTCAAATCAGACAAACATGCCTATAAGATCTACATAGCTAATACACTATTTTTAAAATAACTTATATTTAAAAACAAATTCCAGCATAACCCATTAGTTGCAGTCTAACTGGCATGTACCATGAATTTCTTAATATCCATCACAGCAAACACACCAACGCAACAATTACACTTTTTTAGTCTTGCGCAGGCATGACGTATTGTCAAAGCAACTAGCACAACACAACACACCCAACATTATCTTGGTATGTCTTTGTCTCTTTGACATGGAACCTACATCTCTGGTCACCCTTTTATATGATGCTCATACATATTGTTTGGTCACGTGTATGAGGTATTGTAGTCACTAGTAAGGAATGATGATGATGATACTTGGTTCTATAAAAATCGATATGGCAGGGAGGTTTGAAATATGATGGGATGTTGAATTGTTCCTAGCATTACTGTGGTTCTCCTTTAAAAAAAAGAAAAAGAAAAAGACAAAGAAAAAGTTCACTGTTAGCTGAAACTGCTCTGAAGTATGTTAACTACGGTTCTGAAGTCTAAAACCACTTTGAAAAGGTGGCATCTTTATACTTCTGACAAATAGTTGCACTCCAAGAAGTCCGTCCCCATAGCTTAGTTTTCATTGTCTGGTAGACAGTAGGCCTAGCTCTAACTAGCGAGTGATGATGAATTTGGTGGGTTTTCAAGTGTCTGAGAGAGAACAGCAAGGCACTATGGAAGGATTAGTTAGTTAAGAAAGCCAGAACACACACTAGCATGCAATTGGTTTAACCCTTACAACCAACGGTGAGGAAAAAAATAGGAAAGCAAGGAAAATAAACAGAATAACGTTTCTCCCCCACGATCTATACTGCAATAAAACAAATGCAGGACATATGCAGCTAAATACAATTTCACTATTGGTCCAAAGTGGACCTCAGCTTCAGCAAGAGTGAAACAGAAAAGGGAACTAATTTTTACAGGGCCAATCGGCCCAGCTCAACAGCTACAAAAGAAAAACAACAAGCAAGGTGGCAGCATTGGTGCTTCAGCGCTTAGGGCTATAGGATTATACATCAGATTTTTAACAAGCATAACTAAATTTTTCGGCCATTAGGTATATTTCATCCTAACAGAATCTAGTGTTTTTTTTTTCAGGGGCCAACGGGAAACAGATTTGCATCAACCTATTTCTTATTGATTAACCATTAAATCCTAGTTATAGTAGATGAGAAAGACGCATATAAGCTTGTCGATCTCTTATTCTCTAGACAGATGCCCAACCTAATC
This sequence comes from Guadua angustifolia, assembly GCA_036346375.1. NCBI lineage: Eukaryota > Viridiplantae > Streptophyta > Magnoliopsida > Poales > Poaceae > Guadua > Guadua angustifolia. The sequence continues at coordinate 52,906,678 of CM070504.1, read as the reverse complement.
AGTGAAAACATAAGGACGCTGGTTAAAATGAAAATCCTCCAGCACAATCTCCCATGAGATCTTTGCTGGCATGAGATCTACGAGCAACTGTACGCATCAATTGGAAAAAGACGAAGGACCTAAACACATCTCAGATTAACCAGATAGATTCTTGATCTCCTACACATACGCCCTACACATACGCGTCGAATCCAACACTGAACTAGGAGACTAAGACCCCAGATCAAGAAAGCCACTGAGAGCGGCGAACGCCACAAGCCACGCCCAACAACTACAGTCACGACCACCGGCACAACCGCACACGAACCAGGAACAAGAAAAATGGTAGGGCGGGGAGAGGAGAGGGAGGAGGTACGGACATAGTTGAGCGCCCACTTCTCCTCGTCGTTGACCTGCGAGTTCCAGAGGCTCTTGAGCTTCTCCAGCGGCGACGGTGCCATCTCCGATCGAGAGTTGCACATCCGGGGTTAGGGTTTCGCCTCTCTCCTGCTTCGCGAGTTTTGGCCTCTCTCTACTCTCTAGTCGGGAATGGTCCGAATGCAGTGCCAATGGACTGCAAATTAAGCGTCCCTATCCGTCCAGACCGGTGGATCGAGTCGACGGACGGACGGTCTGGATCGTTAAACAATACGAAGCTACAAATTTTTTTCTGATATAAAATAACTAATGAATTAATCAAAGTATGAATAATATAAAAGTGAGAGAGAATTTTTTCTTTTTCTTACTTCATTCTATTATTTCATGCATACAACCCTCTATTTATAGATAACATGAGAGGTTTATAAGAAGGAAAAATATCCAGTGTAAATAAATGTTTGGTGCAACCTTGGTGCAACTCAACTAACAAAAGTTTCAAAAAATTCTGAAAAAAATCATAGATGTACATCTCAGCTTACCCCATCTACATATAAAATTTCATGATCAAATTCGTCATGTGCTAAGAGTAATAAAAAAAAAACTTGATCATGAGCAGAAATGCAGTTCTGCTCATGATCAACTTTGTTTTTTTTGTAACTTCTAGCACATGACGAATTTGATCATGAAATTTTATATGTAGATGGGGTAAGCTGAGATGTACATCCATGATTTTTTTCAGAATTTTTTGAAACTTTTGTTAGTTGGGTTGCACCAAGGTTGCACCGAAACTTTATTTGCACAGAATATGTTCCCTTATAAGAATTGATTTTACATAGGTAGAATGGTAATAGCATGTGAGTTTCTCCTTCAATGAATATATGTGAGTTTCTCCTAAGGGATTATGGATATCCATTTTAAAGAATATTTTATACACTGTCCCTTAGATGTCCATTAATTACGAATATGTATGCCTCGTTAAAAACCTTACTAAGGAAAAATCCAGTAAGAAAAAACCATGGTTAAAGGAAAAAGAGTACATAACATATTCACTCCTCTTGATCACTTAAGATCTCTAGATTGATAAAATCCAATCATACTAGTCAATTTCTCGAACGTTATAGTGGGAAGTGTCTTTGTGAATAAATCGGCGAGATTCTCATATGAGCGAATTTGTTGAACTTTCAGTAACCATCCTTTTGAAGGTTATGAGTGAAGAAAAATTTTGGTGATATATATTTCACTCTGTCCCTTTTGATATATCCCTCCTTCAGTTGAGAGATGCATGCTGCATTATTCTCATATATAATAGTAGATTCTTCCTTTTCTAAAAGTAAGTCATATAATCTTTTAATATACCCTGTCATATTTCTTAACCAAACATATTCTCTACTAGCTTCATAGATTGCCAAAATCTCTGCATGGTTAGATGATGTTGCTGCTATAGTCTGTTTCTATCGGGGATCGGATAATTTCCACAAAGACCATCGTACCCCAGCAGCCAATCCTCGGCCGACCATACTTGTCCTTGGACGGTGTCCCCAAGGAAGACCCTCGAACAGACCGGCCGATAGGTCTGCCCCGACCACGACCAAGCTCGTGCCCAAGCATGCACCTCAGTTTCCCGAGCGTACCTGTTCGGGGAAGTGCGACGATTGGCCAGAGCTGAGAGAAGACCCCGGGCATGGTCAGCAGGTCGTGCGTGGCCCATGAAGGCGACGTGGCATTAATCACGCGACGGCTCGAAGGACCGTACGGCTATGTTCTAAGCCCACTACGCCCACATCACGGCATGGCGAAAAGTAAAGGCAGCAGTTACGCCTACGTCCGGGCACAGTAGTGGCATGTCATTTGGTTATAAATGATGTAAAACTGTAATTGTCTATAAATACCCCACTGTGAGAAGCTAGCATTTAGGGGTTCCGAAAGCTGGAAGGAAAACATCCAAGTGTGTCTGTAAAAAGAAGAGCAAAGAGAGAAAGGCGCAACACACCCGCACAAGCACCCTGTAAACCATTTTCGGCAATAGTAAAGCCACTGGACGTAGAGTTGTTATCTCCTTCATGAGAGGCCTGAACCAGGATAAAAATCTCCTGTCTATTGTCCCCTCTTGAACCTCCGACCATCCATCCTCTTAGCTCGGCAGCATCTTCAGACGCCAACACGTTCACAGGAAAGGGGCCCTAGTTGATCCCTCATTCAACAAGTAAGCTCGGCGGGGGATCCGTTCCTGAAATGTCGACAGCTAGTGCCGTCTGTGGGGATCGACTGAGTTCTTTCGCGAAGAATCCCTAAAGATGCCGAATTCCCAGGATAGTCAAGACCTCTACGTCTTCGACGACGTTGAGGATGATGACATGTGCTACGCCGACGAAGACGTAGCTAGTGTGGCTGACCCGAAAGGCCACAATGAGTCCGGGAGTTCTTCCCCGGCAGCTGCAGCACGAGAGCGTTTCCTCCACTCACGGCGTGATTCCCTCACTAATGAGGAAGAATATAACGATCTCTATGATGGTCCGGACATTCCTGACCGTCCTGAGGCCGGTCATGAGACCGCGTCGCGCGGAGACACCATGATGTCGCCTTCGTGGTCCCAGTACTCCTGTGATGTCAATATGGCGGGAAGAGAGGAAGATCCCGAGGTCAAATCCTCGGGGGCAGCTCGCCATCATCGATACGAGGCGACCAAGAATCATATGGAGGCATCCCTGGACAGAACCCTGGCGAGCATTCGCCGCCAAGCTCGCGGAAAGACGGGTGTCAGGGCTTGTCGACGATCGGGATCGCCTGACCACAAATGTGGAAACGGGGGTTAGTGTGAACAGGGAGCCCAAAAAGCGCTACGTTCAACGAAGGATCGGACGTTGGTCGAGGCGAAGCGTCAACGAGCAAGAGACAGTGGGTTATACTGGTTCGAGCCCCCGTGAGGGTAACAGCTCTACTCCAGTCTTCTCCTGAGGCGGAGGAATTCACTATCTGAGTATAGAGTGTGGTCCACAGCTCGAGCTTGAGCGTTTTTGGTGTGTCTAAGGGCCTATTGCGGGTATGCTTCTGTCCTATCTTCGTCACCCTGCCTCGAGGGATTTTATACCCCTCTCAGCCGTTGCCAGAAACGGCTAGGAGAGATTCCCGGGGACGTGCATGTCGTGCATTGAAGACGTGCTGCAACCGTCCTGGAATTACCGCCCACGTTCGCCTTAACTCCAGGATCTTCGGTCTTGGTAACTGCCGAGTAAACGCACTCTCCCGAGCCAAGGTCGAGGTCATGCGGGGATGGGGTCCCCCATAGCCCAAGGTCGAGGTCGTGCGGGGATTCGCTTAGGTCTTGGTTGAGCGGGGAGCACCAGGAGCTTAGGTCTTGGTCTCGCTGCATCGTCCCGAGCTGGGACCCTGTTGACCGTGTGTTGACTTTGTCAAAAGTTTCCTAGTCCCCAACTGGGCTGAAGACTCGGCACGCGGAAATTCTCACGAGCGCCGTTCTCCGGAGCACGTGCGCAACCGCCGGCCAAGATCACCCCCTCCCGCTCCCTAGAGCGTCGAACGGTTGCAGGCCATGGCTTCGGTTGTGCGCAACCTTCGGAATTTCCCTGGTCAGGCGGACCTGGAGGCCATGGGCACGATCGTGGCCGAGAATCTGGCAAAACTCACCGCCGACATGAGGCTTTCAAGGTCCCCTAGCAGTAAGGAAGTCCAGAGTGTTTCCTGGGATAGTAAACATCATTCTCCTGTTTGCTCCCGTCGCGGAGACTCCCGGAGCCCTGCTCAGGAAGGCTGCAGGAAGCATGTTCGGTGCCGCAAGGGTGTTCGAAGCGGTTCCCAGACGACTTCACGGGATCAAGGGTATGCTCGGTCTGGCCACGGGCATACCGAGCATTCTGCCTCAAGGCGGTCTTCGCCGTGTTGGTACGGCGAGGTGTTCTCTCACCTTGGTCTGCGCATAGGGGACCATCACGTTGGTGACCGTCACGGTCACCGCGCTCGGAGGGGCCGTCACAATAGCCCGACGTTCGGGTGCCGGGCTTTCTCAGCATCCCTCCGCGACGTCTCGTGGCCGAGCAAGTTCAAGCTCGGTCACATCGAAAGGTTTAACGGGACCCAAAATCCGAATGAGTTTCTCTCGATTTACTCCACTGCAATTTTGGTAGCTGGAGGGGACGTGGGAGTTATGGCCAACTTCCTCCCCATGGTCTTGGAATGAGCTGCCAGGACGTGGCTCTTCAACCAGAAGGAGGGGTCGATCCGCTCGTGAAGGCAACTCAGTGAAGCGCTCCGGGCAAAATTTCAGAGCTGCTACACTCGCCCGGGCAAGGAGCGCAACCTCGAGTGCTTGATCTAGACCGAAAAAGAATCCTTGAGGCACTTTGTCCAGAGGTTTATCAAGGTGAGGAATTCAATTCTGAATTCTGAGCATTTCGGACGAAGCAGTCATCCGGGCTTTCAAGTTCGGAGTTCGGGACATCCGCTTCACGCAAGATGTGGAGATTCAACCAGATTTGACGGCCAACGAGCTGTTCCGTATGGCCGACCGTTATGCGAACGCCGACGAGGCAGTCTAGTGGAAGAAGATGCTGAACGAGGGCAAGCTGCTGCCTCAGCCAGGCCTGGAAGGCTCCACGAGCAAGAAATATCTGGGCTCTGTGGAGAAGAAGATCAAGAAGAAGAGGTCATCGCGTCGAGCATGGTGGCGGCCGTCGAGCATCACCCGCTGCAGGCTCCACCAGCTCAGTAGCACAGGAAAGGGAGGAGCTGGCCACCCCAGCGGCGTAACGACCAAGGCCGCAGTGACCAAAGTCACGGCGACCGAGATCGCGGTAGCCAAGGTATGCCTTCTACCGATCGCTTTTGTCTACTTCATCAGGCATACGGGCACGACCTTCGCAATTGTCGGACTTGGGCGCTCCGCCTGGAGAAGTTCTACAACGGCAAGGGCCCTATGCCCACACGCCTAGGAAAAGGGGAGAGCAGCGATGGCAAGGGCAAGGGTCACGCGGATGAAGATGACGACATGGCATACCAGGAGCCCTATAACCACATAGCGGTTATATTCGGGGGCTCCTTGGCATATAGGTCCCGCAGGGATCTAAAAGAGGCAGCAAGGGAGGTGCACCACATCGCTCAAGGCAAGCCCCCCGTGTAGCAACTCAGGTGGTCCGAGTTGTCCATTACTTTCTCCAAGGATGACTGTCCCCTTGGAATGACCAAGCCTTAGAAGCTCCCATTGGTCGTGAGCCCGACCATCAGCAACGCTAAGGTGGGGCGGATCCTCATCGATGGCGGGAGATCCCTAGATCTCATATCCACCAAGGTCCTGGACGAGATGCAAGTTTCTCAGTCCAAGATCATGAGCATAGCGATCCCGTCCTTTGGGATCGTTCCGGGCACTTCAATCAAGCCCCTTGGCCAGATCGTCCTGCCTGTCACGTTCGGGGGTCCAAGCAACTTCTGAACAGAGATGATCACATTTGAAGTTGCCAACTTCGAGTCAGCCTACAACGCCATCCTCGGTAGGCCGGCTCTTTCCAAGTTCATAGCCGCTACGCATCATGCATACCAGTGCTTGAAGGTTCCAGGCCTAAAGGGCGTAATCACCATAAAAGGGAACCAAAGGGCGACCTTGAATTGCGATGAAAAGTCGCTCGATATGGTCGAGTAGCTAACCCAGCACCGTCCCAACCAAGAGCCGAAGAATCTGGCGAAAGTTGCCCTCCAGTCCGGAGGAGAAACTAAGGCGGTCCTGCTAAGTAGCGTGGATCCGACTAAGGTCTTGCATTTGGGATCTTCCTTAGATCCCAAATAGGAACTCGAGCTTGTCGGCGTATTTCGCCGGACAGGACCCCATCAACGGACAGGGTTGACTACTCCTAGGATGGAGGTTTGGGTTCGGTAGAGGGCGTCTTCGCAGTTGGAAACCCTAATGACTCTCACGAGAGTTTCCGGGGATCAACAGGTCAAGGAACACAGCAATGTACCCAGGTTCGGGCCCCCAGTGAGGGTGACAGCCCTACGTCCTGCTAGATCTTTGTTGATGAAGTGTGGAGATTACAACGGTTCTCTCAGTTTGCCCTGCTCTTTTTTCGCTAAGTCTTCCGACTCCTCTTTGCCAAGTTTCTCTACCTTGGGTCTGGATCGGATCCCCTTCCCCATGGACCAGAGCTCCCTTATATAGAGTGGGCAGGCTCGGGCAGGTAGGAAGGTGACATCATACTAATCTATGAGTCATTTATTACACCCATCACTATGGTCTTATCATATTGAACCACGACTCATTTATTATACCTATCACTATAGCCTTATCCTTCAAACCCCATTTAATGTCAGTGCGTAGCATTACCCGGTTCGCCCGGGATGTGACGTTCCTGCGACGGGTTTGGTGTGAGGCGTCAGAGGGATGGGCCGTCATCATGTCGACTGTAGAATTCCTTGCAATCAATGGTCCTGACACAGTGTGGCAGGTTTTGACACAGTTTGTTAGGGGGAAGGAGACTCCGAGGCGAAGCCTCCTTTTCATTCCTTTGGTTGCCCGTGTGGCCAGGCCACCAAGTGGGCGGCCCCCGTGGCGTGGCTGATCACCCACTGCTTGCTGTGCCACCGAGGGGCCGACACGGCGAGTAGGGCTCGATCGCCCACCCCGTGGCGGGGCTCGATCGCTCCTGCCGCCCGAGCCGCCAAGGGGACAACGCCCGTGGCGAACTGATCGCCCCGCTCGCCACGGCCGACGCCGGCATGGGGCGGGACGTCGCCGCCTACGCCAAAGCCGCCACTTGGGCCGCCCGCCTGGCAAGTGGAGCCTGATTGCCCGCCAGCTCGGCAGGCCACCACGTGGGCTCCTCGCCTGGTGAGTGGGGCCTGATCGCTCGCCAGCTCACCAGGCTGCCACGTGGTCTTACTTATTTGCAACGGAGAGGGTACCCTGGCGTAAAGTATGCCGACAGAGCTCATTACTTTCCTCCGGAAGAACGCAGACGTGTTCACTTGGGAATCGTCCGACATGCCCAGAGTCCCAAGGGAAGTAATCAAAAACAGGCTAGTTGTTCGCCCTGATAAGAAGCCTGTGCGGCAGAAGCTCAGGCGTTTTTCCCTGGAGAAACTAGCAATCATCCGGGATGAAGTTGACAAGCTCCTAAAGGCCGGCTTCGTCTGGGAAGTCGAGCATTCGGAATGGCTAGTGAACCCGGTCATCGTCAAGAAGAAGGGTGGCAAGTGGCACATGTGTGTCGACCACACCGGCCTGAACGTCGCTTGTCCCAAAGATAACTTTTCGCTGCCGCACATAGACCAGTTGGTCGACGCGACGGCGGAGTCCCAGGTGATGAGCTTTCTGGACGCATACTCGGGCTACCACTAGATCAGCATATCCCCTGAAGATGAAGAGAAGACTTCCTTCATTACCCCGTTCGACACATTCTGCTATACGACCATGTCTTTCAATCTGAGGAACACTGGAGCAACCTTCCAGCGTCTGAAGCAGAAAATTTTCCCGGATCAAATAGGCCGAAATATGGAGGTGTATGTGGACGACATTGTGGTGAAAAGTAGGCTCGCCTCAGATCATGTATCTAACCTTGAAGAAACATTTTGTAACCTCAATAGACATCAAATAAAACTTAATCTTGAAAAGTGTGTCTTTGGGGTGAGGGCAAGCAAAGTGCTCGGCTACATGATTGGTCCACAAGGCATTAGGGCAAACCCGGAAAAATTTAAAGCCATTGAAAGAATGCAGCCTCCCAGCTGCGTGAAGGAGGTCCAACTCTTGACCGGACGTATGGCGGCCCTGAGTTGCTTCATTTCCCGGTCGGGAGAGCGTGGGCTACCTTTCTTCAAGGCGCTCTACAGGCATGATGGTTTCGCATGGACGGAAGAAGCCAACCGCTCCTTCGAGGAGCTAAAGCAATACCTGTCTAGCCCGCCTATCTTAACCACGCCAAGGTCGGGGGAAGCGCTTCTGCTATATCTAGCGGTAACCCCAGGCCATAAGCGCGGTGTTGACGGTCGAACGAGACGGGGCGCAGCGACCGATATACTATGTCAGCGAGGTCTTGCACGGACCAAAGGAGCGGTACCCTGAGGTCCAGAAGCTCTTGTACTCGCTGCTCATAGCTTCAAGAAAGCTGCGCCACTATTTTCAAGCCCATAAGGTCGTTATTCCGACCAACTTTCCACTTAGGGAGATCCTAAGAAATCAAGACGCTGGTGATCGAATAGCGAAATGGGCTATGGAGCTCGCTGAATTTGATATCCACTTCTCAGCCTGCACAGCGATCAAATCCTAGATCCTGGCAGACTTTGTAGTAGAATGGACAAATCCGGTGCCACCCGCTACCGAGCTCGATGGATCCGAGGAAGGTCGCTGGACCATGTACTTTGACGGGTCTCGGGCTTACGATCGCTCAGGGGCTGAGGTCGTGCTGGTATCTCCCCGGGGAGATCAACACCAGTACAACATCTAATTACACTTCGTCGCAACCAATAACGCGGTGGAGTATGAAGGCCTCTTGGCTGGACTACGAGCATGCAAAGCGCTCGGGGTCCAGCGGCTGACTGTAAGGGGCGATTCGCAGTTGGTCATCAACCAAGTTAACAAGGAGTATCATTGTTCCAATAACTCAATGGCACTTTACTTGGTTGAAGTAAGGAAGATGGAGAGGTACTTTAGAAATTTCAAAGTACTCTACATCCCTAGGAAGCACAATTCCCTGGCCGACCACCTCTCCAAGGTCGGTTCCTCTTAAATGCCCGCCCCGGCAGGGGTACTCGTCAAGCACCTATACAAGCCCTCCATTCCCTCTTTAGAGGAGGCACCGGAGATGTGCGGTAACATCTCCCTCCTCGAGCATGGTGCAGGCTGGATGGCGCCATTCGTTCAGTATCTTGCCCATGGGACACTGCCTGGGGAAGAAGCTGAGCATTCCCAGCTTATAAGGCGATCCTCTCCATACGAGTTGATCGAGGGTACCTTGTACCGCAAAGGGGCACTAGGAGTCCTCTCCAAGTGCATATCTCAAGAAGAGGGCAAATTCCTTCTTAGAGATATCCATGAGGGAGTGTGCGGAGCTCACTCGTCTTTCAGGATGCTCATGAGCAAAGCCTTCCGATTGGGATATTATTGGCCAACGGCCTTAGCCGATGCTCGGTCGATCGTGGTGACCTGCCGGGCATGCCAGTTTCATGCCCGCAAGGTACATCAGCCGGCGTACATGCTCTAAACTATCCCACTCTCATGGCCATTCTCGACCTAGGGAGTTGATATACTCGGACCTTTCCCCCGTGGTCGAAGAGGTTGCAAATTCTTGCTCGTGGTCATTGACACTTTCACTAAGTGGATCGAGGCCGAACCCGTGTCAACCATTTCGGCTCAAGCAGCCAGGAGGTTTTTTCATAGTAACGTGGTGATGCATTTTGGCATCCCCAATCACCTCATCACGGATAACGGCACTCAGTTCACCAGTGAACTGTTTCAAGCCTACTGCAAAGACATCAGGACAAAGGTCTGCTTCGCCTCTGTAGTGCATCCGCAGAGCAATGGAACGGCCGAACGAGCAAATGGCCAAATCCTCTAGGGGATCAAAAAGAGGGTTTTCAAAAACCTCAACCAGCACGGGCAATTGTGGGTGGATGAGCTTCCTTCCGTCCTCTGGTCGGGCCAAGACTCTGGCTACGAAATGGCTCTGAGTGAAACCCTTTCCAGCTCATCTATGGTGCAGAGGCCATATTGCCCACTGAAATAGTGCTGGGTTCCCAAAGAGTGCACTTGGTCGACAGTGTTGACCAAGAGCTCGAGCGTCTCCTTGACCTAGACCTCGCTGAAGAGACACGCGAATGGGCTTTGCTGCGATCCGCCGTCTACCTACAAGCTCTTCATAGGCACGCGGCTAAATCGATACGACCAAGGACCTTGCAAGTTGGCGACCTGGTCCTACGTTAAATTCAGGACCCGTCAAAGGCCAACAAGCTCTCCCCCAGATGGGAAGGTCCGTTCATGGTCGTCTCGATGGCACGCTCGGGGGTTGTCCGCTTAGTAATGGAGGATGGTCGGGTGCTCACTAGTTCCTGAAACATCGACCAGCTGCGCAAGTTCTTTGTCTAGCTCACATTTACTTTCATGTTTTGCGTTTGCTCAGTGATTTTTTTCTGTAAAATTTGGTTCTTTCGCCCACACGAAGTCCATTATTCCCAAGATTCTGTGAATGTTCCTAAAGTCACTGCCCGTTGGTAAGCTGACTCAGTCTCGCACAAGGGCATACTCTTTTCCTCACGATCTTGGTGGTGGGACAAGCGCGCCCGGGCAGGAACATTTCCTTCAATCCGCTTATTCTAAGGTTTGGCTAGCGTGAACAAGAACGTATAGAGTGCCACGACCAGCGCTGACTCGCTAAGCTCGCCACCAGAGGCCGCAGTCTCCATAAGCCGATTATTGTCCGTAGTAGTTCTTCGCTGCATGTTCATGATCCCATACAGACACCCTCTCGGTTGGTCCAGAGTCTTAGCTCGATTCGCGTGTGTTCGATCGTCGTGCACTCTGTTGGGCAACTGCGTGTTCTTCCTCATCAAGGCCATGCTCGCAAATTAGAGGCATGGGTTTGCGACGCTAAGGAAGTTAAGGTCTTGCGCGTTTCCTTCTCCCGACCTATTCCATGCTCGCAACTCGGAGAAATTGGCGGTTTGGTCGAGGGAAAAATGCGCATTTTTTTCTAACTCTCCTGTGAATGAGCTCGTGCTCGCAACTTAGGTGCACGACCTTCATTCACAGCGGGGGCTTAGGGGCGAACTACCGCACTAACGTTTTTTTTCTAAAAACGCACGCTCTCATGTTTCGTTCTACTTATACTTCTGTTTGCATCCTCTTTCGTCTGTCTGTCTCGCATTTGTTTTATGCAGGCACTCATCAAAAAAGGAAAAATGCCAAAGACATAAGACAAGAAGCAAACAATTTTCATTCATTCACATCGTCAAGAAATTTTTTTACATGAAGACAAGACCTAGACAAGGTGACTATTTCTCAAGCTTTGCTCCTCTGAGTGCCGAAAGCTTTTGCTTCACCTCATCGAGCTTGGTCTCGAGGTCGAGCACCCGCCGCCGAGCTTCGCGGGCTTCTTGGAGAAGTCGCTCCATCTCCTCGTCCTGGTCAGCGAACTCGATGGCCTCCCGTGTGGCTCGGTTGAGCTCGTCCACCTTTGCCTCCAAGATCTGAGAGCGTTGCTGCTCTTGCTCGAGCTTCAGCTCAAGCTCGCATATCCGCTCTCTATTCTTGGTGGCATTATCTTCGTCTTGGCGACACCTTGTCTGGGTCTCCAGGTCAAAAGCTTTGAGGTCGGCTATCCTTCGCTCGAGTTCTACCACTTCGGCGTTATGCTCAGTGGTCAGCTTAGCCACGACCTCGGGTGGAACGGTCGCCGAGTTGAAGTCTACCATAGTCTCTTGGAGGATCTGCGGACAAGAAGGTTTTAGATTCCCCCCGGTCTCCAAAGAAGGAACTTTTAGAAATAAGGTACACTTACCCAGCGGAGGCGCACGCGGAGATTATCCCGGAAGGCCTTGGTGACGTCCGCCTCCCGAAGGTCCGCAAGATCTCCCACGGGGGACTTCGGGGGAGAGACTTGGCCTTCTTCCCGGGCATGGGTTTCGCTGGGGCCCTTCGTCTTCCTCCCGAGCAAGAGTTCCGCTCGGGGGCTTCGAGCCTTCCTCCTGGGCAGGCAGTTCGCCCAGGGGCTTCGTGTCCTCCTGAGCATGCTCTTCGCTCGGAGGCACGTGGCCTTCTTCCTCCCCTGGGCATGTTCTTCGCCCGGGAGCGTGCAGTCGTCTTCCTCCCCCCGGGCATGTTCTTCACTCGGGAGCATGCGGCCGTCTTCCTCCTCCCGAGCATCCGATGTGCTCGGGAGTGCCAAGTATGCGCCCTGGAGAGTTGGTCCCTCCAGGGCAAGGAGTTCCGCGGCCTCCTGATCGATGTCCTCGGCGAGGTCCTCCATCGTCGCGAGATCGACTGCCTCCTCCATCACAATGTCGGCAACAAGGACGAGCTGCCTCTCTATGACACGATCAAGGATCTCATAAGCCATAGTCCTAAAATCCCTAGGAGCTATCACGCCCACGTCAATGAAGTGGGGTTAGCTCGGATAAGGGCAAAGAAGGAAAGAAGAAAACAAAAAGAAGAAAGACAGAGGACGAAGGCTACCTTCATTAAGTTCCTCACTGTCATCTTCGACAGCTTTGGCCACCGCCACAGCGACGAGCTCGGACTTCTCCTGTATGGCGCAGCTGATCCGCACTAGGAGGTGGTCGACTTTCTCCATGTCGATCGCCTCCAGGGTCTTCTTCGGGCGCTGGTGCCTCAGGATGAGAGGCGCCGCGTTCTCGTCCTCTTCCTTGGACTCACTCGCCAGAGAGCCCGAAGTAGCTCGGGTGAGCTTGGCCCGGAGCTCGGCAAGCTCCCCTTCCAGCGCCTTGCGCTCGGCATCCTTCGCCTCCTTGGCCCGCCTCGCCTGCTCCGCGAGCTGTTGCAAGCGAGCTATGAGACCCAGTTTTTTCTCGGAGTACTCCTTCATCCATGTCTTCAGGTCGCTTACCTCCTTCCTATCGGCGTATTCCAAATGTTGCCGAGGAGGGCTCTTGGCCGAGGTTGCCCGCCTCTTCAACGACCGAGTAGGAGGCGGTGGCAGCGGAGCTTGTCGTTTGCCCCTTGCCTTCTTGGTCTTAGCGGCAAGGACGATCTCCCCTTGGCCGCGCGACAGCGGCTTAAGCTCATCCACCACTACTTCAAGGGCGATTATCTCCTGCCAAAAAAAACACAGAAACATCAGAAGAAGCTCGAGATGCGTTCCCTCGAGCATGAATCACAAGGAAACTTACCACTTCGCCCCACTCAAGCACGTTCCTCGGGACCTGCCGCCCATGCTCGAGCTCCTTGCCCTTTGGGGTGCCGAACATCTCGGCGACCCATTTCTCCACCCAGTCGAGACTCGGGGCTACAACCGATCAAGAGAAAGTGTTAGCACGAGCGAAGATCATGCATAAGAAGTAGAAGTCAATCAAGTTCATGAAGCTTACCGGAGTCAGCCTCTCGGGTGAGGTCTTGCCACCCGGAGACCTTGAAGAAGGGGTGTTCCCTCCTCCTCAAAAGGGACACCCGATTCCTGAGGAAGTCCTGGATGAGGTCGCGACCAGTGAGCCCTATGTTCGTGAGCTTGCTGATCATCATCAGGGCCTGCTCCTCCTCGGCCTGCACGAACGGGCGTGGGGTCACGACGGTGGGCGCCATCGCTCCGGAGTAGCGGAGAGTGCTTCCCTCCGCCTTTCGCAGGTAGAACCAGAAGTCGGCCCAACCCGACACTGAGTCTTTGAGTGTGAAGAAAGGGTACTCGTATGGTCGGTTGGGTCGCAAGTGGAAGTATGCGGAATCGGTAAGAGAAGCCCCACTGGTGCGGAACAATGAGTAAAAATGGAAAAAGAGGCTCACCGTGGGCAGGATGCCCACGAATCCCTCGCAAAGGTGTGAGAAGATGGCAAAGACAAGAATGGAATTGGGATTCAAATTTGTAATCTCGCACTCGCATTGGGCGAGTACGGATTCAAGGAACTCACTTTCAGGCATTCTAAGCCCGTTGACGGTGTAGAGGTCGTAGGTGACGATCTCATCGTCGCATGACATGGGGGTTCCTATGCCGTCTGGGATGCGCCAGGTGCCCGCGTCGAGGTAGCCAAAGTCCTTGAGTGCTTGCAGCCTCTCCTTACTGATCTTTCTCGGGCCGAACTTCACCATGAGGAGAGATTGAGGGAAGAGATGCAAGGGTGAGGGAGTTTAGGGTTTGGAAGATTTTGAAGTCTGATTGCGAGATGCAAGAGAAGAAGCTCTTAGTACCGTCCCAACCGAGTATATATAGGCGGAGAAGCCGAGCGGACAGAAAACTGCTCCTGCCCATTTGTGAACCGATGTGTGGTGACGCAATTTGCAAAACTATCCAATAAAGGCACGGTATTAAAAAACTGTCAGAACTGTAACCATAAGGCTTCGCGGAGAAGGAACCGTCGTGACCTTTCGCTTCCTTTCCTGAGCCCCTCTTTGGTCGGGCCTAGAGCCGGATGCTCAGTCCTTGCTAGAGCATGCTCGCCTACGGGCAAGGGTTGCTCGGATGCTGCAACAGTATTTCGCTGCAAGATTCCAATCCCTCCTATGAGTCTGAAGGATTGTGGTAAGATTTGGCGTACCAAACAGGATTATCACCGATAATGGCACTCAATTCAGGAGCGAAGAATTTCAAGACTGGTGCGACGAGCTCGGCATCAAAATCTGCTTTGCTTCGGTGGCTCATCCCCGGAGTAATGGGCAGGTTGAGCGAGCCAACGACATGGTGTTGCAAGGGCTAAAAGCAAGGATCTTCGACCGCCTCAAGCCATATGCTACGCGATGGGTAAAAGAATTGCCCTCGCCTTCTCAGGGGCTAAGAACTATCGATGAGGGCAACAGGCGATCACCTTTTTCCTAGTATATGGCTCAGAAGCGGTCTTGCCAACCGAGTTGACATTCGGATCCCCAAGGGTTCGGAGCTACAAGGAAGCCGAGTCGGAGGAAAACCGAACGGAGGATCTCGACTGACTGGAAGAGGCTAGGGACGTCGCTGCAATCCAGTCGGTTAGGTACCTCCAGGGCCTACGACGCTATCACGATCGGAATGTTCGCAGCCGTGCTTTCTCCAAAGGAGATCTGGTTTTGAGGAGCCAAAAGAGCGAGCATAAGCTTTCACCAGGTTGGGAAGGTCCTTTCATCATCGATGAAGTAACACGCCCGGGGACTTACAGACTCAAGCACGAAGATGGCACGATTATGAGCAATACATGGAACATAGAGCAGCTACGTTGCTTTTACTCCTGAATTTTGTACATTAAATATGATTGTTATGAACAAAGTTTTTCTTGACTTGCTACTCAATTGATGCCCAATTAAGCAGTAAGTCGGGGGCTACACCTAATAGTGTTGCGCATGCGCAACTCTTCTCACGAGTCCTTTTCACCTCTCTTCCCTAACGATTGCGACTAAGCCCGAGTGCGCTAACTCCAAGTAGTGAAACTCTGACCCCATGAACGGCGAACTCTAGTCACTCAAAGAACACGTGCCTGGGAAAAAGGGCCATGAGCCGACTCCCGACGCCTAGGGGCTAGACTAGTCGGGCGGAGTGCTTAAACGAAAAAAGGATAAAACCACTCGGGCAGACTAAAAAATCAATAGAGAAGAAAGTGGAAATGTCATTAAAATTTGATAAAATCAAAATAGAACATATCATTACAATGCATAAATATCACAGGTAAATAAACCTAAGCGTGGCGCGCGCGGCCTACTGCTTCGATAAGGGCGTCCCTCACTTCAACAAGCTGCGGGACGACCTCGATCAGCGCATCAACATTGGCGACATCGCAGGCAGCGGCTACCTCTTCCGCAAGCTCGGCCAACACGAGATCGTAGTCAGCCCAGAGCTCGGCGAGAAAGGTTTCCTTGTCGTTAGGAGCCGGCGGCTCCTCGTCTTCAAAATCCAAATCCTCTGACGATGGAGGAGACGGCGGAACCTCGTCGGCCAGCGAAGGGGAACGAGACGAAGAGGCCATTGAGAGACGGCGAAAGTGGTTGAAGGCTGCTGAGCAGATGAAGATTGGGAAGAGGGTGATCGCTCTCATAGTGGTCACATCCTTATGTACCCGAAATACAGAAGGCGTATAGCTTCGAATAAATGCTAGAGCGGGAAGCCGAGGCGTTTCCGTGTTCGCATGAGAAGCTGAACCAAACATGAATGGACACACAAGCATTAACTCGAAGATCTCTTGGGAAACAGCAAAGCCGCCATGGTTAGGAGTTAATCTCAGAAGACAAAAGTTAATTCCAGGTGATAGGGCGGTGCAATTACAATCAAAATTCCCCACGCGCGTCAAGCAAGGCTCAAATCTAAGTTCTCTACTAAAGAGGCTGTAACATCCCAAATTTTTCATTTTATTTTATTTAATGTTACTTAATTGCAATTTATGGTTTTTGTGAATTTTCTGGATTTATTTGGATTTTCTAAGATTTATTTGAATTATTTCAAATTAAAATATATTACTTTTTGTCAAGAAATAATTATAAAAAGAAAAGTTTAAAATAAAGTTTTGTCAAAAATATTTTACTTAAGTCCAGAATGTCTCAAAGTATTTTTGAGATTTTTCTTGGAATTTTTAGAGTATTTTTATTGCCCTAAATAAATCAAACTATTTTCTCGGATTATTTTAAACGGAAAAACCTCGAAAAATCCTCATGAACAGTAATGGGCCGAAGCCCACTACTGTGCGCGCGAGATTCAGCCCAGCCGCCGTTGATTTCCGAAGGAATTAATGCGCACCGTTGGATCGGGATCCAACGGCCATTATCACGCCGCGTCATTTAATGAACCCTAATCGCTGCAGGCCGTTAGATTCTCATCGCACGGTCTTTATCAGTCGGTACCGTTTCAGAAACCCTAAAGCATGTGTGGGGCATAGCCGTCCGATCTTCATCCTATGGTCTTCATCAAATCTTACCGGTTCGGAATCCCTAATCTATCCGGGCCGTTCGATGAAGATCGTGTGGCCGATAGTTGTCGTCTCCGAGCTGGACTTCGCGTCGCCGTCTCCGAGTTGAACTCGCCACCGCCGCCCAAACTTCCATGTTTTCCGTGCCCCGCCGGGTATTTAAGGCCCCGGACCCCCTTCCCAAGGATCATCACGAGACACCGCACCTTTTAGCCCTTGCGCCGTCATGGGAGGAACGCCAAGGAGTCACGGAACTTCGCCCATGATCTTAGGGGCTTCGCCGATTTCGCCACCAGGGAACTTTTTCCACCGCACTGGAACCGGATTCAAACTCGTCGCCTCACGCCGCGTCGGGTCCACTACCTCTTCATCGCCGGAGAGCGCTGGAATGCCGCCGCCATGGTCTTCATCTTCATCTCCGGTAGCCTTGCACCGCCGCCTCGCCATCGCTGAGCCCGAGCTTCTCCAGCCGTCGGATCGTCATCGCACATACGGGATTCGTCCACGTCGCTGCGGTGCACAGGGTTTCGCTCGGGTAAGTTTTCCACCGTCCGATTTGGATCTGATGGTTGACGTTGCGCCACGTCATCTAGGTTAACAGGGTTTCGCTCGGGTGAGTTCAGCCGTTGGATTAAAATCGAATGGATAGGAACGCGCCACGTAGTAGATTAATCGGGAACTGTTGGATTGACTTTGAATGGTCTAGATCTTGCCACGCGTCATCCGTACTAACTCGGTGCCATGCTGACGTCAGCTGACGCATTAATTCGGATTTTTCATTATAAAAATAATTCTATTAAATCTAGAAATTCAATTTAATTTATTTTTCAAACTTCTAAATGCTATAACTTTTGCATACGAACTCCGATTGAAGTGATTCAAATTCTTAAAAATTTGTAAAATTGAGATCTATCCAATGGTGATTTTTATTTGAATTTTTGAGTTTGTTTGTTCTTTGGTTTTGGTGTTTATTTGCTATTTCTTCTTGATTCGCGTAGACGTTGAATTGAGCGAGGTTTCGGAGGAGGAGTTTACAATTCAAGGGCAATCTTCGGAGCAAGACCAAGAGCTTAAGCAAGGCAAGTTGTGCTTTGATCATGTTGAAACCATGTTAGGAAAAATGCTATTTTGTTTTACTTAATTGCATGTTATTTCATGTGTATAAAGAATTTTTAACTTAGTTTGGGACTTAGCTATTACACCCTTTTGAATTACACCTTACCTTGCTAATTGTATGCCATGATTCACTTGTCACCCTAGGTTGGTTCACTATAGTTGGTTAATATTGAAATCAACATGGGATGGTTGGAACGGAATAGAATTGCTTAGCCATGCCACGTCATCACATGTTCATGAATCACTGTTTAATAATATTGATTAATGGAATATGGATCAATGATGAGAATTTGTGTGTCATGTGTGGTCACACGATGAGATTGAGTTGTTGTGGCGAGGAGGTCACGCAACGATGTTGATTTGTGTATGGCACGTGGTGCTTGGTAATCAACCGGGGTTGGTAATCACTTCGATTGAAGCAAGTGGCAAGGGCAAGTGTGCCAGGGTGGGCCCGATGGGCTGACGGTATGTGCAAGTCTTGCTTTGATCAATCCTAAGGACTTAACCTTGCGAGCCTTTGACCTGAGTCAATCTTGCAACCACATGTCTGTTATGTGGCAGCCTAGCTGACTAATTTGCAAATGCTTAGCTTGAGTGCTATCGTGGTGGTGTGAGTCCGGGTGTACGGAGGAAACTCACATGGCGCAAGAGGGGGGCCCTGTTGTGGTGGTGTAACCCTTCAGTGTTGAAACCTCAGCGGGTAGCACTGGGTTAAGAGGATGCATTGTAAAGGCTTTGTTATAATCATTCGCCTGTGTGGTGCGTGGTTGTATCATGTGGGTAAAGTGCATAACCTCTGCAGAGTGCACAAACTATTCGGATAGTCGTGCTCACGGTATTGAGCAATGCTCGGGAATTACAGTCAAGGGGTAGTTAATTAAAATGGATAAATGCTTGGGATGGCAGGATGCCATGTGGATGATGAAACTTGACTTAGGATGGAAACTTGGTTTATTGAGAATCATTGAATCTAGTTACTGCTATTATTTGTTTCACTGTCTTTTCAATCTACATATTGTATGTGTTTCTTAAATGCTGCTTAGTTGCAAGTATACCACTTAGCCATTCCTTTGGAATAAACCTTGCATATAGATATGGTAGAATTGCATTCTGTGCACAACTTGCTGAGTATGTGTTGGTGTACTCACCCTTGCTTAGACAACCAACAAACAGTGGAGGAATCATCGCTCTAGTTGGAGGAGGACTTTCAGGTGGATACGAGTCATTAGGCCAAGCCTCGTCAGCTGCCTGTGGTGTGCTGATGGGACATCTACGTCTTTTTGCTACATTCCGCTGCATTTGTCTAAAGCTTAAGCCCATATGGCTGAATAATGTAAGTGATCATAAGATCATACAGTAGTTATATTAAATAAATGAAGTCTTATTATCATTATCGATGTGTATGATGTGATGCTTACCGATGTTAAGCTGTGTGCACTAGCGTTGATCCTGGGACTAGTGCGGTAAAACACAGTGGGTTCGAATTGGTGAATTCGGGTCCCGACAGAGGTGATGTGTCCTTGACTTCCTCAAAGAGGGCAGCAATTTGTTCATCATCAACGGTACCAGAGAAGCCCTCCTTGATAGCTTTGAGATCCACTAGGGGGTACAAAGGATTCACGATGGTCAAAGCATGGCTGGCGCTCGTGGTTGTCGTCTCCCGAAGATGGGCCTGGAGCTTGTCGGGTCCCTTTGTCAGCCACCGGATGACGTCATCCTCACTACTCGGGGTGGCCTCTTGTGGGTTCAGAAACTTTACCATTGCCTTAGACGCCTCTTGATACCTGGAGCAAGACGCCTCCGCCAATTTGACCCTTTCATTAAGGACATGAAACTGGGCATGCGCCTCTTTTCGATATTCTACGGGCAGACAGGATTGTCACCAAAGATACTATAAACGTGAAGAAAGATGAAGACGAGTCGGGGCATACCTTCCAGCTCCCTTGCCAACCTCTTCGAGTTGGTCCGAGCCCGGAGTTCAGACTCCTCTAGTGCCTCGAGCCGCCCCTGAGACGCCTTAAGCTCTTCTTGGAGACCCGTGAGGGATAGGTCCTGGGCTGAAGCGAGGGAGGAAGGGTCAGGAAATGAGCAATTGAACACGACAGAAAGACAACTGAAGGGATGCTTGCCTTGAAGAGAGCTCTCCATATTCGACTTCTCCTCTAAAGCCCAAACTTGGGCCAAGAGCTCGCGCCGCTCAGACACACCCTCACTCCTGGCTCGATCAAGATTAGCCTTACCCTCGGCGCGGACCCGCTCTAGCTCGGCTTCATACACCTTCTGAAGCTTGATCCTCGGGAGCATCTCCCGAAAGAGGGTGTCCTGTTTTTCAGAGCAATCCCCCAGGGCCTGCAGATTACAAGAAGTAGATCAACGGGGATGTGCAGCTTGTCGAAAACGAAAAGGGAAGGACCAATGGCTCACCCAGACTAGTCGAGCGCATTCGATGGCATGCTCGTAGAGCTCCGTCCGGATTTGCTTCTCGTCTTCGTCGCCAAAGGCCTTCCATTCGCCATCGTCGCTATGAAAAACAAGGCGAAGCGGAATTTGAGGATGGGAAGGGCCGGGATGCGGCTCTCGGACGATCTCTTCCACTAAAAGGGAACCCTCGGCAATAGGCTCCGAGGTCACTTCGGGCAGAACGCTAGGCGATGCCAAGGGGGGCTCGGACCCTGAAGCATTTGCGGCGGCGCCAGGGCCAGTAGCAATTGGCGAGGACGTCTCAGCCTGATTTGCCACCATTTCAGCGTCCCCAGGCATGGTAAAAGCCTGCGGGGCCGTCTCTTCTTGGTTTAGGTGCCACCGGCATCGTCCCCCAGAACCTTCTCAGACAGGGTGATGAGGACATCACCAGCATGGATACGACCAGCGTGACCGCTGCCTCTCCTTCCTCTCCAGCCGCTCCAACGACTACCGACGCTGCTCCATCTTCGTCACATACGATCGACGCTGCGGCATCTTCGTCGCTAAGAGGCCTTAATCCAAAAGCTCAGCTATTCAAGCCCACATCAATAGATAAGGGCCTCAAGCACACACCTCGAGGATAGCCCACGCGTCAAGGAAGGCCCATATGGAAGCCCAAGATGCCAAAAAGCCCGGTTCGGCCAAGCCAACTTCAAACGGGCATAACTCAGGCTCCCGGACTCCGATTTCAGCGTGCGACCACCCGTTTGAAAGCTTAGGAGATAAGCTTTCCAATGGATCCAACCCCACTTCCAAATTCACTCCAGAACGACGAAAAAAATGTGGAACAATGTCACGGCCCAGAAATTCAGGGTGTTGCGTCACCTCACTTTTGGGCCTATGGCCCATGTATCTTAGGTTTTTGGTGGCCACCGTTGTTTTGGCTGCCCTACACCTCCTGGCCGCCGCTATATATGTGGCCGCCACCGTTCTTTTACTCTTAGGTTTTATTGTGTTTTGGTAGACCCCTTGTGCGTCCCTCCTCGTGTTCGCGTGTGTCGACTAGACCACCCATGACGAGAAACAGAACCTCACCTTTGTATCTTTGAGATTATTGAATTGGAATTGCTCTCACCTTGTTCTTGCTTGTTCTCGGTTGCAGCAGGTACAAGGATCGATCGTGTTTGGCTCGGTTGATCGCCTCGTGTGGTGACTTTGCGATTGTTCGGTTGCTGATCCCGTGGATTGGTAACGTCGTCACTACACCAAATCGACGTATCGTTCTCATCAGAAGATCGGGCCGACCTAGTGCGCATCAAGTGGTATCAGAGCGACGGTTGCCTGGTGAGAACACCCTTTATCCTTGTTTAGTTCTTCTTGTTCGTCCTAGAGTCTAGAAAAATAGCCACAAAAAAATTCTGTTTGTCGTGTGTTTGATCTAATCCGAGCCCCTTTTGGCCTTTACTATTACTACCTAGTTTAATTCTTGTTGAATTTACGTTACATCGTCGTGTCATTGCTGGTCTTAGTGTTTTGATCTTTAGAGTTTCGAGTTCTTGTCACGTTCTTGTCACCAAGTTGAACTCCATCGCGTTGTCACGTCCAATTCGGATCCTCCTCTGTCTAGTTCGGTATTTTGGTCATAACTCCCTCATACGAACTCGGCTTTTGCTATTCTTGTACTTTCCTGAAAGCTTGAGAAATTATCTACAACTTTGTCCATTGTGAAACTTTCCAAAAATGCCGTCTTCTTGCCCAAAATCCCGTCGGATTGGAATCTGTTTTTGTCCTGGATTTTCTGAGCAGTCTGTATTTCGGGGTCAATATCTCTGGCTTCCCTTATCCAAAATAGACGTTCCATATATGCAAATTGATCAGCTCGAAAAGATCTACAACTTTCCAGTTATACTTTTTTGCATTGGAAGCCAATAAAAAACTGAAAACAGCGTTTGAAGTTTCTGCATAGTAGATCTGTTTGCAGCGGGAAAAAAGTTTGAGTTGTAATTCATCATATGTGCCACTTCTTGATATAGAAGGAAGAAAAATTAAAAAAAGGCAAGTGCATGTAAAAGAGCCACACTAAAGGTGGAAAAAGAAGCCCTAGCTATTTGCTTGTGTGCTGTGGTCATTACAGTTCTTTGTTTACGTGACTTCATTGGTGTCCAGGCTCGCGTCTCTAGTACGGTCTAGCCTAGGACCAGCAAAGTACCAACGTTGAACGTTCTTTCAACTTGTTTTAGCTAGTGTGGTTCTAGTATATCCTTTGCTACATATTATACCTATCCAAGCTCCACCTACTATTAACCACAAGAGAAGCACCTTGCAATCGCTTTGTCACCCCTGAGTGCAGATTACCATCATCCACCGATTGAACCTTGAAAAGCTGCAAGGTAAGAATTGGTAAGAACTTGGTGTGAGCTTGAGCGTGTGAGATCCTCCACTGTCCACATATTAGTAGTTCATAGGAACTAATTCTCTTGTGAGTTCTCTGTTTGTTGCCCCTAACAATGGCAGGTTCACATAGCAAGACAACTTATGAGGATGATATTGAGGATTGTCCATTCTTGACAGAAAGAGAAAAGAAATGCTTGCGAAAACATAAGCGACTTGAGTCCCTGCGGAAATCAATGGGTGAGACGGTCGAGCATGGGATTATCCCTTCGACCAAGAATGAGAACACACCACTGAAGAAAGATTTGAAGCCTGCCTCACTCAAGAAGAAGGATAGTAAGTGTATTTCAATATATAACGACAAGAATGTTCTTGCTATTCCTGCGACTAACCCTGTAGGCAAGAATGATCAAGATGGTGTGCACTTGAGTGCTACATTGACAGACAACTACATGAGCCTCATGTCTCATCGCCTACTTAGTGCACCAGTGGAGCATGCCAATGAAACTCAACGCAACAACTTATTCCAAACTAGGTTTGTTGTGCAAGAATGCACGGTACATGTCATCATTGATGGAGGAAACTGTAGCAACCTCGCAAGTCTACACATGGTCGAGAAGCTTGGCTTGACCACGACTCCACTTTGGCAACCTTACTCAATGGAATGGTTTAACTCAAGTGGTAAGGTTCAGGTAACATAAACTGTGCGAGTTCCTGTCTCCATTGGTTCAAACCATGATCATGTTTATTGTGATGTCGTACCTATGGAATCATGTTCACATTTATTAGGTAGACCTTGGTTATATGATGTTGATGCTATTCACTATGGTAGAACCAATCAATATACTTTCTTGTTTAAGGGAAAAAAATTGATTTTGAATCCAATGACTCCTGCTGAGCTAGCCAAAATTAATGCAAAAAGAACTAATGGTAAAGAACATGAGGATGACAAACTTGTTAGCGATGTACAACAAACTGAACCAATGTTAAAGAAAGTAATTCTTTTAGATAAGACTGTTTCCTCACATGATATTGCTTTGCGTATATCTTTCTTTTGCCTCTGTTGCCACTAACCTTTTGCGGATCATGAGAAGGAGTCGAGGACGACTCCAATTCAAGAAGGGGAGGATGATGAGGACATCACCAGCATGGATACGACCAGCGTGACCGCTGCCTCTCCTTCCTCTCCAGCCGCTCCAACGACTACCGACGCTGCTCCATCTTCGTCACATACGATCGACGCTGCGGCATCTTCATCGCTAAGAGGCCTTAATCTAAATGTTCAACTATTCAAGCCCACATCAATAGATAAGGGCCTCAAGCACACACCTCGAGGACAGCCCACGCGTCAAGGAAGGCCCATATGGAAGCCCAAGATGCCAAAAAACCCGGTTCGGCCATCCAGCAGCAAGCCAACTTCAAACGGGCATAACTCGGGCTCCCGGACTCCGATTTCAGCGTGCGACTACCCGTTTGAAAGCTTAGGAGATAAGCTTTCCAATGGATCCAGTCCCACCTCCAAATTCACTCCAGAACGATGGGAAAATGTGGAACAATGTCACGGCCCAGAAATTCAGGGTGCTGCGTCACCTCACTTTTGGGCCTATGGCCCATGTATCTTAGGGTTTTGGTGGCCACCGCTATTTTGGCTGCCCTACACCTCCTGGCCGCCGCTATATATGTGGCCGTCACCATTCTTTTACTCTTAGGTTTTGTTGTGTTTTGGTAGACCCCTTGTGCGTCCCTCCTCGTGTTCGCGTGTGTCGACTAGACCACCCGTGACGAGAAACAAAACCTCACCTTTGTATCTTTGAGATTATTGGATTGGAATTGCTCTCACCTTGTTCTTGCTTGTTCTCGGTTGTAGCAGGTACAAGGATCGATCGTGTTTGGCTCGGTTGATCGCCTCGTGTGGTGACTTTGCGATTGTTCGGTTGCTGATCCCGTGGATTGGTAACGTCGTCACTACACCAAATCGACGTATCGTTCTCATCAGAAGATCGGGCCGACCTAGTGCGCATCACAGGCGTCCACAGGAACGTCGGTCGATGGTACCCTATGGAAACAAGATGTGAAAACATGATTCGGCGGAACAAGAGTAAAGAACCAATAGGGAGGCGAACTTGTCGAACTTCCTTATTTTGACTTTGGACACTCCCCGAGCAGCAGGACCACTTGGAGGAACATCTGGCTTCACGCCAGACCTGGGACGGGGAGGAGTCGATCACGTCGAAGGCTGGGCTGCGGGGTCCTAGCGGTAAAGCCCTCGGCGAAGCGGGTAGTTCTGAACTCCCCGATCGCCATTTTTTCCTCTCCCGACGTCCGACTCCGCGCCGGGGCTTGAAGGCGTGGCGTGGGATGACGGTTCTGTCGTATGTGGGGCCGAGGGCTCCCTAATGGTAATTCCCCCGGTCGGGTGCTTCCAGCTCATAGCTTTTTCCCCTCTCGGCGCCCGATCCTTCAGTTGAAGGACCAGTGGGTTGCTTGCGCTTAGGACCCTTGTGCCAAGGAGCAGGAGGGGTCAGAGCATCGGAGAAGAAGGCAATTCGATCCTAAAAAAGGCGGCGAAGCACAAGAACCAATCAACATTCCATCAAAGGTCAGCGATCAGAAACAGACAAAAGAAAAAATGCTCACCGCAGGAGGACGTCTCACAAAGAAAGGCAGCGGACGACCATGGAGCGGAATAGTGGTGCCTTGAGCGAAGAAGTCATTCACTCGATCAAGCAGCACCTCTCGGGGGACAGATTCAGGCGCCTCGTGGGTGGGACCATCCAACCTGGAGTACTCAAACCCCAGATGGACCCTCTCCTTGAGAGGCTGTACACAGCGTCGATCGAAGTTAACAGCAATGTCAACCTCGGTCAAACCTATCTCTTTCAGGTCATGGATTAGCTTCAGGAGGTCCTCCACCTGGTCCATGTCGCAGCTGGGAGGAGTCGTGACCCAGGAAGCCGAGAATGTGGGCGCGAGCCCGGTGCAAGGAGGAAGGAAGGGACCGGGATTGGAATAGTAAAACCACTCCCGATGCCAACCCTTGTTGGAGGTCTTGAAGGGAATGGAGAAGTAAGCCTTCTTCATCCCATCACGCAGCTAGAAGCTGGCACCACCAACCACTTTAAGGGCATTCTTGCTGGGGAAAGGCTTAAGAAGAAATAGGTGATGAAAAAGTCTAAAATGTGGGCGAATTCCAAGATACGCCTCGCACAGATGCACAAAGATGGAAATTTGCAAAATGAAATTGGGATTCAGGTTGATCAGCTCAATCTTATAGAAATGAAGAAGGCCACAGAAGAAAGCGCTGCTGGGGAGGCCAAACCCGCACTGAAAAAAGGATTCGAAGACCATAATTTCATCGGATTGAGGAGTGGGGACGGATTCACCTGCGGCTGGCAGCGCATAGATCAACGCCAAAGGAGGAAGAACTCCAAAAGTGACTAACTCCTCTAAGCGCCTCTCCGTTGTTATCGAAACGACCCAATCTTCAGGTGAGGGCTTCGCGGGAGCGCTCTGGGAGGAAGAAGACATCTTCGAAAAGGTTTAGTAGCGATGCGGAATTAGGAAATGCGGCGGCGTCTAACCCTAGCAGAGGAAGTTGATAAAGAAATATCTAAACTCAGAAGATTAAGGGGCAGGTGAGAGCAGTGCGAAGAAAGCCTCTTTGTTTGCACCAAGTCTCTTATTTATAGGGGGTGATGCCGAATTCCGTCCTAAGCGGGAAAGGTCGCTTCGCTTTCCATCCTTTGTCTAGACTTGACCTAAGGCATGCCCACGATGGGCCGCCAGTTGTGCGTTATAATCATCACGTACAAAATGCTCTCGGGCCAGGTCTAGTTTGGGATATGGTGCGTCCCATGATGGGCCAATTGCCAATGACCGTATTAAACGGAATCTGGACACCTTCCAAATTGAATCATAATGTGCCTTCTTGTGATATGCCTTATGTTAGGTCAGTTGCTAGTTACCATGTAAAACGAAATCAGATATCACAAGTTGATTCAAAACCAGAATTCCAAGGGTACGCCACATGATGGGCCGCCACGGTGTGCCGTGAAAATTGGGTGCAGGTACCACTTGGATAACCCGTGGTGTGCCTCATGATAGGCCAATAGCTGTGTGCCAAAGGAGCACAGGCACCACTCGGCTAAAAGCCAACTCAAGCAAGGATATGCTCCAGGCTAGGCCGACTGCTAATATTCCCAATAAATTATCGTGCCCCGAATCTGCAAATTCGGACACTCTGTGTATTCCACACTAGTCCAGGATCACGCTAGTGCACACAGGCCAAACAGGGTTAATGTACCACAACATACACAGCGGAATAACAAATAAGTACTTCAAACATGTATATAAACGAGTTGTACGACCTTATGGTCCCTTACAATAGTTTACCACGCAAGGCTTACAATAATCAGAGTAAATAGAGTTCAACAGCGGAAAAATAAAAGTCATGATGATCCATCTTTGGCCACAGGCGTCTTGACAGAGGCTTGCTCCCTAGTTATCTGGCTCTTCGACGAACTCCTCCTCATACGTAGGCGTAGTCTCCTCTTCTTGTAAATTTTGTCCACAAGGGTGAGTACACACCGTACTCAACAAGTCATGCACAGAATGCAGTTCTATTACTACATGCATAGCATGTTACAAAGGAATGGTTTAACTGGTTGATTTGCATTGCATCAATATTTTGAACTATTATTAAGATTGAAAGCATCAAAACCCTATAAATATATTGTACTTCTCAAATTGTTTTTCACATAATTTTAGACACACAGTCCCTAATCAACCTTCATCATTAACCCTGGCACACAGCCTTCCACCCCATTTTATTTTCAAAACACTACCCCTTGACTGTAATCCCTGAGTATTGTCCAGTACCGTGGACTTGGCTATTTGAACAGTTTTAACACTCTGCAGAGGTTGTACACATTACCCACAAGATACAGTCGCACGCCACAAAGGTAATTGACCGTAACAAACCCTTTCAGAGACTTCTATCTCCACCTAGGAACCTCTCTGGGTTGCCTTCACTATCACTTCCCTCACTCAGAGCCGAAGTATAGGACCGACAAACACCGTTGGATTCGGTACCAAGCCAGTAACAGCATCGCTCCCCATCTGATTACCCCATGTAATTGCCACCCCGAGGTATCAAAGGTAAGATATCGGAATCTTACTAAACTAGGTCTTCCCATTCAGACATGTGATTGTACGAGAGACTCAGGTCAAAGGCTTGCAAGGTGAAGTCCTTAACTGACCAAGGCAAGACATCCTTCTCTCAAATTTGGCACACAGCCTTCACAACACTCAAAACCCCCCAAATGCCACATAGGCCCACCTGCCACGAAGCCTCGGTCCACTTGCCCTAGTCTAAATCAATTTCCATCCCAAGTGGTTTAACGGTGCAACACATGCCCGTAATCATCCTTCATGTAGAACCACACAGGTCTCTACATTCCAACATCATTACCAACAACATTCCACCTTTTATCAAAATGCATTCACTATTTCTTTAGTCAATATTGCTTCTGTATTCAAAAAGACTATCACGTTATTTGCAAAGCTAAGCAACTATTCACGGTCTAGCCTCCCGTGTTGGCATGTCATTACAACCAGCTAGTATTGTCCACTTAGGTTATCAAAGGAATCATGGCATACGAATAATAATAACAAGGTGGCAATAACAATTAGGTTGATTAGCTAATTCACCCAAAATATTTAAATCCATTTTTAGTTGAATTAGCATGCATAGTTTGAAACAAAATATATTTTCAAAACTTAGTAGCAACATGGTCAAAGCACAACTTGCCTTCGAATAGCTGCTGGTCCTAATCCGGAGCTTGATCTTGTGCTGAGAATTCCCCCTCATAACTCTCCGGCAAATCAACGTCTGCTCAAATCAATTATACACACAATAAATATAATTTACAGAGAGAAAAATCAGCTCTAAAAATTTGACAAAATTCACTAATAAATAGATCTTGGTTTTACAAATTTTTAGAAATTGGAATCACTCAAATCGGAGTTAAAACGTAAAAGTTATAACCATTTGAAATTTAAAATAAATCAAAAAGAATAAACCGAATTTCTTTATTTATTTTTATACGGAAAATTCAGAAATATGACGTCAGCATGACCAATAATGAGGTCAGCACCGGAACTATTTTCCACGGAATTATTTTCCTAAAGAAAATCGAATTATTATGTCAGCATGACGTCACTGCTGACGTCAGCATCTACTGTGCCATGACCGACATGTGGGTCCCACTGATGACGTCAGCTGCTGATGTCAGCATGACACGTGGCACAATCTCATTGTGAGAAGTGGCAACGAATTATCAACTGAAGGCTTGATCTAATCTCGATCGTCCGATTTAAAATGGATGGCTAAGATCTATGCGACGTTTCGGTTTTAATCTAACACGTGACCTCATCATGATCGCACGATCAAACGGATAGCCCAGATCAATTCAACCCTTCGAATCCCTCTCTCTCGCTGACAGCGGGCCTGGGTGACGTCAGGAGTGACATCACCGTGCATTGCCGCGGGGACAGCGATGCCTTGGCTCTTGCGCGACACGCGGCGCGCGCGGATTGGCTATCAGTGCAGCGTGATCCCGAACGTTGATTTCGAAATCAACGGTTCGGATCTGCTATGACTTTGACACGTAGCGCTACACGGTTTGATCTGAACCGTTGGATTCAGATTCAACGGTCACGATTAAATCCAACACGCGTAACCCCAATGGAATCTAAACCGTCCATTCAAAATTCAACGGCCCGGATTGAATCCAATTCACGCATCACGATCGGCTACGTGGCTACCCCGGCGCGTGGCGTGTGGACACATCCGCACCGCACGTCTAAGATCTAATGGCTCAAATTACTTCAATCCTATACTATTATTGGAAATCCAACGGCCACGGTTAATTAGACTACGCGGCGAAACAAGAACCACACGATCAAGATCTAACGGCTGAGAATTGAAAATGGGCTTTACTGTTGAATGGAGATGTAGCTTAATCTAAACCGCACATAACAAATCTAACGGCCGGGATTAGATCTAATCCTACGGTACAGGGCTAAGGATACGTGGCGTTACCTCGCACGTCGGGTAGAGATCGGACGATCGACGATGCTCGTGAGCGTTGATGACGGCGCGGCGGAGACAGACGACCAGAGCTGGGGAAGACGACCACGCGCGCGGCATTTGGACGCAGTTCCGGCGAAGTGAAGTAGCGGTCCAGACGCGCCGCAACACGAGGAACTCGGAGATGACCTCGGTGCACGGCGAAGAGCTCAACGTCGGTGGAAATGCAAGGAAACCGAAGCGTGGCGCACAACCAACTACGGCCAGCGATTGAAGGCGAACGGCGGCGAACTATGGCGTGAGCGTCGGGGCAAAATGAGCGCAGAGCGACGAGCTTTCCCGCGAGGTCATCGGCTGGCTTTATAGCCTCGGAAGGCGAGCTCAACCGGCGTTTAAACGCGACGGTTACTCACCGCAATGGCGGCGGCGGCGGAAACGGCAGAGGCGACGTCAACGCATCTCGCGACACGCGCATTTATCGAATCGAGCAATGCGATCTTGGCGAAGCGGCGGAGAGCTTCTCGGTAGTAGGATCAAGATCCAACGGTTGAGAGGCGATGACGTTAGGGTTTTCGGCCGAGCGGGCTGAGCTGATGGGCCGAACTGTTGGGTTTCGGCCCAAACACTGTTTAGAAGATTTTTAATCCTTTTACGAATAAAAATAATTCCCGAAATTCATTTAAATCATTTGAGGCATTTAAAATATCAAAAAAATTCTAGAAAAATTCCAGAAAATATTTTAGAACATTTTGGACTCAAATAAAATATTTTCATTTATATTTTGCAGAAACTTAATTATTATTTAATTAATTTCCAAAGAAGAGTTAAATTCCAGAAATTCCAATTAAATGCAAATAAATTCCAAAAATTCTCAAAAATTCAAAATAACTTATGAAATTTAAAAATGGCCAAATTTTGGGATATTACAAACCTCCCCCTTAACAGAATCTCGACCCCGAGATTCTGGGCTAACTAGAGAAGAGATTGGGAAACTCCTTCAAATCTTCCTCGCTCCCAAGTTGCTTCACTTTCTGAGTGGTTGCTCCACTGGACTCTGCAGAAACGTGTTGATTTGTTCCTTGTTTCACGATCCATGGTGTCCAAAATCTTCACTGGGTGTTCCTTGTAAGTTAAATCCTTTTGCAGTTCAATAGCTTCTATAGGTGCTTGTTCCTCCGGTACTCGAAGACATTTCTTCAATTGCGATACATGGAATACATCATGTATCCCTGCCAAAGACTGAGGCAATTCTAACTAGTAGGCAACTTCACCTTTGCGGCTCAAAATCTTGAATGGACCCACGTATCTTGGGGGAAGTTTTCCTTTCGTATGAAACTTTTTAACTCCTTTGAGTGGCGTGACCTTGAGATAAACATAATCTTCTGGTTCAAAACTCAAATCACGACATCGGTTGTCAGCATAGCTATTTTGCCTCGATTGTGTTATCTTCAGTCTTTCTCTAATCAAAGCAATCTTTTCCTCTGCATCTGCAAGAATGTCCGGTCCAAAAATGTGACGTTCTCCCGTCTCGTTCCAATTTAATGGTGTTCGACATGAACGACCATATAAAGCTTCAAATGGAGACATTTTTAAACTAGCTTGATAACTATTATTATAGCTAAATTCTGCGTACGACAAGCATTTATCCCACGATGTGGTATATGATAGTGCATAGGCTCTTAACATATCCTCGAGTATCTGATTTACCCTTTCAGTTTGACCATCTGTCTGCGGATGATATGCTGTACTAAAATTCAGATGGGTGCCCATTGTCGTATGCAGCTTTTCCCAAAATCTTGAGATAAATTGAGTACCTCTATCTGACACTATCTTCTTAGGTACTCCGTGCAAGCAGACAATCCTCGCCATGTATAGCTCTGCTAACCTATCTCCCGAGTAAGTTGTTTTTACTGGTATGAAATGCGCAACCTTTGTTAAACGATCTACTATGACCCATATGGAATCGTATCCACCTTGAGTCCTTGGTAAACCAATGATTAAATCCATCCCGATTTCCTCCCACTTCCATTCCGGTATCTTTAACGGTTGTAGCAGTCCTACTGGTTTCTGATGCATTGCTTTGACTCTTTGGCACACATCGCACAACGCTACATACTCAGCTACTTCTTTCTTCATATTCGGCCACCAAAATCTCTCCTTAAGATCTTGGTACATTTTTGCACTGCCGGGGTGAATTGAATACTTGGAATCATGTGCTTCCTCAAGTATCAACTGCTTCAATTCCGGTTTATGAGGTACGCAGATTCTATTTTTCATCCACAAGGTACCCTGCTCATCTACTCTGAAGTCCTTGGCTAGGTCTTCGTCCATTTTGGATTTGATCCTATTAATCTTATCATCATTCTTTTGACCTTCCTGATCTTGCTCTTCAAGGGTCGGTTTTACTTCCAAAGTAGCTACAAATCCTTTCGATACAACTTCCAATCTTAGCTTTTAAAGCTCTTTACATAATTCGAACTGGTTTTCTGTAACCATCAAATTTAAACTGTGGCTTTTCTGACTCAAGGCATCAGCCACCACATTAGCTTTCCTAGGGTGGTAGTGGATTCCGATATTGTAATCCTTGATTAATTCTAACCACCTTCTTTGTCTCATATTCAAGTCTGATTGGGTGAATATATACTTTAGACTTTTGTGGTCTGTATATATTTCACATTGGTTTCCAATGAGATAGTGACGCCATATTTTAAGGGCATGCACTACAGCAGCTAACTCCAGGTCGTGGGTTGGGTAATTCTGCTCATGTGCCCTTAGTTGCCTTGACACATAAGCCACTACTTTGCCACTTTGCATCAGAACACATCCGAGTCCTTGACGCGAGGCATCACAGTAGATATCAAAATTGTCCTTAGTATTCGGCAACACCAAGACAGGTGCCAAAGTTAAATGCTCCTTCAGCTCTTGGAAACTCTTTTCGCACTCGGATGACCACACAAACCTTTTCTCCTTTTTCAATAATTGCGTAAGAGGTCTCACAATTGATGAAAAACCTTCAATGAACCGGCGGTAATATCCTGCCATTCCAAGGAAACTTCTGATCTGGGTAATTGTCTTTGGTTGCTCCCAATGCAACACTGCCTCTACTTTCTTTGGGTCAACAGCTAATCCTTCGGTAGTCATTACATGACCCAGGAATTCAACCTTCTTTTTCCAAAAGTCACATTTGCTAAATTTTGCATACAGTTGGTTTTCTCTTAGCTTTTCCAAAACCATCCTTAAATGTCTAGCAAACGACAAACTTGTCCAAATATTCCATGAATACTTTGTTCATCATATTCATGAAATAAGCTGGGGCATTGGTCAATCCAAAGGACATGACCGTAAATTCATAATGCCCATATCTCGACGAAAAAGCTGTCTTTGGTATGTCCTCAGTTCGAATTTTTAATTGATGGTATCCAGATCTAAGATCTATCTTAGAGAAGACTCCTGCTCCTCTTAACTGATCGAAAAGATCATCTATTCTGGGCAATGGATACTTGTTTTTTGTCGTCACATCATTAAGTGCACGATAATCTATACACATTCTAAAACTTCCATCTTTCTTCTTGACAAACAACACCGGTGCTCCCCACGGTGATGAACTTGGTCTTATAAACCCTTTCTCTAGTAATTCCTCGATTTGCTTCTTCATTTCTACCAATTTCTCGGTAGACATCCTATAGGGTCTCTTGGCTATTGGAGCTGTTCCGGGTACTAACCCAATTATAAATTCTATATCCCTGTCTGGTGGCATTCCAGGTAAATCTTCAGGGAATACATCTGGATACTCGTTAACTATGAAAACATCTTCCATATTAACAGTCTTCACACTATTGACCATCAGTTGGCCATCCTGAACAGCCATTGCTTGAATCTCCACCTTCCTACCATATGAGCTGTCAACTGTTACTACTCTCCGGCCACAATCTAGCACTGCCTTGTGCTTGGATAACCAATCCATTCCCAAAATAACATCTATGGTCTGGGTATCCAGTATGATTAGGTTCGCTAGGAACTCTATTCCATTTATTAATAATTTCACCCCGGAGCACCCTACTTTAGTTTGGAGTTTTGATCCAGGGGTTTGGACTATTCGTGTACTCTTAAGGTTGACCATGTCCAAATCATTTTTCATAACAAAAACCCATGAAACAAATGAATGTGAAGCTCCAGAATCAAATAGAATTGTAGCTGGTACTGAGTTAACTAGAAACTTACCCAGTACAACATCCGTTGCATTTTGAATTTCATCCGCCGTGATGTGGTTGACTCTTCCTCGCACAATTGATTGGGGTGCAGCTCCCGCTTGAATAGGTCCTCAACTTCCTCCTTGAACAAGAGTTCTAGCTGGAGTATTTCCCAAATTAAAACGGACAGGAGTGACTCCTCCCTTCTTGGGACAAGCATTGGCGAAGTGCCCCATCTCGTTGCAGTTGTAACACCGTCTTCCAACCATCGATGAGTTTCCTCCAGCTTGGTTGATTGCTCTTGCTGGTGTCTGTGGATTCTTAACAATAGGTCGCTATGCAGGTAATGGTGTTCTCGCGCTGCTCCCTGGCTGGAACCTGGTGAACTGTTGAGGTACCACTCTTGGTCTCTGCTGACCCTGGCGTCTTCCCTGTTGTGCCATGCGACGCTTGTGATTATCCTCCAACTCTTTGCGCTTGTCTTCAAGGATTAGAGCCTTGTTGACTAGCTCCTGGAAATCAGGAAATGTGTGGGTGATCAGTCCCACTTGAAGCCCAGAGTTCAGTCCCTTCATAAATCGGGACTATCTGGCCTTATCCGTTGCTACATCTTCTGGAGCATAGCGTGCAAGCTGGGTAAATTTGTTCAGGTAATCGGCCACTGACTGGCCTCCCTGCTTCAAAGATCTAAATTCTTCCTTCTTAAGCTCCATCATTCCTTCTGGTACATGGTATTGGCGGAAGGCAACAATAAACTCATCCCAGGTGATCTCCTGAGGATGCTCATGGGAAGCACAGTAATTTTCCCACCATTGTGCGGCAGTCCCTTCCAACTGATGAGAGGCATACAAGACTCTCTCATTGCCTACACACTAGGATATGTGCAGCTTCCTCTCAATCGTGCGCAGCCAGTCATCCGCTTCAATGGGGTTGACGTTCCCAGAGAAGGTTGCACTACTACAGCTGAGGCTTATATCAGACGCACGATCACAGATGGTTTTGAAAAACCGTCTGTAATATGGAACATCACTGACGGTTATGTACTCAAACCGTCGGTGCGAGATATCCTGAGCGGTTTTATATTACGGTAAATGCAGTGATGAAATAAATATCACGAGCGGTTTCTAAATATAACCGTGCATGATGGCTACTGATACTCATTACGCGGTTTGCTCAAGTAAAACTGTGCAGCGAAATCACAGACGGTTATATAACACAACCGTCTGTAATATCTATAGTAGTCATTACAGACGGTTATATTTAGACACCGTCTGTGATATTTCTTGCATCACAGACAGCTGTAATATAAAACCGTCTGCGATAAAACCGTCTATGCCCGTAAAAATAGAGCCTCGATCCATCCACTTCGTTTATAGGGTTTTAGTTTCTATCCTGAGACTAGCGGCTGTGGGAGTGAGGCGATTTTTTGAAAGAAGGCCATTGATTTTCGAAGGGTGATATTAGATTCATTTGATTTTGGTGATCTAAGGTTAGTAATGAAAGTTCTCTAATTGCATGCATCCAATTCAATATCTAGGTTGGTTAGGAGAGAATTAATTTAAAGATTGTTTGATTAGATCTAGCTTAATTGTAGCTGGATCCATATGTTGTTTGTGATATTTGGTTAGTAATGTGTTTTAATTGCATTATATTCAACATCTAGCTTGATAAGGAAGGAATTTGATGATTTTTTTAGATCTAGCTTGTAGAACCATGTGTTGGTTGTTTGATCTATAAGGTTAGCTAGTAATGGTTCTATTTGCATAATATTATATTCGATCATGATGTAGCTATAGCTAGCTTGTTAAGGATAGAATTTAAAGATTGTTTAGATCTAGCTTATAGATCAATTCAAGTCTTTTGGTGATCTAAGGTTAGTAATGGGTTCTAATTTCATTATTATATTGAAGATTAATTTGAATTGTGTTAATTATTTCTTTGTGATGTAATTAAGGTATGTAATTGCATAATTAGTTTAAGAATGTGTGCATACGCACTACACAGTGCACTTAATATTTAACACTAAGTGTTACATGTGTAGCGTAGATGGATCGAAGTCGGATGTACTGTTGAGAACCGCATTTAGTGTTGAGTACCTTAATGGCGCTCCACTTTCAAAAGAGCCGCAGAGGAGGATATGTTTAATAAGGGGTGCAATTCATGTCATGTCCGTGCATTGATTGCGAAAATCTGAAGATGTTTAGAAACTTCGTATGGATCGAAGCACACTTGATTCAGAGAGGTTTCAAAGGGGCTATACATGTTGGACCACCATGGCGAAAGAGCATAATATCTGAGAAGCGACAAGTAGTGTTAATATCGTCGACGAAGTCAATGATATGTCGATGATCATATCGATTGTGCTTCCGATGAGGACAAAGTTGCGAGGATGACAATTTGGATCAAATCTTTGCGATGCGTATGAAACCTTGATGACGGGGAATATGGAAAGTTCGAGGGCTTGATGGAGGACTCGGAGAAACCTTTGTTCGCAGGGTGCAAGTTGAAATACACAAGGTTATCATCCGTGCTTGAACTACTCAAATTGAAGGCAAGCAACGGTTGGTTTGACAAGAGTTTCACAGCGCTGTTACGTCTATTGGCGGACATGCTTCCAAAGGGAAACGAGTTGCGGACAAGCACCTACAAAGCGAAGAAGGTTCTTTGTCCCTTGGGAATGGAAGTAGAAAGAATACATGCATGGCCAAACGATCAGATCTGTCCGCAAAGAGTACACAAACTTGCATATATGTCCGTGTGCAACGATCCCAGACAAGCGTAAGAGTCATTCAGATGATGATGGCGAGAGCATTGAGGTGAAAAAGATCCTCCCGCTAAGGTGGCATCGTATCTGCCTGTAATTCCCCGTTTGAAGCGTTTGTTTGCGAACCCAAAGGAGGCAAAAATATTGCGTTGGCACTTTGAGGAGCGTAAGAATGATGGAATGCTAAGGCACCTGCTGATTCCATCCAAAGGAGAAACATCGACAGAGCTTTCAAGAATTCAAGCGGATCCGAGAAATATAAGGTTTGGATTGAGTACAGATGGAATGAATCCTTTCGGTAACATGAGCAGCCGGCATAGCACTTGGCCCCTAAATCTCTGTATCTACAACCTTCCTCCTTAGTTGTGTATGAAGCGGAAGTACATTTTATTGTCTGTGCTTATCCAAGGACTAAAACAACCCGGGAACGATATTGATGTGTACCTAGCTCCATTGGTGGAAGATCTAAAAACACTGTGGGTTACCGAGGTACACGTATGGGATGCTTACAAATGAGAGAACTTTACTTTGCATTTGCTTGTTGTTACGCACCATAAATGATTACCACGCCTTGCTAACCTGGTCGGGCAGTACAAAAGGAACCAAAGCCCGCACTCCTTTGCTTAGATGATACCGAGAGTTTATGGTGAATCACTCCCGCAAAACCGTGTACATGCGTCATCGTAGGTTCCTTCGGAGGACTCACCCATATCGCAAGATGAAGCAACTTTTCGACGGAAGGAATGAAAATGGTTCAGCTCCAAGGCGTTTGAGCAGGAGAGATGTTCATGACATTGTTAAGGATTTGGATGTTGCGTATGGAAAGCGACGTAAATCAAGTACCCGTGAAAAGAGCATGTGGAAGAAGAGATCAATATTCTGGGACCTAACTTACTGGGAGCACCTAGAAGTTCGCCATTTGCATCGATGTCATGCACGAGAGAAGAATGTCTGTGACGTGATTGGTCTCTTACTCAACATTAAGGGTAAAACAAAGGATGGTATCAACGCACGGCTTGACTTGGTCGATATGGGCATAAGACCGAGTTAGTACCAAAAGAGACCGATAAAGGCCGTGCGTGCTTGGAACACCTTGTTATACTCTGTCAAAGGCCGAAGAACTGAATCGTGCGATGCTTGCATGGTGTGAAAGTTCCGTCCGGTTACTCCTCCAACATGAAGAGACTTGTTTTGTTGGAAGATTTGAAATTAAACGGCATGAAGTCTCATGATTGTCATGTGCTGATGACACAGATGCTCCCTGTCGCAATTAGAAGTATTTTGCCTGTCAAGGTCCGAGAGACAATTACTAGGCTGTGTTATTTCTTTAACACAATCGCTTAGAAGGTCATTGATCCCAAAGGACTAGATGCTCTGCAAGCTGAGGTGGTGATGACTTTATGTAATCTTGAGATGTATTTCCCTCCATCATTTTTCGATATCATGGTCCATCTCATTGTTCACCTTGTGACAGAGATAAAGATATCTTGGCCGGTGTTCTCGTAGCATGTACCCGCTCGAGAGGTACATGGAATTCTCAAGTCTTACGTCTGGAATCGATCTCGTCCGGAGGGTAGCATTGTCGAAGGTTATGCAACAGAAGAGGCCGTCGAGTTCTGCGTCGATTACATGGCCCAGGTCGAACCGATAGGTGTGCCTCGATCTCGCCATGAGGGGAGGCTCCTGGGTATCGGGACCATCGGAAGGAAAGCAATCATGCCTGAGTCGGTTGCGTATGCTTGAGCCCATTTCACGGTTTTGCAACACATGGCTATAGTGTTCGCCTATCGAGCACAAGCAATGGCTAAGGCAAGAGAATCCAGTACGACAGGAGTCTTGGATCACGAGACAGCATAACCTTCAGTTCAACAAATGGTTGAAGGAGCGACCTATCACTGGGAGCTCTTCAGATGACACACTGACATGGTTGGCAAAAGGACCAACTTTTACAGTTGTCACATGGAAAGGATATGACTTAAATGGGTACACATTTTACACGAGAGATCGGGATATGAAGAGCACAAACTAGAACGGTGATGTCCGCATAAATGCATTCAATAATACCATTTGGGTTGACGAGGAGCTCCTACTATGGGTTCATAGAGGAGATATGGGAGCTCGACTCACGTGCTTTTCAAGATTCCCTATTTGGTGCCGTTGGGTCCACCTCCGGCCGACGTGAAGGTTGACAAGAATGGCATCACTCTCAGAGACCTCGAGCGTGTCGGATACCAAGATGAACCATTCGTACTTTCGCTAACCAAGTTGTTCAAGTCTTCTATGTAACCGACCGTCCAACAAGAAGCGCCACGTAGTTCTTCAAGGAAAAAGGAGAATTGTCGGAGTTGAGAATGTAGTAGATGAGGAAGAGTACAATCAATTTGATGAGTTGCCACCTTTCGGAAATGACATCCTGGTCCCAGAAGAACAACATGAGGAAGCAAGCTACACACACGTCGATCATCATGAAGGGCTAATTTTCATACAAAAGAATAAGCATGTGGTGGCATAGTTATGAGAAGGGTGCATTGTCATCATGTTTACTAATTTTCATGTGTAATAATATTACATTAATGCTATTGTAAAGATGATACGACCCATCATGCTTTGTACATATGATTGTGATGATCTTTGTAAGTAGCTTGTGAAGCATCCAATTATGTATATAGGATTGTGATGATCTTTGTAAGTAGCTTGTGAAGCATCCGGATTGATGAAAAAATGCGAGTATAAGAGCAAGTATTTATTCCTTAATATAAATATGATTCCAAATAAATGATTCAAACATGGCCATTCAGACATAATTGACGAGAAGGAATAAATTATGTAGACTATGGCAAACAAGAATGTAATCATGTCTACTTTGACAATATGGAAATAGTAGTATGTGATTGTTCTTAGATTTTAGGTTTGAATTGAGGATTAG
Organism: Guadua angustifolia; assembly: GCA_036346375.1. Taxonomy (NCBI): domain Eukaryota; kingdom Viridiplantae; phylum Streptophyta; class Magnoliopsida; order Poales; family Poaceae; genus Guadua; species Guadua angustifolia. The sequence continues at coordinate 52,866,920 of CM070504.1, read as the reverse complement.
AATATCCACTTCAACCACAAAGATAGATCTATATTACGTTAAAGACAACTTTGCGGAAGATACAACAAAGTGATCACAGACATAAGAGACCGAATCAACAAGAATCGATCTTCAAAGCGGCGGTGAAAAGATTATATCACGAGCGATTATAAAACACAACGATGCAGTGATGTGCATTATCACTGAGCGGTTATATAACATAACGATGCAGGATGTGAATATCCTGACGGTTCTATAACATAACAGTCTGTGATAACTTAACATCACAGACGGTTCTATAACATAACAGTCTGTGATAACTTAACATCACAGACGGTTCTATTTTATAACCGTCTGTGATAATTAACATCACAGACTGTTATGTTTTAGAACCATCTGTGATATCTGTCTCACAGACGGTTCTCTTTTATAACCGTCTGTGATATAATCTCCATAAATACCTCCCTCCCGCGCGCAGACCTCTTTCAGACTTTCACAGCGCGCCAAACCCTAATTCCCTTTGTGACTTTTTGTCTTCCGCGGCGGCTCCCTCGGCGTACGTGCTTCTGCAACGGCCTCCCCATCCCGGCGTCCTCCCCTCGGCGTCCTCCCCGGCATCGACGTGCTCCCCATCGTCGTCCTCCCCCGCAGCGACGTGCTCCCCCTCGGCGTCCTTCCCGGCATCGACCTCCCCCTCGGTATTTTACCTGCTCTCCATCGTTCTGCTCTCCGGTATTTTACCTGCTCTCCGGTCAAGTTCCCGGCCGGTGGTGGTGTTGGTGGTGTGCCTGGAGGTGCACGCGTGAGGTGGTGGTTCTGCCATTGCCTTTTTCGGCTTGGTACCCGGTGGCCACGGGGTGGACGCTGTATTCTTCTGCATTTCTAGGACAGCGTATTCTCGCGCTTTGCCTCGGCTTTGTTGGCTCGAATCCAACGCTACGTAAGCAAATACTTTGCCCTCTCTATTGATTTGTGGATCAGTGAACCGATCGAGTATTTCTGGGGGACTAGCCATCGAGCTAGAGGCCGTTTCTCGATCTGGAGGCACCGATTTTGTTCTAATCTTCTTTGCTCGATGATGATTCAATTAAATGAGGCTATATTGATCTGCTAGTTAGTGAGTTCCTTCTGTGATTCAGCTTTGTTTAGATCATTGTGTCTAGAATTCAACTTGGTGTTCTTTGTTGTATATGTGATATGCTATCACATGCGTGATTCAAATCTTATACTCGCACTTATTTACGCTTGTGCGCTATGTGGATATCCTAGTTTTAGGGAGAGTCTTTGCGAAATTTTTATTAAGTTCGGCAACCTCCTAGTTCGCTTGTCTCTCTTTGCTCAAGATCTTTTCATAGTCCATAGTTGAGTTCTAGTGAATCAATTTTCTTAACCAGTGCTGAATTGTGTAGATTCACTAGTATCAGATTTGTATACCCTGTGATATATTGTTGAAATTGATGTTGGAGGGTTCTTTAAGAGCAACCCATCAATTTATAAAATCTGAGAGCAAAGTTGCTTATAAGCTAGTCCCGGTTGAATTCATATGAGAGCAAAGTTGCTTATAAGCTAGTCCTTTGTGTTATCTTGTTTATGTCATACCTCTTGTGTATGAATTATGTATTCTCATATATATGCTTAAGAGGAATAATAAACAAAGTCTTGCTCTTATACTCGCACTTATTTCTGCTTGTCTACTGTGTGGTTGTCCTAGTTTTAAGGGAGGTGCTGCCGAAATTTTTATTAAGTTCGGCAACCTCCTAGTTCGCTTGTTTTGCTAAAATTCTCCAGTGTTTTGTAATTAATTTGCTTGAGGGTGTAACATTCAGGGCACATGGGGTGCTGGGGTGTTAACTAGTTCTTTTAAAAGGCTAATAACAAGCCATGGTATCCACAAACTTATTCACTCTAATTTAATTTTATTTGTTCTTCTCTTTTAGTTCGCCTCAAACTATTGTAACTTACAAAGAAGATGTCGTCCTCTAATCCACCGTCTGAAGGAAATGATGTGCCCACAAAAGAAACATCGACCCGCGCTGCAAGAGGACCAAACAAAAGGCCAACAGACCGATATACCTTTACGGAGATCGATCCAAAGGATGGGACCCCTACAAAGCCAAAAAAGGCAGCGAATGTATTTCGGAATATGTGCGGGATAGTAGCACGGGAACAGGTTTCGATCATGCTATCTACCTGGAGGTTGCTGACTATTGAGAGTTGCAATGCTTTGCTAACAGAAATTCTTTCATCGTTCGACATTCCAGAAGAATCCACTCCCCTAGTGCGACGGTATGCACTACTAGCGGCAGGAAAGGCATGGAAGACCTTCAAGCACACGCTTTTTGTAGACTACGTCAAGAAGGATCTGGTTCCATACTCTAAGTATGGGTTCATTGATGAGGACACATGGCGGCATTTTGTTGAGATGAAGACGACAGACAAATTCGTGCGTCAAAGTGAAGCAAACAAGGCCTTGCAGGCAAGGAACACTCACCCCACTGACTTCGGCACCGCGCTCACAGGGGAAGAGAGCGCAATGGGATAGGGAGGACGAGGAGGGCATCTCACCATTTCCAGCGATCACAGATCCATGTGCTAGAGACTGGCTAAGAGCGAGGTCAGCTGCCACGTCCTCCGCAACCGTCTCCTTCGTAAACCCCGCGGACGAGGAAGTCTGCCAACGCTTGGTAATATATAAATTGAACTACCAATTTTATGTAATTAGTCCATGACTTTATAAGTGAAATAACTTGTCGGGATCTTGCAGGTAGCGTTGAGTACACAATCGGCCGATGGCTCTTTTTTGCCAGACAGGGAGAAAGATGCACTGTCCATGGCCTTGGGAAACAAGGAACACCCTGGTCGTACACGAGGCAAAGGGGTTTTTATTCCATGGAAAACTGGATTGCTAGACGACCTAGACAAATACCGAAATAAGAAGAGAACTAAAGCCGAGCGCGAGTCAACGCTTATAAAGAATTTGGAGGAGAAGTTGAGAGGAGAGTTGAGAGAAGAGTTGAGGGGAGAACTGAGAGAAGAATTTTATGATTGGATAAGAAGCCTCGAGGAAAGGCTCAGCAATCAAGAAAGAAATACTACACAAGCCCCAAAAGTATGTCCGCAAGTTAGCCCCACTGTTTATAAGAGCAGCTGTGCATCCGCCCCTAACATAGATGAACATAGCGGGAATTATCCTGTATGTGACATTAAGGTGGCCACGCCGTGCAATCTCCAAGTGAGAATTAACAATGGCACCGTTCCTCTTACGGCTACTTGGGGCATGGCGATCCATCGATGAAGGGACCATGGTGCACTACCATGATAGCGCCGGTTTCACCAAGGTCAATGTGGGCGGGGTGTTTGATAGTTTCAAGATTGTCGATCTACGAAGCGCCAAACGATTTAGATCGTGGCCCTGGGGATGCCATTGGCACATTCATTCAATGGCCTAGCAGCGACATCTCCCTAGTCGTCCCTTCTGCCATGCAACAACCGCAACGATCTGATTCGCCTATTGTATCGTTTGATCAGTTGGCTACCAAATCAGCAGTCATAGCCCAGACTCCACTTGATGTACATAATATTGACTTCTTTCCTGCCCATTCCTCTCCCGTGAAGGGTTCATACAAAACAAAGAAAGGCAAGGACAAACGGAAGAAAGGAAAGCAAGAACAAATTGACTATCCATCTGCTGAGTTGGCTAAACAATACAAGCTAGGAGAGCCGTTACTAATGAAAGGCAGTGTAACTTCACTTAGTATATCTTGCCAACAATTGCATAATTGGTACACCCAACAAGCTGGAAAGCCAGAGCATGAACGTACAACAAGTATCAGCGTTAAGTTCAAGTATGAACATCTATTCAACGACTCAATGGGGTTTCTTCATGTCGATTTTCTCGACTTGTTCCATCTCTACAACCTCGACGCCCTCGACGCCGCACTCATAAGATGCTAGACCTTGTAAGTGTGTGCTATCACAGTCTACATTCATCTAATAGTGATAAATGTCCTCCAATATATATATAATTCGCCTTTGTATATATAGATACATGATACTTGAAGCGACACAGCAGAAACAATCGATCGGTTTCCTCGACCCACATAGTCTCAAAGCAAACAATGGATGAAGATATAAACATGGTCGAGAAATACGTGACAGAGGCATTGCTAGCACAAAAAGATAAAGAATTCATACTTATACCCCATAACCTAGGGTAAGTGCCACACCACATGCTATACTTTGGTTTGTACTGTACACACAACTCTGTTTCGTTCATTGTCCATTGTGATATACCTATGTAGGTTTCACTGGGTTCTAATTGTAATTGAACCAGCCACAAACCGGGTTAAGTACCTTGATTCTAGAGGTGGCGAAAACCACAACTTGGTACCTTTCGCAAAATTACTCAGCAGGTAATCACGTTTCCTCCGTACATAACGTACATGGTCGTGTAAGTTATTCCAGGTTTATATTGCTATTGGAATGGCTTAGGCTAACATTTTGCAATCTTGTAGAGCGTGCAAAGCCTTGAAGGATTGGACTAAACTATAGCATGATTTGAACTTTTCGGTATCTGCTATACACAATAATCCTATATCAAACCCGTAATAGTGACTCTAGAACTAACCGTAGGTTTTATTTGCGATGCCACCAAAGAAGGTCGGAAATAACCTATGTGGATTTTATGTTTGCCACAACATGCAAACCATCGTCAATACAAAAAATAGCGATGCGGTTAAAGCTGCGTTGATCGAGAACCATTTGAGCAACATTAGAGGAGAGTTTGTTACTTCTCGCTCATCAAGTAATAAATAAAAAGGCGCGTTCCACGCAGTGATAACTTCAGAGTTGTACAATTGTCAAATGGTATTCATTGAAAAATATGTCAAAAACTTGCGGTTATTCTTGTTTATACGATTCATTGTATTGTCACATGATATTATCCTTAATACATATTTGCTCATCTTGAATGCAACAACAATTAACAATGTCTTGCTTGTTGAACTAGATATTTTTCCTACACCCTCGTGAGAACCTCCATTATTTATGGTTTGTAGTTCGAAATTTCCATCTACTTAGGTATTCCTGCACCAATATTTACGAGACACAGCCAGTTATAGATGTTGCAATTGAACATCTACACTTCCTATATGCATTGAGGCAACAGTTTGTCCGATCAGGATAGACTTAAAATATAAACATTTGTAGCGCTTTTTCTCCCTTCTTATGATAATGTTGATGGGACTCGACTAATAAATCAACCAAGACCCACACGCAGCATGGCGAGATGACGGCAACCATAGGATGCTTGATCGATCCTGACACATTAGAATGTGTGATTTGCTTCATGCCATACGAAGTGGCCTTGCGCAGCGTCACCGTCGTGCCACGGTGCAGAGTACCCGGACGACATGCTCTTACGCAGCGTCACCATCGTGCCACGGTGGGAGAACATGGTACTTTGAAAAAAATTGTAGATGTACTTCGTAGATTACTCTAGGTAGGCTAATTAAAGATTGAACAAATGTGATTGCAAGTCGGGTCTTCCAAGCAAATCACACATTCTAATGTGTCAGGTTCGATCAAGCAGCCTATGGTGGCTGTCACCTCGTCATGCTGCCTGCGGATCTTGTTTGATTTTATTAGTAGAGTTCCATCAACATTATCATAAGAAGGGAGAAAAAGTGCTACAACTATTTATACTTTAAGTCTATTCTGATCAGACAAACTGTTGCCACAATGCATATAGGAAGTGTAGATGTTCAATTACAAAATCTATAACTGGTTGTGCCTTATAAATATCGTTGTAGAAATATTGATGGAAATTTCGAACAACACCATAAATAATGGAGGTTCAGCTGGGGGTGTGGGAAAAAAAGGTCATCACAGACGGTTCTTATTTGTAACCGTCCATGATAAGTTCGTATCACAGACGGTTATGATTTGAAACCGTCTGTGATATTTAATTATCACAGACGGTTCTAAATTAAAACCGTCTGTGATAATTAAATATCACCGACGGTTTATTAATAGAACCGTCTGTGATATATATTTTCTCAGACGGATGGAAAATCGTCTCTGATGATCTCCTTCATCACAGACTTATTGTTACTGACGGTTCACAAAACCGTCTCTGATGACGTTTACGAACCGTCTGTGATGATGATTTCTATAGTAGTGTTGGAGGCTTGGTCCTCATAAAATCTGACAGTCTAGAATGATGTCCATGAATGCCGGCCTCAAACGTAGACCTCCTAGCAGTGATGTGGACAGGACGACTCGCTCTCCCCCTAGCTCGAGCGTAAACGGTGATCTTCACATCCCAGGCTATGTCCAACCCTACCCGGACCACAGAGGTTCCTCGATAGATCGGTCTATCGAAGCCCTCAAGCAACTGCAGCATACGCCACAGCTCAGCAGCAAAACCTCCAGTGCGCTCACCGAAAGTGTGGATCCTCCTCATCTGCCAAAACACACCTCGTTAGTCCTAGATTTTAAAATTATAAGGTAATAACAGAAAATTGCAGCATAGATACGAAGTAAGATGAAAAAGATTAGTCAAGATTTCATTCATAATCTTGTACAATTTTAATCTTTTAGAAATTAATTTATCTTTCTCAGCCAGACTACCTAGGTCAAGTCCTACAGTCAGTATGCTCTGATACCACCTCTGTCGTGCCCTGAATCTGCAAATTCGGACACTCTGTGTATTCCGCACTAGTCCAGGATCACGCTATTGCACACAGGCCAAACAGGGTTAATGTACCACAACATACACAGCGGAATAACAAATAAGTACTTCAAACATGTATATAAATGAGTTGTACGACCTTATGGTCCCTTACAATAGTTTACCACACAGGGCTTACAATAATCAGGGTAAATAGAGTTCAACAGCGGAAAAATAAAAGTCATGATGATCCATCTTTGGCCACAGGCGTCTTGACAGAGGTTTGCTCCCTAGTTATCTGGCTCTTCGACGAACTCCTCCTCATACGCAGGCGTAGTCTCCTCTTCTTGTAAATTTTGTCCGCAAGGGTGAGTACACACCGTACTCAACAAGTCATGCACAGAATGCAGTTCTATTACTACATGCATGGCTTCTTACAAAGGAATGGTTCAACTGGTTGATTTGCATTGCATCAATATTTTGAACTATTATTAAGATTGAAAGCATCAAAACCCTATAAATATATTGTAATTCTCAAATTGTTTTTCACATAATTTTAGACACACAGTCCCTAATCAACCTTCATCATTAACCCTGGCACACAGCCTTCCACCCCATTTTATTTTCAAAACACTACCCCTTGACTGTAATCCCTGAGTATTGTCCAGTACCGTGGACTCGGCTATTCGAACAGTTTTAACACTCTGCAGAGGTTGTACACATTACCCACAAGATACAGTCGCACTCCACAAAGACAATTGACCGTAACAAAGCCTTTCAGAGACTTCTATCTCCACCTAGGAACCTCTCTGGGTTGCCTTCACTATCACTTCCCTCACTCAAAGCCGAAGTATAGGACCGACAAACACCGTTGGACGGGTACCAAGCTGTAGCACAGGCACGCTTCCCCATACAGTTACCCCCATGTAACTGCCACCCCGAGATATCAAAGGTAAGATATCGGAATCTTACTAAACTAGGTCTTCCCATTCAGACATGTGGTTGTACGAGAGACTCAGGTTGAAGGCTTGCAAGGTGAAGTCCATAACTGACCAAGGCAAGACATCCTTCTCTCAAATTTGGCACACAGCCCTCACAACACTCAAAACCCCCCAAATGCCACACAGGCCCGCCTGGCACGAAGCCTCGGTCCACTTGCCCTAGTCTAAATCAACTTCCATCCCAAGTGGTTTAACGGTGCAACACATGCCCGTAATCATCCTTCATGTAGAACCACACAGGTCTCTACATTCCAACATCATTACCAACAACATTCCACCTCTTATCAAAATGCATTCACTATTTCTTTAGTCAATATTGCTTCTGTATTCAAAAAGACTATCACGTTATTTGCAAAGCTAAGCAACTATTCACGGTCTAGCCTCCCGTGTTGGCATGTCATTACAACCAACTAGTATTGTCCACTTAGGTTATCAAAGGAATCACGGCATACGAATAATAATAACAAGGTGGCAATAACAATTAGGTTGATTAGCTAATTCACCCAAAATATTTAAATCTATTTTTAGTTGAATTAGCATGCATAGTTTGAAACAAAATATATTTTCAAAACTTAGGAGCAACATGGTCAAAGCACAACTTGCCTTCGAATAGCTGCTGGTCCAGATCCGGAGCATGATCTTATGCTGAGAATTCCCCCTCGTAACTCTCCGGGAAATCAACGTCTACTCAAATCAATTATACACACAATAAATATAATTTATAGAGAGCAAAATTAGCTCTAAAAATTCTACAAAATTCACCAATAAATAGATCTTGGTTTTACAAATTTTTAGAAATTGGAATCACTCAAATCAGAGTTAAAACGCAAAAGTTATAGCCATTTGAAATTTAAAATAAATCAAAAAGAATAAACCGAATTTCTTTATTTATTTTTATACGGAAAATTCAGAAATATGACGTCAGCATGACCAATAATGACGTTAGCACCGAAACTATTTTCCACCGAATTATTTTCCTAAAGAAAATCGAATTATTACGTCAGTATGACATCACTGCTGACGTCAGCATCTACTATGCCATGATCGACATGTGGGTCCCACTGATGACGTCAGCTGCTGACGTCAGCATGACACGTGGCACAACCTCGTTGCGACACGTGGCGATGAATTATCAACTGAAGGCTTGATCTAATCTCGATCGTCCGATTTAAAATGGACGGCTAAGATCTATGCGACGTTTCGGTTTTAATCTAACATGTGGCCTCATCATGATCGCACGATCAAACGGATGGCCCAGATCAATTCAACCCTTCGGATCCCTCTCTCGTGACAAGGGCGGGTGACGCTGGGGTGACATCACCGCACCGCCACGGGGACAATGACGACCTCGGCTCTTCGCGACACGCGCGCCAGCGATTAGCTATCAGTGCGGCGTGATCCCGAACGTTGATTTTGAAATCAACGGTTCGGATCTGCTATGACTTTGACACGTAGCGCTACACGGTTTGATTTGAACCGTTGGATTCAGATCCAACGGTCACGATTAAATCCAACACGCGTAACCCCGATGGAATCTAAACCGTCCATTCAAAATTCAACGGCCCGGATTGAATCCAATTCACGCATCACGATCGGCTACGTGGCTACCCCGGCGCGTGATGCGTGGACACATCCGCACTGCACGTCTAAGATCTAATGGCTCAGATTACTTCAATCCTATACCATTATTGGAAATCCAACGGCTGTGGTTAATTAGACTACGCGGCGAAACAAGAACCACACGATCGAGATCTAATGGCTGAGAATTGAAAATGGGCTTTCATCATCGTCCCGAATGGAGATGTAGCTTAATCTAAATCCGCACATAACAAATCTATTTAAAATAGCGCAATTAGATCTAACTCCTGAGCAAAGCCTAGTTAGCTAAGGATCCGTGGCGCCGTACCGCGATTTTGCGAGGGCCGCGTAGCCGATCGGATGGTCGATTAAATATCAAGCCTTCACGGACCCGAGACTAGTTGCATATGTTTCACCGCTGGTCATAGCACCTCGTGCGCATCGGAAAGTCGGGATCTTGCCGAGAAACGCATCACCGAGAGACCCTACCCGCGGAGAAGAAGGCCACGCCGCCGTGAACCAAAGCCCACACCACAAATCCGTCGGCGTCATCATATCGGCGATGTCAAGTTGAGTCCGGAGAGGTGCTATTTGCTCGTCGCCGGTGACCCTAGGGGGCGCGTGTGCCGGCCGGTGATGTGGGCGAACGTCGGGCGACATGTGGAAGTCATGTGTGCGCGATTGTCTATGTGGCGATGATTTGGCATGACTCGGCGATCGTCCTTGCGAATCACCCTCTGGCGGTGCACCGCGTAAGCACGGCGTGGACCCGCGCGTCGATGGAGAAGGCCACGATGGACCAATGAGGCCGTGGACCTGAGTCCATGGACCAAGGCCATGTATGTCGGCTTCACATTGGTCGAGCCAGCGATGACATCAGCATGACGCAGTAATTCTATTTTCTTTCATAAAAATAATTCGGGATATTATTGATTTTCCGATTTTATGTATTTTCAGGATTTTGAATCTTAGAGAGCTCGTTCTCCCACATACGAACTCCGATTGAGGTGATTCAAATTCCTAAAAATTGTAAAATTGAGATCTATCTAATGGTGGTTTTTTAAATATTTGAGTTCATTTGTTATTTGGTTTTGGTGTTTATTTGCTATTTCTTCTCGAATTAGCGTAGAGCGTTGAATTGTCTTGGCTTCGGAGGAGGAATTGGTAACTCAAGAGCAATGTTCAGATCAAGACCAGGAACTTAAGGCAAGTTGTGCTTTGATCATGTTGCACCCATAAATTAGATTGCATGCTATTTTGGTTTACCTTATCACTTGTTATTTCATGAGTACAAATGACTTTGACCTAGATTGGGATTTAGATATTATATCCTCTTGAATTACACCCTACCCTGTTAAATTGTATGCCATGATCCACTTGTCACCCTAGGTTTTGGTTGAGTATAGTTGGTTAATAGAAAATCAACATGGAGGGTTAGAACAACACGAGGAACTTCGGAGATGACATCGATGCACGGCGAAAGAGCTCAACGTCGGCGGAAATGCAAGGAAATCAAGCGTGGCGCACAACCAACTACGGCGGCGATTGCGCGTGACGGCGGCGAACTACGCATGAGCATCGGGGGCAAAATGAGCGCGAGCGAAGAGCTTTCATGAGGTCATCACCATGCTTTAGCCTCGGAAGGCAAGCTCAACCGAGCGCGGCTGTTACTCACCGCAATGGCGCTGGCGGAAACGGAGGCGGCGGGGCTCATGAGGTCATCACCGGCAGTAGCGTCTAAGGGCAAGCTCAAGCGGCGACGCTTAAACGCAGCTGTTACTCACCGCAATGGCGCGCGAGCAGAAACGGCAGAGGCGACGCGGCGCGGAGAGCTTCAGAGCACGCGGAATCGCATAGCAGCGCGTTAATGGAGAGCTTTCGAACCGCAGGATCAAGATCCAACCGCTGGATCAAGATCCAACGCGAGGCGATAACGTTAGATTTCTGGCGGCGCGAATGATGGGCCGAACTGTTGGGTTTAAACCCAAACACTGCTTTTGAGGATTTTTAATCCTTTTGCGAATAAAAATAATTCCCAAAATTCATTTAAATCATTTGAGGCATTTAAAATATTAGAAAAATTCTAGAAAATATTTTAGAACATTTTGGACTCAAATAAAATATTTCCATTTATATTTTGCAGAAACTTAATCATTATTTAATTAATTTCCAAAGAAGAGTTAAATTCCGTAAATTCCAATTAAATGCAAATATATTCCAAAAATTCTCAAAAATTCAAAATAACTTATGAAATTTAAAATGGCCAAATTTTGGGATGTTACATAAATTGAGTTAGGGTGCCTCTTGGAAAAGGAGAACCCAGAATGATAATTGAGTCCTTTGCAATGTCTTTGCCTGCAAGACTAGCACTCGGCGTAGAGAAGAAACCAGTCGGGAGACCAAGGCAAGGATTGGAAGCTCTCGGCACAGATCATGGCTTGGCCAAGGAACAACTTGGTGGGCGACAACACGATTGCAGAGCACTCGGGGGCTACTGTGGAGTGCATGAACCCTGGGTATATGCAAGGTAGGCCAAGCGAATCATTCAAGAGTGGATGGGCTTTGGTGACAAAGACGAAAGAAGGCTACTTTGGGCTACTTCCAGATGTGCAACGCTAGGACTCTAAAGATAGAAACCAACCTTGTTCCAGTTGGACACGATTATAATCCTAACACTACTAGAAATCCGGGCTTTTGCCACGAAACGTTTTACAACACCATAAATTCTGTTGCATTAGAGTGGTGTTATTGCCTCGATTTGGAAAATTGTGGCGTCGTCCAATATATTACCACTAATTCATCAGACGCTATGTATATTGTTAATTGTCGTGGCAAAAGGTTGGTCATATTGCAACAAAAAATAAAATCGTTGCATTAAATAAGATTTTATTGCCACGGGTAAATTTTGTTGCTATAATATTTTATTTCGTGGCGATTTTTAATTTTATAGCCACGATTTCTTTTTACGTGGCAATAAGTCTACATATGGGTCACGACATGTATCGGACGAATCCTGTAGATTTAGCCCAGCCCATGCAGCCCATGTTCTTCTTCTCCTGAGTTCCTGGCCCTATTCTACCTTACAACAGTCATGCTATCATTTTTTTGTTCGGTTCAAAAGCAACAGATAAGCACTTAAAGTTAATCTCTACTATTCTAAATTAGCGCTTGGTGGCAGCGGTCCATTCTACGGAACACCCCCTGGTGCAAAATCCCCGCCCCCTTCCCATCGCAATCCTCGTTTCACCACCCCTGCGCAATCCTCGCTCCGGTCAACCTTTCGATCTCGATGTGTTTCACGCCAAGGCTCGAGCCTTCCGCCAAAATTTCCCCAACTCGCCTCCCCGCCGCCGTCTCCCACTTCTCCTCCCACCCCCCGCCTCGCGGCTACTAGGGTTCCAACTCTCTCCTTGCGCTCGCCTACTCATCCGCCGCCACGTCCCAGCCCGTCACCCCGTGACGCACCACCCGCATCCGCCTCGCCCTCCGCTCCAGCCTCACGGTCCTCCCCTCCCAAATCTAGGCCCAAACCCTCACCCAGGCGCCAACCCCTCTCGCGGTAGCTGGCGCCGCAAAGGAGGGCAACTCCCTCAACGCGATCCTCGTGCCACTACCCGGTCGTCACACGCAGGCGATGGACCTCCTCCGGCTCCTCGCGCCCGCGCCGGCTCTCCCCGTGCTGCTCCACAGTGGCGCCGCCACTGGCAAGACGCGCACGCTCCTCCTCGCATTGCGGCACCTAAGCCCCAGCCCGCGCTTTTCCTACACCGTGTTGCGCTCCCTCCCCTCACGCACTATTCGCCTCCCTCCTCTCCCAGCTGAACTCGCAATCAGAGACATGGCCGCCGCTTTCACGTCGCTCGATGAAGCCAAGGCGAAGAGCGTCCTCCGCCAGGTAGCTGATCCCGCCTTGATGTCCTCTTCTTCAGATTTCTCCCCTTTTTGGTTGGTGTGTTGTTTCGAGTGAATCTGGCTTAATCGCCGCAGGTAGAGTTCTACTTCATGATGAAGAACCTCTGCGCATGACAAGTTCTCGCGGAGACAATGAGCGAGCGATGATGGTCAGAACGATCTCTCGCTCACTCATCTCCCGCTGATTATTTTATACGGTCTGTGTGTATAAGCCGATAAATTTGGCATTCTTTTTTGGTTGAACTGTGCGGTGGTGAGCTTGGCTTTGATTTGCTCGTTCTCGCGATGAAGTCGCACTGGGACTCAACGCTTTGTGAAGCCGAGATCGTGGCCGACGGAGAGCAGTGTTTCATGTTGCTTGAGGTCAAAATTTTCCTTTCTTCTCATTTTTGTTTTGATACAAAGGCGGTTTACCATTAGAAGATGCTAAATTTATGATCTTTTATAGCAGAGATTTCCCACTATTTCCATTGCTACAGTTATCTTTATTTCTTCAGTAGGATGTATATGTATGTCCCCGTTATCCAAAATTCCAAATCCCTTTGACGGCTCAACCGAGTCACTGCTCGCCTCCAGATCCAAACTCCAAGTCTTCAAGACTCCAATAGAGACCTCCTCTCCTCCAGATCCAGATCGAGACCTCCTCTCCTCCCGTCCTCCCACCCCAATCCCGGGCTCCCGGCTTGCCGCTTGCGTCCTCCGCTAGTCGCCCAGACGCCGCCCGTCGCCCGCCCAGACGCCTTGACGCCAGCCGCCCGTGCACCGCCGAGTAGTTCTTCCACGCCCACCGCCCGCCCAGAGTCCCAGACGCTACTGCCGACCAGACGTCACCTGTCGCCCGCCAACCAGACGTCGCCTGTCGCCCGCCGCCCAGACGCCGGCGCCGCCGAGTAGATCTTCCCCACGGCATACAAAATCCCAAGGTCTTGAATGTTTTTCTGTGATCTTACTCTAATTTGTCAACTGTAATCTATTGAAATATTGCTCAGATGTTGAAAATTTCATGTACAGAACCTACTTTTTGGTTGTGCCTTTGTCATTTGTCATGTAATTTATCTAATCAGACCAATTCAGAACTCCACATGATCAATCAATTTATCAACCGAAGAAATTATAACTAGCAGTACAATAGCAATTTGTAGATTATTCTAAACATCGAATGCTCTATTTTATGTACTGAACTGAATGGGGTATTTTTGGTATATTTGTGAATGCATTTTGCTAAGATTGGTATATATCAGTTGTATGGATTGAATGGGGAAGGTTCGTTGCACTTATCATTTTCCATATGGCTTGCTTTCCTGTAACCATCAAGTTGTGCTGAAATCATTTCTGGGTAGCTTGATAATATTCTGGATGTATTCTGCACTGGAAGTTGCACTGAAATTTGCTCATGCTAGTTTGCTTGCTTTCTTGGCTGTGTACTTGAAATCGACAAGGTTACCATTGAGAGTGGTGCTGTGAAATTTGTTTTGATATCATGTGTGATTGTGTGCTAAACCAATACGGCGACATCTAAGCACTGTATAATTTATACCAATGCGGTTTGATTGTACAATTGAGGAAAAACCTGGATTTTCCCGTGAAGCTTCTTGTCAAGATTCAACAAGAGCTTGGCAAGAGCACAATACATGAGTGATGCCAAGGTACTGAAGTGTGAATGTTGACCGAGCAGCTAGAGCACCACCAATATATAAGTAATCTGTGATCTGAGAAGGACATTCAATGCTTGCAGCATCAGAAATCAATGATATCCTCTCAAGAATGTGCTCAAGTCGAACCTGAAAACAGAATTGCATGTTATGTTCAATTACTGTAATATAATTAGTTACCAGACAGGCTGGGTACATTACGACTACCTTTAACTCGTAGGCATCAACAACAATGCTATTATCAATCCCTTCAAAGAAGCCTGTGTTAAAATTGTTGTCTTGACACAATTTCACAACATCAGTCCTGAGCACATCATTCCATTGTTCTATTTCTTTGCTTAATTCACTGTCTGCACATGCACTTCTGTTGATGTTTGGACATTTATGTAATGTTTCTTTTTTGATTGGATTGCCACATGCACTTCTGTTGATGTTTGGACATTTATGTAATGTTTCTTTTCCCATTGGATTGCCACATGCACTTCTGTTGATGTTTGGACATAACTTCTGTTGATTGCCACATGCAGGGAAGCAACGGCTGGGACAAATTACAGATGGGAGCAATTTGGCCAGGTATATTCTTTAACTACTAAAATTGGTTCGTCCAATTCTATTGTCCTCCTAAATTTCACACAGATGCAAGTATAGGTATCTCCAATTAGCATGGAGTCATGTTTGTTTTTTTTAATGCTTTGCTCAGAAATACTGTTGTTCTTTATTTAGTTGGGTGACTAGCACATTAATATATCCAGTCTTCAAGCTACACCACTTGAATCTATTTCAAGCTAGTATTTTTTAACCACCATGCATGCATAATTTGCTTGCAGTTATTCTTGAAAGCTTTATTAGTTCTTACTTCTTTGAGCAGCTAATAAATAGCCTGATTTTACAATACTTTTTCTTGTTCTTTTAAGTTACATTAGAGACCAGTGCCAGTGCTTATTATATTTGTTCTATAGCCTATTGAATGTTTTTTTTCCTGTATGATTGAGTTCACAAGCTATGTTGGTTTGTATGCAGAATCTTTCTACCGATATTCCTGACAATTCTACCAAGGAAGGAAATGACATGCTAAGAAGTTCTGGTGGCTATGGTGCTATGGATCTTGAAGAATTATTGAAGCATAGGACTTTCACGAGGCAAGTATCTGGTATTTTGTAAACCATCGAGACCGATGGTTCGCATGTAATTTGAGCAAAGGTTATTATGGCCTCATGGGAACTCACCTCAATTTGGCAATCGACCTTTCAAATACTTATTGGCATATGTGTGTTGTCGATATCTTTTAATGGCTCAATAACCTAATAAATACAAAGATTATACTACGAAAATTTCTTGTTCTGCACTCTAACGGTAGGTTATGTAGGAAATTCCATAATCAAAGTCTATCCTTGGAGTCACTGTAATTCCATCAGTGACCAAGCCAATGTAGCTTGCACTACATAGTACGTGACGAAAATAATTTCAGTGAAGTTGCTACCAAGAACTTTGAATTATCCTTTTCTGACTTCTGTAATTCCATGGTGGGTAGAGAAGAAAAGAGGATAATGAACTCAAAACATCATAGTTGTCTTTATGTAACAATAACAGAAAATGTTATCTACCTATGTACAAGCATAATGTAGAATTATACACATATAATCTATTTTATTGGGTGCGAAGACTTATGGGGAGTGTGTCCATTTGCCCTTTCTTTTGCATACCTGAGTAGCAAAGATATTTCTCTCATTCTAGCAACTTTTGCTTGTGCTGCATATAGATAGAAGGTGTAAAGATCATTTACAAGCTTGTTGAACCGTGCTCCTAGGTGAGGGTTTTGTGTCCTCAAGTTTGCATTACAAAGGTCTCAGATCAAGATCGGGTTGTAAGTTTCTTGAACCGTGCTACTAGGTGAGTGTTTATAGCTTTCAGACTATCAAATGAACCGTGCTTAAGCTTTGGTAAGGTGTATTCCTACTTCACCGGTAAATTGTATCCCATTCCTGTAGATATACATTCAAATAAACAAAATATTCCTCGTGGAAAATGCATTATCGCATGAGAAGCACAAAATGTTATGCGACCATCAATGTGTTAGATTTCCAAATAGCTTGCTGTTTTACTTCATCATAAAAGCTACCATTTGCATGGGTGTGAGTTCGACACCGCTATGTAATGCTATCTTGGCTTACCATGTTTCCTCACCCGAGATTACTCGTGAACTGTGGTTCCTAAGAACGAAATACAAAACTTGCTTGTTCTTTGCTTATGCATTATATGGCTGTCCTTAATTAATTAAACACGCAGCGGTGAACTCCCCAAATAGTCATCCCTCGTTAACCTAATCGAACACCAGTAGATCGATGCTTAGCCCTACCAACTTCACTTCTCCTTGTACTTGTCACTCTAGGCTTCGCTTGACTGCTCATTGCTGTAGATGAAGGGATCAGGAACCGATGATAGGACATGGGGATTGATTTACCTGCATAGTTGTAGGGCACTCGTAGATTGTGTAATATAAAAGCTTTTACTTCATTACAATATTGTGTTGAACTATTCCTTTCTGTGATTTTTTATTAGTACAAAAATATTGTTTTTTGACATCTAGGTACTAATTATGTTTTTATTAGACCCATTATGTATTTACATGCAGACAATGATTTGTTAGATCTAAGGTCCTATTTGTAGCATAGTTATCAGAAAATGATTTATTATTCTAAAAGGTCAGGTCATGACTAATAATTCTATTTGAGTAGTTGTATACTTGTATATTCCTCGTAATTTCCTTGTTAGTCGCATCTAATCGTTTCTACTTGATTAAATGTACATTCGCAGCGTTGCTTCTAACCAAGAATAAGAAATTCAGCTAGCGAGAGTGAGCCAATACAAGGAAAACAATTAGGCTGCATTGCAAAAGTATGAACCTTATGGACTCTGTGTCCGCCAACAGACTCTCGACGCTTCTCGCCATCAAACCGGATTGATCCCAATCACTGCAAAAGCCTTCTTCCTTTGCTGGCTTATGCCATCTGCACTTCCATGCAACTCATGTGTTCTGCGCTTGTTAGTTTTATACTTCATAGCATACAAACTTACTGTTAAAAAATTTGGTCACATTGGGAAAATGTCTTGAGTACCAAAAATGTTTGAAACACATAGAATCGGGCCAAAATTTGGTTACATTGGGAAAATGTTTCAAAAGTACTCACATCATAGACAAGGTTTTGATCAAAATGATATCCAAGTCGTGTTGCAATGTAATTGTTTATTTTCAGATCTTCCGGGACGTATACCAAGAATAACATTTCTGATTATGTTCTAATAAAATGTTAAGCAAACATATACTATGTACAATATATTTGGTTTTAATTCATGAAGAAGAAACCATAAAAACTTTTGTAATCGGGAGAAATAGATGTTTGATCTTGTAAAACAATTTTCTTTTATTGCTTGACTTTTATATTTTGTTACCAATTTTATTTTTCGTACCAACGCATGGGCATTGAACTAGTCAACATGTCAATTTCATGCTTAAGTGATGTAACCGTTGTTTCCTTTGTTTATTCATTCCTTGCATGCTTTGGTAAGATCAACTGAGTAGTTGTTTAGTTTAACTTGAGCTCATGGGCTTTGTCGAGTCCTTTCACCGACGGTAGTATTTACAATATGGCAGCCTATAAAATTTAATCTTGGATTTGTTTATGCTCAAAAGAATAAACCGTGCTTTTATTCAACAGAGGATACAATTTGAGCAGTATGCCCGTCTCATGGCATGGTCAAGTCAAGCAAGTCTACAATGTGGAACAACCTATTCTCAAGTCACTAGTCAATAGATTAGTTCTCGCTATCGCAATCTTAGTTGAGAAATTTAAAGTTTTCGCTCGAGATTACTATGAAATTATTCTATTATTTGTCTCTTTTGCTTCATGTTTGTACATACTGAAAAGATTGTTACAAATGCTTTTATATATGATTTGATGGCTATAATTGATATTTCTGTTCATGCAATTTCTAATTTGAGTACATTTCTTTTGCAACAACGGTATATAAGCAAATATTATTGCAATATGCATTAACGCCTCGTTGCGAAAAAATGAATTGCTACAGATATAAATCGTTGTTATAATTTATTGCAACGAAGTTATTTCATTGCAATACATCATATTGCTACGAAAATTATTTCGTTGCGACCTCACTTATTGCCATGGATTGGTTTTTGTTGCAACTACTGTCTAATGCGATGCCTAAAAGCGTGCCAATAGAGACCTCTATTGCCACGGCAATAAAAAATATTGCTACGGTATTATGGTCATTGCGACTACTATCTAATGCAACGCATGAGAGCGTGGCAATAGAGACTACTATCGCCACGACAATTGAGACTATTGCCACGTCAAACCGTCATTGCAACTATGGACTAATGCAACGCATATTCCTGTTGCAATTGGCATTACAATTGCAACAAAACGTAAATCGTGGCCCAAACTTTGGACCACGCAACTAATAGCCACGCCTGTCAACGATTATGACATTGTGGCTATTGGTACATATTGCGACGAAATGAGCCCTATTGCAATAATTTCTCGCCGTTGCAAAAGCCCGGAATTCTAGTAATGTAACCGTAATTATGTTGTGCGGATAAGGAAAGCGATACAAGCTCCATCTTGTAATCAATTAGGACTCTCCTTTGTAACCGCACACCTCTACTGTATAAAGGGGGGGATAAGGTAGTGTCATGAACATTAGAAGAAGATCATCTACAATAGGCTAGATACACATAATCCCAAAGCACAGGACTAGGGTATTATCTCCTCCGCGAGAGCCCGAACCTGTATAATTCTCGCGTCTTGTGCTACCATCGAGTTTAGATCCAGCGCCTTGCCTTATTTTCATTATTGCCGACAACAAACGTCGACACCGTGCGCCGCAGGATGTGGATGTGAGGACGCATGAGCGCCTAGCCATGAGGCTCTGCATGCGCGAGCATCAGCATGGGGAGCGGGGCGTCAGGCCTCGGGATACCAAGCGCAGGGCGTTAGCCTCGTGGGTGCGGGCGATAGGTGCCAAAAACTTGGGCGAGGGCGCAACCCTTACTGGCCGTGAGCATGAGCTCGAGCTCCCGTTAGCGCAGGGCGTGAGGGAGTTGTGGTGCGGCTGCACAGTATTTTGGGTGCGGCCATGCGGTGTGCAAGGCGCTGACCTCGCGAGCACAGGGCGCAATGTGCTGGGCTGAGCACTGGCCAACAGCACGAGTTTGCTCTGCCGATGATCTTTCATTGCCTTTCTCAAATAAGCATTTATGTGACATGGCCCTCACTTTTGCATCCCCTTCCTCAGGTATCTTCTCGATGCATCACAAGCTCAGACTACTCGAGCAGCCAAGTCGACAGGTGCCCAGAGCCATCTGTCGAGACCGTGTCATGACAGTCGTCGGGCAGCATGATCAGCGGTGGCTAGTTCTGGCCATCACAGCTCTGGTACAATCCATTCAAACCCCCGCCAAGGATATCGAGGAGATCTTTGAGAACGAATCCCGCACGATCGATGAGATTTGCGTGATGTTCTGAAAGATCAAAGTGAAGAGAGGGATCATGAAGATCGAGAGAGGCGGGACAATGAGTCCACATCCTCGAGTGGTCGATCTCCGGTGCGACATGCATGTCGAATATCCAAATATGGGATATGGCCATGCGCCATAAAGTCAGAAATCACATCACGTACATACTTACCAGTATCAGCATATTCTATGTATCTCTAGCCCGAGTCTGCAGGATAAGGTATACACGAAAAGGATATCCCCCTGCAGGGGAAGTTTTGATCCTACTCCTGATACAAGGAGATCTACTCGAATACGCTCGACGATTATGGGAACTCAGATGTGATACGGGGATAATAACGGCAAGGACTCCTCATCGACTACGACTCAGTACTCCAACCCACTATATAAGGACCAGAGGGGGCGTTGTCAAGGACAGAGCCAATCGGAAGAGAGAACAAGCCAGGAGAAGTCAAGTGCAACCCATAGCAAACCAGCATAGAGCGCTAGCTTTCATCCAAGATCATCCAGAAACCGTAGTCTAGTCATCCCGCAGATTCATAGTTCTTCGATGTAATCAGGGATAACCCCATTGATCTGTAACCTCTTCATTGATCTCAATCATCGTTGACACAGGAGTAGGGTATTACTCGATGACGAGGCCCGAACCTATCTACATTGTGTGTTTCTAATTGCGTACTTGACCCTGCATATCTCTAAGGTACCCGAATATAAGTGTGTTGTCGATCACTAACCTTCGACAGCTGACGTGCCAGGTAGGGGCCTTTAGCTATTTTTGCAAGATAAGCATGTTTTCAGCACATGCCAACGTTGGAATTCTCAACAACAGCCAAGCCCCGCCAATGGGCTCTGAGATCATCTTTGGAACCATGTTGTACCGATGGGGTCCAGCCAGTAACCTCTAGCACATCGACTTCATCGAGTCCTATTCCAAGGATCCATGCCGAGAAGTGTGCTTCATCGAGTTTGACCCTCTAGAGCCCAGCGTCCTCAAGTGCGTGGACACAGAGAGCGATAGCGATAGCAGGGACGATGACCTCAACAGTCAGAGCAGCAGTCGTGCAGATCGCCACGTGTTCATGGCCAGAGCCTGCAAAGGCACAACTGCCGGAAGTTCCCAAGAGAGGGACCCTAGAGCAGAATCCTTGGGTAACCAGGAGGTCACATTCCTCCAGACATGCCGCAAGATCTTGGAGCAATAACCACCAGAGCGCATGCAGCCACAGATATTGTTGCTCCCGGCATGGTAGGCCATCGTCGTAAACCAACAGCCGTAGCCACGGCAGGGATTGCGGCCAGGTTGTCAAAGCACCTCAACCTGGACAATCCAACGATACCTCACCTATTGGCGCCAGGATTCTAGGGGTAGCAGGCCCTTTAGCAGCATGATCACAATGGTGTGCCCGGCCGCGCCCTAGGGACAGCGTCCCATCAGAGCCACCCTAGTGACGTCTTCAGTACTCTGAAGCCAACGTCTAGTGCACTCACATGCTGTTAAAGTCTCTTCCACTGTTGGACCCGGCCAACCCTATGATGCCAGTGTTCGACCAGATAAAGACGGTACTCGATGCAAAGATAAAGCTTAGATCGCCGAAAGTACCAACTCTAGGTTCAGCAAATTTAGCCAAGAAGGTGCCCAAAGCCGGCTGCTGGGACCATCCCACGACAGTCACCGAGCAGCATGATCAGCGATGGCTAGTTCTAGCCATCGTGTTTCTAGGATGGTCCACTCGAACCCCCGCCAGGAATACCTTGAAGACCTCCGAGATCAAATCTCACATGATTGTCAAGATTTGCGTGATGTTCTATGAGATTGGAGGGAAGAGCGAGACCGCGAGAGGCGAGACAATGAGTCCTCATTCTCGAGAGGTCGATCTCAGGTGCGGCATGCGCGCCAAGGCAAATCTTCGCCCTCGAGGGACCGCTCGCCGCCACGACACAGGTTCCCCCCTCGGCAAGATGCGCACAGAGGACAGCACCAGATGACCCCGGAAGATGTCAATGAGGGGTACAACGCATTTACTCCAGCACTGCGCGTGGTCAGATGGCCGAACAAGTTCAAGCCTGGTCCGGTCAAGAAATATTCTAGGAAGATTAACCCCGTTGAATGGTTACAGACCTATACTATGGTTATGGGAGCAGCCGGAGGCAATGAGAAGGTGATAGCCAATTACCTACTCACCACTCTTAACGGGGCAGCTAGGTCTTGGCTACTAAACCTCCCGCCTCAGTCGATATCGTCATGGGCTGAGTTGCGGACATAGTTCGTCACCAATTTTCAAGACACGTATGAATGCCCTAGGACACACAGTGACTTGCATCGGCTAGTGCAGAAGCCAGGAGAGTCACTGCGCAACTTCATTTGACGATTTAGCGACAAAAGGAACCTGATCCCCGATATCTCAAATGAGGCAGTGATTGTTGCCTTCGAGAATGGGGTGAAGGATGAAGATGTAAAAGGGAAACTCACCACGCAAAAGATCAGAACCACCAAGGAGCTCTTCAAGCTGGCAGATAAGTATGCCATCCGCGCCGAAGCCTGAGACCACCTCGATAACCCAAAGCATGGTGGCAACAAGACTGAGTCGTCCAAGCAAGGGGCGAAGAGGAACAAGAACCGCAGGGAGGAGCACAAGGGCGACTCCACTGTGGCTGCGGTCGAGAGGGGCAAAACGCACAACCTAGGTGACAACAAAGGTCGAAGCCGTGGAGGAGGCAAGTACTGCCCTGTCCATCACTCGAACAAGCACAACTTCGACGAGTGCTAGGTGATCAGCAAAAAGGTCCAGGAAAAGCTCAAGGCCGTCCTCGTCGAGTGAGGCATTGAGCAGGCTAGAGGCAAGCCCGAGGACAATGAGCCCGAGTATTGGGGAGCTGAACATAAGGTGGGCCATATTTTTGGGGGGTTCGCCTCATACAAGTCCAAGAGGCAGTATAAGGCAGTTAGTCAGATTGAGTTGCCAGTCACATTCGGCATGCTGGACAACTTCCGTACTAAGAAGATGCTCTTCGACATAGCGGATTTTGAAACCGCGTACAATGTGATCCTGGGCCGCCCAATGCTGGCCAAGTTCATGGCGGTAGTGCATTATGCGTACCAAGCAGTCAAGATGCCAGTGCCAAAGGGAGTCCTCACAATCAAGGGTGACTAGCGTGCGGTGGTCAGGTGTGACAAGAAGAGCCTGGAGATGGCTAAGCATCTCGACCGATCGGTAGTCAGTGTCGGCGATGAGAGAGCTAAGCGCCAGAAACCCGAAGGAAATAATCAGGTTTCCACGTCCAACAGAGCCCCAAACGACCAAGTCGACGACGGCAGGAAGGGCAAGAAGATCTGTGAAGAGGTCAAGACGGTGCCCCTCGACCCGACAGAGCCATCCAAGACAGTTAAGGTAGGCGTCGACCTCGACCCTAAATAGGAACTGAAGCTCATCACTTTCCTTCGGGCAAACCGCGACGTGTTTGCATAGCAACTGTCCAACATGCCCGGAGTCCCTAGGGAGGTGATCAAGCATCGATTAGCCCAGGAGCCAAGCGCCAATCCTGTGGTGCAAAAGCAGTGCAGATTCACGGAGCATCGAAAGCAAGCCATACAAGAGGAGGTCGGCAAACTCTTGAAGGCCAGCTTCATCTGAGAGGTCCACCACCCAACGTGGCTGGCCAACCCAGTACTTGTAAAGAAGGCCAACGACAAGTGGAGCATGTGCGTCGACTACACCGACCTTAATAAGGAGTGTCCAAAGGACCCTTTCCCTCTCCCTCACATCGGCAAGATAGTGGATTCCACTACAAGTTGTGAATTGCTAAGTTTTCCGACACCTTGTTTAATTTTTGCCTTTGTCAGTTCTCTTTTAATCGATACAGCTATCGAGCAGAGCACACCATAGGTGAAAATTTTTATTTAATAAATGCGAATCCCTTTGCACGCATTTACTTGACTTCGTGCTCAACTGTAACAGCCTGAAATTTGCTTAATTTGATTTTTCAAGTTATTTGAATTTTTGTGAATTTTTGGGATTTATTTGGATTTATTGGGATTTCTTTTGAATTAATCCTTCTCTTTAAAAATTAATTATTAGAAAATTATTTACCAAAAATAAATAAAAATATTTTATTTAAGTTCTAAATGCCATGAAATATTTTCTAGAATTTTTCGGGTATTTTTAGTGCCCTAAATAATTAATTTGATTTTCTAGAATTATTTTAATTATGAAATCGTGGAAATTATTATCTACAGTGTTGGGCCGAGCCCAACACTGTACCCGCCGTTTGGCCCAGTGGGGAGTAGCCCTAGCGTGGCCTGCCCGGAGCCGTTGGATCGCCATCGGGCGGCTGTGATTGAGCCATGTCTTGATCAAGCGGGGATCGTCGGATCGGATCGGTTCGGACGGCCCGGATGGTGCCACGTCACTCGGGAGACGAACCGTCGGGCGCTGCCACCGCCATTACGCCGGAAAGGGGATGGTTGAGTGTGATCAATGTTGTGCATGTAACGAAGCGCCATTGCCACCGTGATATAGCTCATTCAACGCGGCTCTTCATTCTGCACCCATTGTACTCTCGCCCGTGCACTGTCTCGCCCCGTAGCGCCTGTTAGAGCTTGCCGGAGTAGGACTTCACTTTGCTTCAGTTTTTGCCATTTTCTGCCACCATCCGAGCCCCTCCGCCGCACCCGAGACCCACCCTGAGTCCGCCGTGTAAAGCCACGTCGTGTGAAACACTTCATCCCATCGGAGACACTCGGAAACGTCGTTGGCCTCAGCATCTTCTCCAAGTCTGGTGACCAAGCACCGCAAGCCACCGTCGAGCTTCACGAGCACTGTCAACCGTTGGATCTTCATCAAGCCACACCGGTGAGTCCACGTAGCCGTCTTTGATGCGTTTGATAATGTCCGTAGGATCTAAATCCTAGGGCTTGAATTAGGCCACGCAATAGTAGCCGACCGTAGATTGAGCTGGGCCATTAGATCTTAGACCTGTGGCTGAGATCTTGCCACGTAGTTGTCTGATAACCCTAGCCGCGTTGAACCATAGCCGTCGATTCAAGGATGACCGACCGTGATGCAGGCACGCGTCACCCACCGGGCTGTTCACGTTAGTCTTAGTTAGCCGGTTGATTGGGATCAATTCACACCGTTGAAATTCAAATCAACGGCCGGATAGCGTTGTGCGGTGGTCCAGTGAAAAAGTGCCATGTATCGCCCGGAACCCTAGCACCGCCGAGTCTTAGCCGTTGATTCCAACGCACGGTTGTGATCGTGCCGCGTGTCCACGTGAAATCTGAAGCGTCTCAGCAGCCGCCCTAGGCAAGATCTGACCGTCAAAATTCAAATGAATGGTGGGGATTTTGCCACGTGTGGGGTAAGACCGACCGTTGGATTCAAATCCAACGGACGGAAGCTTTTCACCGCGTGGGCCGGTAGCTGCGTGCCAAATGTTAGCCGGGAAGCGGGCATCACCGCTGTATCATGTTCAGGTGATGTCACCATGACGTCATGCGTGGGGTCCCACCTGTCAGTGAGGAAGCCATGAGGGCTGACGTCATCATGACGTCACTATTGGGGCCCACGGGTCAGTAGCATTATTTCGGCGGACCGAGTCCACGGTAAACCCGAGCCGAACCATAAACCCAGTCTGTAAACCAGAGGCGACGTGGCCGGTTCTGGTGTTGCCACGTGTCGGCCGAAGGAAATTATTGGATTTCCCAGTAAGAAAATAAATCCAATAATTCGGGTATTTCTTTTATTTTGAATTTTCAAACTTGTAATCGCTATAACTTTTGCGTTTTAACTCCGATTTGGGTGATTACAGTTCATAAAAATTTGTAAAAATATGAACTATTTATTGGTGAATTTTATTTTATTTTTAAAGTTGATCTTGTTGTATGTTTAGTGTATTTATTGTATACATGCTTATTGCGATTAGACTCCGAGTTGCCGGAAGCTGTCGGGGAAGAGTTCGGAGAGCCATCGCAAGTTCCAGATCAGGATCAACTACTTTTTGAAGGCAAGTCATGCTTTGACCATGTTGCTCCTAGAATTTAAAATGTAATTAATTCAAATTATGCATGCTATGTTAATTAAAAATAACATTGATTAATTTGGGTAAAGTAGATAATACACCTATCTTGTTTATGCCACCTTGTTATATTACTTGTATGCCCTGAAATCCTTGTCATCCTAAGATATTAAATTGAGTTGGTTGCTATTATGATGCCAACACGAGAGGCTAGACCGTGAGTAGATGCTTAGTTGCTTGTATGCGCTGAATGACTTTCAAATTGCAAAAGAATATTGACTAAGCAAATATGGAACGTATTTTGGAATAGTGTGATGATGTCATGTGATGGATTTGGAATATAGTAACCTGTGTGGTTCTACATGTACAATGAAGTGAGCATCGGCATGTGTTGTATAATGGTGAACCGGGGGTGGAAAATGATTTGGACCGGGGCAAGTGGCAAGATGGCTTCGTGCCAGGTGGGCCTGTGTGGCAACGGGATGAATTAAGTAATGTGAGGGCTACGTGCCGAGATCTATGAGAAGGATGTCTTGCCCTGGACAGTTAAGGACTTCACCTTGCAAGCCTTTGAACTGAGTTACTCGTACAACCACATGTCTGGTATGGGACAGACCTAGTTTAGTAGGGTTCTAATATCTTTCCTTTGACAACTCGGGGTGGCAGTTACACAAGGGTGTAACTGTGTGGGGGAGCGTACCTGTGCTACGGCTTGGTACCCATCCAACAGTATTCGCTTGTTCTAAACTTCGGCTCTGTGTGAGGGAAGTGTTAGAAAGGCCATACTGGGGAGGTTCATAGGTTTAGATGTTAGTTTCCTAAAAGCTTTGTTACGATCAATTACTTGTGTGGTGAGCAACTGTATCTTGTGGGTAAAGTGTACAGCAGAGTGTGTGTAAAAACTATTCGAATAGCCGTGTCCGTGGTACTGGACAATGCTCGGGGATTACAGTCAAGGGTTAGATTTTCCAAATAAAAATGTGGGATTGGTGACTGTGTGCCAAAGGTAGGTGAATTGAACTTAGGGCTGTGTGCCAACCATTTGGAAAAGAATTGAGAAATTAATTATTATAGTAATGATTTTACTACTTTTAATCTAATTAAGATCATCTGTTAAAAGAAATGCTGCTTCATGCAAAACAACCACTTAAGCCTTTCCTTTGGAATAAGCCATGCATGTAGTAATAGAACTGCATTATGCATGACTTGCTGAGTATGTTGTATACTCACCCTTGCTTCAACAAAACCTCAGAAGAAGAAGCTACTCCAGCTTGGGAGGAAGAATTCAACGAAGGTCCGGAGAATTAGGGTTGAGCCTCGTTAGTTGCCTGTGGCAATACGAGGGGTTCATTGACGTACTTTTGCTTCCGCTATTGAACTTGATGTGCTTTTGTTAATTGTAGCCCTGCATGGTGAAACTTTGTAAGGAGACCATAAGGTCGTGCAACAGTTTATTTTACTATTGCTGATAAATACTTTATTATTATTCCGCTGTGTATGATTGTGGTACTTTAACCCTGTTTAGCTTGTGTGCACTAGTGTGATCCTGGACTAGTGCAGAATACACAGAGGGTCCGGATTTTCAGATTCGGGTCCCGACATCAACTAATTAGCGAATGAAGCTAAAAGCTCGACCATGCCTAAACCCAACGATGAGCAATTCTATACTGCATGCAAATGAGCACCAGATTGTCAGACATCTAACGCTCAGTGGCTGGTGGGAAACGAGGCTTCTAGTCAGTTCTACATGCACTGCCCGATAAAGCTCAAGTTTGCTACGCAGTCTAAGCCACACGGTCGATGAAGGCTGCCGAAGGAACGTGTAATTCTTAGTGTTGTCTACACTGCACAGATATTATGCACAGCCTCTCTGAGCACAAGCTCAGGGGCTCAGGAATTTAACAGAATTTTGTTTTATGTCTTGTCTGCAGGTACAGACATTACATCAAGACCATCGACTTAAAGGCTTTGCTCGTCTTCGCTATCGAGAGACATTTCCAGCCCGTCCATAAGCTGCTTGGCTAGATCTTGAAATGAGTCAACAAGGTCATCAACCTTGCCCTCCTCACAAGCGAAACCATCCAAGTGTGAGAGGTCTAGTTTCGGGTAGTGGGAGTTCACCATGGCAAGCAGGGACGACGTCGCAAGGTGAGTTGAATTGGTCATGTGGCGGAGAGTCCTCGACTGCAGAGCGGCTAATGCCGTGTCTGTCGCAGCCTTCTCCCCCTCGACCTTCTTCAAGTCCGCTTCCGCCTTGGCCAGGTTGTCGGGACCCGGATATGCAAATCCGAAACCCTCTGTGTATACTACACTAGTCCAGGATCACGCTAGTGCACACAGCGGAAACATAGATGACATATCATTCCATACATCGAAATAACTAAAAAGAAGCAAATTATTATTAATTAAAGCAAATGACCTTATTGTCAAGGTTCATACACCAATGCCTCTTGGCTTCAGAAACAAGTGAAACTGTTGCAGCGGAAATAAAATAACTTGGGCCATTCGACATGCCACAGGCAATCGTCTAGGGAACGCTTTCCTAGTCGACGTAGTCTTCATAGTACTCCTCCTCTTGATATTCATTACCTGGTTCTTCCTCAGCTACTGAAAAACATGGGCGTAAAGCCGTGAGTACAAAACGTACTCAACAAGCTGTAGGGAATTGATGCAATATATTCATGCACGGCTTGTCAAAGGATAGTCATATGGTTCATTTGCAGAAAGCAATAACTTGAATTTAAATACAATAGATTGAAAGCAGATTAATAAAACAATAATAAATAACCGGTAAATCAATGGTAGACAACATGAACAGAATGACGAGGCATCACCCTACATCATTTGAAACAAGTATCAACCACACAATTCAACAAAGATAGTTTTAGACAACAGAACAACAAAGGAACTCCCTGCTCACATCCCAACAATTCCACATTACAAGAAAACACTCTATACCCGTGTGAAATTCCGGGCTTGTCCATGATCATGACGCCATTATTCGAATAGTTTTACACTCGCAGAGGTTGTACACTTTACCCACAAGACATGAACATATCTTGGCGCAACTGTAATAACACACTTCCTTTGGTGTGTCGCAGAGATATCATGACAAAGCCTTTACAATGCATGTCTAAACTCAAGATCGCCTTCTAAGGTTTCGCCCTCGGGGCCCCTCTTGAGCCTTGTGAATCTACCCGCCTAACCCGGAACCCACACCAACATTTGGCAAGATTTTAAGACTAGACATTGCAAATTAATCAGCTAGGTCTGTCCCATACCGCACTTGTGGTTGCACGTTAGGCCCAGTTCAATGGCGCACAAGATTAAGTCCTTAAATTATCTCAAGCAAGACAACCACATCCCAATGTGCTAGATAGCACCCCCTTTACTGCATGATCACTTGCTCGAGGGAAAACATTTTGTTCAACCAAGACCAATGGCATCCCTTGCCATGGTACAACAAGTTTTACAACAAGGGTCAATGACCACAATTCAATATCTCATTAGGTCAAGTTTAACTTTAGTTCACAGTGATATGAATCGACGTGCGACTAAGGTGTCTAAGCATAGCTACGTTAACCCAATGTTGGTACTACAATTAAGTCCAACTAGTAAACAACCCAACCTAGAGTTGACAATGGATACACGGCATTCCAATAATCAAGGTGGCATACTGGCAATCAGGTGAATAGCTACTCCCATAAACTAGCATTGATACACAAATAGCATGCAATTGTATGAAACAAAGTACTTTTGCAAACATGGGTTCAATATGATCAAAGGACTATGACTTGCCTTCGTCGATGAGACGCGATGCGCTGCACGGAAGATCTTCTCCTTCGTTGGCGACTACGGCCGCTTCGTCGACTACGCGCAAAACGAAGCACAAAAAGAATAAAATAAATTTAAAACAAACTAAAAATTATAATAAAAATACTGGCAGATAGAGGATGAATTTAGATGAATTTAGCAATTGGAATCACTCAATTCGGAGTTACGACGGAGGAGAAACAATTGTTTGAATTCTCAAAATCCTGAAAATTGGAAAACCGAGGAATATTCTTTGGCATCTTTCTTTTTCCAGCATTTTTCCTGATTTCTCTTGTCTCACTTACAGCCTGGCCCCACCTGTCATTGGCTATAGGCCTTCTTCCCAAATTGCTGTGACAGAGAGCAAGCCATGGAGGAAGTAGCAACGCCATGGGAAGGAGAGATCAAGGGAAGAGAGGGAAAGGGCTCACGGAGGGAAGGGCTCACCGGAGGCGGTGACCGTGGCGATGGTCGGCGAAGAGGGCAGCGAGGCGCAGCCAGAGGCGTGGTCAGGGCTTGAGCGAGGGCGCAGGGCGCAGCGGCGGCGGGCGCGACGCCGAGGGCGGGTGGGTGCGCGAGGTGTCAAAGGTGATGGGCATGGAACGGCATGGCCATGAGGTCGATAAAGCACAGCAAGCGACGAGCCATGATTTAAAAAACGGTCGTGGCACGACGGCCAAATCCAAGACAAAAACTCGAAATTTCGCGAAACTAAAGAGAGCATCGCGTAGAGAATGACAAGGTGATTCTACGGCTAAAAGGAATTGCACTGGAAGAAATGAAGGGACAAAAGCGTGAGAAATAAAATAGCAAAAATTATTGAAAAATTCTAGAAAAATTCCTAAAAATACTAGAGATTATTTGGAACCCAATAAAATTAATTTCACTACATTTTGATGAATTTTGGAATTTAGATTATTCCAGAACTAATATACTGATTTTGATGAAAGACCGCGAGAGATAAAATAGCAAAAACATTCCAAAAATCTTGAGAAAATTCCTAAAAATGTTTTGGAATATTTGGAACCTAATGCAATATGTTTTGGAATTTTTAGAGTATTTTGGAACTCGGGTGAAATTTCGAATAAGGACCGGAATTGAGAATTTTTGATTTTGCGGACGGTAAAAGATTGAACTTCAATTTCAGAAGGATATGGATGCCAGGTTAAATAGAACACCAAGGAAAATCCAAATTTTGAAATTAATTAATTTAAATTAACTTTAGTCAAAAGACTGAAATTTGGGATGTTACAAACCTCCCCCCTTAAATGGAATCTCGACCCCGAGATTCGGACTGGCTAGAGAATAGGTGGGGAAACTCGGACTTCAGATCCTGTTCTCACTCCCATGTGGCTTCCTCTTCGGAATGATTGCTCCACTGGACTTTGCAAAAACGGATGATCTTGCTTCTCGTGATGCGCTCTGCAACATCCAAAATCTTCACTGGCTACTCCTTGTAAGTGAGATCCTCTTGCAAATCGATGGCTTCCAACAGCATCTGTTCTTTTAGCACTCACAAACATTTCTTCAATTGTGACACATGAAACACATCATGGATTCCAGCGAATGATTGTGGCAACTCGAGCTTGTAGGCAACTTCTCCTCTTCGTTCTAAGACTTTGAATGGTCCCACATATCTAGGGGCAAACTTTTCTTTTATTTGAAATCTCGTAACTCCTTTGAGAGGAGTGACTCTAAGGTATACATAATCATTGTGCTCGAAACTCAAATCTCGGCGACGATTATCTGCATAACTCTTCTGTCTACTTTGAGCTATCTTTAACTTATCTCGAATTAACTGCACTTGCTCTTCAGCTTCTTGTAATATGGCAGGACCAAATAACTGTCTTTCTCCAGTCTCCTTCCAATTGAGAGGGGTTCTGCACTTTCTTCCTTATAAGGCTTCGAAAGGAGATATTTGCAAACTGGCCTGATAACTGTTATTGTAAGAAAACTCTGCATACGGCAAACACTTGTCCCACTTAGCACCATAAGTTAGGGCACAAGCTCTTAACATGTCTTCAAGAATCTGGTTCACTCGCTCTGTCTGTCCATCGGTTTGAGGATGGTAAGCAGTACTGAACCTGAGATGAGTCCCCATAGTTTCATGCAAACTCTGCCAAAAATGAGAGGTAAACTGAGTTCCTCTATCAGAGACAATCTTCTTAGGCACTCCGTGAAAACTGTCAATCCTTGACATATATAATTCTGCCAATTTATCTCCGGTGTAGGTAGTCTTAACTGGAATAAAGTGAGCTACTTTAGTCAATCGATCCACTATCACCCAGATCGAATCATAACCTGCTTGGGTCTTAGAAAGTCCGGTAATAAAATCCATACCAATTTCTTCCCACTTCCACTCGGGAATTTTCAATGGCTGAAGCAACCCTGCTGGTCTCTGATGCTCTGCTTTGACCTTCTGGCAGATATCACACATAGCAACATATTCCGCAATCTCACGCTTCATGCTAGGCCACCAATACCTTTCCTTAAGATCTTGGTACATCTTGGTACTTCCAGGGTGAATAGAGTACAAAGTCTCATGCGCTTCTTTGAGTAACAGCTCCTTGAGCTCTTTCTGATCAGGTACACATATACGATTCTCATACCAAATGGTACCTCTTTCATCTTCAGTGAAACTTGGGG
The DNA here is from genome assembly GCA_036346375.1 of Guadua angustifolia. NCBI lineage: Eukaryota > Viridiplantae > Streptophyta > Magnoliopsida > Poales > Poaceae > Guadua > Guadua angustifolia. The sequence continues at coordinate 52,834,118 of CM070504.1, read as the reverse complement.
CTTTTCCTTTCTTCATATTACTCTTAATCTCTTTGATATCGGTATCCTCAACTTGGGCTTCTCAAATCTGATCTTCCAATGTTGGATGCACTTCCAAGGTAGCCAAGTAACCTTCATGAACCACTTCCAGACTAAGCTTCTGGAATTCCTCATAGAGAGCTGGCTGACTTTCTTTAATCATCAGGGTATTGCAGTAACTCTTTCTACTCAAAGCATCAGCTACAACATTGGCTTTGCCCGGATGATAATGAATACCAATGTCATAATCCTTGATCAATTCCAACCATCTTCTTTGCCTCATATTAAGATCAGATTGGGTAAATATGTACTTCAGGCTCTTGTGATCCGTATAAATCTCACAACGATTACCGATGAGGTAATGACGCCAAATCTTTAAAGCATGCACTACGGCAGCCAATTCCAAATCATGGGTCGGATAGTTGACTTCATGTGGCCTTAATTGACGTGAAGCATAAGCCACAACCTTCTTATCTTGCATCAGCACACAACCGAGTTGTCGGGACCCGATTTTGCAATCCGGAAACCCTCTGTGTTTTCAGCACTAGTCTCAGGATCAGTAGCTAGTGCCCACGGTTAACAAAGATGAATATCACAATCATACACAACGGATTAATAAATAAAGTATTCATCTATTAATATAACATGTTGAACAACCTTAAAGTCACTTACAATTGTGAAGCCTAGATGGCTTCAACTCGAAACAAAATGAACAAAGAATGAACGAAGAACGTCGGTGAATCCCATCAAAATACCACGGGCATTTGACAAGGTTCAACTCCTAGATATTCGCCTTCTTGCGAACTTCTCCTTCTTCAAGACAAAGACTTCTCCTCAACTGGTGATGTTTTGTTAAAGCAAGGGTGAGTACATACTCGTACTCAACAAGTCATGCACAGAATGCAGTTCTATTACTACAAGCATGGCTTATTCCAAAGGAATGGCTGAATGGTTCTTTTGCAATAAAGCAGCATTCACAAATAATCATAGTAGATAGAAAAGCAGTAAAACAAATAATATCCATAATAAATTTCGTAATCATTCTCAAGTAAAACATTTCTCATCCTTAACCAATTTTCATATCACATTGTCCACATTCCCAACCTCATTTTTATCAAAACTCTACCCCTTGACTGTAATCCCCGAGCAATGTTCAATACAGTGAACACGGCTATTCGAATAGTTTTTACACTCTGCAGAGGTTGAACTCACCACTTTACCCACAAGATATAATCAACTCACCACGTCAGCCGTGAATCGCCATACAATAGTATGCGAATGAGTGATCATAACAAAGCCTTTCCGAAGATCCGTCTAAACCCAAGATCGCTCGCTAAGGTTTCAACACTGTGGACTGGTTACTACATCCAGGCCCCCTCTTGCGCTGTGAGTTTTACTACCTGCACACTCGGGACTCACTCCACCACGACAGTACCGAAGAATAGATTTCACAATTTACTCAGCTAGGTCCGTCCCATTCCGGAACTTGTGGTTGTATGAATGACTCAGGCCAAAGGCTCGCAAGGTTAAGTCCTTAGTTGACCGAGGCAAGACTAACCAAAAGTTCATCACATCAACATGTCATAAAACCAATTGCGACCGCCCAATTGCCACTCTTGGCCCACCAGAAACAATCTAAAATCAAATACGACCGCCCAATTGCCACTCTTGGCCCACTAGAAACAATCTTACCACTTGCCTCAGTCTAAATCATTTTCCCACCACAGTCCTTTACCATGCACCACGTGCCATCATCAATTCACATATCACATTCTCAAAAACACATTCCATATCTCATTAAGTCAACATTAACTTTAATATTCTAAAATCATGACCAATCTACGTGGCAGGGCTAAGCACACTACATACGGTCTAACTAACCCATGTTGGCAAATTATTAATGTCCAACTATTAATCCACAACCTAGGGTGACAAATGAATCATGGCATACAAATAATAGCGACAAGGTGGCAATAACAAGTAGGTTGATTATCTAATCCCAGATTAATTGAAATTAGTTTATTTCAAGCTAGCATGCAATAATTTGAATCAAAGTAAATTTGTAAAACTGGGAGCAATATGATCAAAGCACAACTTGCCTGGCCCTTGCAATTTTTATTATTCTTTACTCTTTATCTTCGATCCTTGATCCTCGATCTTAAATCTCCGCTTGCTTGCTTCTCAACTCCTTCAAGCGACTTCCAGCAATGCGTCTAACGATAAACAAGCACAAATACAACAAAACTCAAAAAGCAAATCAAGTAAACTCCAATTTAAGAACGAATAACATTGGTAACAACGGCTTAGATGAAATTAGGAACTTGAATGGATTAGGTCGATGACTAGACAAAAGAGAACGGCTTTCGAAAAATACACCGAAGAGAAAGATTAATAACTAGGAAATAAGGAATGACATTCTGAAGAATATTTCTTCCGAGGTTATTATCTTGATTGGATAGCCGATGACATATGGACTCTCGATCTATAGATCGGGTCCACGATGATACGTTAGTTCGTCATGAACTAAGCAGATGATCGAGGTTGACTTTCGTTGACTAAGTAGATACACAATCAAACAAAAGAAAGATAAGCTGATAGATTAGATATGGCACAAGGATATGACACATGGTCAATGGTCTAGCGACCAAGTCCACGAATGAATTCTGGGTTAATGGCAGATTAGATTTTCAGGGATAAGACAAGGACGGATGGGATCGACATCCACTCCGGTTCGATCCGGAGGTTAGTCTTACATCGGGGACGGAACTCGATGACGATGAGACGGTGATGACAGGAATACGAGGTTGAACTCAACGCGATGGGCTAGATCACAATAAGGCAATAGAAAAGGTAAGGACATCACATTAGGGCTTTCACTTGCATGCACATATGCGATGACAACGATACAATGAGAGTAAAGCGTTAACAACGGGACGTTAACGACAGAATATTAATGATGAAATATTAACGGCAAAACGTTAACGACGGAACGTTAACGATGGAACGTTAACGGCGAAACGTTAACGGCGGAACGTTAACGACGGAACGTTAACGACGAAGCGTTAACGATGAAGGTGAAGCGATGATAGAACTCTCATGGAATAACAAGGTGACGCCCATCGGTGCAATGTCATGGCAGCGATAGAATGCTACCAAAGACGGCTAACTGAGACGCGAATCGATAACAAAGGACTAGGTTGAAAAGACGACGGTTATAAACCGGAACAAGGCTCTGACGGCAAACGGGGATCAAATGAATATCGCCGATGGGCAAAACAGGGAATAATGGTCTACTGGACACAATGGCCTGGCCACGTCAAACCAAAATGGTTGGCGGCACAAGACAACGCGCGGCGGCGGCAAAAGACGGCGGCCGACGAATAAAAATCATTTTGGTAGAAGCAACAGCAAAGGGAAGATGTCCATCGCGTAGAACGCGATGAGACGAACTCAACAAAATAGGCGGATTTGACGGCGACCCACCGGATTGATCACAAACTGCCGATGAACGGCTCCCGGAGCTAATAGATCAAACGGTCATAACTATTAAAATAATAGATAAAACCTAACCAAATTTTACAGAGAGCTATCTGGGAATATTTGACACAATATGACATGAACGGATCTAAATTTTATTTTCTGGATCAACGGGGAACGCGCGACGAAGTTTTCTACTGTCTGCAACGCAGTCTGATCGGAGAAAAGAATTTTCTGCGCAAAATCACAAGGTTAAAACCATGGTTTAGGGTGAGCACCATGTAGGGGATGTCAAGAGGAGTCTACCATAAATATTTCACGGCCAAACTCGCAAAAACGAGGGAGAACGGGCTCCGGCAAGATTTGATTTTTAGGTGGCCATAACTTTTGATCCAGTGAATGAAATTGCACCAAATTTGGATGGAAAATAGAGGGTACCTTGAGGCACGACGTGACACTAACGGATCTTGAAAAGAGTTGACGAGTTGATGGGGAAAGTGATGCTAAAACAGGCCGACGTTGGGGGCGGCGCGGACGGCTCGGTGCGCCGGCGGTGCTCTGTTTGGAATCTTCCAAAACTGTTTCACAGGGATGTTGAAACCATCATGGGGGTGCTCCACAAGAAATTTGAGGATTAACGGAGTTTGGGAGCGTCCGGTAGAGCTCGCCGAAGTTCTCACCGGAGTTGGGGAAGAAGGCTTGCCGAGGGAGATCCGTTGTGGTTCTGAAGCTGATCTTTTAGTATGATGTGGGGAATAAGGAGAGGCATCTAGGGTTCAATTTTCAGCTACAAATGAGCACTGGATCAACAGGAAAAGCTCGCCGGAGTTGGGAAAGAAATCGGTGGCCGAAGGTGCACCGGTAGGTTTCTGCAAAATATGATTTTACTGGAGGTAGAGAACAATAAGAGAGAGCTCTGGCAAAAATTTCAGATCAAAATAAGTTCGGGAGTGACCAGGAGAGCTCGCCGAAATTTTTGCCAGAGTTGAAAAGAATGACTCACGCAGGGAGATCCAGAACTCCGATGGGGAACATTCTAGTTGGGTTGTAAAGAGAACGCATGTACGAATCTGTGGTTCAATTTATAGGGCAATCGGACCAGCGGATTGTCAGAAAACGCTCGCCGGAGTTATGACTGGAAACTAGCTGGAAACTGCCGGAATTACTGTAGCATTACTGTTTATTTAATCCGAAAATCAATAACCGTTCAAGAAAAATCGAAATAAATGTCAAAAAGCCGTTAAAAATTCCGGGAAAAATCTAGAACGTCACCCACGGCCTTAGTAACACAAATAAAATATTATTATATAAACTAATAATTTTATTCATGTACAGTAAATACTTTTATATTGTTTTTAATATCTTTTTAATTTAGAAAATACTAAAACAACCCCAAATATTCTAAGAAAATTTAGGGAGTTTATTTAGGACATTTTGAGATCAACTAAAATATTTTGGTACCACCAAATATTTTATTTTTATATCAACATATATTTTTATTTTGTTAAAGCTTTAAAGGCTTTAGAAAATATATAATTTGATAATTGTAGGAAATTTCGCAGAAATTTCCTTAGCTTTATTTATATTAAATAAGATAGGTTTAGCAAAACCAAATCTTTTATTTTGTCTCCAAACAATATTTTTAATTGATGAGACTTTTGGAAAGGTTTTGAAATCAGGATTTAACAAATAATGGAAAATTCACCGAAGTTCCTTGTGAAATATTTTTTAAAAATTAATTCCAACTTAAATAGGGTTTTTATTTTTTTTAAGGAAATAGTTTTAAGTTTTTCTAAAAATAGGCAAAAGTCTTTTTCTTTTGAACTCTAGAGAAATCCAGAAAATAAAGAGGAGACAAATAACTTGAGACAACCGATAAAAATAATAATTTAAAATATTTTTTATCCTATTTTTGAAATGAAATTTTGGGATGTTACACGAGTCCCTGACGGGATGCATCACAGAATATCTCAAATTCCTTCCTGATATCTCGCGTATAAGCCTTTGGGCGCTTGTCAAACACTTCTTTAGCTCTTGAAAACTCCGCTCACACTCTGATGTCCAAGCAAATTTCTTCTCCTTTTTAAGAAGCTGAGTGAGCGGTCTAGCTTTTCTGGAAAAACCTTCTATGAAACGGCGATAATATCCCGCCATTCCAAGGAAACTTCTGACTTGGGTTACCGTTTTGGGCGACTCCCAATTGAGCACGTCTCGCACTTTACCAGGGTCAACAGCGACTCCTTCCGCTGATATAACATGACCTAGGAAAGCAACTTCTTTCATTCAGAACTCACATTTACTAAACTTGGCATAGAGTTGATGTTCTCTCAGCTTCGTTAATACTTTCCGTAAGTGATCCTCATGATCTTCCTCACCCTTGGAGTAGACCAGAATGTCATCAATAAAGACAATGACAAACTTGTCTAGATATTCCATAAATACTTTATTCATCAGGGTCATGAAATAGGTAGGGGCATTGGTCAAACCAAAAGACATCACTGTATATTCATACTGTCCATACCGAGTCACGAAAGCTATTTTGGGAATATCCTCTTTACGGATCTTCATCTGATGGTAACCTGTCCTCAAGTCAATTTTTGAGAACACTCCTGCTCCTTGAAGCTGGTCAAACAAATCATCAATTCTTGGCAGAGGGTACTTATTCTTGATGGTGACTTCATTGAGAGCACGATAATCCACACACATCCTCTGAGTTCCATCTTTCTTTTCTACTAGAAGAACTGGGGCTCCCCATGGCGAAGAACTTGGTCTCACATAACCCTGATCTTGCAACTCCTTGATCTGCTTCTTCACTTCGGCTAACTCATTAGCAGGCATCCTGTACGGTCTCTTGCAAATGGGTGGTGTTCCAGGAACTAGCTCAATCAAGAACTCTATGTCTCTATCCGGTGGCATCCCGGGCAACTCATCTGGAAACACATCAGGAAAATCTCTAGCAATTGGCACATCTTCCAAATTTATTCCTTTGGCACTACAAACTTTTATCCCTTCGGCCTGATCTGCGATAGCTTGAAGTTTTAACTTAGCTCCGTCTGGACTGGTTAAGGTGATCTCTCTGTTTCCACAATCCAGAACTGCTTGGTTCTTGGAGAGCCAATCCATTCCTAGAATCACATCTAGGGACTTGGTGTCTAGGACAATAAGGTTGGCTAGGAATTCTACCCCTCTGATTAATATCTTAACTTCAGGACAGCCTTGGTTCATAAACTTTGGGGCAGCCTTGGTTCATACTCAAATCAAGATCAGGTGATGGTTTGGGGGTTATCAAGGGCAGCACTGTAGTTCTCCCATCATTCTGCGGCGGTGCCCTCCAATTGATGAGCAGCATAAAAAAAACTTTCTCATGATCTATGCACTGAGCAATGGCGAGCTTCATCTCAATGGAGCGAATCCAATCATCTGCGTCCAATGGTTCTGAAGAGTTGCAGAAAGTAGGCGAACGAGTTCTCATGAATTCTGCTAGCTTAGACTGCGAACGAGCTTGAGGAGGTGCAGCAACAGCAGCTTGATTTTGCTGGTTCAACAAATTAGTCAGGGCAACAACAGTCTAGTTCTGCTGATTCATCATATTATTCATATTTTGCATCATGGCATTCATGAGTTGGGTCTGCGCTGCTAGAAAATGTCCCATGTTCTGATCCGTCACTGCCAGTGGTGGTGGTGGGTTGGCGCTGGCACTGGCATTAGCATTAGCATCCCTTGGCGAACTGCGACCGGCTCCAGAACGAGTGTCAACCATTTGCGACACAGCACAAGGGTTTGATAGGTAAGAGGGAAAAGCAATAGATAAGTGGTAAGGTCATCTAGGGGAGAAGATAATACCCAAGAACAAAGGCCAACCAAAGACATAGCCGAAAAGGCTACAAAATAAAGAGCCAATTAAAACTTTCAACTTGAGGTATGATTGCAGCACAATGCTGGAGGCAAGTGTACAACATACCCAGCACACAAGTAAAGAAAATCCTAGTATACGCATACTAACGTAGCCAAATTGAAAAGAAATAGAATATTCCAACCCACGGAGCACCTTAACCTATCTTATATGGTAGTCTTCTCGGACATACTCTTTGACGACTTGATCATCACCTCCCTTGAATTGATTCCTTTGCAGAAGATTCGTGACTTTGAGATGTTTCATGAGATAAGATCAATTTAAATTTCAAAGCAATGTTTCAGCAAAGATAAGGAGTAGGAACCTAGGAATAAGATGAGAGGAGACAAACTATTAAATATCAATTTGTTGGCTTGATTTAGAAAATAATTTTGAAGACCATGCTAACTAAGAGAGCGACCTACAGTCGATATGGCTCTAATACCATCTCTGTCGGGACCCGGATATGCTAGTGCAGGATCACGCTAGTGCACACAGCGGAAACATAGATGACATATCATTCCATACATTGAAATAACTAAAAAGAAGCAAATTATTATTAATTAAAGCAAATGACCTTATTGTCAAGGTTCATACACCAATGCCTCTTGGCTTCAGATTCAAGTGAAACTGTTGTAGCGGAAATAAAATACCTTGGGCCATTTGACATGCCACAGGCAATCGTCTGGGGAACGCCTTCCTAGTCGACGTAGTTTTCATAGTACTCCTCCTCTTGATATTCATTACCTGGTTCTTCCTCAGCTACTGAAAAACATGGGCGTAAAGCCGTGAGTACAAAACGTACTCAACAAGCCGTAGGGAATTGATGCAATATATTCATGCACGGCTTGTCAAAGGATAGTCATATGGTTCATTTGCAGAAAGCAATAACTTGAATTTAAATACAATAGATTGAAAACAGATTGATAAAACAATAATAAATAACCGGTAAATCAATGGTAGACAACATGAACAGAATGACGAGGCATCACCCTACATCATTTGAAACAAGTATCAACCACACAATTCAACAGTATAGTTTTAGACAACAGAACAACAGTGAACTCCCCGTTCACATCCCAACAATTCTACATTACAAGAAAACACTCTATACCCCGTGTGAAATTCCCGGGCTTGTCCATGACCGTGGACGCGGCTATTCGAATAGTTTTACACTCTGCAGAGGTTGTACAGCTTTACCCACAAGACATGAACATCTCTTGGCGCAACCGGTAATAACACACTTCCTTTGGTGTGTCGCAGAGATATCATGACAAAGCCTTTACCAATGCATGTCTAAACTCAGTACTGCCCTCTAAGGTTTCGCCCCTCGAGGCCCCCTCTTGAGCCTTGTGAATCTACCCATCTAACCCGGAACCCACACCAACATTTGGCAGTACTTAAGACTAGACATTGCAAATTAATCAGCTAGGTCTGTCCCATACCAGACTTGTGGTTGCACGGTTAGGCCCAGTTCAATGGCGCACAAGATTAAGTCCTTAAATTATCTCAAGCAAGACAACCACATCCCAATGTGCTAGATAGCACCCCCTTTACTGCATGATCACTTGCTCGAGGGAAAACATTTTGTTCAACCAAGACCAATGGCATCCCTTGCCATGGTACAACAAGTTTTACAACAGTGGTCAACAGCCACAATTCAATATCTCATTAGGTCAAGTTTAACTTTAGTTCACAGGTGATATGAATCCCGACGTACGACTAAGCAGGTCTAAGCATAGCTACGTTAACCCAATGTTGGTACTACAATTAAGTCCAACTAGTAAACAACCCAACCTAGAGTTGACAATGGATACACGGCATTCCAATAATCAAGGTGGCATACTGGCAATCAGGTGAATAGCTACTCCCATAAACTAGCATTGATACACAAATAGCATGCAATTGTATGAAACAAAGTACTTTTGCAAACATGGGTTCAATATGATCAAAGGACTACGACTTGCCTTCGTCGATGAGACGCGATGCGCTGCACGGAAGATCTTCTCCTTCGTTGGCGACTACGGCCGCTTCGTCGACTACGCGCAAAACGAAGCACAAAAAGAATAAAATAAATTTAAAAGAAACTAAAAATTATAATAAAAATACTGGCAGATAGAGGATGAATTTAGATGAATTTAGCAATTGGAATCACTCAATTCGGAGTTACGACGGAGGAGAAACAATTGTTTGAATTCTCAAAATCCTGAAAATTAGAAAACCGAGGAATATTCTTTGGCATCTTTCTTTTTCCAGCATTTTTCCTGATTTCTCTTGTCTCACTTACAGCCTGGCCTCACCTGTCATTGGCTATAGGCCTTCTTCCCAAATTGCCTGTACAGAGAGCAAGCCATGGAGGAAGTAGCAACGCCATGGGAAGGAGAGACCAAGGGGAAGAGAGGGGAAAGGGCTCACCGGAGGGGAAGGGCTCACCGGAGGCGGTGACCATGGCGATGGCCGGGCGCGGCGGGCAGCGAGGCGCAGCCAGAGGCGCGGTCGGGCGTGGAGCGCGACGGGCGCAGGGCGCTGGGTGGCGGCGGCTTCGGCGGCGGCCGCGACGGCCGAGGGCGGGTGGGTGCGGCGAGGTGTCTGCGAAGGTGATGGGCATGAACGGCGCGGGCGAGGCCGGATAAAGCACAACGCGGACGAGCCATGATTGCGAAAAATGGCGGCTGCACGACGGCCAAATCCGCACAAAACTCGAAATTTCGCGAAACTAAAGAGAGCATCGCGTAGAGAATGACAAGGTGATTCTACGGCTAAAAGGAATTGCACTGGAAGTTACCGGATTGGATGGAATCGACGACGAACGGAGCGACGGCCCACGACGAACAAACTCGAAATCCGAGGTCAAACTGCAACGAAAATTAAATCCGATTGAATGGTTGTGTTCCTGGAAGCAAGGGGCATAAAGTGACGCAGTTGGTTTGCCGGAAAACTCACCGGAGCAAAAGATGGCTCGCCGGTGTCTTTGGAGGACGCCGGACATCGGTTTTCGCGAGTTTTGGGAAGGGAAACAGTACTGGACTGATGGGACAAGGTGAGCACGGAATAGAAGACACAGATACGAAGAGTTGAGAGGTGGAAGCTCGTCGTTTCATTGAGAAACGGCCGAGTTATGGAGGTTTTAGTGCAAAACGGTTTCTAGTCAATTAATCAAATTCCGGCAGGTTAAAAGGTGAATGGTCATGAAAAATGGGTTCTCCTTGTCAATTAATCCAACCACACATGATTTGGTGGAGGAAATGAGAAGTTACGGTGATTTGAATTTGGAGGACAATGAAACGGAAGAACAGTCGTGCTCTCTGGAATGCACGATCAAAGGTCGAAGATGAACAGTGACATGCCACGTGTCGATTTTTCGTTGGTTGGAAGAAATGCAGGGACAAAAGCGCGAGAAATAAAATAGTAAAAATAATCAAAAAATTCTAGAAAAATTCCTAAAAATATTAGAGATTATTTGGAACCCAATAAAATTAATTTCACTAAATTTTGATGAATTTTGGAATATAGATTATTCCAGAACGAATATACTGATTTTGATGAAAGACCGCGAGAGATAAAATAGTAAAAAGATTCCAAAAATCTTGAGAAAATTCCTAAAAATGTTTTGGAATATTTGGAACCTAATGCAATATGTTTCACGATTTTTAGAGTATTTTGGAACTCGGGTGAAATTTCGAATAAGGACCGGAATTGAGAATTTTTGATTTTGCAGACGGTAAAAGATTGAACTTCAATTTCAGAAGGATATGGATGCCAGGTTAAATAGAACACCAAGGAAAATCCAAATTTTGAAATTAGTTAATTTAAATTAACTTTAGTCAAAAGACTGAAATTTGGGATGTTACATAGGTCGGTTTTGGTCTTGGCGCACGTGGCATCCAAGGAAGAGTTCCTGGCCTTTAGCATCTCCATCTCCGCAAGCAGCTTCTGCTCCCTCGCGTCAAACTCGGCCAGAGTTTCCTTCAGCTTGTTCACCTCTGCGTTGACCTCGGTCTTGATAGTTTCTAGTTCCGCTCAGAGTCCCGCCAGCTCAGCTTCTTTCATCTGGATGACTTGCTGTTGGGAAGCAGCGAGTCGCTCGTTTCGCTGCTCGGCTTGCGTGCAAAATGCTTAACACGCTGCAGGGTCTCCTAAGCGTGCTGCCAAAAGGTGATCGGAAGAAGTTAAAAAAGCAGCAGGAGGGAAGACGGGCTCAAGGCAGAGGATCGACTAAGTACATTTGCATACCTAGGGATCTGGTTCTAGGATCGACCAATATTCATTGGGGGTTGGAGGAGGCAGTTGAAGCGAGGACGAGGCCGCAAGAAGTGCAGCTGATGTGTCGGGGACTGGTTCGATCGCGCCTGTGTCTGTTGGAGGCAAGGAACGATCCAGGGCCGCGGCAACCATTTCTGGTGGCAGCGAGGTGCCAACCAAAACTGGTTCGATCACACCGGGTGGCGGCAAGGAGCCATTAGTGGTACCCTCGATGGCGCTATCAGGCACGCCCTTCCTGCAAAAGAGCTCTCATATGATGTCTTCCAAGGAGAGCAACGAATAAGTGATCTTACCTCTTTGTTCTCAATACCACTCTCAAACCGCGTCGCGATCGAGACTTTTTCAGCAACAGCTCCTCCCCGATGGCCACCCTTTCAGTCAGCCTAGCTGGCGGGGGTGGTGGCGCCGGTAGATTAGCTACCGGAGAAGCAGCCTACTCATGTAAGGTAATTATCAGCAAGTGGTTCGGACTACCAGCATGGTAATTAATCGGTAATAGTCATTCTACCTTTTCGACTATCTCGGTCGACGAAGGATCTCTTTGGGGTGATGCCTGTGGAGCCGCGGCCAAACATTGTGCTGCAGCAACCAAGGTGTCCCGTTGTTCCTCCAAGAGTTGTTGAACTACGTCAGCAACGACCTCATAACACTCGAGTGATCGATTGAATGTCACCTGATCGGAAGTTCTCGATACCCGATGGCATTTTGATGGCAGTGGAGGTGATGGCGATGCTGGACTCCCTGGTCGAGGAGAACCCACCACCTCCTACTCTTGAGATGCCTCGACCTCGCCAAAGGCTAGGGAAAGCACCGTGTCCTCCGCGGACAAGCCCGCATCAGCAAGGCCTACACTCGATGCATGCCCGCCACTCGAGTAGGCTCATCGTCCAGCTCTGTGGCCCCCTCAAGCGGTTCACTGTGCTTGCCATGCTCAACCTCCTGAAAAAGGTAAAAGGAGTTAAGTCCTAATAATTTCCTCAATGTGACAATAGAGGTAAGTGCTCCATACATACCTCCGATCGAGGGTTGGCAAGAGAGTAGGCCTTTATGCCGTAGGGGCCAGGTGATGATCCATGAAAAATTTTGCTCAATCGAGTAGAAATATTTGCATCTGACAAGACTGTTAGTCAGAAAGTGGTTTGTCAACCACTACTAATGGCAAAAAAAGGAAGAGTGACAAAAGAAATTGGTGTCATTTACCTTCGGAAGAATTTCTGGTCACGTCATTGACTCCAGAATACTCCCATACTAGATGGTCTCGACATTTTAGTGGACTCGACTACCGCGTCAAGAAGTCTCGGGCGACATGCCACCCAGAGAGACCCCTTTCCCTCAGCTCCTCGATCTTCTCGACATAGCGTGCGTTCCATGTTGTTGAAGGAGGGACTTTCGTCCAGAGCTCGGAAAAGTCTAGGAAAGAAGGTCAATAAGACAGCAGAAAGTTAACCGTGTCCGGTAAGGTGATATAGAACCACTGCTTCTTCCAATTCAATTGCCAGGAAGAAGTTACCTACACTAGAATATAGGCGCTAGCAGCACCGCTATGGAGATGAAAGCCAGCGCCTCCGATGACCTTATTCTTGGTCATCCTCTTCATACAGTAGAAATGGTGGAACAAGTTGAGGCTAGTTCGGATGCCCAGGAAAGCCTCACAAATATGAGCAAAGATGCTGAGCATTACGATAGAATTAGGGCTTAGGTGAAAAAGCTAGATTCTGTAGAAGTTCAGAACATCAAGCTGAAATTTGGAAGGGGGAAAGCCGAGGCCACCATGGAAAAAGGACTAGAAAACGATAGTTTCATCCTTGTCCTTAGGAGTCGGATAGTCCTCACCAGTGGAAGGTCTCCAATGGAAGAACGCTCGAGGAGGAATAAGGCCGCCCTTCTCCAGCTCCACCAAGCGTTTCTCCGTCACGATGCACACCTGCCAGTAAGTTTTGTCGCTAAAGGTCGGTCCTTCGATGGGCTCTACCACGACCTCTTTCTTCGAGGCATCAACCTTGGGGTTGGCAGAAGAACCAGAAGCCATTGTAACAGGGAAGAGGAAACTCTTAAGACACAGAAGCGCAAGGGCTCAAGGAGACGGGACGGAGGCTTCAAGAGGAAGGCTAAAGGCAAAGAATGGAATGGCTACAATTCTGAATTCAGGAATTTATAAGCCAAAAGGTGTCTAGGCACAATGGTTCATTTCCTGCCGAACGGCATGTCGATTGCCAAAAAAGTGGAATGATGGCACCGTATTCGGCGCAACGTGAGGAATAAATGCTCTAACTGCTCAACATTCAGAACTCTAACAAATAGTTCCAGCTCCACTCAGAGTCAGGTTGACTGCCAATATCAGGCAATGCAAGGTTAGACTTGCCGCAGGGCGCTCGACCCCGCACAACCTACTCGATACTTAGTGATTTCTAACTCACTCGAAGTATTCGACCAGAAGCAGTCGAGGCATTACTCGACCAAACCAAGTTTGGCAGTAATCGACCAAACCAAACCAAGTTTGGCATTACTCGAATATCCAAATATAGGATATGGACATGCGCCATAAAGTCAAAAATCACGTCAGGTACTTACTTACCAGTATCAGGATATTCTGTGTATCTCTAGCTCGAGTCTGTGAGATAAGGTATACGCGAAAAGGATATCCCCCTGCAGGGGAAGTTCCAATCCTACTCACGATACAAAGAGATCTACTCAAATACGCCCGACGGTTATGGGAACTCAGATGCGATACGAGGATAATAACGGCAGAAGGACTCCTCATTGACTGCGACTCAATACTCCAGCCCATTATATAAGGACCAGGGAGGACGTCGTCAAGGACAAAGCCAATCAGAAGCGAGAACAAGCCAGGAGAAGTCAAGTGCAACCCATAGCAAACCAGCATAGAGCGCTAGCTTTCATCCGAGATCATCCACAAACCGTAGTTTAGCTATCCCCCAGATTCGTAGTTCTTCCTTGTAATCAAGGATACCCCCATTGATCTGTAACCTCTTCATTGATCTCAATTATCGCCGACACAAGAGTAGGGTATTACTCGACGACGAGGCCCAAACCTGTCTATATTGTGTGTTTCTGATTGCATACTTCACCCTGCATATCTCGAAGGTACCCGAATATAAGTGTGTTGTTGATCACTAACCTCCGACAATGCATGCTGGGGCAAATCTCTGCCCTCAAGAGACCACTCACCACCGTGACACAGCTTCCCCCCTCGGCAAGATGCACGCAGAGGACAACACCATATAACCCCAGAAGGCATCGATGAGGGGTGCAAGGCGTTCACCCCAGCACTATGCGCAGTCAGATGGTCGGACAAATTCAAGCCTAGTTCGGTCGAGAAGTACTCAGGGAAAATTAACCCTATTGAATGGCTGCAGATCTATACTACAGTTATGAGAGCAGCCGGAGGCAACAAGAAGGTTATGGCCAACTACCTGCTCACCACTCTCGATGGGGCAACCTCCCGCCTTAGTCGATATCATCATGGGCTGAGTTGCGAGCCCAATTCAATATCATCATGGGTTGAGTTGCGGGCCCAGTTCATTGCCAATTTTCAGGGCACATATGAATGCCCTGGAACACGCAGTGACTTGCATCGGCTGGTGCAGAAGCTGGGAGAGTCACTACATAGCTTCATTTGACGATTCAGTGACAAACGGAACCTGATTCCTGATATCTTGGACGAGGCAGTGATCGTTGCCTTCGAGAACAAGGTTAAGGATGGAGATCTGAAGGGGAAACTCGCCAACCGGAAGATCAGAACCACTAAAGAGCTCTTCGAGCTGGCAGATAAGTACACCATCCGTGCTAAAGCTCGAGACCAACTCGACACCCCGAAGCCTGGTAGCGACAAGCCCAAGTCATCCAAGCAAGGGGCTAAGAGGAACAAAAGCCACTGGGAGAAGTGCAAGGGCGACTCCACCGTAGCCGCGGTCGAGAGGGGAAAACGCGCAATCTAGGTGACAACAAAGGCTGAAGCCGTGGGGGAAACAAATACTGTTCCGTCCATCACTCGGACAAGCATGACTTCGACAAGTGCCAAGTGATCAAGAAGGTCCAGGAAAAGCTCAAGGCCGCTCTCGCCAAGCAAGGCATCGAGCAGGCTAAAGACAAGCCTGAGGACAACTAGCCCGAATATCAGGGAGCTGAACATAAGTTGGCATATATCTTCGGGGGTTCTGCTGCGTACGAGTCTAAGAGACAATACAAGGCAGTCGAGGGAGAGGTCAACATGGCCATGCCATCTATCTCCCAATTTCTCAGATGGTCAGAGGTACCGATCACCTTTGACCAGTCGGATCACCTGACCACGGTCCCACATCCAGGTCGATACCCTATGGTGGTCGAGCCCACAATCGTGAATGTCAAGGTCGCTCGAACCTTAGTCGATGGAGGGAGCTTGCTGAACCTCATCTTCGTGAAGACACTGGATAAAATGGGAATTCCTCGGAGCAAGATAAAAGTTGGAGCTGAGCCATTTCATGGCATAACTTGTCGGGACCGGATATGCAAATCCGAAACGCTCTGTGTATACTGCACTAGTACAGGATCACGCTAGTGCACACAGTGAAAACATAGATGACATATCATTCCATACATAGAAATAACTAAGAAGAAGCAAATTATTCTTGAATAAAGCAAACGACCTTATGGTCAAGGTTCATACACCAATGCCTATTGGCTTAAGAAACGAGTGAAACTGTTGCAGCGGAAACATAATAACTTAGGCCATTCGACATGCCACAGGCAATCGTCTGGGAAACGCCTTCCTAGTCCACGTAGTCTTCATAGTAATCCTCCTCTTGATATTCATTCCCTGGTCCCTCCTCAGCAACTGAACAACAGGGGCATAAAGCCGTGAGTACAAAACGTACTCAACAAGCCGTAGGGAAATGATGCAATATATTCATGCACGGCTTGACAAATGATAGTCATATGGTTCATTTGCAGAAAGCAATAACTTGAATTTAAATACAATAAATAGATTGAAGGCAGATTGATAAAACAATAATAAATAACTGGTAAATCAATGGTAGACAGCATGAACAGAATGGCGAGGCATCACCCTACATCATTCGAAACAAGTATCAACCACACATTTCAATAGTATAGCTTGAGACAACAAGAACAACAGTGAACTCCCCGTTCACAATCCAACAATTCCACATTTCATGAAACACTCTATACCCCGTGTGGAATCCCCGGGCTTGTCCATGACCGCGGACACGGCTATTCGAATAGTTTTATACTCTGCAGAGGTTGTACAGCTTTACCCACAAGACATGAACATCTCTTGGTGCAATCGATATTTACACACTTCCTTTGGTGTGTCGCAGAGATATCATGACAAAGCTTTTACAATGCACGTCCAAACTCGGTACTGCCCTATAAGGTTTCACCCCTCAGGGGCCCCTCTCGAGCCATGTGAATTTACCCGTCCATCCTGGAACCCACACATCCAGTTAGCAGAACTCAAGAGTAAACAATGCAAATTAATCAGCTAGATCTGTCCCATATCAGACTTGTGGTTGCACGGTTAGGCCCAGTTCAATGGCGCACAAGATTAAGTGCTTAAGTTGTCTCAGGCAAGACAGCCACATCCCAATGTGCTAGACAGCACCGCCTTTACTGCACGATCACTTGCCCGAGGGAAAACATTTTGTTCAACCAAGACCAATGGCATCCCTTGCCATGGTACAACAAGATTTACAACAGTGGTCAACAGCCACAATTCAATATCGCCTTAAGTCAAGATTAACGTTAGTTCACAGGTTATATGAATCCCATCGGACAACTAAGCATGGCTAACCATAGCTATGATAACCCCATGTTGGTACTATGATTATGTCCAACTAACAATGTCCCAACCTAAGGTTAACAATGGTATATGGCATTTCAATAATCAAGGTGGCATAATGTCAATCAGGTGAATAACTACTCCCAAAACTAAGCATTGATACTCAAATAGCATGCAATTGTATAAAACAAAGTACTTTTGCAAACATGGGTGCAATATGACCAAAGGCTACGACTTGCCTTGCTGATCAAGCACTAAATTTTGGTCTTCAAAGTTTCCGTTCGCTTCTTCAGAGTTTGCGTCTACCGGAAAATAAAGCAATGTAACCAAATAAATACAAAACAGAGAACCAAACAAGCTCAAAACTAAATATAAATGCCTTTGGAAGGTAGAGCTCGATTTTACAAAAATTTAGAAATTTGAATCGCTCCAATCGGAGTTCGGACGAAGGAGAACGGGCCTCCAAAAGATTTAATTCAAAGAAAATCCCTAGGGTGACACGTGGCAACATGCTATTGGCTGGAATTTTTGGATTTTCGGAAAACCAGAAAAGATAAAAAGAATGACGATACAGGTGGGACCCACAAGTCAGTGGCACGGTTCACGGTGGACTAGGATGACCAAGGGGACAATTGGGATGACGTGGCAGACCAGATGACGTGGACGCCATGCGTGCAGCTAGGGCTTACGTGGCGCCGATGTGGCAGCCACGCGAAGGCTACAAGGCGGCTGACGCAGTGGCTGATGGGGCAAGGTCACGAGTGGCCACACGGCACTCATCCAATGGCGGCTCTAGATCGGATGGCGAATACGAGTAGACGCAGCGCACACGATGTGGCACAATCTGGACCGTCGGCGAACGATCGGACGGCTGAGAGCGAGATGTGGTGCTCACCGGTGAGTGGCGGCGCTTTCCGCCAGAGCCGAGGATGATGACACCGAAGACAGCGGAGGATGGCCGGATCGGGTGTGAGACACTGCGGATCCAAGAGAGGGCGGCGCGACGAGTTCACCCATGCCAACGGCGATGGCGGAGGACGACCGGAGTTGAAGAAAACGATGGAGGAAGGTGCTTCGGTTCGCGGCGTGGTTCGGCGTGCTCACGCGGCGCAACGGAGGGGTCTCGGGCGTCACGGAAAGGGTCGGCAGGTGCGGCGTCAAACGGCGGTCCTCAGAGGGAGTGCGACGCCTTAAATAGGAGTCTTGGGAGGCGGAACGGCACGGACGCCGAAACGGCGACGCGGCTGTGAATAGGAACAGGCGGCGGTGCTCGGGTTCGCGAGGTGGCACGCGGCACGCAACGTGGATGCAATCCGTGGGACGCGTGGCGGCGTGACGGACGGATTGCTTGTGGCCATCAAGGGCGAAGGCAAAGGAAGCGGCCGACGGCATTGAGGGCTAGGCCGGGGAATGAACAAGAATGGGCCACGCGGAAAAGATTCAGCCCAAGAGATTTTCCAATTAAAATACATTTTTTGAATTAAATAATTTCCAGAAATTCCAGCAAAAGCAAACAAATTCAAATAAATACCAAATAAATTCAGAAAAAATCTCTAAAAATATAGAAAAATTCCTTGGAGCACAAGGAACCCAATAAAAACTTGAAACCTTTAATTTCATGCATTGGTTAATCAAATTAAATCTTCTAATTATTAGAAAATTCAGTTTAAGCTTTGATTAATTCGAGAAAAAGGCAAATGGTTCACTTTTGATTTTAAACATTCCAAAACTCCAAATTTTAGGATGTTACAAACCTCCCCCCTTAAATGGAATCTCGACCCCAAGATTCAGACTGGCTAGAGAATAGGTGGGGAAACTCAGACTTCAGATCCTCTTCTCGCTCCCAAGTGGCTTCCTCTTCTAAATGATTGCTCCATTCGACTTTGCAAAAATGGATGATCTTGCTTCTCGTGATGCGCTCTGCAACATCCAAAATCTTCACTGGCTGCTCCTTGTAAGTGAGATCCTCTTGCAAATCGATGGCTTCCAACGGCATCTGTTCTTCTAGCACTCGCAGGCACTTCTTCAATTGCGACACGTGGAACACATCATGGATTCCAGTGAAAGACTGAGGCAACTTCGATCTTGTAAGCAACTTCTCCTCTTCTTTCCAAGACTTTGAATGGTCCAACATATCTAGGGGCAAGCTTTCCTTTTACTTGAAATCGCTTAACTCATTTGAGAGGGGTGACTCTAAGATACACATAATCATTGGGCTCGAAACTCAAATCTCGGCGATGATTATCTGTATAACTCTTCTGTCTACTTTGAGCTATCTTTAACTTGTCTCTGATTAACTACACTTGCTCTTCAGCTTCTTGTAGTATGGCAGGACCAAATAACTGTCTTTCTCCAGTCTCCTTCCAATTGAGAGGGGTTCTGCACTTTCTTCCATATAAGGCTTCAAAAGGAGACATTTGCAGGCTGGCTTGATAGCTATTGTTGTAGGAAAATTCTGCATAGGGCAAACACTTGTCCCACTTAACACCATAGGTCAAGGCACAGGCTCTTAACATATCCTCAAGAATCTGATTCACTCGCTCTGTCTGTCCATCGGTTTAAGGGTGATAAGCAGTACTGAACCGGAGATGAGTTCCCATCGCTTCATGCAAACTCTGCCAAAAACGAGAAGTAAATTGGGTTCCTCTATCGGAGACAATCTTCTTAGGCACTCCGTGAAGACTGACAATCCTTGACATATATAATTCTGCTAATTTATCTCCGGTGTAGGTAGTCTTAACTGGAATAAAGTGAGCTACCTTAGTCAATCGATCCACTATTACCCAGATTGAATCATAACCTGCTTGGGTCTTAGGAAGTCCGGTAATAAAATCCATACCAATTTCTTCCCATTTCCACTCTGGAATCTTCAATGGCTGGAGCAATTCTGCTGGTCTCTGATGCTCGACTTTGACCTTCTGGCAGACATCACAAAGAGCAACATATTCTGCAATCTCACGCTTCATACTAGGCCACCAATACCTTTCCTTGAGATCCTGATACATCTTGGTACTTCCAGGGTGAACAGAGTACAAAGTCTCATGCGCTTCTTTGAGTAATAGTTCTTTAAGCTCTTTCTGATCGGGTACACAAATGCGACTCTCATACCAGACGGTACCTTTTTCATCCTCGGTGAAACCTGGGGCTTTTCCTTTCTTCATATTACTCTTGATCTCTTTGAAATCAGCATCATCAACTTGGGCTTCTCGAATATGATCTTCCAATTTTGGACGCACTTCCAAAGTAGCCAAGTATCCTTCTTGAACCACTTCCAGACTGAGCTTCTAAAATTCCTCATAAAGAGCTGGCTAACTTTCCTTAATCATCGAGGTATTGCAGTAACTCTTTCTACTCAAAGCATCAGCTACAACATTGGCTTTGCCTGAATGATAATGAATACCAATGTCATAATCCTTGATCAACTCTAACCATCTTCTTTGCCTTATATTGATATCAGATTGGGTAAAAATGTACTTTAGGCTCTTGTGATCCGTATAAACCTACAGCGATTACCGATGAGATAATGGCGCCAAATCTTTAAAGCATGCACTACGACAGCTAATTCCAAATCATGAGTTGGGTAGTTGACTTCATGTGGCCTTAATTGACATGAAGCATATGCCACAACCTTCTTTTCTTGCATCAGCACACAATTGAGTCCTTGTCGGGATGCATCACAGAAAATCTCAAAATTCTTCCTGATATCTGGCAAAATAAGCACTGGGGCAGTCGTCAAACACTTCTTTAGCTCTTGAAAACTTCGCTCACACTCTGATGTCCAAGCAAATTTCTTCTCCTTTTTCAAAAGCTGAGTGAGCGGTCTAGCTTTTCTGGAAAAACCTTCTATGAAACGGCGATAATATCCCGCCATTCCAAGGAAACTTCTGACTTGGGTTACCGTCTTGGGCGACTCCCAATTGAGCACGTCTCGCACTTTACCAGGGTCAACATCGACTCCTTCCGCTGATATGACATGACCTAGGAAAGCAACTTCTTTCATCCAGAACTCACATTTACTGAACTTGGCATAGAGTTGATGTTCTCTTAGCTTTGTCAATACTTTCCGCAAGTGATCCTCATGTTCTTCCTCACTCTTGGAGTAGACCAGAATGTCATCAATAAAGATAACGACAAACTTGTCTAGATATTCCATAAATACTTTATTCATCAGGGTCATGAAATAGGCAGGGGCATTGGTCAAACCAAAAGACATCACTGTATACTCATATTATCCAAACCGAGTCACGAAAGCTGTTTTGGGGATATCATCTTTACGAATTTTCATCTGATGGTAACCTGACCTCAAGTCAATTTTTGAGAACACTCCTGCTCCTTGAAGCTGGTCAAACAAATCATCAATTCTTGGCAGAGGGTACTTATTCTTGATGGTGACTTCATTGAGTGCACGATAATCCACACACATCCTCTGAGTTCCATCCTTCTTTTCAACTAGAAGAACTGGGGCTCCCCATGGTGAAGAACTCGGTCTAACAAAACCTTGATCTTGCAGCTCTTTAATCTGCCTCTTCACTTCGGCTAACTCATTAGTAGGCATCTTGTACGGTCTCTTGCAAATGGGTGGCGTTCCAAGAACTAGCTCAATCAAGAACTCTATATCTCTATCTAGTGGCATACCAGGCAACTCATCTGGAAACACATCAGGAAAATCTCTGGCAATTGGCACATCTTCCAATTTTATTCCTTTGGCACTACAAACTTTTATCCCCTCGGTTTGATCTGCGACAGCTTGAAATTTTAACTTAGTTCCATCTGAACTGGTTAAGGTGATCTCTCTATTTCCACAATCCAAAACTACTTGGTTCTTGGATAGCCAATCCATTCCTAGGATCACATCTAGGGACTTGGTGTCTAGACAATGAGGTTGGCTAGGAATTCTACCCCTTCGATTAATATCTTAACTTCGGGGCAGCCTTGGTTCGTATTCAAATCTGAACCAAGTGATTGCCCCAATAAAACAGTTTTCAAAGGCCTTGTTTTTAACTGATGATTTGCAGCAAAACTTCGCGAAACAAATGAATGCTAGCTCTAGAATCAAACAAAACCGTGGCAGATGCTGAGTTGACTAGGGCTTACCTAGGATGACGTCTTGTGCAGCCTGAGCATCCTCAGTGGTGACATGATTCACACGACCTCTTCCAATAGGCGGTGGAGTCCTAGTAGCCTGATTTGTAGTCTGAGATGCTCCACGTCCTGCTCCTAGTGCGGGGGTCCTGGCTGGTGTCGATCCTAGGTTGAAACAAATTGGCATCACAGTTTGCTTCCTGGGGCAACTATTTGCATAATGACCACGCTCATTGCAGTTGAAACAAGTGACTCTTGCAGCTAGATTACTGGTCCTCTGTGGTGGATTGCTGTTGGTACTAAAGTTGGGGTTGCCTGAAGGAGCTGGGCGAGGCATTGGTGCAGGTGTCCTGAATGCCGATGGAGGAGTGAAACGAGCAGGCTGCTGAGCATTGGTCGTAGCTCTCTGCGGATGATTCTGATGAGCTCAATGCTGCATCATTTTCCTCTTGTGGGATTCCTCTAATTCACGACGAGATTCTTCAATGAGCATAGCTTTGTCCACCAAGTGCTGGAAATCTGCATAGTCATTGCCAACAACTTGCACCTTTAATCCTGGGTTGAGCCCACGCTTAAACTTCTTCTGGCGTGCATCATCTGTAGCTACATCTTTTGGAGCATAGCGAGTGAGTTGAGTGAACTTATTGAGGTATTCACTCACTGACATCCCTTCTTGCTTGAGCTCCCTGAACTCATTCTTCTTCATCTCCACCTTTCCATCAGGGATGTGGGAGTGGCGAAAAGCAGCAGAAAATTCTTCCCAAGTGATGGTCTGAGGGTTGTCATGGGCTGCAATGTAGTTCTCCCACCATTCAGCGGCGGTGCCCACCAACTGATGAGCGGCATAAAGAACCTTCTCATGATCTGTACACTGAGCAATGGCAAGCTTCTTCTCAATAGAGTGAATCCAATCATCTGCGTCCAAGGGTTCTGAAGAGTTGGAGAAGGTAGGTGGATGAGTCCTCATAAATTCTGCCATCTTAGACTGTGGACGAGCCTGGGGAGGTGCAGCTGCAGCTTGATTTTGCTGGTTTAACAAGTTGGATAGAGCAACTGCAGTCTGGTTCTGTTGATTCATCATGTTGTTCATATTCTGCATCATTGTATTCATGAGTTGGGTCTGGGCTGCTAGAAAATGTCCCATGTTCTAATCTGACACTGCAGGAGGTGGCGACGGTGGGTTGGCACTAGCACTGGCTTTAGCATTAGCATCCACTAGCGAACTGCGACCGGCTCCAGAGCGAGTGTCAACCATCTGCGATGCAGCACAAGGGTTTAATAGGTAAGAGGGAAAAGCAATAGACAAGTGGTAAGGTCATCTAGGGAAGAAGGTAATACCCAAGAACAAAAGCCAACCAAGGACATAGCCCAAAAAGCTACAAAATAAAAATGCAATAAAAGCTTCCAACTAAGGTATGGTTGTAACACTATGCTTGAGGCAAGTGTACAACATACCCGGAACATCAGCAATGAAAATCCTAGTATACGCAGACTAAACGTAGCTAAACTGAAAAGAAATAGAATACTCCAACCCACGGAGCACCTTAACCTTTCTTATATGGTAGTCTTCTCGGACATACTCTTCGACAGCTTGATCAATGTCTCCTTTGGTTTGATTCCTTGCAAATGCCTTGGGGTTTGAGAAATTTCATGAGATAAGGTCCATTTAAATTTCAAAGCAATGTTTCAGCAAAAATGAGGAATAAGAACCTAGGAATAAGATGAGAAGAGACAAACTATTAAATATCAATTTGTTCGTTTGATTTAGAAAATAATTTGAAAACCATGCTAACTAAAATAGCGACCTACAGTCGATATGGCTCTGACACTATCTCTGTCGGGACCCGAATATGCAAATCCGAAACCCTCTGTGTATACTGCACTAGTCCAGGATCACGCTAGTGCACACAGTGCAAACATAGATGACATATCATTCCATGCATCGAAATAACTAAGAAGAAACAAATTATTATTGAATAAAGCAAACGACCTTATGGTCAAGGTTCATACACCAATGCCTCTTGGCTTAAGAAACAAGTGAAACTACTACAGCGGAAACATAATAACTTAGGCCATTCGACATGCCACAGGCAATCGTCTGGGGAACGCCTTCCTAGTCCACGTAGTCTTCATAGTATTCCTCCTCTTGATATTCATTCCTGGTCCTTCCTCAAAGAATCGAACAACAAGGGCATAAAGCCGTGAGTACAAAACGTACTCAACAAGCCGTAGGGAAATGATGCAATATATTCATGCACGGCTTGACAAAGGATAGTCATATGGTTCATTTGCAGAAAGCAATAACTTGAATTTAAATACAATAAATAGATTGAAGGCAGATTGATAAAACAATAATAAATAACTGGTAAATCAATGGTAGACAACATGAACAGAATGGCGAGGCATCACCCTACATCATTCGAAACAAGTATCAACCACACATTTCAATAGTATAGCTTGAGACAATAAGAACAACAGCGAACTCCCCGTTCACAATCCAACAATTCCACATTTCATGAAACTCTCTATACCCCGTGTGGAATCCCCGGGCTTGTCCATGACCGCAGACACGGCTATTCGAATAGTTTTACACTCTGCAGAGATTGTACAGCTTTACCCACAAGACATGAACATCTCTTGGTGTAATCGATATTAACACACTTCCTTTGGTGTGTCGCAGAGATATCATGACAAAGCCTTTACAATGCACGTCCAAACTCGGTACTGCCCTCTAAGGTTTGATCGCTCGGGGCCCCCTCTTGATACATGTGAATCTACCCATCCATCCCGGAACCCACACATCCAGTTGGCAGTACTCAAGAGTAAACAACGCAAATTAATCAGCTAGGTCTGTCCCGTACCAGACTTGTGGTTGCACAGTTAGGCCTAGTTCAATGGCGCACAAGATTAAGTCCTTAAGTTGTCTCAAGCAAGACAGCCACATCCCAATATGCTAGACAACACCCCCTTTACTGCACGATCACTTGCCCGAGGGAAAACATTTCGTTCAACCAAGACCAATGGCATCCCTTGCCATGGTACAACAAGTTTTGCAACAGTGGTCAACAGCCACAATTCAATATCTCCTTAAGTCAAGATTAACGTTAGTTCACTGGTGGTATGAATCCCATCGGACAACTAAGCAAGGCTAAGCATAGCTATGATAACCCCATGTTGGTACTATGATTATGTCCAACTAACAATGTCCCAACCTAAGGTTAACAATGGTATATGGCATTTCAATAATCAAGGTGGCATAATGTCAATTAGGTGAATAACTACTCCCAAAACTATGCATTGATACTCAAATAGCATGCAATTGTATAAAACAAAGTACTTTTGCAAACATGGGTGCAATATGATCAAAGGCTACGACTTGCCTTGCTGATCAAGCGCTGAATCTTGGTCTTCGAAGTTTCCGTTCGCTCCTTCAGAGTTCGCGTCTACCGGAAAATAAAGCAATGTAACTAAATAAATACAAAATATAGAACCAAAGAAGCTCAAAACTGAAAATAAATAGCTCTAGAAGGTAGAGCTCGATTTTACAAAAATTTAGAAATTTGAATCGCTCCAATCGGAGTTTGGACGAAGGAGAACGGGCCTCCGGAAGATTTAATTCAAAGAAAATCCCTATGGTGACACGTGGCAACATGCTATTGGCTGGAATTTTCGGATTTCGGAAAACCAGAAAAGAGAAAAAGAATGACGCCGAGTCAGTGACACGGTTCACGGTGGACTAGGATCACCAAGGGGACAATTGGGATGACGTGGCGGACCAGATGACGTGGACGCCACGCGTGCAGCTAGGGCTTACGTGGCGCCGATGTGGCTGCCACGCGAAGGCTACGAGGCAGCTGACGCAGCGGCTGACGGGGCAAGTTCACGGGTGGCCACACGACACTCATCCAACGGCGGCTCTGGATCGGACGGCGAATACGAGCAAACGCAGTGCACACGACGCGGCACAATCTAGACCGTCGGCGAACGATCGGACGGCTGAGAGCGAGATGTGGTGCTCACCGATGAGTGGTGGCGCTATTCTGCCAGAGCCGAGGATGACGGCACCGAAGACGTTGGAGGATGGCCGGATCGGGTGCGAGACACTGCGGATCCGAGAGAGCGCGATGCGACGAGTTCACCCGTGCCAACGGCGATGGCGGAGGATGATCGGAGGTGAAGAAAACGGCGGCGGAAGGTGCTTTGGGTGGTGGCGTGGTTCGGCGAGCTCACGCGGCACAACGGAGGGGTCTCAAGCATCACGGAAAGGGTCGGCAGGTGCGGCGTCAAACGACGGTCCTCAGAGGGAGTGCGGCGCCTTAAATAGGAGTCTTGGGAGGCGGAACGGCACGGACGCCGAAACGGTGACGTGGCTGTGAATAGGAACAGGAGGCGGCGGCGTGGCATGCGACGTGGATGCAATCTGGCCGGACACGTGGCAGCGATCGGACGGCTGTTGCGCGGCGCTGCTGGCGGTACAAGGCGAGGAAGCGGGCCGACGGCGTTGAGGGCTGGGCTGGGGAATGAACAGGAATGGGCCGCGCGGAAAAGATTCGGCCCGAAGAGATTTTCCAAATAAAATACATTTTTCGAATTAAATAATTTTAAAAAATTCCAGCAAAAGCAAACAAATTCAAATAAATACCAAATAAATTTAGAAAAATATCTAAAAATACAGAAAAATTACTTGGAGCACAAGGAACCCAATAAAAACTGGAAACCTTTAATTTCATGCATTGGTTAATCAAATTAAATCTTCTAATTATTAGAAAATTCAGTTTAAGCTTTGATTAATTCGAGAAAAATGCAAATGGTTCACTTTTGATTTTAAACATTCCAAAACTCCAAATTTTGGGATGTTACATAACTCCACTCTCTTCATCGACCCCGCTGGGCCAGATTGAGTTGCTAGTCACATTCGGCACGCTGGACAATTTACGCACTGAGAGGATCCTCTTCGACGTAGCGAATTTCGAGAACGCATATAATGTGATCCTGGGCCACCCAATGCTAGCCAAATTCATGGCGGTGGTACATTACATGTACTAGACAGTCAAGATGCTGACACCAAAGGGAGTCCTCATGATCAAGGGGACCAGTGCGCAGCAGTCAGGTGCGACAAGAAAAGCCTGGAGATGGCCGAGCATCTCTGTAGATCGGTAACCAGTGCTGGCGACGAGAAAGCTAAGCGTCAGAAATCCAGAGGCAATGATCAGGCTTCCACGTCCAACAATGCTGCCAACAACCAAGTTGATGATGGCAGGAAGGGCAAGAAGACCTGTGGAGACGTCAAGGCAGTGCCCCTCGACCCAATGGAGCCATCCATGACGGTTAGGCATTGACCTCGACCCCAAATAGGCACTCGAGCTCATCACTTTCCTTCGAGTAAATCGTGACGTGTTTGCATGGCAACCATCCGACTTGCACGGATCCCCAAGGAGGTGATTGAGCATCGATTGGCTGTGGAACCAAGCGCCAAGCCCATGGTGCAGAAGCAGCACAGATTTGTAGAGGACCAAAAGCAAGCGATACAAGACGAGGTCAGCAAACTCCTGAAGGCTGGCTTCATCCGAGAGGCCCGTCACCCAACCTAGCTAGCAAATCCAGTCCTTGTAAAGAAGGCTAACGGTAAGTGGAGGATGTGCGTCGACTACACCGGCCTCAATAAGGCATGTCCTAAGGACCCTATCCCTCTCCCTCGCATCGACCAGATAGTGAACTCCACTGTAGGTTGTGAATTGCTAAGTTTTCTAGATGTCTATTCGGGGTATCACCAAATTAGCATGTTCGCGAAGGATGAAGAGAAAACCGCCTTTACTGCTCCTTTTGGTGTATTCTGTTATGTAAAAATGCCTTTTGGTTTGAAATGTGCTAGCACAATGTATCAACGCTGTATTCAAAACTGCTTGAAGTCCCAAATAGGACACAATGTAGAAGCGTACGTTGACGACATCGTAGTAAAATCAAAAACCAGGGGCACTCTAATCGGCGACCTTGATGACACATTCGACAACCTCAGGAAGTATCGGATGATATTTAACCCTGAGAAGTGCACGTTTGGCGTCCAGTCCGGCAAGTTTCTCAGTTTCCTAGTGTTCAGTCAAGGCATCAAGGCCAACCCGCATAAGATCGAGGTGGTAAATCAGATGTGCCATCCACGAACGCTAAGAGAGGTACAAAAGCTTACATGATGCATTGCTGCCCTTAGTCGATTCATCTCAAATGGATGAACAAGGGCTACCTTTCTTCAAACTGCTCAAGAAGCACGACAACTTCGAGTGGACCAAGGAGGCCGAAGAAACCTTTCAAGATCTAAAAAGGAATTTATCGTCTCCATCAATTTTGGTTTCAGCTAACAAAAAAGATGAGCTCTTTCTTTACATTGCAGCTACCCCCCAAGTAGTAAGCACAGTCTTGGTGGTCGAGTGGGATTGCCCCGAGAAAAAGACCAAGATCCAAAAGCTGGTGTATTACATGAGTGAAGTCCTACATGGCACTAAATGGCGATATCCTCAGGTACAGAAGATGATATACGCCATCTTGATGACTTCCCGAAAGTTGCGGCACTACTTCTAGGCACACAAGATCCTGGTGATGACCACGTATTCACTCAAGGATGTACTGCGCAACCGAGAGGCAACAGGGTGAATCGCACAATGGGTGGTCGAGCTCAACAAGTTCAAAGTTGATTTTGCGCCGAAGACCAGCGTCAAATCAGGAGTTCTGGCAAACTTCATCGCAGAATGGACCCACGTCGAGGAAAAAAAAGCTAGGACACTCGATGATCACTGGATGATGTTCTTCGATGGCTCACTCATGCTTCAAGGCTCGGGGGTTGGCATCGTACTTAAATCCCCGACTGATGAGGAACTTAAATATGTTATCCAACTTGATTTCCAAGCTTCGAATAACATTGCAGAATATGAGGGACTGGTCAACTAGCTTCGGATAGCCACAGCACTAGGAATCAAGTGATTACTCATGAAAGGGGACTCACAGCTAGTCATAAACCAAGTGCAGAAAGAATACTAGTGCTCGGATGACAACATGGCAGCGTACTTGAACGAGGTCTGTAAGCTGGAGCACAAGTTAGAAGGCCTCGAGGTAAGATACATGTGGCAAAGTGATAATGCTATTGCTGACGAACTTGCCAGGCTCGCTTCGTCCCGTTCACCTGCACCCTTGGGAGTCTTCGTTCAAAAACTCCCCAAACCATCTGTCTCCTCTCCGTGAGAAGCAGATGCTGCCCAACTCAACCAGCAGCCTGGTCGAGTCAGCGAGGCAGAACTTGTAGACACGAAAGTTGCATTACTCGAACACGAGGCGACCTGGATGACACCATTCTGGGCCTATCTCGAAGGTCGAGAGATCCCTGACGATGATGCCTCATCCAAGAAAATTGCACGTAAGTCCAAGCTATACGCATTGGTAGACGGCAAGCTCTATCGAAAAGGGAGTAACGAAATCTTGATGAAGTGCATCACTCAAAAAGAGGGCAATAAAATATTGCTCGATGTTCATAGAGGCATCCGTGGCAACCATGTATCCTATCGCACTCTAGTTGGAAAGATTTTCCGGCAAGGGTTCTATTAGCCAACTGCCCTCCAGGACGCTGGCGAGCTAGTGAAAAAGTGCGAAAGCTACCAATTCTACGGTAAGAAAACCACCCGACCAGCCCAAGCCCTACAAACTATTCCTGTCTTGGCCCTTCTCTATCTGGGGTTTGGACATCTTGGGACCATTCCCGAGAGCCCAAGGAGGTTATAAGTTCCTGTTCGTGGCAATTGACACGTTCACCAAGTGGATCAAGGCCGAGCCCGTCAGGAACATCACCTCAGAAGCAGCCAAGAGGTTCATGAGGAGCATTATTACTCGATTTGGCATCCTGAATCGAGTAATTACTAATAACGGTAGCCCGTTCAAAAGCAGTGCTTTTACAGTCTTCTGCAAAGAACTAGAAATCAAACTCTACTTTGCCTCCGTAGCTCATCCTCAGAGTAACGGTCAGGTTGAGCATGCTAATGGCATGATCTTGCAGGGAATTAAGACCCACGTATTTGATAGGCTAAAAGCTTACTCGACTCAATGGGAAAAAGAACTTCCCTCAGTGCTATGAGCCATTCGAACATTGACTAGTTGAGCCACCGGTGAGACTCCATTTTTCTTGGTCTACGGAGCAGAATTAGTGCTCTCGACTAAATTAAGTTCAAATCACCTCGAGTGGAGAACTACTCTAAAAAGGAACAAGAGCAAGAATAAGCAAGTGACATAAATCTACTTGAAGAGTACAGAGATCGAGCGTCCATTCGAGCAGCTAAGTATCAATAGGCCTTGCGAAGGTACCACAGCGCAAAAATCTAAGAGAACTCGATGTTGGGGATTTAGTACTACAAAAGGTACAGTAGCAAGATAATAATCGCAACAAATTATCGCCCAAGTGGGAAGGTCCCTACGTTATGGTCGAGGCTACTCAGCTAGGATCGGTGCAGCTATCTACAATAGATGGCTTGATCCTTTGAGAACTCGTGGAACATCGATCAGTTAAGGAAATTCCATACGTGAAAGAAAGAAAAACGTCGCATAGACAAAGATCAAACAGAACAGAAGACACTAGGTAAGTAAGTGTCGTTTTATTTACAGTACTAACAAAAAGTTCCTATTACATTTTACAAAATGGTACGGCGACCTCGCTGGTGTGGGCTGGAAGAGGAAGCGAGCGGGTGTCGACCAATTGGTGGGAACAGACCCACCCCCTGTGCCACCAAATGCCCACGACCACCATCGTGATAGGTTGGATGGCGAGCATGCACCGGACTGATGAAGCTGGTTTGAGCTTCACATCCGCCGCTGGTGCTGGTGGCCTTGCCTTTTTCTCCTCTGGTGTTGGAGGAGGTGGTGACCCTCGCAGAGGAATCGGAGGCCGCATGGTCTTGTGGGGAAGCGATGCGCAGCCTGGTCGTCACCTCCTCTTCTTCTTCGGGCCACACCTCCCTCTCGATGGTCTTCCAGTCGATCTTCTCCTCCTCCTCCTTAGGCCAAACCTCTTTCTCGACTGCATCCCAGTCGATCTCATCATGCCCGTCCTCGGAAAGGATGATGACGATGGGCGGCAAGGGCCCCGTGGCTGGAGGATCAGGAGAGATCCCAAGGGAAACCTCCCGAGCAGGAGGCCCTTCGAGGATCTCCAAAGAGGGAGAAGGAGGCGATGCAGAGGCCATGAAGGTGTTTCGCAAAAGATGAAGATATTACAAGATCAAAGCAAGAAGAAGGTGATGCCAAGTAACCGCAATCTCCCACCGATTTATAGGCCAGGGAGTGAGTCTGGCTAGACATCGTGAAACAATGGGAGTCCGTGTCAGTTTTGGTTTACGAGGCATTCCTCTGTATCCTTGCATAAATGCGGAAGATGAAGAGACTCCAAGTGATGATGGGCCATGCGAAGACCAAAGGACACGATAGTTGTAGCAGTCATCAGTAATTAAAGCAGCGCTAAGCCTTATCGGTGCCTACAGCCAAAGGATGCTGGACGTGACGCTTACGCCCAACTATCTCCTTGATGGCATAATCGAGCAGAAAGCCAGGGGCCACGCCATGTTCTCGCTAAGTATGAAACTCCACCAAGTACGCCCGGGGGCTCGACCACCGAGGCGTATGGTTGAGGGTTATTTTTTGAAAACATTTATGTCTGCTCGTTGCAACCAACTATCGAGTAAGAGGTCGAAGATTGGCGTTGCTCAAGCCCTCACCTCTGCTTAGCCCCGTCCTCAATTCGAGACACTCATCGAGTAAGGGACCAGGAGTAATGCAGATGCGCAAGACCACTCCACAGACACCTCGATCCAACTATCGAGTAGAGGCCGACCCGCTATGTTGTTGGGTTTTAGCTCAGCCCATGTATGGTTGTGTGAATTACTCTCAGTCCTTGATAAGGTTCCTTTTAGAAGAAGTGAGTTATCCAAGGGTGGAGTTTGATCCAAGTGTAGTATAAATAAAGAGGTAGGGGTTGCCTTCCTCTCTTGAAGGTTTAAGAGGAAGAGGGGTACGTGTCTCTACCTTGAAGGTTTTTGAGCTTTTGTGCACCTCTGAGTTTTACGCACTTTGTTGTAAGGTTTTGTATACCTGCCTTCCAGAAATGAAAACTGCCTTCCTCGAGTCTGGATTTATTTTAGACATTTATATTCTATCTCAAATTCAGTCCTTAATTTTAGTATTTTAAATTCTTGCAATTTAAATTCCGCAGGTTTGGATTTGCCTCCTCTCCTTCTAAATGCTTGTGATTGGAATCCACTACCCTGGTTTGAACCAAGGTTAGAACCAAGTCTTAGAGAAGGGTTCCTTAGTTTCTTTATGCTCTGTTGAGCTTTGCCCACCAAGGAGTGTGGCTTTGTAACCATCCCTCTCTAATCAATCAAGATCCAAGTTCATCTATGTTATGAAATTTCTTTAGTTTTTGCATTTTTACTTGGTTCTTTTATGCAACTTTAGCGTTGCTTCACTTCCTTCTACTTGCTTGTGCTTCCTGTGCTAAGAATGTATGATTGATGGATGAATCTTCTTTAGATCATATCCCATTCCACTACTACAGAACCGACCTTTGATACCAGCCCATCGGTCTTTGGTTAGGCTACAACCCGGACCGATAGTTACAACATCCTGTTCAACGGCAACGAAGTGCGGGCGTGCTCAAGATCGTTTCAAGGCACCGACGATCTCGATGATCTAACATCGATGCAGTTCATGTCACGAACCGTACTATTTAGCGGGCTCAATAGCACGGTTGGTGACCACGAACCTTGATGTTAGATCATCGATGACTGGTCGGTGCTTCCAACCGCTACTATGTCTACTAGGTTCCAATTTAAACTCCTTCGTCCTCCCGCTCTCTGCCCGACCAAGAACAATTCAGTGCGCAAGAACAGAGGAGCTTCGGCCAAGAGCTTTAGGGAGGGGAGGTGCTGCCCAAATTTCCAAATCTTGGTCATTTTACTTGAAACCAAGGTAACAAAGGTTAGTAACATCATTCCTCACTACATTTGGTGTTAAATAGAGCCTCTTCTTTGCTTGAAATATGAAGAAATTTTGATCTTTTTTCCCATGATCGATGAAAGATTATGAATGTAGAGATCTAGCTCGATATTTTCAAGTAGGTTGCAAAAACTTATTGTGTAAGCTTGGAATATGCTTGGATTATAATGTAGCTCTCATTGAAGGTGTGGATCTAGCTCAAATTTATGTTTTGGTTCCATCGATCGATGAAGAATTTTGAATCTAGACTCTGATGGACCAATTCTTTTTGTAGGTTGCAAAAACTTGTTGTGTAAGTTTAGATTTTGCTTGGATTATGATGTAGCTCGAATTGAAGGTGTGGATCTAGCTAATATTTAGGTTTTGGTTCCATCGATCGATGAAGAATTTTGAATCTAGATTATGATTGACCAATTCTTTTAGTAGGTTGCAAAAACTTGTCGATTATGAATACTGGAGCAAATAATCATTTTAGAGAAAAATATGTAATGAAATATAGTCCTTTTAAAAACATGTAATGAAATAAAGTCGTTTTAAAAATATAGCTGTCTTAAAAATAACAATTTCTATAGAAAAATATGTGATGAAATATTGTCATTTTAAAAATATTACCTTTTTAAAGAAATTTCACCTAAAATTAAATTTATCAACCTAAAATTTTAAACAATTTTTAAATAAAGAAAATATTAGTTTAATTTGGATTTTAGGAAATGTCCAATAATTCATTATCGGAAAATGAGCTAACAGTTACCTTGATGTAACATAATGTAGATGGACCGGCGATGGATGTACATGGATCGACGTCACGGGAGTTCTTCTGAGGTTTGCAAGATTTTCTTTGTGCGGCCGATACATACGCAACGTCAGGCTACATATGTTGTCCATGCATAGATTGCAAGAATGAGGAGTGGCCAAAATCTAGCCACCTTCACTTCCATTTGCTCACAAGAGGTTTCATGTCAAACTATACCTGTTGGACCAAGCATGGTGAAGAAGAGATTATACAGGAAGACGGTGAAGAAGAAGAGGCGGACAACAATATCCCGGATGCTGGCCAACATGGTTCTTTCGAAGATACATTGGGGGAGTTTGGTGATGATGATCTAGACCAGATGCTGCTTGATAGAGAGGGAGAATACATCGATGAAAGGCATTACGAAAAGTTCCAGCGGCTATGGGAGGACCACGGAACACTGTTGTAGCCAAACTGCCGACAGGGCCATAAAAAGTTGCGTACCACACTAGAACTGATGCAATGAAAGGCGACCCATGGATTGTCTGATAAGGAATTCGACAAGTTGTTATGCCTCATAAAGAAGTTACCTCCAGAGGGGAACACGCTGCCCGAAACTACGTACGATGCCAAACAAGTTGTCTGCCCTTTGGGGTTGGAGGTACAGAAGATACATGCATGTTGTAACGATTGTATCCTTTATCGCAACGAGTACGAAGATTTGGAAGCTTGTCCGGTGTGCAAAACTTCGCGATATAAGACCAGGCGTGATGACCCAGGTGAGGTAGAGGGGTAGCATAAGAAGAAGATACCCCCTGCTAAGGCGGTATGGTATTTCCCTGTAATCCCCAGGTTGAAGTGTTTATTTGTGAATAAAGCGCATGCCCAGATGATGCTACCGCACAAAGAAGACCGTATGGGGCGATGGAAGGCTAAGGCACCTGGCGATGGCTCCAAAGGAGGAAAGTCGATAGAACATACCCGGACTTTCTTTGAGGATGCAAGGAACATAAGGTTTAGGTTGAGTACGGATGGGATGAACCCGTTCGGCGAGATAGCGGCGATCCAAACACTTGGCCCGTGACTCTATGTATATATAACCTTCCTCCTTGGTACGTGTATGAAGCGGAAGTACATTATGATGCCATTGCTTATCCAAGGCTGAAGCAACACAAACGACATCGATGTGTACATCAAACCATTGGTTGAAGATCTCACGACATCAGAGAACGATGGTGTACGGTATGGGATGAGTACAAAAGAGAGCACTTCACTCTATGTGCATTGCTATTCGTAACCATCAACGATCGCTCTGCACTTGGTAACTGTCGGGCCTATCTATCAAAAGATATAAAGCCGCATCCATTGCTTAGAGGATACGGATAGCAAGTACCTAAAAACTCTCAAAAGGTTGTGTACATGGGCCACCGTAGGTTCCTCCATATGAAGGACTCACATGAGGAAGGGTGAGAATTTTGATGGGACGAGAAGAGAACGTAAGAAGCCCTCGTGCATCGCAGTTGAGACGCTTGTATTTTCTTTGGTAAAGGATCTGAAAGTAGTATTTAGAAAAGGTCCCGTAGCAAACCCGTCCCGATGAACAAGGTCACACGAAGCCCATTTGGAAGAAGAAGTCAATATTTTGGGACTTACCTTCTTCGAAAGACTTAGAGGTCCTCCACTCATTTGGACTTCATGCATATCATGAAGAATGTCTCATGAACTCGCTAGGGCTTCCTAGATATGTACGGCAAATCAAAAGATACACTTCAAGCACGAAAGGACCTACAGCTTTTGGGACTCAAGAACGACCTACATCCAGAAAAGAGAGAGAAAGGACAGCATTACCTCCACCCCGCGAGCTACACTCTGAGCAAGGAAGATAAAAAAATATAATTAAGTTCTTGAACAGTGTGAAAGTCCCTTCTGGATACTCTTCGAACATAAGGAGACTCATAAACACGAAAGGGAATAAAATCGTACACCTAAAATCCCATGATTGTCACGTGTTGATGACACAGTTGCTCCCAGTGGCGGTGCGAGGTATTCTGCCGGACTGGGTACGAGGGACAATCATAAAGTTGTGTTCGTTCTTTAATACGGTGTCGTAGAAGGTCATTGAGCCGAATAAGGTATCTAATCTGCAGGATGACATGGTCGATAGTTTGGTTAGCCTTGAGATGATCTTCCCTCCGTCCTTCTTTGATATTATGGTCCATCTCATGGTCCACATTGTTAAAGAGATAGAAATTCTCGGACCCGTGTTCCTTCACAATATGTTCCCTTTCGAGAGGTACATGGGTGTCCTAAAGAAGTATGTTCAGAATCGGTCTCGCCTCAAGGTCAGATTATGCGGTGTTAGCCTGAATGAGGTGATTGAGTTTTGTGTTAATTACATTGATGATCTGAATCCGATTGGAGTCCCTGTATCATGCCATGAGGGGAGGCTATGGGGAAAAGGGACTCTTGGGAGAAAAGAATCCTATAGCGACGATCTACTTTCATTTAAACAAGCATATTTCATGGTATTGAAACAAGCAACTGTAGTGGCTTCGCATATCTATGATCATGAGATGAATCTACGGGACCAATATGCACAGAAGTCAGATAAGTGGATCGCAGTCGAGCAAATGTGTGAAATCATGTGCTGAAAAATTGGTTGAATAGTGAAATTGGCATTGCAAAGTGGTTGCGATCATGGCATGTGTTGTGCATGTGCATATGCTGTTTGGGATTTGTTTGATATGCTAGTGATAGCATGATGATGGTTTTGCTTGATGCAACGCACTCGTGTGAGTGGTTGCATGGATTGATTTTGAGTCAAGTCGCGCACTTGTGCTCGGATTTAATTGATATGCTGGTTATAGCATGATGTTGGTTTTGCTTGATGCAATGCACTCGTGTGAGTGGTTGCATGGATTGACCTTGAGTCAAATCGTGGACCTGTGCTTGGAATTGTTTCTTGTTTATTCCTGTACAGGTGTTGCTCGAGGGCGAACGTGGTCGATGATGGGACCGGAACTAGGTTCATGGAGGAACTGAGGTTCGGGACTAGGTTCAGGGAGGAATCGAGGTCTTGGTGGTCAAGGATGTCATGCGGGACGTTCGGGCTAGAGAACATGCACATGGAGGCTGGTTAGTCACGTGAGTATGGCATGTGGGCTGTACATGCGTGCAAGAGTTGTTTTTGGCCATGTTGGGCCAGGTTGAGATGTATACGAATTCTTTCCATGTGGGAAGTGGAGTTGTATTCAATCTCTTTATGTTTGCTCTGTATAAATAGGGGGAGGTGTCTCCTGTTTATGTAGAGAGCCAGGTTTTAGTGTTTGTACTCTTTTGTTTTGGAGTACTGTATCCAGATAAATAAAATCCTTCTTGCAAATCCGAGTGTCCTGTGCATTGCGGCGTGAAGAAGAAAATCCTTGCAACTAGAAGTTTTTAGCGCTTGATCTTTATTTTATTGCAGCATAGTTGAAGCCAGCAAAGGAGTCAGGCAACTCGAACAATTTGAAGAGCTCTCAGCACCTTGGGTTGTTTTTATTCCGGCGTAGATTGGAGCATCGACTGAAGTTTTGTCCGTCTCAGCAGTCACGAAGTTCATCACGGAGTTCGGTTCCTTGCAAAGGTATCATTTTGCAAAGGTAATATCTTACGATCTATAGATTTGATTGATTTGATTCTTATTGGATTAGATTCATAGTTGAATCTAGTTTCTACAGTAAAAATTTCATATCAATCTAACGGTGGGATCTTTAGATAATCGTGTTTGAGTATTGGTCTATTGCTGTTAGATCGCTAATTATTTTGGTCATGTTGCGAAGAACATAACTTTAGATCCATAGATCCGATCGACCTGATTCTTCTTTTGTTAGCTTTGGAATTGAATCTAGTTTCCACATTTAACATTTCATGTCAATCTAATGGTTGGATCTCTAGGAATTTCTATTTTTATGAACTAGTCATCAATCTACTCACCTATTCGCCCGACTGCTCGCCTGGTCGCCCAAACTGGTCGCCCAAGTGCCCAAACTAGTCGCTCAAGTGCTCTACTAGTCGTCCAGATAGCTA
Organism: Guadua angustifolia; assembly: GCA_036346375.1. Taxonomy (NCBI): domain Eukaryota; kingdom Viridiplantae; phylum Streptophyta; class Magnoliopsida; order Poales; family Poaceae; genus Guadua; species Guadua angustifolia. Next base: position 52,795,766 of record CM070504.1, on the reverse strand, counting down.
TACTGGTCGTCTGACTATTCTACTGGTCTCCCGAACTGGTCTACTGGTTTCCCAACTACGTAAACTGGTCTCTCAACTTGTGAACGGGTCTCCAAGCAATTTGTGTTTAAATTGGGGTGTTTAAAAAATCATCAAAAATTTGATTTTAGCTTCTGCGCAATCATTCACCCACCCTCTGATTGCTACATTAGTATATTTTGATCCTACAAGTGGTATCAGAGCAAGGTTTTTCTAATTAATCTTAACTGGTGATTAGAAACCGTAGCGATGGATAGGTATTCGACAAAACCTTGTGTTTTTTATAGTGTTGATTTTCAGTTTTGGAAAGCAAAGATGGAGGCATACATTCAAGCTCAGGGCTTTTGCAATCTGGGAGAAGGTGTACAAGCCATATCAAGTTCCTGAGAATGATCAAGTCAATGACACCAATCGAGCACATGTTGAAGCAAACAGCAAAGCACGGAATTTGATCATCCAAGGTTTGGAAAGAAGTGACTTCGATCGTGTGATCCATCTCAAGTCTGCATATGAGATATAGAAATCTCTTTGTGATTATCATGAGGGATCTAACACTATCAAAGAGGTTCGTCAAGATATATGTAAGAAAGAATATATGCAATTTGAGATGAAGCCTAGTGAGTCACTAGATGATTTCTTTGCACATTTCAATAAGATTCTTAGCAATTTACGTGCTGTTGGGGTTTTCTTTGATGAAGCTACTAATGCTAAACAACTGCTTAGTGCATTAGATATGTCTATTTGGAAGATGAAAATTACATCCATTAGAGAATAAACTGTCATGAGTGAGCTTACTGTAGATGTTCTTTTCTCTAAATTAAAAACTCATGAATTGGATGTTCTTGCCAGGAAGAATGATCATAAATCAATTGCATTGACCTCTCAATCTAGCATGTCTCAGAATAATGCTTCTTCAAGTTTTGCTTTGTCTTCCTTGTCTTCACTAACAGATGAACAGATTGAGAAATTTCCAGAAGAAGACTTGGCACTACTCTCTTCTCGTTTTAATAAAGCTTTGCAAAATGTGAGAATGAGGAAGAGAGTTGGTGGTGGCCCTCTAAGATGCTATGAGTGTGGTGATCTCAACCACATCTATTCAAATTGTCCTAAACTTGCAGGTAAAGCATCAAGGGAGGAGAAGGACAATGACAAAAGAAAAGAGAAGAAGAAGTTCTCTCCAAGTGATAGAAAGAAAAAGAGCTTCATCAACCGCAAAGTTGTCCACCGGGTCCTTTCTGCTCATGAACAAATAAATTTGAGCGATGTGGATTCGGAGTGCAATGAAGATGACACAACAGCTCAAAGTAAGCATGAATTGACAGGGTTGTGTCTCATGGCTAGAAGTGATGAAAGTTTCACTAAGGACGATCTTGACAATGACTTCAATGAGGTAGAACCTTCTTACGATGAATTAGCTATTGTTGTTGCTCGTCTTGGTAAATTGCTTGATAAACACGATAAGAAAATTAAGAAACATGATGTTTTTGTGGAATCTTTGAATGCTGAAATTGATAGACTTAAATCTTTGATTCTTGATGATGATGCTTGTAAATCATGTGACTTAATTTACACTGAGCTTACTTCACTCAGAAAAGAACATGTTTCTTTGCTTGAGCAAGTTAATGCTGAAAAGAAGGAAAATGAGAAACATGTTAAAAATGCTAGCTGTTCAACTACTGATTTGCATGATTCAACTCCATGTTCAAAATGCTCCATTCTAGAATTGAAGTTGCATGATGCAAATGCTAGGGTTTCTCAAATGACAGATGCTCTGCTCACACATGAGGTTCTTTCTTGCTCAACTTGTCGCAAGCAAAAAGGAAAAGTGGACGTTCCTTGTAAAAACTGTTTAACTCTTTCTCAAAAGGTTGATTACTTGGAAAAATCTTTAGAACGTTTCACTAAAGGAAAGAAAAACCTAAACATGATTCTGGATCAATCAAGAGTCAGCACTCATAACAAAGGTTTAGGTTTTGATTCTTATGCTCGTCATAAATCACATGCTCCCACTGTTGTTAAGGCACTTGAAAGTGAAAAATTTGAAATTGCCAATGAGCCTAAGAAAATTGTTTTTAAGTCTGTTGGTGTTTTGCCTTCTATTGTGATGAATGCAAATGTTGCTTCTGCTTCTAAAGCTAAACATCATGTTAAGTACACTTGCACTCATTGTGGTAGAGATGGACATTTAGTAGATTTTTGCTTTAGACTAGCCAACCAGCAAAAGAAAGAAAATACTAAGGCTAGGTCTAATTTCAGGTTGGCACATTTTACTCCTCATTTTGTGTCTAGGGTGATGCAAACACCTTTTGTTGCAAGAAACACGAGAAAGGGCAAATCTGATTTTGTGAACAAGCATACTCGTGTTGTGCCTACTTGTCGTGTGTCTCAGTACTGGATTCCTAAACATCTTATTTCTAACCCCAGTACTGAGGCCTCGACATTCTCTGTTTTTATGTAGGCTTCTCGCGCGAGGAAGGAGAACATTTGGCTAGTTGATTTCGGATGCTCACGCCACATGTCCGGTGATAAAAATTGGTTATCCTCCCTCACCCGTGCATCTCGTGTTGAAAGTGTTACTTTTGGAGATGCTTCTTCCACTCCTGTTGTGGCAAAAGGTACAGTAAAGGTAAATGACAAGTTTATGTTGAAGGATGTGGTTCTTGTTGAGAACTTGAAATACAACTTGCTTTCTATCTCTCAAATGATTGATGAAGATCTCGAAGTATGTTTCAAGAAAAATGAATGCAAAGTTTTAGATGCTTCAGGTGATCTTGTGTTCAAGATTTCACGCTTTGGAAGAGTATTTAAAGCTGATTTTGATGCATCACTTTCTTCTAAGCATAGGTGTCTAGTTGCCAATGTTTCTAAAGATTTGTTCTTTTGGCACCGTAGACTTGGTCATATTGGTTTTGATCATCTTACTCGTGTAAGTGGGTTAGACCTGATTCGTGGCTTGCCTAAGCTTAAGGGTGATAGCGATTTAGTATGCTCTTCTTGTAGATATGGTAAGATGACTGCAGGTTCACATCCACCTCTTACCATGGTGATGACAAACGCTCCAGGATAGCTATTACATCTTGACACGGTTGGACCTTCTCGTGTTCAATCTTTTGGAGGCAAATGGTATGTACTGGTTATTGTTGATGATTATTCTAGATACTCTTGGGTTTATTTTATGGTATCTAAAGATGAGGCTTTTAGTCATTTTAGAAGTCTTGTTACTAGATTATCTGTTGATCATCCAGGAGCACTTAGAGCTATCAGAAGTGATAATGGTACTGAGTTTAAAAATTCTTCTTTTGATCACTTTTGTGTTGAGAAAGGAATTGATCATCAATTTTCTTCTCCAAGAGTGCCTCAACAAAATGGTGTAGTTGAAAGGAAAAATAGAACTTTGGTTGAGATGGCTCGGACTATGTTGGATGAACACACACTCCTAGGAAGTTTTGGGTTGAAGCAATCTCAACTGCATGCTATGTTTCTAATAGAGTGTTTTTGAGATCGAAGTTAGGCAAAACTCCTTATGAGCTTCATTTTGGTCATAGGCCTAGTGTATCTCATTTTAGAGTTTTTGGATGCAAATGTTTTGTCTTGAAATCTGGAAATCTTGATAAATTTGAAGCTAGATCAACTGATGGTATTTTTCTTTGATATCCTGCTCATACACGTGGCTATCGTGACCTTGTTTCGGAGACTAACAAAATTGTAGGAACCTGTGAAGTTACCTTTGATGAGGCTAGCCCTGGCACTAGTCCAATTGATGCAAGTACAGAGGCATATGTTCAGGGGGAGAGTATCTTTCTTAATAATGATGATGATGATGTTGAGGATGAAGTGTTGATTCCTGTTGCACAACCAACTGTAGCACCTTTGGCATCTACCACTACATCACCTACAGCTGAGCATCCTCAAGCCATAGCATCATCTGTACATGCTGAAAATGAAGTAGGAGAAAGAGAAGTTTCTGAAGTTTCAGCTCCCTTGCAGATTCAAAGGAAACATCCACCTGAACAGATGATTGAAGATTTAAATGAGAGAATCACACGATCCAGGTTTATTGCTCCTGATTCTCATGCTCACTCTGCTTTTGTCGCTACTTTTGAACCCAAAGATATATCTCATGCATTAACTGACGAATCTTGGATCAATGCCATGCACGAGGAATTAGAGAATTTTGAGCGAAATAAAGTCTGGAAACTTGTTCCACCTCCTCCAGATTTTAATATAATTAGAACTAGATGGGTTTTCAAAAACAAACAAAGTGAGGATGGTGTTGTTGTCAGGAATAAAGCTAGATTGGTTGCTCAAGGATTTACTCAAGTTGAAGGTTTAGATTTTGATGAAACCTTTGCTCCTGTTGCTAGAATTGAAGCCATTAGAATTCTTTTAGCATTTGCTGCATCTAAAGGTTTTAGATTGTATCAAATGGATGTGAAAAGTGCTTTTCTAAATGGCTATATTAATGAGGAGTTATATGTTAAGCAACCACCTAGTTTTGAAAATCCCAAGTATCCAGATCATGTGTTCAAATTATCAAAAGCCTTGTATGGACTAAAACAAGCCCCTAGAGCATGGTATGATAGGATAAAAACCTTTTTACTTGAAAAGGGGTTTTCAATGGGAAAAGTTGACAAAACTCTCTTTTTACTCAAGCAAGGCACTGATCAACTATTCGTTCAGATTTATGTTGATGATATTATCTTTGGTGGTTCCTCTCATGTTTTAGTGTCTAAGTTTTCAGAAACCATGAGGAAGGAATTTGAGATGAGTATGATGAGTGAGTTAACTTATTTTTTGGGACTGCAAATCAAACAAACAAAAGAAGGTACTTTTGTTCATCAAAGTAAGTACAGAAAAGATTTGCTTCGCCGCTTTGGGATGGAAAACTGCAAGTCGATCATGACACCCACGGGAGGCACTTGCACACTTGATCCGGATGAAGATGGTGAGATGGTTGATCAAAAGGAGTATAGAAGCATAATAGGTTCACTGCTATATCTCACTGCATCAAGGCCGGATATTCAATTTGTTGTGTGCTTGTGTGCTCGCTTTCAAGCTTCCCCACGTGTTTCACATCGACAAGCTATCAAGCGGATTTTCAGGTATCTTCATGGTACTCAAGATTTTGGCATATGGCTTTCTGCTTCCTCATGCATTAACAAGAGCATTCTCTGATGCTAATTTTGGAGGTTGTAGAATTGATAGGAAAAGTACATCTGGTTCATGTCACTTCTTGGGTAATTCTCTTATTGCATGGTCATCTAGAAAACAATCTTCTTTGCATAATCAACTGCTGAATCTGAATATGTGGCTACTGCTAGTTGTTGTTCTCAAATTCTTTGGATAGTAGCTACACTTAAAGATTATGGGGTTAATTTGGATAGTGTTCCTCTTTTGTGTGATAACACTAGTGCAATATGCATTGCTAAGAACCCTGTGCAACATTCTAGAATAAAACACATTGAGATCAGATTTCATTTTCTTAGAGATCATGTAGAAAAGGGAAATATTGTGCTTCATCATGTGGATACTGAACATCAATTGGCAGACATTTTCACAAAACCTTTGTCTTCTTCTCGTTTTGCTTTTATTCGGGGAGAACTTGGGTTGGTTCATCCAATAGGTTATTTTTGAAGGGAAGTTTTTGTAATATTTTGTAACATGCTTTTTATTTTGTGTGTTCCTTAAATGAAAAATAATGAAAAAGTACTGAGCATTGTGTTTCATACACATATGTCATTTGAAGCCATGTTTATGTTTCAAGATCTTTGCAACTTCATGATCATGCACATATGGTGTAGTTTATGACATAACTATTTAAATGGAATGATAACTTAAATTAAATATTGTCATGGTTGAACTTTCTTGACTATCTTGATCCTACTCAAAAAGTGCTAAATATGAAAGTTAAGTGCTAAAGCTCAAAAAGTAATTGTTGATAAATGCAAGAACAAGGTTATGTACTATCGCACTTCTTCTTTACGAGACTTCTTATCATTGCACTTTGATATGAACTTGGAAGAGGTTGTGTATGACCGAAACCATGAAACCTTAAGCTTGTGATTACTTGGCATGGTTGAAAAGTAAGGCTAATGGTGCATGTAATTCTTTGCAATTGTTATTGTTGCAATCAATTAATGAATCAGTTTTTCAAGCACAAATAAAGTGCACAAAAAATTCAATGTCTTCAGGTTTTAAGATTGTTGAGAAAGGGAGATCATGCCATGCAAAAAATCGTTAATAGTACTTGATTTCTAGTTATGCTTACTCTACATTGTTTATGTGTAGATTTGAGGGTGCAAGTACTTTTGATAGCATAACTTGGTGATAAAATTGTTACATTTGTTGATGACCTATAATGCTCAGTACATGAAAAAAAGGAAAAACCAAAAATAAACAAAAAAAATTTTGTTCTCTCTTTTGTATTCTTGATGAATCCATTGTCAAAGGGGGAGAATTTTGGAGTCAAAGGTGGAGAATTTTGGACACATATTGCACATTCACACACATTTTTCTTCCTTATTTTTTCTTCTTTTTAGGGGGAGATTATTTCTTTTTTTTAGGGGAGTTTTTTTACTTTGCCTTTTGTTTTTAAAACAAAATTTCTTAAAACTTTTCTTGTGAGGTGAATGCCAATGTTCAGTTCTAAATGGTGTGCCAATGTTTTCATCAAGGGGGAGATTGTGAAATCATGTGCTGAAAAATTAGTTGAATAGTGAAATTGGCATTGCAAAGTGGTTGCGATCATGGCATGTGTTGTGCATGTGCATATGCTGTTTGGGATTTGTTTGATATGCTGGTGATAGCATGATGATGGTTTTGCTTGATGCAACGCACTCGTGTGAGTGGTTACATGGATTGATTTTGAGTCAAGTCATGCACTTGTGCTCGGATTTAATTGATATGCTGGTGATAGCATGATGTTGGTTTTGCTTGATGCAATGCACTCGTGTGAGTGGTTGCATGGATTGACCTTGAGTCAAGTCGTGGACTTGTGCTTGGAATTGTTTCTTATTTATTCATGTGCAGGTGTTGCTCGAGGGCGAACGTGGTCGATGATGGGACCGGAACTAGGTTCATGGAGGAACTGAGGTTCGGGACTAGGTTCAGGGAGGAATCGAGGTCTTGGTGGTCAAGGATGTCATGCGGGACGTTCGGGCTAGAGAACATGCATATGGAGGCTGGTTAGTCACGTGAGTATGGCATGTGGGCTGTACATGCATGCAAGAGTTGTTTTTGGCCATGTTGGGCCAGGTTGAGATGTATACGAACTCTTTCCATGTGGGAAGTAGAGTTGTATTCAATCTCTTTATGTTTGCTCTGTATAAATAGGGGGAGGTGTCTCCTGTTTATGTAGAGAGCCAGGTTTTAGGGTTTGTACTCTTTTGTTTTGGTGTACTGTATCCAGATAAATAAAATCCTTCTTGCAAATCCGAGTATCCTATGCATTGCGGCGTGAAGAAGAAAATCCTTGCAACTAGAAGTTTTTAGCACTTGATCTTTATTCTATTGCAGCATAGTTGAAGCCAGCAAAGGAGCCAGGCAACTCAAAGAATTTGAAGAGCTCTCAGCACCTTGGGTTGTTTTTAGTCCGGTGTAGATTGGAGCATCGACTGAAGTTTTGTCCGTCTCAGCAGTCACGAAGTTCATCACGGAGTTCAGTTCCTTGCAAAGGTATCATCTTGCAAAGATAATATCTTAAGATCTATAGATCCGATTGATTTGATTCTAATTGGATTAGATTTTTAATTGAATCTAGTTTCTACAGTAAAAATTTCATATCAATCTAACAGTGGGATCTTCATATAATCATGTTTGAGTTTTGGTCTATTGTTGTTAGATCGCTAATTATTTTAGTCATATTACGAAGAAAATAACTTTAGATCCGTAGATCTGATCGACCTGATTCTTCTTTTGTTAGCTTCAGAATTGAATTTGTTTTCTATGGTTAAAATTGTATGTGAATCCAATGGTTGGATCTCTAGGAATGTTTATTTTTGTGAACTAATCGTCAGTCTGCTCACCTAGTCGCCCGACTGCTCGCCTAGTCGCCCAAGTACTCTACTGGTCGCCCAAGTGCCCAAACTGGTGCCCAAGTGCTCTACTGGTCGCCCAAGTGCTCTACTAGTCACCCAGACTGCTATACTGGTCGTCTGACTGTTCTATTGGTTTCCCAACTGCGTAAACTGGTCTCTCAACTTGTGAACTGGCCTCCAAGCAATTTGAGTTTAAATTGGGGTGTTTCAAAAATCATCAAAATTTGATTTTAGCATCCGCGTAATCATTCACCCCCCTCTGATTGCTACATTAGTATATTTTGATCCTACAAAATGGATCATTTTGGCGGTTGGTTACAAAAGCAACTGTTGGGCAACCAAACAGACGATGAACAGTTGAAACTCTTGGCTCGGGGACCATCCACGACAATTGTATCATCCCAAGGGTATGAGATAAATGGGTACACATTTTACACGATAGCCCACACTACAAGAAACAGTGAAAAATTCGTGGGCCAAACAAAAACCCACGAATTTACATATTTAAATTAAATGGGTTTATAAAAACCCACGTATTTAATTAAATTAAATGGGCCAAAAAATACCCACAATTTATAATTTAAATTAAATCGGTTTACGTAAATACCACAATTTAAGTAAATTAAATGGTAGAGTAGCCCACAATTTAACAACCAGAGTGCCCTCCAACCGAGTGTGTGGTCGCTATTCTTTTCCTTGGGCCGATATTTTCTCAAAGCCAGCTCTCCGCCCTTCCCCACTGGCGATGGCTCTCCTGGCGCCTGCAGTCCATGGCGCCTTGTTCTCCCCGGCCGATCTTTGGCCGGCTTTCCCTTGCCCTCCTCCCGCTCGGTGGCACCGCTAAGCCGCCCCTGCGATCCTCCCTCGTGGCGGCGCCTGCAGCCTCCCAGTGCCGTCCCAGGCTCGGCGCCTCTCTCATTGATGCAAGCGAAGGCCGGAGGCCTGGCCGCGAGCCCAGCCGAGATCCTGCGTCTCCCCAGCCGCGCCTGCAGGTCCCTAGCCGGTGGAAGAAGACAATGAAGAAGACCAACATCCGACGATAGCGGCGAAATACAAAGCAGAAGTGGCGCCTCTCCTTCCATTGCCGAACCAGCCGCTCCTCCTGAACTTTCCTGGCTCGTGATGACAAAGAAGAAGAACCAAGAAGCAAGCAAAGAGCAAAGACACCGAAACATTAGTTCCTCCTCTTGCCTTCTTGTGGTGAGAATCAATTGAAAGTGCAGTATTTGGTTTATTTATGCATGCCATGTGTTCGATGAAATGCCTGTGAGGTGTGCATGGGAGTAGTGGCTCTCGTTTGGGTCGATTCGAGGCGGTGGTTTGATTGGTTTTAATGACTAGCTTGATATCTGATTGCTATGATTTTTACACTTGCCGCACATATGAAAAGAATCCCTTATGAATCTGCAGATGTATGTGGTTTGGAAAGATACATGAATAAATTTGTAAGTGATGAAATGCTGAAGTATTTGTCCCTGATGATTAATCTTGCTTGCTTCAGGGTGTTAAATCTTTCCATATTGTGATTAGTAAAGATATGTATGTCAACTCAAAACAAGTTTGGTCGTTTAATTGATATTAATTTATTTGCATGAAAACTTGACTTCGTAATCACCCCAAATGCCCATGCTGGATTGGTCTCCGAAATGCATTGTAAATGAATCCGTTCGAATGAAAACAGGTTTAGCTGTGAGTAGAAATGGTTTACTATCGGAATCTATACACTCTCATTCCTAGTTCTTGCGATGTGTATGTGTTTACTTAAGTATCTGTTGTCTAGCATATTGATCATGATGCTTGCTATTGTTCGAATGCTATTTCATTGTATTACTTGCTCTTATGGTCAAGCTTTTGTTTTACTTATGATATTGGAATTGCTATTCTCGTGTGCTTTGCTGAGTCATCGACTCACGCTTGTTGTTGTGTTGTTGCAGGTACCTTGAAATCGACATGCATGGAAGGGGTAGTAGCACATTCACGTTTGCATCAAACCATTTAATCGATTAAGAAAGCCCGGTTGTATTGATTATGGTTGTAATATGTCGCTCGTCGTAGTGTAGTTATTAAATTCTGTTGTATGTGTGATTGATTAACTAAGGACCTGCTAGAATGATATCATAACTGCAATTGTTTTTTTTTTCTGTCTGCTGAGTGGATATCCTACTGTCTAGAAAGGTCATGCCGAAATTTTCTAAATTTCAGTGACTTAGTTTTAAGCTAGTGTAGCTGTTGTCCACCATTAGCTCTTAATGTGCACCTACTTCTTCATAGATGTGTATGAACAAATAATGGCCAATCTTGCTTCTGAAATCTTTTTTACAGTTTCATGATTTTAATCATGTACGCTTGTTGTTTTTACTGTTTTTCTACATATTCAATTTGATGTGCTCTTAGATGGTAGATCACGAATTCATCGTAAACATTACTAAGCATGTCCTGAAGCCCAAGCATGAAGTGTTGATTGCAAAGGAAAAGGCCAAGCTCTGAAGGAGTACAATGTGGAGGATTCACGGTATGTTTGTCTATAATTTCTTGTGATGCTTTAGAATTTGTTCTTGATTTCTATTGTGAATTTTGTGATACTCTTGTCAAAAATAAATTTATTCTAAATTATGGTATTTATCGACAAGTATACTTAAAATGGAAGCACAGTTCTTGCTTTCGATGAAATATTTGGCTCCAGCTTGTAGAGTTTAGTTTCTTATTTAGATAGATGATAAAGATTACCAGCTTTAAGACAAGATCTATTATGGAGGCAATAATTTCTAATTGGAAAAATGGTGTTGGTAACCTTTTCATAAATTCTTGTTTGGACTCTTCTTTACTTTATTTCCTTGCTTCTTGATCTTCTTCTTGGGCTGTTGCTTCAATTTAGTTCATATTACTTCTTACCAGGGAATTTCCGTCTGGACTAGATATGTATCACATATGCTGCCTAATTGATCAAGCATCCAATTTTAGTAAGCATTGGTAGATAAAGATAAAATGGATGTTGATAACTAGGTTGATATGACTATTTTATCTGTCCAAAATAGATTGTTGGATGACGTGTTAAATTCAAAGTGCTGCACTTTTATAGTTGAATTTAATTAGATAATGAAACTTTGATAGGCTATGTAAATTCCAAGTGGTTAGCATTTGAATTTTATGGGCTATGTAGTTACTGACCTGTCTTACTGGAACTTTTGACTGTTTCCTGTTTTTTCTACTCTGGAACGTGGACACAAAGCGTCACACTACCATGGTAGCATAGATCCTAATGATAGAGCCCATATCCGAGGCAATGGAGTATGGATAAGATAAACATAATATATGCTCTGATTGCATTTGGGATGGGTAACTTGATCTTTCAAACATCTGTACATATTTATTTATTGGTGAACTATGCTAATGGTACAAATTGCGTATTAATAAACCCGATGTTAGTTTTGTTATTCATCATTCCTGCCCAAATCAATTGAAGGATATCATCAGATATTTCTGATGACATAATTTTCACAATGCGTGCGAGGTGAAATTGCATAATTTAAGTTGTTTCATGATCACACATTCTTTTGGGAGTGTGGACGTCTTTGGTAGAGATGGGCAACTTTCATCTTGTGTCTTTCATTACAATTATTCGACTATGTAAGTCTAGTGGTACCTCATATTGTCGACTTCATACTATCTTCATCTCTCGTCATAAACAAGTAATTTTCTTGCAAAACTATATAGATTAAGTGTCAAACACATGCTTACACAAGGAGTTGTAGAACAAATCGCATCGGCACCACGAGGAGGCTCTTCGTCTTCACATGAGCAAGCACTTGAAACACATAAGGAGAATCTCTTAGCATGGTATATATAATTCTACATGCATGCTTCTTGTTGCGTTGTAGTTTGGAAAGCATCTTAGCTTGTCATATTTTCTCTTTCTATAGGTTAGTTCTCGTGAAAATGATGTGGACTGCAGACGCCTACTACAACTGATCCACTTTGGAGAGATGTTTGATCCTTCACATTGTGCAAAAACATGTGATAATTGCTTGAAAGAACTGACATGGATTGAGAAAGATGTGACTATGATAGCTAGGCAGTTGGTAAGTGGACAGCTGTGTACCTCCTCCAAACCCCCCCTCTCTGTGTGAATCTAAATTCTTATCTTGTTGCTTCTTTAGGTTGAGTTGGTCATGATGGCAAGGCAGACATATTCAGTTTCTCATATTCTTGAAGTTTACAGAGGTTCATTGAGCCAAAATGTATGCATTCTGCTAAGTTTATTATGTTCTGAAGTTCATTATGCGATTTCCTTGCCACCAAGGCTCTATCAGTGTTCAACAAACCAATATGCCCTTGGTCCAGATTGTGCATCTTGGCTTCTTCTTTGGAGAAGTCATGGTGACAAGGCAAACCACGTGCTTACACCTAGATTGTAAAGTATATCTATTACCACACAGGTCAAGAAGCATCGTCATGATACTTTGTTATTTTGTAGGTTCCCCACTCCTGAAAAGGCACCTAAGATGGGGAAACTTGATGAATCATCAGTTCCACAGATTAATAAGACATGCTCAACAATTAATGCCAAGAACAAAAGAAGAACTTCTGGAGATAAACGGCATCGGCAAGTAATGACTTTACCCGTAATACATTTAGAAGAATTAGTAGTGTTGATGATGCAGTTCTCCGAGGTAGAACATGGATTATATTGTTTGATTGATTATCTATCCTAAAAGTGCCGTGTGAATCTCCGAGGTAGAACATGGATGTGTGATTCATTATCTATCCTAAAAGTGCCGTTGGATGTGTGATTGATTATCTAAGGATCTGCTAGAATGTCTTCTTTTGGTTTGAGAGATTGATATATATATATATATATATATATATATATATATATATATTATAAGTGCAAATGCTTTTTTGTCTGCTGAGTGGATGTCCTATTTACTAGAGAGGTCATGCCGAAATTTTGTATATTTTTGATGACTTAGTTTTTGTTGAATTATGATCCAAATTCAGAAAAAGGCTAACTTCTGTCGGAGCGGAGCGAAGGCCCGTCGCCGGGAGGCTTGGGCCTCCGCGGATCTACGGATCGTTGTTATTCTTGATCTAGGTCATTGCCTTATATAGGATCGTTGTTATTCTTGACCTAGGTTATTGCCTTATATATGTTCATCTTGTAAGCCGTCGCGAGTTGATCTCTAAAAATGAATTATCTTGAGCCCATGTATTCTTTGAGTATAAATGAATACACGTTATTTTTTGATATGGATATATATATTTTTTTTTGTACAAATGTCTGTTAAATTTGTGGGCCAATAAAAACCCACCAATTTAACAGTTAAATTCGTGGGTTTTTAAACCCCACGAATTTAACTGTTAAATTCATGGGTTTTAAAAACCCACGAATTTAACTATTAAATTCGTGGGTTTTTATTGGCCCACGAATTTAACTGTTAAATTCGTGGGTTTTTTCAGTAACACATGAATTTAATTTAAATTCGTAGGTACCTACGAATTTAATTGATTAATTTCATCGAGTTAAATTCGTGAACTAAATTCGACGGTTTGCCCACGAATTTAACTTAAATTCGTGGGTTTTGGCCTAAATTCGTGGGTTTTTGGCCCACGAATTTTTCCCTGTTTCTTGTAGTGCCAGGATAGCAAGAGCACCAACCAAAACAGTGGCGTCCGTATAGATGCCTTGGACAATAATGGAAAGATGGACACCTACTATGGTTTCATAGAGATCTGGGAGCTCGAGTATGGATCTTTAAAAGTCCGTCTGTTTCGATACCAACAGGTTAAACTGACAGTCGTGGAGATCGAGCAAGTGGCCTATAGGGACAAACCGTTCATGCTCGCTAATGATGCGACACAGGTATTCTATGTGATGGACATGGATAGCAAACCAAAAAAGCAGAAGGAAAGGACTAGTAGTAGCGATTAGCCAAGGCGCCACGTTGTTCTTCCAAGTAAAAGAAGGATTGTCTGAGTTGAGGGCGTCACGGACGAAGAAGAGTATAATCAGTTCGATGAGATGCCTCCTTTCATGGTGGACGTAGACATTAGTGTCCTGAATGTTACAGAGGAATCTCCTTATGTACGCCACGATCATAATAAAGGATCACTTGTAAAAACAAAGTATATTAGCAAATAAGGATCCAAAGGAGTGCGAACAAGTTCATAGACAGATGCACGCTGAAGAAGACGGTAGATACGCCTGAGAAAGCAACCAAGCCAACCACGCGGTATGCTGAAGAGGAGACAGCAGCCACAACCTTCTTGATCAAACCTGACACACTGGAGTGTGTGATTTGCTTCATGCCATACGAAGCTCAAGTGTTCATGGCAAGTATCTAGCTCGAGATTTCTTCGTCATACACTGTAATGTCTTGATTACTTCAACATACAAGCATGGAGATGCTTACACTTTGTTCATACACCAGCACAATTAATCACTTTGCCAATTAGCATCATCTCTTGTCTCAATGATCAGTGTAGGAACAGACATCTTGCCTACGCTGAACAAGAGCATGCTATTTGGTGATCTCCGCAACGGTGGCGCGTGTTCTGCCGCTTTCACGGCTACGACGTTCTGTCGGGGCGCTCACTATCGGTGGTCTGCGTCGGTCCACGACCCGCTGCAGGGAACGATGAGCTCATGTACAAGTTGGACGTGAGCGGCGACGAGCCGGGTGCGCTATCGCTGTCGGCATCCGGGAGTGTACCATGCTTCCGTCGGTTGGACGGGTTATAGGCCAGAGGGTTCCTGTTCATGCCAGATGCGTACTAGGGCTCTTCCAGCACTGTCTCCATCACCGTGCGTGTATGTCTGACTTGACAGTTGGTGTCTGGTTGACATAGAAGGTCTAAATTGATGACTTGTATCCGTGGATGGATCGCTTTGCTTTCTTGTGGTGTAATAGACTACTAATACTAGTTGTTTCGCTACAAGTTTCCTAGTTATGTGTCATGTATTGCCATGCTTTTGGGATAATCTTATGGCTACACTTTTGCTTTGCCTTCTTCCTGCATGTTGTGCTGGAGTCGTGACATGTCTAAATTGCATCGCTGCACAATTTACGTTTCTCTACTGAAGTTAGTAGCTATTTAATTCATTGTGTTCATGGATTTGAGCTACTAATGCCGTAACTAATTTGACTTGTAGCCTTGCTAATTAATTGACTAATTTTCAATTGTACGAGGACTAATGTTGCTTCCTCTGCTTGACAATTATAAAGTGTCACCAGATAAAATTCCTTCCTAAAACAAACGAGATATTTGATTTGTTCTCTTTCGATGTAACTATCAATCTATCTCTAACCAATGGAAATTTTGTATAAATAAATCCAAAAATTTCATATAAATAGAACCAAAAAATCTTATTGGGTCAACAAGTACAGTGGGCCTACCAGAAAGAAAAATGGGTTTTGGCCCATTAAAAAAGTGGTTTTAAATTGTTTCCTAATTTAAATAATACTATAAATAATATTGTTTTATAGAAAATATCAAATAGAGTTCACAAATTATCAAAAATATTTTATAACCTTTTGAACATAGGAAAATTATTTATGTAAACTGGTTGAAAATTTGCAATGGAATTATAAGAGTGCAAAAATTACTTTATTTCTTATATTTTTTATAATTTTAATTTATATTAGATGGTTGGAAAATAATATTCTAAAGAATATATGATTTTTTTCATATTATTGCTGAATTGTAGAAACTCTAAAAGGAATTTATAAATCAGTAGTAAACTATAAAAGAAATTTATAAATGACTAGTAAAAAAATAGTATCGATCTCTGTTCTTATTCAAACCGGTATTGATGGTACCTAGGGCTACCGCCAAAATTTGAGAGATCGATCGGTTGGTGTATCCAACCGAGATCGATGAGTAATCATTCGATCGGTTGGTGTCCCCAACCCAGATCGATGTTAGAATCGATCCGGTTGAAGACACCAACTGGGACTAATGGTGCACATATAAATTTCTCCCACCGCATCCTCTTCCCCAATTTCTTGCTTCCGCTCTGACATCTTCCCCAATTTCACTCCTCCCGCTCGTTCGCATAGCAGTCCACTCCCACCAGTGTAACATCCTCATTTTTCATAAAAATTAAAATCACGCATGTAGCATTTGTAAAAAAAATTGAAATAAAAAAATAATAAAATAAAATAAATTCTTTTTTATAATAAAAACATTTGAAAAATGAGAATGTTCTTTTCAAATATTTTCAAAAACTTGACTTATAAATTAAGTTTGTTGATTTTACAAAGATTTGTACAAGTGTTTGATTTACTAAAAGAATTTTTATAAAAAACTATATATCAAAAAATTCCAAAACTAAGTTTATTAGGTTCCAAATACTCCCTAGTATTTTAGAGAATTTTTTCAAGATTTTTAGAGCCTTTTTACTATTTAAATCCCAAGCGCTTCCTCTTCATAACACTATTCAAATTCCAAAGAAAATGGAAGGCCACATGTACTGAACTGTAGCCTCGTCTTCTTTGACCAAGCGTTTCCAGAGAAAAACATTTCCTTCTCTCTCCTCCGTTAGTGCAACTGAAGTGCTTCCGGATCTCCTTCGTTTAAGCATAAAAAATTCTAGAAAAATCATATTCGGAATCGTCATCGCATCCTTAATCTTCCACAACCGTTTCCCGGATTAAAACCCTACTGTTTGCTCTTTAATTTCCATGAAACCTTCATTGCAGTTGTTTCCTGTTCCCGCCTCAAATGTGTTCCCTCGGTCTTCCGTTCGCACTATAAAAGGCAGCTTTGGCTTCCTCTCTTCATCGCCAATTCGTCCATCCCATTCCCGAGAACTCTCTCGTCTTGTTTCGCCGGATTTCGCAAGGTATCGAAGTTGTGTTTTTTTTACCGTTTTTAGTTTTTCTGGCCACCACCACCACCCAGCCACCTTGCCGCCGTCACCACCGCCGCCGGCAAGTTCGCCGTGATGCGCCGCCACCGGACGATCGGTCAGTCAGCTCTCTGATCCATCTCCACCAAGCGCCAAGTTCACAAAACCAAAACTTCCTTCTCTGTTGAAGCCGAAGAATAGTAGAGCACAACCAATACATTTCTGTTTCATTGTTTGCACATGTCCTTTTCAACAATTTGTGAAATTTGTGAATTTTGTTCCAAACTCGTTTTAGCTCCAAATTACATGCAAAAAAATTTGTTAATTAGAAAGAATTCATAACTATTCATAGTAATTTTTCAGAAATTTTATAAATAAATTTATTCAGTCAAATTATTCATGGAAAATCTAAATTTACAAATTTTGTATCTCTTAAAATATGTGTCCAAAAAAGTTGATATAAATTTTATAAATCTTATAAAATGCTAAACTATATATCTGGAATTTTTCATGAAATTATGAATTAATTATCTATATTTTCCGAATGTGTGTTTATTCGTGCGATAGAAACATTCGACGTCGACGCCGTTGCAGATCCGCAAGAAGACGACTCTCTCCTCGCTAACCAAGGCAAGTTCCCAACAAGTCCCTAGTAAATTTTCTGCAAGTTCCCTTGAAGCATGTTGATCCATGTTTTGAAATGCTTTGTAGATTTACAAACTTGCGTGCTATATTGATTACAAAAATATATATATATATATATGATAGAGTGTAGTTAAATACCATGTTAATATGTATGCTTACTACATATTAATCCATCCGTCCTTTGGTTGCCCTAGAATGATTAATTATAATATAAATGGCTTGACACCTGGTTTAGTATAATAGTAATGCTTAGTTATGCTAAATACTATTTGTATATTTAATTGAAGGCTTGTTACCTGAAATTCTAAATGATTGAGTAAAAAAATATTATTTAAAAAGGGCAGTTGGTGCTGCCAGTTTGGTAAAATAAAATAAAAGATTTGGTATTTTAAAATTTGAATAGAGTGGAAGGTTGCAAGGCGGGTGAAGAATGCACGAGACTAGGGTTTGAGTATGTACTACCCTAGTCACCCTAAGGATCGATCCCTTGTGATTGTCAAACAATGAACAACAGTGCGGCCGCGGGTTCCGGTATGGGACGGGCCTGGCCGAGTAGCTAGTGAAAACTTAATTAAGGCATGCTAGACAGTGGAGTAGGTGTGGTTGGAGCCACAGGAGTCCTACAGGCGCAAGAGGGGGCTTCCATTATGGTTGTAGCGATTTGGCGGTGAAACCTCAGCGGGTGTGAGTTAGTGAAGATGTAGCTAGAGAAATGGCCTTGTGATTTTCACTTGGGGTTATATGCCAAAGGAAGTGTTTGACTAAAAAGAGTGAAATATCTCTCGCGGGTAAAGCGTACAAACTCTGCAGAGTAAACAAACTATTCGAATAGTCGTACCCACGGTCAAGGGTGGACAGAGGGCGTTGTCACATGGTAGATTTCTCCTATTTGGTTTCAAAATTAGATTTTTATAAAATGAAGCACGGTTGGAGCCGTGAATATTTTGGTTTGATAAAAGTCCGTGGTTGGAGCCACGAGGAAAATATTTCAAAAGAAATCCACGGTTGGTGCTGTGGAAAAAGTATTCTTAAAATAAAACCATGGTTGATGCCGTGAGTTGGTCTATGTTTTGTTTTTTTCACGGTTGAAGCCGTGTCCTGGAAAGTTTGAAACTCTCATTTCTTAAAAGAAAATACCTTTGAAAACTGCTCTTCAAAATTCTAGGACAAAATCTTAAAAATTGGCTTTTTGCGAATTAACCAATGTCCTCCCTTGAATTAAACTACATACTGCATTTCTTTCGGGACTTGTTGAGTATGTTGCATACTCACCCACGTTTTTCATTACGGGGCTGCTTATTCCATAAAGCAGATCAGGAGATCAGAGGAAGATTTGCGATGAAGGATTTGAAGAGGAAGATTTTCAGGACGTCTAGGGTCGCGTTTTGTCTCCAGTCTTTGCCTGTGGTGTTTTGGACTTAGCTTCATCAAGTTTATTTGCCAGTTTAATGTTTCCGCTACTGTATGACCTACGGGTCCAACTTTTGTAATAATGGGCCATGTCGGCTAGTACTCTGAATTAAATTTTTATTTATCGCATGGTTTTGTTTCATACTGTTATGATCTGTGTGTGCTAGCTATTGATCCAGGGACTAGTACAGGTAAACACAGCTCGGCCTGTATCCTTTTTGCGGGTTCCGACAACTGGCACTGCCGCCCCCATCAGTAGTCTGCTCCCACCAAAGCCGCCGCCCCCACCAGCAGTCCTCCTCCCACCGGCGTGATCCACATTCGGTGCTCTTCTCCCTCCGCAACCTCCACAGCGATGCCCCCCGCTGCACCCTTCTCCAAGGTATAATTAGTGGGGTATTGCTCGTGAGATTGCTTTATAGTAGTCGGTTGCTCCTCTTGCGCTTACGTGTAATCATCAAGCATGGGATTAGCCGATCATGGATAGGGTTTGGTGGTGCCCCCTTGTTCCGATGTCTAACTGAAGCGGTGGATTCGGTTCCTGGTACCGAACACATGTGTGGATGATTGTCTTATGCAGCATCACTTGCGGGATTGCTCATCTGTTTTGGCTACCTGTGGGATTGCTCAGTGATGATATTGGGTTATTTAATGAATATAACAGTTAATGATGTGAATAAGGCCTTCACCCTGTTGTTCTGTGATGATATTTGGTTGCCCTATTGCTCTGTGATGATATTAGGGTTAAATATGATCAGAACAATTATTCTGTGATCTGGCCTTGAACTGATAGAAATACATGCTTGAAAGTGTTGTTTAAATTCACTGTTTGATAATCTGATCAGTAGTCTCCCTGTTGGCTAGTTGGCTTTCTTATAATCTAGTTTCTGTCCTCGCAATGCTCATGTGATTATTTTGGCTAACTGTAAGTGGTGGTGCACTACTGAACAACAAATTAGATATTGATTTAGAGTTTTTGTTCCTTGCACCTAATTCTGAAATTTGTTAGTTTCTACATTCCGACGTACAAACGATTAGAAAGCGGTTGGAATGTCATTCTGATCAGAGAGCTCAATTATTTTTGGTTTCCTGATAGACTTGAGTAGTTCAGTATCTTAATGGTACTCAAGTTGGTGCATTAGTTTGACACTACAGTTGGCCATTTAAGAGCTGGTATTTTTATTATTATCTGGAAAGAATTTGCCAAGCACTAGCCTCATTATCTCGTCACTGAGGAGCGTTGTTACTTTTACTATAATGACAATGTGCACCTCTGTGCTAAATCAAGCGATATTTGCCATGTGCTTTATGGGATTGTGAATACTAAGGTGGTAAGGATTCAAGGCCCTAGTCACTAAATAATTTGTTAGCCCATTTGTGATTGTGGTGAAGATCCTTATCTTCATCCAAACCCTAAATCTGAGAGCAAATCACATATATCTATATTTCCTCTCTTGTGTATGTTAAGGTGGTAAGTGTTTGAGGCCTTATTCGCTGATTTAATTGTTTAGCCCATTCGTGATAGAAGTTGAAGATCTAAATCTTCACTTAAACCCTAAGTCTGAGAGCAATATATGTAAACATATACTCATCAATATGTAGTAGGAGATATATTTCAATGTATAAATGACAATATGTTTAGAATTTTGGATTATCTTGATTTAATGTGGAATAAGGCTTCCCTTAATGAGTATGGATGCATTTGCGAATATGGATGAAGGATCGAGATGGCGAACAGAGGGGGGGGGTGAATGGTCGCAAATAAAAATTTGCCCCAAAATACTCCAACTAAAACCTCGACAAGATCGCTCAAAGGAAATCGTGAAAAACCGGAAAAACTAGACAACTATGTGTACCCCTAGCTTGCATGGATAAGTACCATAAAATATGTGGGGAGTTTTGAGTCACAATTCTGGTTGTCTAGTATCCAAAATAAAGAGGAATCAATCCAACTTTTGCTTTTAGAAAGGAGATCAATTCAAATCACAAAAGTCACTTTCAGAAAAGGAAAAGCAGAATTTCCAAAAACTATCCTAAATTTGAACAGGTGGTTGGTGGGTTTCTGCAGCTCAAGAAATTTTGATATTTTTTCTCCCTATGAGCAGAAGAGTTGTGAAGAACTCCACCAAATTTTACCTCAAAACACCTTACAAAAAAAACAGGAAAAATCTAAGAACACAGTCAATCAAGAACTTCGAGCAGAAAGTTTGGGGCTCGGTTTTCACCTCATGGCGCCCAAACGGTGCAACAAGTGGACTCTAAAATTCTTATACAGGTGGATATGAGAGTGCCGCAACTTTTTCAGCAAGAATCACTCAAAAAGGATTTTTCTAGATTTTATAGAAATCAAACATTAACTACTGCACGAAGAATAAGTTCTGGACAGAGTTGCAACTTGAAAGAAAAGATGATCTCTACTCAATCCAAGAGTGCAAAAGATATGTAAAGTAAAACCATATGAACACACTCAAGACATCCAAAATCAGCATTTAGAAGGAGGGGAGGAAAATTCAAATTGCAAGAAAGTAAATTGCGTGAAAGTAAATTGTAGGAATTTAAATGCTGAATTTAAATTGCATAAAGTAAAGGCATAATGTAAATGCGTAATTTAAATTCACAATAATGTAAAGAAATTCTTTGTATTTCTGGTGGGAAGGTTTACAAAGCCTCACTTCATGTGGGCAAAGCTCAAAGGAGCAACTCAAACCTTCAAGGGGAGGAGGCTACCCCTCCACCCCTATTTATACTACTCTTGGGCTACCTACCACCCTTGGATGAGTCCCTCAACCCTAGAGAACTCATCTAAGGGCTAGGATTTGCCCACTCACACAGCCATGCAAGGGCTAACCCAAAACCCACACACATACCAGGTTTTCTTGCATGGTTTTCAAAGCATACTACCTAGACCCACTAACCTATCAACTAGACCGCAATCCGACGGCCCTCATTGATCCACGCGACATCTAGCTAGCATCTCCTTTCCTTGTCTTCTTGGCTTGCCCGTACTCCATCTCCGATCATCTTCCGGTGATCTTTTAACCATCTGGACCTCCGACGCTCCTCGCCTAGTCCCGGTCATCCTCCGCTGATTATTCCAAAATCATTAATCAATCATAATTTCTCTCAAAGTCTCGGTGCTATCGCTCTCAGGCCGGTAGCACTAGGAAAAGCAACTAACACTCAAATTACTTCAAATCAAAAATCTAATTCAAATCAAACTCAATTTCAAATCAAACAAATCTCAAATCTTGTCAATTACTCATCACACACAAGGATAAACCTCCACATGGTCTTTCAAACTCCCCCTTGATGAGTATATTGAAAAACACATGAAAAGGCATAAGTTTTGAGTTTGAATAAGAGAAGAAGAAAGCAATTTGAATGCAAAGCCATACTTGATCAAAGAAATAGAAATCAAGAACATGACCAAGTTGGCAACTAGAAATACTTATGATCTATGAAAGATAGCAAAGGTTAATATAGGCATCAAGATAGTATTTTCTTATCTCCCCCCTTTTTTTGTTGTTTTTATGCAAGTAATACAGCCTAAGGGAGCTTTGAAGATCATCCAAGTGACCAACAAGACAAGTTATGACAACAAGCTATGTTATGGCAAAAATAGAATAAGCTAAGGCATGTCCAAGTGCAAATAAACATTTTGCTAGCAAGATTTAATTGAAACCATGTCATTTTTAGCAAGATTGAACATGAGCAACACTTGTCATTAGTTTCCAAACTAGAAGCAAAGCCATTCAAACGATCAAATGGAAAACCTAGAGTTCAACCTACTCAACACTTTGGGGAATCTAGAAGTTCATACAAGGTCCTTCGAACTTATTTTTTTCATTGTATGCAAATTTTTCTTTGAATCTTTCAAAGACATAGCGGGGTGCAAATATTTGACATTATTTGCATTCTTTACCCACATATGTTTTTTTTATATTTGCATTTTTATAGTAATTGACTCAAGCCATGTTCGATCATCTCAAGAAGAACTCTTAAGAGAATGATTTTGGTCATACACAACACATTCCAAGTTCATCTCAAGTGCAATGAGAAGTCGTCTTGTGAATGTGAAGTGTTGAGTCTAATGCGCACAAAAGAGTCAATTTTGCTTCACTTTCATTTTAGTTTTTTCATTGTTAAGCTAGTGAAGAACTCAAGTATGGATCAAACAAGATTCATCCAAGTTGCTATAGGGACTCTAAAGAATTCCAGAATTTCACAAATCATGGCAAATACACCTAGAGAAGAAACTTAGCAAGTAAACGCAACATGTTTTATCAAGTTTTTCTTTTAAAGTATTTTTTTAATTTTGCAAGCTTAGCAAGATAAATGAACTTGGACATATCTAAAAAAGTAATTTTTTCATAATATAGCATGGTGTATAAAATGAAACATGGATCATTTGCATAATAGACAAAACTCATAAAATGAAAAAAAAGTCCATATGCAATGCATGAGACATATTCTTAAACTCCCCCTCAACATGTGATTCCATTTTAAGCACAAATCTGGTTCAAATTGAGTTATTAGCAAGATTAAGCTCAAGAATGGTCGAAAAGAACTCAATTAAAGCCAGAAACACATAATGGAGGGAATAAGTCAAGAAACTGTGAACTAGGTGGCTATAGAGCAAAGAAAAGATGGTAGAGAACACTACGGCTTAGACTCGCTCTCATCTTCCCCAATGACTAACATAGGAAAGCTGCCTCTAGATCCCAAACTAAGGAGTGCTCACAGACCGTGTCTACCCACGGGGCCCAACACCTACTAGACTTATAAGACTGTGAGGGAACTCAACCTAGAGAGAAGAGAGAACAGCTAATTAAGCATGATAGCAACCTAAAGCACAAGATGAGAGGTCCATACAAAGCATGCCAGAAGTCTAAGTGAAGTGAACTCATAACTCTAAGGAATAAAACCCATAAGCACCCAGAGCAATACAAAAGAAAGGAAAAACTGAAATAAAATATAATACATAATATACAGATTAGCTCCCCC
Organism: Guadua angustifolia; assembly: GCA_036346375.1. Taxonomy (NCBI): domain Eukaryota; kingdom Viridiplantae; phylum Streptophyta; class Magnoliopsida; order Poales; family Poaceae; genus Guadua; species Guadua angustifolia. The sequence goes on along the minus strand of CM070504.1, from coordinate 52,771,805 downwards.
TCACAAAAGGTCGTAAGGGCACACAACTCCAAGCTCACTCCTCAAGGCAACAAACCTAGAGCTATCCAAAGGCTTGGTAAATATATCGGCTAACTGGTGGTCACTCTCCATGAACTGAGCACTATATCTCCTTTCTCCACATGGTCTCTAAGGAAGTGATATCTAACATCAATGTGTTTGGTCCGGGAATGCTGCACTGGGTTCTTTACAATGCAGATAGCAAAAGTGTTATCACAGAAAAGTGGAACACTCTCTATCTCTAACCCAAAGTCCCGTAAGGTCGATCTCATCCAGCACTGCTCTGACAAAGAATTAGTCATGAAGAACATACTCGGTCTCGGTGATGGATGTGTAACACCGCATCGCTTCCTAGATGACTAAGAAACAAGAGAAGTGCCAATGAATTGGCAAGTGCCAGAAGTGCTCTTCCTATCTATCCTACAGCCGGCAAAATCTGCATCAGAAAAGGCTCTAAGGGATAGACAAGAAGAAAAAGAGTATCAAATACCATAATCAATGGTAGCTTGAAGGTGCCTGAAGATGTGCTTCACTGCCTGGCGATGAGAGGCACGAGGAGAAGCCTGAAAGCGTGCGTACATACACACGGCAAAGTGTATGTCCGGCCGCAAGGCAGTAAGATATAAGAGGGAGCCAATCATGCTCCGGAACTCCTTTTGATCAGCAGGCTTACCATCCTCATTGGGCTCGAGGACAACAGTGGTGGCTATAGGAGTCATCACGGGCTTTCCATCAAACATATCAAACTGTCTCAGGAGGTCCCGAGTGTACTTACCTTAGTGCAGGAAAGTACCCTCTCGAGTCTGCTTGATTTGGAAGCCAAAAAAGTAGCTCAACTCACCCATCATACTCATCTCAAATTATGTGCTCATCACCTCAAAAAAAATGAGACACAAGAGACTGAGATGAGCCACCAAAGATAATATCATCCACATAAATCTGAACAAGAAGGAAATGAGAATCCTGATGTCTGATGAATAGAGTGTTGTCTGCTATACCTATTTTGAAACTATGACCGAGAAGATAGGACTTAAGCCTCTCATACCAAGCTCTAGGGGCCTACTTAAGTCCATACAAGGCTTTGGAAAGCTTGTAGACATGGTTCGGGTATTTGGGGTTCTCAAATCCTAGAGGTTACTTGACATACACCTCTTCCTCAATGAAGCCATTGAGGAATGCACTCTTGACATCCATTTGATAGAGCTTGAAGCCCTGGGATGCAGAGAATGCAAGCAGGATTCTAATCGCCTCTAGTCTAGCTACAGGGGCAAAGGTCTCCTCAAAGTCAAGACCTTCAACCTGAGTGAAGCCCTGTGCAACTAGCCTAGCCTTGTTGCGAATGACAACCCCATCCTCACTCTGCTTGTTTTTGAACACCTACTTGGTCCGAATGACATTATGACAAGATGGGGGCTCTACAAGCTGCTAGACTTTGTTCCTCTCAAAGTTTTCTAGTTCTTTATGCATAGCATTAATCCATGATTCATCGGATAATGCATGAGTAATATCCTTTGGCTCAAAAGAGGCAACAAAGGCAGAGTGAAAACAGAAAGAAGATAAGCCTGATTTTGAGCGCGTAACACGCTCAAATAGATCACCAATGATCTGCTCAGATGGATGAGAACGCTAAATGTGGCGAGGAGGACCAGAAGCAAAAGTGACCTCTACCTCTTGAGCAGAAGAGGAAAGAACAGAGCCATTCACTGAAGGAGAGTTTGAAGCCAAAGGATGATCTCTCTAAGGTACATAAATGGAAATAGGAGACACCTCAGGTGTAGAGGAGACTGGATCAGGTGGAACACCATCATCTCCATCATCCTCATCCTCTACAAAGATGGTCTCGGAGGGATAAGAAGAGCCTGAAATATTAGGTCTAGCTCCAGAGCTAGCCTCATCAAAGGTCACGTCACAGGTCTCTATGATCCTATTCGCATCACAACTCTAGGCCTTATAGCTACGAGAAGAAGTCGAGTAACCCAGAAAAATACCATCAGAGGAACGAGACTCAAACTTATCTAGGTTACCAGACTTCAAGATAAAACACTTGCAACCAAAAACGCAAAAATGAGAAACATTGGGCTTTCGCCCATACCTCAACTCATAAGAAGTACGATGCAAATGTGCTCTCAAGAAAACGCGATTGGAAACATGACAAGCAGTAGCTATAGTCTCAAATTTCAAAACTTTCTAGAGTCTCAGACTCATCTAGCATCGTCCTGGCCATTTCAACCAGGGTCATGTTCTTCCTTTCCACTACGCCATTTTGCTGAGGGACGTAGGGAGAAGAGAACTGATGCTCTAAACCAGACTCCACATAGAAACTCACAAAGTAGGAATTTTTGAACTCGGTGCCATTATCATTGTGTATAGCTCGTAATGCACCTGGGAGCTCAAAGACAACCTACTAGCAAATCCCTTGAAGTGAGAAAAAGTCTCATCCTTCGAGGCCATGAAAAATACCCACGAATACCTCGAAAAATCATCATCAATGACAAGGACATACCACTTCCCTCCTACTGACTGCACTCTAGCTGGACCAACAGTATCCATATGTAAAAGCTGTCCTAGTGCATCAGTCATCACTATGGTGACTGGAGGATGAGAAGCAGTAACCATCTTGCCATGTCGGCAAGGAGAGCAAACTAAGCCTTTGACCATCTTGAGTTTGGGCAAAACCACGAATAAGATCGCGGTTGCTAACTCTGGTCAAATGATCAAAGCCAATGTGACCAAGTCTCCTATGCTAGAAGGAGAGATCACGAGACTCAGAAGCAATCAAACACCGAAGAGAGTCTCCAGAAGAAATAGAAAATCAGCACGAAAGACTCTCCCAAATCTAGAAATCCCGCAAACTAACTATCCTGATGAATTAAGGATTTTACAAGCATTACTCTTAAAGCTTACCTCGAAAGAGTCATCGATAAGCTGAGAAACAGAAAGCAAATTATATTGCAGCTTACTCACTAAGGCAACGTCCTTAAGAATAAAATTTTTATTAATGCAGACGGTACCTTTAGCAATGACTCTACCTGAAGAAGCATCCCTAAAAGTGATCAACTCTCACTGGGGGCTCAGACTAGGGAAGAGAACCAACGAGAGTCTCTGGTCATATGGCGAGAACAACTGGAGTCAATAATCTAAACATCTCCCTTCCCCATCCGACAAACCTGATCAAGTCAAAAGAGAGAGAGAAGACTCAGTACTGGGATAAAGTGAGGACCTGGGAACCCAATACTGAATCACACGACGTCTCAAAGTACCAGCCACAGAGGAAGAAGATTGGACTCTAGTGTCTCTCTAACGCTCGACTCTCACAAGATCAGAAGAAGCAACTCTAGTAGAAGATGTAGGAGCTATCACTGGTTTGGCCTGCCATGGTGCAAAGACCAGACCATCCCAACGAGGCTGCCTAAATCTCCTACCTGAAAACACCTCACGCCGCTGATATCTACCTCGATGAAAAAATGAGGAATATCAAGAGGATGGCGGAAAGACTGACCACGAACAACTCCAGGACTAAAACTCGACTGAACAGTATGAAAACCGAGTTCTGGACGCTGCCTAAAAACAGGCGACTCTCTAACCCATCTGGAAGCAGTGTGTGCCTTAGGAGAACTCGAAGTCTGGGGATGACCCTGAATACCCCTAAGAGCATCAACATGCTCACGCCTGGTGATCTTGGCCCGCCTAAAACAGAAATCTACTAGGTGACATCCTTCTTACAGAAGGTGCATGAATACTTCGCCTTGCTAGAGGCAGAAGTGACAGGAGAAGCACCATTTTGCTCAGAAGTCCCATGGACAACCCCAGCAGACCTAAACACAGTGGTACTCACCCTGGGAGCCACCAAAATTTCTCCACTCCTGGAGCCACGCACAATGGTAGGAGGATGAGTCCTAGCATGCTCCAAGTAGTCAAATCCTAGACCCTGATTAAATCTGCTAATTTTTGATTAGTCTAGAATGAGATTTAGCTTCTTCTTGCCTCCTACAAACTTCTCGAGAGTGCTCATGATATACTCACACTCCCGGAAGATAGAGGCACATGAAGAACAGGGGTGAGAAGAAGAAGAAGAAGAACCAGAAAGAGAAGAAGAAACACCAGCACGTGCATTTTTCTCCCTCAGCATGGCTGCCTCAATCTTGAGGGCCTCACAAGAAAAGCACTGTGCTTCTTTAATCCTATGGGCTTGGTCTTCTAATTTCTTCCTAAGTTCGACATGGATTTTATCCAAGTCACCCTCAATCACAGAACAATGCAAGCAACTCTTAAGTGACTTATTTAGTAAGTCCTTATCAAGTTTAGCACACTTGTCATTTAAAACTTCATTGTCAAGTTTTAGTTACTTACAGCCCTCACATGAGCTGACAAGGTCCTTAGAAGCATGCATTTCAAGTTTATCGTTTCTAGAAGAAAGCTTCCTAAGGTGAATGCTCATGGCATCTATTTCTGCAAGTAACTTAGGGCAATTTTCACATGAAGGAGTAGCATGAGCATGAAGAAAACTAGCATCTAGAGAGGAAATATCAACAATACAAGTACTAGCATTCTTCGACCTAAGACTTTCAAGTTCAGTTTGTACACTATCATGCAAAGTCCTTAGGTTCTCAAGCTCCACAAGCAAAGCATCACACAAAGAACAATCATCAGTGACTCGGGAGGGAGAAGATCTAAGAGAAGCTAACTCCCGAGTCAAGGTATCTACTTCCTTCTCAAGCTCCATACACCTAGCTCTAGCTCTAGTATGAAATTTTCCTAATTTGCAAAAAACTTCATTGAGCTGGTCATAGGAAGGTACCTCGTCCAAATCGCTATAGAGCTCAGAGTCGCTGATGCTGTTAGTGTCTGTCATGAAGCACATGCCGGAGGAGTCGTCGCCACCTTTCTTCTCTTGCGGATCATCCTCGCCTTCATCACTCCATGTCTCCATGTCGGAGAGGTTGATGTCGTCGAGGGCGGCGAGGACGCGGTGGAAGAGCTTCTTGTTCTTCGAGAAGTTGCAGTACTTCTTCTCGTGCGCCGGCTCATGAACTGGAGACTTTTTGTTGCGGTTCTTGTCGGTATAGTCGTTCTTGCCGGAACCGATGAAGTCATTCTTGCCCTTCTCTAGTTTGGGACAATTCGCTCGAATGTGGTTGGGCCCACCACATTCGAAGTAGGTGATCCCACCACCTCTCTTCCTCTCTCTCACCCTCTTGTAGGCGTGAGAAAACTTGCGAGCTAAAAGAGCAAGCTCAGTTTCTAGAAATTTGTCCAGTTGGTCATCGCTTAGCTCGCAAAGGGCGGAGAGGGAAAAACCAACAGAAGAATCAAGAGAAGATCCAATGGGATCGGTGACCAAGGCCATCGACTGTGATTTCATCTTGCGAGAGATGACGTCGATCTCATGAGTCTTGAGTCGGGAATAGAGCCCGTCAAGAGTCAAGATCAACAAGTCGGTAGTATTCTTGATGGTGGTCACTTTCATTTCCCAAACACGAAGATCGAGTGCGGTCAAGAAGTGACGAGCATTATCCGAGTCAGGGTATGTGCAACCAACTGCACGGAGATCGCTCAAAATTTTAGTAAATTGACCGAAACACTCCTCAAGACTCTCACCAGTGTGTTGTTCAAACTTGTTGTACTCACGCTTGTATTGATCCTACCTCACGGTCTTGATTTGGGTAGTGCCCTCATGGTATGCATCGAGGGTCACCCAAATCTCGTGAGCGGATCGCAAGTGAGAGATCCGACATACTCACTACGGTTGAGTCCCTGTATGAGAATATTCCTCGCCTTAGCATTTGCCTCAACGTCAGCCATATTGCTGGCTGTGACGATCTCATCGGCAGGAACCTCATATAGGAGCTTCACCTTCTGCCATATCAGGAAGCCCTGGGCAGTGATGTATGACTACATCTGGGATTTCCAAAAAGGAAAATCGACACCGCAAAAGATGGGAGGCTTGGTGGAATACTTGTCTATCGCTATGGCTCTCGAGACCGGTCAAGATCTATGGAAGAGCAAAACCAGCTCTGATACAAATTGAAGAATCGAGATGGCGAACAGAGGGGGGTGAATGGTCACAAATAAAAATTTCCCCCAAAATACTTCAACTAAAACCTCGACAAGATCGCTCAAAGGAAATCGTTAAAAACCCAAAAAACTAGACAACTATGTGTACCCCTAGCTTGCATGGATAAGTACCATAAAATATGTGGGGATTTTTGAGTTACAATCCTGGTTTTCTAGTGTCCAAAATAAAGAGGAATCAATCCAACTCTTGCTTTTAGAAAGGAGATCAATTCAAATCACAAAAGTCACTTTTAGAAAAGTAAAAGCAGAATTTTCAGAAACTATCATCAATTTGAACAGGTGGTTGGTGGGTTTCTGCAGCTCAAGAAATTTTGAGAATTTTTTTCCCTATGAGAAGAAGAGTTGTGAAGAGTTCCACCAAATTTCAATTCAAAAACTCTTACAAAAAAAACAGGAAAAATCTAAGAACATAGTTAATCAAGAACTTCGAGCAGAAAGTTTGGGGCTCGGTTTTCACCTCATGGCACCCAAACAGTGCAACAAGTGGACTCTAAAATTTTTATATAGGTGGATATGAGATTCCTGCACCTTTTCCAATAAAAATCAGTTAAAAAGGATTTTTCTAGATTTTTCTAAAAATCAAACATGAACTGCTGCATGAAGAACAAGTTCTGCACAGAGTTGCAGCTTGAAAGAATAGATGATCTCTACTCAATTCAAGAGTGCAAAAGAGATGTAAAACCATATGAACACACTCAAGACATCCAAAATCAGTATTTAGAAGGAGGGGAGGCAAATTCAAATTGCAAGAAAGTAAATTACGTGAAAGTAAATTGCAGGAATTTAAATTGCGTAAAGTAAAGACATAATGTAAATGCGTAATTTAAATTCACAATAATGTAAAGAAATTCTTTGTATTTCTGGTGGGAAGGTTTACAAAGCCTCACTTCATGTGGGCAAAGCTCAAAGGAGAAACTCAAACCTTCAAGGGGAGGAGGCTACCCCTCCACCCATATTTATACTACTCTTGGGCCACCTACCACCCTTGGATGAGTCCCTCAACCCTACAGAACTCATCTAAGGGCTAGGATTTGCCCACTCACACAGCCATGCAAGGGCTAACCTAAAACCCACAAACATACCGAGTTTTCTTGCACGGTTTTCAAAGCATATTACCTAAACCGCTAACTTATCAACTAGACCGCAATCCGACGGCCCTCATTGATCCACACGGCATCTAGCTAGCATCTCCTTTCCTTGTCTTCTTGGCTTGCCCGGACTCCATTTCCGATCATCTTCCAGCGATCTTTCGACCGTCTGGACCTCCGACGCTCCTCGCCTAGTCTCGGCCATCCTCCGCCTCACCATGACCTAGTACCGTCGCCCTGCAACCATCAAAGACAAGGAAAAACCTTCACATAGCAATGCCCACACATATATTCAATGATTATCCCAAAATTATTAATCAATCATAATTTCTCTCAAAGTCCCAGTGCTATCGCCCTCAGGCCGGTAGCATTGGGAAAGCAACCAACACTCAAATTGCTTCAAATTAAAAATCCAATTCAAATCAAACTCAATTTCAAATCAAACAAATCTCAAATCTTGTCAATTACTCATCACACATAAGGATAGACCTCCACATGGTGTTTCAATGGATGTATTTTTTGGTTAATATGGATGTATTTGCGAATATGGATGTATTTTTTGTTAATATGGATGTATTTGCAAATAAAAAAGTAAGTTAGTCCTTTTTGTTAATATGGATGTATTTTTTGCGAATATGGATGTATTTTTTGTGAGTAAATATGGATGTATTTGAGAATATGGATGTATTCTTTTGTTAATATGGATGTATTTTTTGCGAATATGGATGTATTTTTTTGTTACTATGGATGTTTTTGCAAATATGGATGTATTTTTTGTGAGTAAATGAGTGAGATTGTTAATATGGATGTATTTGTGAATAAAAAAGTAAGTTAGTCTTTTTTGTTAATATGGATGTATCATGTGAAATGTGTAAGTATATATGAAATGTATAAGTATATGTGAAATGTCAAATGTATATGTATCATATGAAATGTGTAAGTGTAACGTCCCGAATTTTGGCCAGATTTTAAAATTTGGAGTTATTTGAAATTTTTATGGATTAACCAACCTTTATTTGCATTTAATTGCATTTAATTGGTTTATCTAATTTTTCTGGGATTTATTGGATTTAATTGGATTTTACTTATATCATTTTCCTTGAGTAATTAAATACCAGAAAAATGTAATTATCAAAATTAAAACTAATATTTTATTTAGGCTCAAAATGCTCTGAAATATTTTCTAGAATTTTTAGAATTTTTTGGATATGTTTGGTGCCCCAAATAATTACTTTGAATTCTTGGAATTATTTTTATTGCTAAAATCGAATTTTAGCTAGCTACAGTGTTGGACCGGCCCAACACTGCTGCTCATCATGAAACCCTAAGCGCCGCCGATCCTCACCGTCGGATCTTGATCGAGGCGGTTATGCTTCTTGTCTTGAATTCTGTGCAGTGAGATCAATCCGCCGTCGGATCTTGATCGAGCAGTCGGCGTGTTGGTCGGTCTCGGGGCGAAACCTTGCCGCACCGCCTTCGCCATTAGCCTCGGTGGATTTTGTCGAGATTGTGTCGTTATCAAGGCATGTCCGAAGCGAGTAGAGTATATCACCGTGCTCGGCCTCCACCCGCTCATTCGCCTCAACTCTCGTGCGCTCTCGCCCTCGTAGCCCTCTCGGGAGCTTCGCCGTAGTAGCTACTCACCCCGCGCGGTTTTCTTCATGTTTAAATCGCCGTCGCGCCGCTCTCCGCCGTCAAGACCCTCCCCAAGTCCACCGAGCCGAGGCGCACCGTGTGGTTACTTCTTCGCCGGAGACGCCGGAACGCCGTCGCCGCCATCTTCTTCAAGTCCGTGACCAGCTCGCCACTTTTTCTCGGCGCCTCGTGAGCTTCGCTGACCGTCGGATCTTCATCGGACGCGCGAGGTAACGCATACGTTTCTTTCCGTAGCGATTAACGTTTAAATAGTTTGGCTAGATCTGGTCAGTTGAATCTTCATCGGCGACACTCGTTGAGCAGCGTGAAGCTTAGGAATAGTAGGCGCTCGGTATAGCGATAGCCGTCGATTCCCATCGAGCGGTCGACGTTAACGCCACGTATTCCGTGGGGTTGAGTTGAGTTTGCTCGATAGATCTCCGTAGTTGGATTTCTATCCGGCCGTCTGGTTAAATCCCACGTAGGCCTTGTAGCGATGCATCGCTCGAGAACGACCGACCGTTGGATCTAAATCAACGGCGGGATTAAATCGTCGCGTGGCGACGTTTCTCCTGGCGTGTCGATCATTGAGTGGCCCAAGCACTGTTCACCGGCCCACATGTCGATGGGTGAGTCACCGGTGTCTTGACGTCGACATGGCGTCATCCGGACCCACTGTCGATGGCGAGGGTGGCGTGGAGGCCTGGTGCCGACACGTGTCGCCGAAGATATAATCCGGATTTTCGGTAGGAAATTAAATAGAATAATTCGGTTATTATTTATTTGAATTTCAGCAAACTTAGAAATGCTATAACTTTCGCATTTTAACTTTCGGTTTGAGTGATTCGAGTGCCCAAAATTTGTAAAAATGTGAGCTATTTATTGATGATTTTTATTTTATTTTTAGAATTTATCTTGCTGTCTGGATAGTGTATTTATTGTGTGATTGCTTGTCTTGAGTAGACTCAGAGTCGTAGGGTTTCGTGAGGGAGAATTTGAAGACCCGTCGCAGAACCTCGACGAGAACCAACTCCTCTTGAAGGCAAGTCGTGCTTTGACCATGTTGCCCTAGATTTTAAAAGTATATTTTGATTTCCATATTGCATGCTATGTTAAGTACAACCACTATTGATTAAATTGGGAAATGGTAGTTAAAAGCCAAACTTGTTATGCCACCTTGATTATAAATGTTTATATGCCCTGAAACCTTGTCCACCCTAAGATGCTTAAATATGTTGGATGCTAATATGATGCCAACACGGGAGGCTAGACCGTGATTAGTCGCTTAGCCCGCTTGTATCGTGGAATGACTTTCAAATATCAAATGAATATTGACTAAACAATTATGGAGCGCATTTTGGAAAATCACGATGATGTCATGAATTGGGCCGGGATAGTGACACGTGTGGTGCTATTCATGAGTGATGTGGAAAATGGCATGTGTTGCTTAAGTTAAAGTGGGGTGGGAAAATGATTTGAGCAGGGGCAAGTGGCAAGAAGGCTTCGTGCGAGTGGGCTGTGTGGCAATGGGATGTATGAAAAGATTGTGAAGGCGTGTGTGCGAGATGTATAAAATGGTTGTCTTGCAGGGACAATTAAGGACTTAACCTTGCGAGCCTTTGAGCTGAGTTAAGTGTACAACCACTTATGCGGAATGGGGCGGACCTAGTTAAGTAGGTTTCTAATATCTTTCCTTTGATACCTCGGGGTGTGATTACACCAAAAATGTAACAGTGCAGGGAGGCGTGCACATCTTTGCATGACTTGGTACCCATCTAACGGTATGTGCTGTTCTAAACTTTGGCTCTGTGTGAGGAAGTGTTAGGAAGGCAATCTTGGAGAGGATCAGCGGCTAAGTGTTAGTCTCTGAAAGACTTTGTTACAATCAATCGCTTTGTGTGGTGAGCGATTGTATCTGTGGGTAAAGTGTCTGACCTCTGCGAGTGTGTGTGTGAATCTATTGAATAGCCGTGTCATGGTATTGGACATTGCTCGGTGATTACAGATCAAGGGTTAGATTTTAAAAATAAAAGATGTGGATGGGTGGTACGTGTGCCAAAAAGTCTGAATGAAATTAGAGGTGTGCCAAAACTCTTGGAAAAGAATTGAAAATTAATTATTAAATATTATTGATCTTCTTGCTTTTAATCTAATAGGATTACCTATTAAAAGAAATCTTTGCTTTATGCAAAATAACCAATTAAGCCTTTCCTTTGGAGTAAGCCATGCATGTAGTAATAGATCGCATTTGTGCATGACTTGTTGAGTATGTTGTATACTCACCCTTGCATCGACAAAAACCTCGAGAAGATGAAGCCGTACCGGCTTGGGAGGAGGAGTTCATTGAAGGCCGGGAGGACTAAGGGTTGGGCACTTTCGATGCTTTGTGGTTAAGAAGGGTTCGCTTATCGTATTTTGCTTCATTGAATGAACTTGATCTTGATGATATTTATCGCCTGTAGCAGCAGAAGTATTATAAGGTGGCCATAAGGCCATGTAACTCGTTACTATTAATGCAGAAGTACTTATTATTTATTTCATTGTATGATTGTGGTACTTCAACTTTGTTTATCTGTGTGTACTAAGCGTGATCTGGACTAGTCACGGAATACCTGAGTGTCGAATCCGTGAGAATTCGGGCACGAGCGAGGATAGTATCGAGCCATACTTGTTGTAGGACTTAACCCTAGATAGAATGGCCATTTTGGTGGAGTCCAAATTAATTTCTAAAGAATAAAATTTGGGCAAGAATAATCAAAAAAATCTTGACTTACCCTTCTTCCTTACTTCATATCTCTGCTTTGTATACATTATTACTTTTATGCTCTTTTAAAAAAATCTTTGGTACTAACGCGTTGCTTTGGCGGATCACGGATGGTCCACTCTTTTGGAGGCGTCACGGAGGCTCTGTTCTTGAGCTCTGGAGGATGCTCCGGTGTTGGGAGGCCGGACCGTCCTCTCTACCGATCCCGCACTTGGATAGTCAGCGGGTCGCTCATGGATGGGAGACCACCCTCACTTTATGCGCTCGGAGAACACGCGTGCTAGTCGTCGCGCGCCTCGCGATGAAGCGAGCCCGACTCTGGCGGGCATCTGAGTGTGCCCGAGTTCTTGCTGCGGATCGGCGAGGACCACGGCCTCGAGCTGTGGGACCTTGCTTTTCGTGTCACCCGCCGCAGGTGGACCCTACGAGCCGCTTGGACTGGAGGGCAGCGCCGCCGTCGTGCACAGGTCGTTCGCCGCCTGCTCGGGAGGAGGTGATGGGCGCCCGACTCACGGAGCTTGAGCGATGTACCGTGCTTTGGAGGAGGCGGAGGAGGCCTGCGGAGACCCGCATGCACGCGTCGTCGAGGATCGGCTGAGTTGGAGGAGGCCCTCTCGGCCACGGAGAGCGAGCGCCGTCATGGAGCTCGGCAGCGGCGGCGAGGCCGGAGGAGCAGCGCCGGCCGGGAGGTGCCCAGTTGCACGATGGGAGGGCATGGGGATCGGTTGCCCGATGCGGCTCACCGCCGGTTTACGTGTCGGCGAGCCGGCCGGGTTGGCTCGATGAGTGATGATTTGTCGAGTTGTAGTGTCCGGCTTTGCGTTGAGACTTCGATTGTTTTGAGTCGCGTCTTTTATTTCAAACATTAGTATGCGATGTTGTAATGAACAATTGGATGTGATGTTTGTGATTGTCGTATGGTTGCATAGTCCTAGACTATGTGATAAACCATACTTAATTATTATATATGCTAGGATGTTTAAGTTCCTTTTGTTATTTTCGTTTTAAGTTACACTGTTTCCCGTATAAGTTCCTATACTTGCCTATTCTTTTCCCCTTATCTCTAAACCACGAAGCAATCAGCAGATGGTGAACACTGCAACAACGGGCGAGGCGGTGGTTCGCGCCCGAGGTAGCGAGCAGTACACCACCCCAGCAAAGACCGCCAAGGATATCACAGAATCTGGGAGCATTTCTCGCAGCCTGAGACTCGATTAATGCAGACTATGATGGCAGCGGTACAGCAGATCAACCACGAGCGATCGCCAATAATCGAAGCCGTGAACAATGGGCCACGACCCTATTCAAGATTATGCGAGTTTATGCGACGCGCCGCCAACGTTCTCGAGGAATGCCGGTCCATTAGAGGCGCGATTGGCTAGAACCATCGAAAGGAAATTGCACATAGCGGTGTGAAGGGAACGAGAGGTACTCTATGCCTCTCACCGGCTTGAGGAACAGCGGTGAATGGTGGGAGAATTCTGCAGCGTCCGCAGAGAACCCGCAGAAATTACTTGGGAGAATTCACCTAGCTTTCCGTCAATACCATGTCTTGGGAGGTATTATGGGCGAAAAAGGAGGAATTCAGCGCTGAAGCAAGGAGGCGGCGATGGCGATTATCTGAATAAATTCACTCGATTAGCACGCTATGCAGGAAGAGCGTAACAGACAAGGCAAAAGCGATCCGTTTCTGAAGGACTTAACAACTGGTTTCTGGTGGGGTGATTACCCACACTTTCCGGATTTCCAAGAAGCGGTAAACAAAGGCGCTCATCTTGGAAGACAAGCGCAAGGAACTTGATGATAACTAGTGTAGCCGCGCATGGCTGCTTGAGGAGGACGTCGGTCATCAGAAAATGAGAATGATACCCCAACAATTCACCAGATTCCAGCCAGGGAACAGTGCCAGGACGCCGCCGCCAATGCCAAGACCAGCCGGACAAACCCCTCAGACTCCCATCAGAATTGATAATCAGAATGGTGGAAATCAGCAAATGGCAGGAAGGCGCTGCTACAACTGCAACGAGACGGGGCATTTCGCCAATGCGTGCCCAAAGAAAGGAGGCGTGACACCAGTGCGCTTCAATTTAGGAAACACCCCAGCCAAGACCCCTACCCAAGGAGGAAGCCGGGACACACTGGTGGAACTACACATGCAGCATTCACGCGAGGAGGATCAATCATATCTCCGCAGATGAAGTCGAGCATAGCGGACGTCGTGCTCGGTAAGTTCCTAGTCAACTCAATTGCCGCCTACGGTACTATTTGATTCGGGAGCTTCGCATTCGTTCGTTTCTCGAGATTTTGCGAGACAAATGATCTGGATATTGTTAACCTTAAGAGTACACTCCTAGTTCAATCCCCTGGATCAGAACTCCGTTCTAAGGTCGGGTGTTCTGGAGTTAAGCTACTAATAAAGGAGTAGAGTTCTAGCAAACCTTATTATACTAGATACCCAAACCTGGATGTTATCACGGGAATGGATTAGTTGACTAAGCATAAGGCTATATTAGGCGTGGGCGCAGAGTAGTGTCTATCGAGAGCCACGATGATAGAAAGGTGGAATTTCAAGCGATGGCGATTCGAGGAGGGCGGATGCTAGTGAACAATTTGGAGATGTCGATTATAAGAGATGTACCGATGGTCGGTGAATACCGGATGTTTTCCCGAGGAATTACAGGGAATGCCACGAGACGAGACATAGAGTTCGTAATTGACTTAGTACAGAGCAGCACCGATAGCAAAAAGGCCTTCTGGATGTCCACGAAGAGTTGGTAGAAATGAAGAAGCGATTGAGGAGTTGTTGGAAAAAGGATTCATCGGACCAAGCTCGTCACCATGGGGAGCACGGTTCTATTTGTTAAGAAGAAAGACGGAAGTTTCGGATGTGTATAGACTATCGCGCATTAGCGAAGTGACGATAAAGAATAAATACCCATTACCGGATAGATGATCTTTTCGATCAATTAAGAGGAGCAGAGTATTCTCCAAGATCGACCTTAGGTCGAGGATATCACCAATTGAGAATCAAGGCAGAGGACATACCAAAGACCGCATTTTCCTCAAGATATGGACATTATGAGTTCACAGTTATGTCATTTGGATTGACAAATGCGCCTGCTTACTTTATGAACTTAATGAATAAAGTATTTATGGAATACCTGGATAAATTTGTGGTCGTGTTCATAGATGATATTTTGGTTTATTCAAGGACGGATGAAAACCGCCCAACATTTGAGATTAGTGTTGGAAAAGCTAAAGAACAGCGGTTGTATGCAAAGTTTAGTAAATCGATTTACGGAAGAGTAAGGTAGATTTTTTAGGGCATGTCATGATTTGAAGGATTCTGATGGACCCAAGCAAGGTTGAGACAGTGCTACATTGGGAGTCGCCCAGGACAGTTTCGCAAGTTCGGAGTTTCCTTGGAATGGCTGGTTATTACCGCCGATTTATAGAAGGATTCTCGACAATTGCTAGGCCAATTACGCAATTGTTAAAGAAAGAAAGAAATTTGTTTGGACAGGATTGTGAGAAGAGTTTCCAAGAATTGAAGAAAAAATGACATCGGCACGGTGTTAGTGCAACGGATGTGCATCGAGTTTCGATATCTCTTGTGATGCATCACGCCAAGAGACTTCGGATGTGTGTTAATGCAAAATGGAAAGGTAGTAGCCTATGCATCAAGGCAATTAAGGCCACATGAAGGGAATTACCCGACGCACGATTTAGAGTTAGCAGCTGTAGTGCATGCCCTGAAGATATGGCGTCACTATCTTATTGGTAATAGGTGTGAGGTGTATCTGAGACCATAAAAGTCTTAAATACATTTTCACCCAATCGACCTAAACATGAGACAAAGGAGGTGGTTAGAGCTGATCAAGGATTACAACATGGGTATTCATTATCATCCGAGCAAGGCTAATGTAGTGGTGATGCCTGAGTCGGAAAGGTCATGGTCTCGGTTCGAAAGTGGAAAAAGCCGGAGAAGCGTGCAAGGATCTTCAGAGATTGAAATTGGAAGTTGTTAGGAAGGATTAAGTAGCCGCATTAGAAGTAAAGCCTATCTTGGAAGATCAGTTAGAGAGGTCGGAAGGATGATGAGAAGGTCAAGCGGATCAAGGCCAAGATGGAGGAAGGCCAAGCAAAAGACTTTAAGCTAGACGAACATGGCACATTATGGATGAAGGAGCGTGTTTGTGTACCCAACAAAAAGGAATTAAAGCGATTAATATTGGAGGAAGCTCATGACTCCAAGTATTGATTCACCGGAGTGCAAAAATGTATCAAGATTTAAAGAAGCGGTTACGGTGGCGAATATGAAGAGAGAGGTTCTTGAACACGTAGCCTTGTGTGATGTATGCCAACGAGTCAAAGCTATGCATCGAGACCAGCGGGAATGCTGCTGACCACTAAAAATACCAGAGTGGAAATGGGAAGAAATCGGAATGGATTTCATTCGGGATTACCAAGGGCGCAAGGAGGTTATGACTCCATATGGGTCATCGTGGATCGATTGACTAAGGTCGCGCATTTCATACCGATAAAGACAACCTATTAGGGATAAGTTAGCGAGCTATACATGGCAAGGATCGTTTGCTTACATGGAGTCTTAGAAGAAAATAGTATCGGATAAGTACCCAATTTACCTCAAGGTTTTGGGATAAATTGCATCTGACCATGGGCACCGTTTGAACTTGATCTGACATATCACCCATGAGACGGATGGGCGGTGAAAGAGTCAACCAGATATTAGAAGATATGTTAAGAGCACATGCGTTAGCATATACATCAACTTGGGATAAATGTTTGCCATATCACGAGTTTAGTTACAACAACATTTCTATCGGGTTAGTCTTGGATGTCACCTTCGAAGCATTGTATGGTCGACCTTGTAGGGCCTTAGCTAAATTGGAATGAGGCCGGAGGCGTCGTGTCTTGGACGGACATACTTCAAGAAGCGAAGAGCAAATAGCACCGATCGGAGAAAGGTTAAAGATTGCACAGTCAAAGACGGAAGAGCTCTGGACAACCGCCGTAGAGATTTGAGTTTTGAGCAGGAGGATTACGTGTATCTCGAGTTCGCCGTTTAAGGAGTCGGAGGTTTCACAAAAAGGGTAAACTTAGCGCCAAGATATGTAGGACCATTTAAGATCATCGGTAGTAAGAAATGAAGTCGCCTACCAGCTGGAGTTACCACAGTCGCTAGCAGGAGTGCACAATGTTTTTCATGTATCGCAACTCAAGAAGTGTCTCCGAGTGCCTGAAGAGCAAACATCACTAGAAGAAGTTGAACTACAGGAAGACTTGACCTACAAGGAGCAACCAATAAAAATTCTGGATACGGTAGATCGAAGAACCAGAAGCAAGACAACTCGTTTCTGCAGAGTTCAGTGGAGCAACCACACAGAAAGTGAAGCCACCTGGGAACGAGAGGAAGATCTGAAAAAGGAATTCCCGAACCTATTCTCTAGTTAGCCTTCGAATCTCGGGGACGAGATTCTGTTAAGGGGGGTAGGTTTGTAACGTCCCGAATTTTGGCCAGATTTTAAAATTTGGAGTTATTTGAATTTTTATGGATTAACCAACCTTTATTTGCATTTAATTGCATTTAATTGGTTTATCTAATTTTTAAGGATTTATTGGATTTAATTGGATTTTACTTATATCATTTTCCTTGAGTAATTAAATACCAGAAAAATGTAATTATCAAAAATTAAAACTAATATTTTATTTAGGCTCAAAATGCTCTGAAATATTTTCTAGAATTTTTCTAGAATTTTTGGATATGTTTGGTGCCCCAAATAATTACTTTGAATTCTTGGAATTATTTTTATTGCTAAAATCGAATTTTAGCTAGCTACGATGTTGGGCCGGCCCAACACATGCTGCTCCGCTTGAAACCCTAAGCGCCGCGATCCTCACCGTCGGATCTTGATCGAGCGGTTATGCTTATTGTCTTGAATTCTGTGCCGAGATCAATCCGCGCGTCGGATCTTGATCGAGCAGTCGGCGTGGTAGTCGGTCTCGGGGCGAAACCTTCTTGCATCGCCGCTTCGCCGTTAGCCTCGGTGGATTTTATCGAGATTGTGTCGTTATCAAGGCATGTCCGAGCGAGTAGAGTATATCACCGTGCTCGGCCTCCACCCGCTCATTTCGCCTCAACTCTCGTGCGCTCTCGCCCTCAGTAGCCCTCTCGGGAGCTCGCCGTAGTAGCTACTCACCCCGCGGTTTTCTTCATGTTTAAATGCGCCGTCGCCGCTCTCCGCCGCCGTCAAGACCCTCCCCAAGTCCACCGGCGAGACGCACCGTGTGGTTACTTCTTCGGCCGAGACGCCGGAAACGCCGTCGCCGCTGCATCTTCTTCAAGTCCGTGACCGGCTCGCCACTTTTTTCTCGGCGCCTCGTGAGCCAAAGCCGTCGGATCTTCATCAGACGTGCGAGGTAGCGCCACGTTTCTTTCCGTAGCGATTAACGTTTAAATAGTTTGGCTAGATCTGGTCAGTTGAATCTTCATCGGCGACACTCGTTGAGCAGCGTGAAGCTTAGGAATAGTAGACCGCTTCGGTATAGCGATAGCCGTCGATTCCATCGAGCGATCGACGTTGCGCCACGTATTCCCGTAGGGTTGAGTTGAGTTTGCTCCGATAGATCTCCGTAGTTGGATTTCTATCCGACCGAGTCTGGTTAAATCCACGTGAGGCCTTGTAGCGATGCATCGCTCGGTAACGACCGACCGTTGGATCTAAATCAGCGGCGGGATTAAATCGTCGCGTGGCGACGTTTCTCCGGCGTGTCGATCATTGAGTGGCCCAAGCATTGTTCACCGGGCCCACATGTCGATGGGTGAGTCACCGGTTGTCTTGACGTCGACATAGCGTCATCCGACCCACTGTCGTGGCGAGGGTGGCGTGGAGGCCCTGGTGCCGACACGTGTCGCCGAAGATATAATCCGGATTTTCGGTAGGAAATTAAATAGAATAATTCGGTTATTATTTATTTGAATTTCAGCAAACTTAGAAATGCTATAACTTTCGCATTTTAACTTTCGGTTTGAGTGATTCAGTGCCCAAAATTTGTAAAAATGTGAGCTATTTATTGATGATTTTTATTTTATTTTTAGAATTTATCTTGCTGTCTGGATAGTGTATTTATTGTGTGATTGCTTGTCTTAGAGTAGACTCAGAGTCGCCGGGTTTAGCCGAGGAGAATTTGAAGACCGTCGCAGAACCTCGACAGAACCAACTCCTCTTGAAGGCAAGTCGTGCTTTGACCATGTTGCCCTAGATTTTAAAAGTATATTTTGATTTCCATATTGCATGCTATGTTAAGTACAACCACTATTGATTAAATTGGGAAATGGTAGTTAAAAGCCAAACTTGTTATGCCACCTTGATTATAAATGTTTATATGCCCCAAACCTTGTCCACCTAAGATGCTTAAATATGTTGGATGCTAATATGATGCCAACACGGGAGGCTAGACCGTGATTAGGCGCTTAGCCCCTGCTTGTATCGTGGAATGACTTTCAAATATCAAATGAATATTGACTAAACAATTATGGAGCGCATTTTGGAAAATCACGATGATGTCATGAATTGGGCTGGGATAGTGACACGTGTGGTGCTATTCATGAGTGATGTGGAAAATGGCATGTGTTGCTTAAGTTAAAGTGGGGTGGGAAAATGATTTGAGCAGGGGCAAGTGGCAAGAAGGCTTCGTGCGGTGGGCTGTGTGGCAATGGGATGTATGAAAAGATTGTGAAGGCTGTGTGCGAGATGTATAAAATGGTTGTCTTGCAGGGACAATTAAGGACTTAACCTTGCGAGCCTTTGAGCTGAGTTAAGTGTACAACCACTTATGCGGAATGGGGCGGACCTAGTTAAGTAGGTTTCTAATATCTTTCCTTTGATACCTCGGGGTGTGATTACACCAAAAATGTAACAAATGCGGGGGGCGTACATGTCTTTGACTTGGTACCCATCTAACAGGTATGTGCTGTTCTAAACTTTGGCTCTGTGTGAGGAAGTGTTAGGAAGGCAATCTTGGAGAGGATCAGCGGCTAAGTGTTAGTCTCGAAAGACTTTGTTACAATCAATCGCTTTGTGTGGTGAGCGATTGTATCCTGTGGGTAAAGTGTCTGACCTCTGCAGTGTGTGTGTGAATCTATTGAATAGCCGTGTCATGGTATTGGACATTGCTTTCGGTGATTCTGATCAAGGGTTAGATTTTAAAAATAAAAGATGTGGATGGGTGGCTGTGTGCCAAAAAGCTGTGTGAATGAAATTAGGGCTGTGTGCCAAAACTCTTGGAAAAGAATTGAGAAATTAATTATTAAATATTATTGATCTTACTGCTTTTAATCTAATAGGATTACCTATTAAAAGAAATGCTGCTTTATGCAAAATAACCAATTAAGCCTTTCCTTTGGAGTAAGCCATGCATGTAGTAATAGATCTGCATTTGTGCATGACTTGTTGAGTATGTTGTATACTCACCCTTGCATCGACAAAAACCTCAGAAGATGAAGCCGTACCAGCTTGGGAGGAGGAGTTCATTGAAGGCCAGGAGGACTAAGGGGTTGGGCCGCACTCGGTGCTTTGTGGTTAAGAAGGGTTCGCTATCGTATTTTGCTTCATTGAATGAACTTGATCTTGATGATATTTATAATACTGCTGCGAGAAGTATTGTAAGGTGGCCATAAGGCCATGTAACTCGTTACTATTAATGCTTGAAGTACTTATTATTTATTTCATTGTGTATGATTGTGGTACTTCAACTGTTTATCTGTGTGTACTAAGCGTGATCTGGACTAGTACGGAATACCTGAGTGTCGAATCCGTGAGAATTCGGGGCACGACAGTAAGTATATGTGAAATGTCAAATGTATATGTATTATGTGAAATGCATAAGTATATGTGAAATGTATAAGTATATGTGAAACGTCAAATGTATACTTGTCGATAGTATTTAGCCGACTTAACTTAAGAACATCTTCGGCGTCGCCTTTTGTGGAATATTAGGTGTTTTTTAGAGAATTTATTTACTAATAAGATAACTATATGTGCATCCCTCTGATGGATCTTAACAGAAATGCACCATACCGTAGCATAAAATCATTTCAAGAAAAGTGCCGATACTAACTAATTAGTTAGGAGAGGTGCTTACTTTTGTAGTTAAGGATTCATACCCTGATATGTGAAATGTCAAATGTATACTTGTCGATAATATTTGGCCGACTTAAGTTAAGAACATCTTCGGCGTCGCTGCCCATCCTCTCTACCTTCTCTTCCCCACCGTCCTTCTCACCGTTTTAGAGTAGTACCATCAGCTTTACATGAAAAGTGATCTTTACTTGTCAATAGTATTTGGCCTTTTGTTGATCTATTTTCATTAATTTTCAGTGCCTTCTTCTAGCCTAAGAAACAATGATGGCAGGCGAAGGATTTGATCAAGAAGAATTTATGAGAAATTTGATCGCGGGAGATGATGGTCATGAGGCGGGGGAGCCTGTACCCGCCCTCGTGGATCAACCCGTGGCCGTCGAGGCCACCGATGCCGACGAGGCTGCAGAGCACGATGAGGCCGGCGAGGTAACCATCAGTCCCGTTCATGACTGTCGGTTCCACTATCATGCTAAGCCAACATTCTGACCCGTTCATGATTGTACCATGCTTTCAGATCGGTCAACCAAGCAGGCAATCACGTCAACGAGGTCCAAGCAAGAAGTCGAAAGCAAGACACATTATCACCAAAGTCGCCGAGAACGGCCAACCTCTTGCACCCTTGGGGGCGCTTGGGCCGTTCAATTCGGCATGCAGCATTCACGTTAGGGACCACGTGCCCATTAGTATAGTGAAATGGGTTCAGGTCCCTGAAGATACGAAGAACATGCTTTGGAACGATATGAAGGAGACATTCACCTTCCCCCAAGGGACCGAAAAGAAGGTGAAGAGTTACACTCTGAAGAAGATGGCCATCGCATTCCAAACATATAAAAAGAAGTTGAACATGGAGTATATCAAGAAGTATCGAACGCCCGACTTTAACGAGCATCCAAAGTTGTAGGATCATTGGGATGCGTTCATGAACTACAAGACTTCGGACGAATGTCAAAGTTTGAGTGAGAAGAACAAGCTGAATGCACAGAAGAAGAATTACCACCACCGACTCGGCCCTGGTGGTTACCGCCAAGCAATACCCAAATGGAAGAAGAGGGAACAGGACCTGCTAATGAAGGGTGTCGCACCCGCAACAATGGAATGGCCCGACAGAGCAAGGCATTGGTTCTATGCTCACGGCGGCACCCTTGACAATGAAAGCCATGCGGTGTTTGGGGAGGTGCAACGAGATGTGGCCAGAAGGCTTGTACAGTCGATCGAGGAGTCTTCCCAGGGCACCTTCGTGCCAAACAGACATAACGACGAGCTAACAAGGGCCCTACAAAACCCAGAGCACCCCTGACGTACACAAGGCGTTGGCGTCGTTCCGTGGAAGGTTGGTTTCTCTCAGGACGCCGAGACCTATAGGAGTCGCGTGAGAAGCAAGGCTCGACAAACATAATAGCTTAGTGTGCTTGAAGTACGCCTGAATCAAACACAGGAAAGAATGCAAGAAGAGATCCAAAGAGAGGTGCAGTTAGCCTTGAGCCAACAGCGGGAGACGGGCCAGGAACCTCCAAGTAATCCTAACATCATCGGGCCCTCTGTGCAGCGGAGTAGCTGCGCTTCCGGTATGCTGCCCGAAGAGGACTTAGACCACTATTCTGTAGACCACATCAAGCAACGAACACCTTGTGAGCTGCACATCCAAGGGCGGAACCTCTCCTTCAAGGCAGCCCACAACATGGCTCACCCAGTAGAGCCGGGGCAGCTCATCCATGGCCAACAAATACCGTCAGGCTACTTCAAGGTCTCGGTGGAGGAGGTTTGCCCAAAGCACGAGGACCTTGACCTCAAAATTCCCAGAGGTGACGGGACTACGAAGCTAGGAGAGGCGATAGACAATTTCATCCTGTGGCGCAAGCGATACATAATTTTTCGAGATAACATGGATGTGTCCTTTAAGTCCTACATCACCTCCCGCACATATAAGCCCTAGAAGAAGCCTGTCTCCTCCCAAGAAGGTGAAGACTCCTACACCACCTCCCTCACACACAAGCCCTAGAAGAAGCCCGTCTCCTCTCAAGAAGGCGCCGACCAAGACAAACAAGCCAGCTCGGTCAGCAGCTCCCAAGAAGACGGGGTCCACCCAATCCAAGAAGATGGCTCCAGTTCTGAAGCGGGTGTATGATATGACCAACGAGGAGACCAAGAAGATAGTACAAGACGAGGTAACTAAATATTTTAAACCCAAGTCACCAGAGAAGAAGGTTCAACCTGGCATGGAAGAATTTCACAAAGGCTTGAGAACTATTAAAAATTTGAAGGATAAAAAAGAAATGCCTAGCCTATCAAACTACGAGCGCATATTGACTAAGGAATGCCACAAGAAGAAGACGTCAGCTGAGGAGAAGGCCAAGGAGATGCTAAAATTCTTCGATGAAATTGGACTTGACGCAGATCAAGTATTAGGCACGAGCGAAGATTGAGTATGCCCAAGTAAGATGGCCATTTACACAGGGCGCATCATTGGTCAGGCGTGAGGAGCTGCTCCAGCTACCAACAAAGATGCGGCAATTCCATGAATGGTACATGGACGCGACCAAGAATGGTCTAGATTTGTTCGCTGTCAAGTATAAGGAACAAGATTTTTTCCATGGGGACGGTGAATTTTATGTCGAATGGAACGTCATGTATGATCTATACCAGACAGACGCCCTCACCGCAGCCATGCTGGGTTGCTGGATTCTGTAAGTGTCTTATTTACAAAATAACCATCGTGCGCGCTCTTGTACTATACTAACTTGCCAGTTTAACTAATTTCTTCTTATGTAGAATGGAGATACAAAGATGCCAAAGGGATCGTATTTTTGACATAGGCTTCATGGACCCAGTAATTATCAATGAGACAACTGTTAGAGACCACCCAAGCGAAACAGAGATTAACACATACAATGCGCTAATGGGACAAAAATATAAGTCAAAGATATATCTACCCTACGCATTTGAGTACGTGTTTTAAATCACCTCGTTCTACTCCTTTTTCATAACACGATGTTAGAATTAATTAGTTATCTACGTTGACATATATATGTACAGTTTTCACTGGATTCTTCTTATGATCGAGCTAGATCATAGCCTGATCACAGTTATGGACTCGCAAAGGAAACCAGTTAAAAAGTTTCAAAACTTTATCGACATGCTCAACAGGTATTAATTCTTGTTCCTTTCATTATTGTACTAGTTCTATTTCCTTCCATTTGAAACAAATTCTAATCATGTACAATTCGTAATCACATGTGTAGTGCATTCGCATTGTTCCGTGCTAAAAATAGGGGCGTATTCAAGGAGAAATTTGATATTACAATTGCTTCTCAAGTACGTATATCATAATGCTAGCTTGTTAGTTAGTTAACTTAATTTCTTTGCATCCAATTCACGCTTTCAACTTTTTTCACCGTAGATCTTGAGACAGTCGCTAGGCAACAATTTATGCGGCTACTATGTATGTGAGTTTGAGCACACCCAAACCGGAGCCGCTGACCGCATGCTAAAAGGCAACAAGGGGTGAGTAAATATAATTACTAGCTTTAATGATGTCTAGGTACTCCTTATATCTTGTACAAATTCAAGGATTGATTAGTTAATGACTTAATGACAAGTGCCTCAATATTTGGCGGAACAAGGATCGAAACTCTCGCCGGCGCGAGTGAGAGCAATCCAAGAACAACTCATCGGCTTCATTTACGATGAGGTCGTAAATTCGAACGACGAGTTTCACGTACCAACTGTAAATAGGTTGGGCCCTTTGATAAGGACCGGTGAACTGTCAGGGTCGACGGCTAGCAATAGCGATGCACGTAAAAGATCCCGATGAATAGAAGGAGAAGAAAGACTAAAGTTGTAATTAAAGTTGTTAATGAATTTTCTCTGATCCTGATTGATGAACAGAAGAATTAATATGTGTACATATTTGTCGGCGTATTTCGCCTGACAAGATCCTGTCAAGGAACAGAGTTGGCTACTCCCTAGACGGAAGGTATGGTTCGGTAGAGGTCATCTTCATGGCTGGAAACCCTAATACCTCTCGCGATGGATTCCGGAATCAACAAGGCGGTGGACACCATGATTTACCCAGGTTCAGGCCCCCAGTGTGGGTAATAGCCCTACGTCCTGCTGGTTCTTTGTTTAGGGAATGTGGAAGTGTTTACAGGGGTTCTCTTCTATGTCTCCACTACTCTAAGTCTAGACCAACCTTCTCCTTCTTTGACCAATCGACCCATCGACCCCCTCCCTCCATGCAACCAGGCGCCCTTATATAGGCGAGCCGGCCTGGGCAAGAGAGAAGGTGACGCTATACTTATCTATAGCACATTAATTACAACCATCATTACAACTTCCACGTCGACCCACGACTCATTTATTACGCACGCCTCCGTGGCCTCATCGTTCAAACCCCATTTAATGTCGGTGAGAGGTCTCGCCCGGTCCGCCCGGGACACGACGCTCCTGCGACGGGTTTGGTAAGAGGTGTCAGAGGGACGTGCCGTCGACGTGTCGATAGCAGAATCCTTCATAATTAATGACCCTGACACGAGGTGCCAGGGGAGAGAAACTTCGAGGCGAAGCCTTCCTTTCATTTTTCTGGTTGCCTCTTTGGCCTGACGAGGGGGGCCCAGACGCCCGCCCACTCGCCAGGCCACTTCACAAGCCAACGCCCGCGCGGGCCACTCGCCTGGAGAGCAGGGCGTGATCGCCGGGTCGCCGCCAGGCCATGCGGCGTTCTCCGTCGGCGGCGTGATCGCCCGGCCGCCGCCAGACGCCGCGTAGGGTCGCCGCCCAGCGGGTGGCGTGATCGCCCGGCTACTCGCCAGGGGCCCACGCGAACTTTCGCTGGCGGCGAGGCATGGTCGCTCAATCGCCGCCAGTATGCCAGACAAAGCCGCCACCCGTGAGCGGCGTGATCGTCCCGGCCGCCGCTAGGGGCCAAACCTAGCCGCCTTTTTGGGCCTATTATTTCTTCGGCGGAGAGGGTACCCCGGTGCAAAGTACACCAACAATATTGTAATACATTAGTTGTAATTAAATTTGTTAATGAATGTTCAGTGATTTAATTATCAGTCAGATGTGCATGATTGATTATATGTGCTTTAATTAGTTGTGATTTAACACACACACATATATATATAATAGCTAGTGGACACACATATATACATATATATTAATTATATATACACAAAGACATCAAGACGGTTGGTTTCAAAGACTGATTGGAGACACCAACCCAGTCATCGATAAGGGCCTTAGGGGCTCACGATCTTGCCACATCGACCTCCAACCAAGATCGATACTCTATCAAGATCGGGTGAGGAACTGGGGCGATGTCCTTGAGCATCGATCCCGGATGGCTTGTACCGTTCAAAACCGTACTAAAGGCCGTTTTCAACCGGTACCGAATGCTAGTTCTGTAGTAGTGATCATCTTGGAAAATCTTGTGTGCTATTTGCAAGAAACTCTTAAAGGGAATCGTTCTTGTAGATCGTGTTTGTGGGGTTCTTTTCTTGAGTTCTTGTTTACTATGATAAGTAGGAAGTTATTCAATATCATCCGGATCATCAAAACTCCACGAGCAAGTCCAACATCAAGATTTTGAGTTTTTGCTCTTACTTGGTGCACTGTTCCTTCAGTCAAAAAAAGTTCAGAACTTTGATATCAATCCCTTCGATTGAAGATTGGAATAAGTTTCTGACCTCCATATGAAGGTGCATACCAAGTTTCATAAGTTTTAGACCGGCCGTCCAAAAGTTATATCGATTCCTGTTTTTTAGATTGTGCTGATTTTTTCTGTTCACCCGAACACTGTACACTCAAACAGTGCTGCTGATCGGTTTGTAGTACTGTTCGCTCAAACACTGTTCATCTTAACAGTTTGCTATTTGCTATTTATCCGACCAGTGCAGTTTTCTTATTTATCTGAGCACTATTCTTTGACCTCCTAGTCGAAGGGTACACTTTATCCAACCACCTGTTTAGATTATACATATCCCGACCAATGTCGTTTTTACTGTTCATCCAAACACTATTCATCAGGTACTGTTCATACAACCTCAACAAGTCGGTGGTAATGTTCATCCGACCTCAACTGGTCGGCGCTACAATTCATCCAATCATCTGTTCGCATTGTTCAATTCCTTCTGTCTGTTCTTTTGGTGGTTTGAATTTGAGAGGGAAGGGATTTTATTTAGCTCTAATTCACCCCCCTCTAGTTGTCTTATCGGTCCTTCGTAATATCATTGTGAGACCTTGGTAAACCAAAAAAGGTTGCCATATCCAAAGATCTTGCGAAGCAACGACTTCTAGAATTATTGTTGGCTCGTGAACATGACCAATATACATGTCTTGCCATGCTATAGGGCATTTTTTGCACTTCCAGTGCGTGCAATCTATCCTCCCTAGAATTCTTAGAAAACCTCTTTCCTCACCAATTATAAGTAATGAAAGAACTGGAGATGCCGCCTAGAGGGGGGGTGAATAGGCGAAATAAAAATTTTCAGTGGAATTAAACTTTCCCGAGGGTATAACCCGGACTATCTGAGTTTTAATTCGGATACTCCGGTATATCTGGACTATCCGAAGTGAGTGGTGCAGATATTCTGGGTTGGGCACCTCGAATGAGATTTTTAATCTCTTCAACTTTTAATCAAAATACTTAAACACAAAGAATCTAAACACTACTAGGTACCTAGAGCAAGTATAGATCTGAAGCCAAACACAGAGAAGAAGTAGATCGGGGCTCCCAAATATCCAAGACCACAAACCCTAGCAAGAGCAAAAAGAAGAACACGGAGACAATGATTTTTACCCGAAGTTCGGATTCTTGAAGGGAATCCTACGTCTCCATTGAGGAGGCACAAAGCCTGGGTCCCTCTTGACCACTATCCTCCCAGTATTGCACAAAACACTCGCCGGTCTTCACTCCTTGTCTCTTTCCTTTCGAAGGCGAGACTTACCTTCACAAACTTTCGGGGCTCACCACACCAAGTATTTGGAGGCTCTCGGCGACTCCTTGCCGTCTAGGAGTCCTTCAAGCTCCAAGAGTAACAAATGCGTCGTGAAATCTTCTTGGAGGATGAACTTGTGCTCAAGAATGAGAGATGCACACTCAAAGCACTCAAATCTACTCCTTTCTCTCCAAAGATTCAAATCAATCACTAGATTCAAATGGAGAAGAAGGCTAGGGCTCAAGAGAGTGTGAGAGTGAGAGCTTGAGAGCCAAATAGATGCAATAATGGAGCTCACTCTGGTAGGTGGGGGTGTGATGGCTTAAATAGAGAGCTCCAAAATCCAACCATTGTGAGAGGCTGCACACAACCCGGAGTATCCAGACATATAACCCGGATAGTCCGGATTAGTGAAGAAATAACTCTTACCGAAGGGATCAACTCGGAGTGTCCGGACTAAAACCCGGATACTCCGGACTGACCCGGATACTCCAAATAGCCCTCACCGAAGGGGTTAACCCGGAGTGTCCGGATTAAACTCCGGATACTCCGGACTAACACGGATACTCGGACTAACTATCCGGAGACTCTGACCTGACTTGCTCGGCCAGTAGAGATGCAAACAAGGGAAATGCAACGATTTAAATCCTTTTGCTAGCAATTTTCATCATTTGAGCACAAGAATATCCTAGAAGCGATTTCCTGTCGTATTCCTCTTAATAGTATGGCTATCCTTAGACTCAACTAAATAGAAAATTTACAACTTATGTCTTGATGCCGCCTTCACAAATTGTAAATGTAGTAGGGATCACCAATCGCTTTCTCATAATGATATATTCTCGATCTCTGCATAAATTCTCACTTAAACCATTAGCGTTCCTAATTGTGTCGTCATTAATCACCAAAACCCTCAAGGGGTCTAGATGCACTTTCAAGTAATCTAGTTGTATCATTCTCATTTGGAGATCTCAAATACTCATCTCCAAATATTTCAATAATAGTTTTCACTAACCTTCTCTAGCTCTCTATAGTAGTACTTTCTCCGATCCGCACATAATCATCAATAGCATTTGTTGCTACTCTGTAAGTTTGCATCCAAAATTCTATGGTTACCTTTTGCAAAGAAGATAACCCAAAATTTCTAGCACAATTCCTCTTCTGCACAAAATAATTATTATGCACTTCTATAGCATGCAATATGCGAAGAAATAAAAGATGATTCATTCGAAGCCTATGTCAAAAAGAAGGTTAAGCTGTAGACAGGATCAATATAATATGTGAAGAAATAAAGAACGAATAATTCTAAATCTACACTGAAAGAAGGTCGGGCCATAGATAGGAGGATCAGCAAAATAGTCCTAGAATAGTCCAGCATGTCCTTGTCTATTGGAATAAACAACTTGACGGCCAGGAGTAGAACTGCCATGGTGTGGAAGATTTACACCCTGATCTTCCATATGAGCTAGGTATCCTATTGTAAGAAGAAATACATATTTATTATTTCTCTCAGACTCCTCATTATAACATCCTAAATTTTTTATTTTTATTTATTTAATATTATTTTATTGCAATTTATGATTTTTGTGAATTTTCTGGATTTATTTGGATTTTCTTAGATTTATTGGAATTATTTTGAATTAAAGTATATTGCCTTTTGTTGAGAAATAATTATAAAAAGAAAAGTTTAAAATAAAGTTTTACCAATAATATTTTATTTAAGTCCAGAATGTCTCAAAGTATTTATGAGATTTTTCTTGGAATTTTTAGAGTATTTTTACTACCCCAAATAAATCAAATGAATTTCCTTATTTATTTTAATTAAAAATCCTGGAGTAAATCGATGTGAAAGATCGGGCTTGGCCCAAAGATCGTAGGTACTGCCATACCGTCGTGCAGATTGGATCGCAATCCGAGGGCCTATAGTAAGCCGCGTCATTTACGAAACCCTAACACTTCGTAGCCGTGGAATTCTCATCGGGTGCCCATCATCAAACGGTACTGATTCGGAAACCCTCGTTCTATCCGGCCGTTGGATCAAGATCGCACGGCTGATAGTCGTCGTTTCCGATTTGAACTCGCGCCGCCGCCGTATCCGAGTCGAACTCGCCGCCGCCGCTCAACTTTCCAAGTTTCCGTGCCGCCACCGGGTATTTAAGGACCGGGGCACCTCTGCCGAGACTCGCCACAATCCGCCGTACCTTTTCTCTGTTGTGCCGCCGCCGGAGGAACGCCGTGAAGTTCGCGCAAGCTCGCCGGAGTAATCAAGGGTTTCGCCGCGCCATAGCCGCCGATAGGGACTCTCTTCCGACGACTTGAGGGTAGATCTGGATTCGTCGCGTCGAGGCAAAGCTGTTGCGCCACTTCTTCACCACCGGAGATCGCCGCAATGCCGCGCCCGTGGTCGTCTTCCTCGAGTCTTGTACACCAGCACTGCCGTGAAGCCATCGCCGAGCCTGAGTACTGCCGACCATCGGATCTTCATCAAGCGCACCGGATTAAGCCGCGTCATCTCGGGGAATAGTGAACTGCATGGGTAAGTGGCCACCGTCCGATCGTAGATGAAGGGCTACGATTGAGCCACGTCATTTAAGTGCACAGTAAGCTGCTCGGTAAAGCATCGGTCGTCCGATCTAGATCGGATGGTTGACATTTAACCGCGTAGTGGATTAAAACTAAGCCGTTAGATCAGTTTTAAACGATCCAGATTACACCACGCGTCAGCCGTATCGGCTCAGCCCAGGGCTGACGTCAGCTGATGTCATAATTCGGGTTTTTTTACAAAAATAATTCGAAATATTTTGATTTTCCAATTTTATGGATTTTTCAGGAATTTGAATTTTCCGAGGGCTCGTTCTCCCTCATACGAACTCCGATTAAGGTGATTCAAATTCCTAAAAATTTGTAAAATTGAGATCTATCTAATGGTAGCTTTGGTTTGAATTTTTGAGTTCATTTGTTCTTTATTTTTGGTGTTTATTTGCTATTCTTTCTCGATTCGCGTAGACGTTGAATTGTGCAAGGCTTCGGAGGAGGAGAAAGCAACTCAAGAGCAAATTCTAGACCAAAACCAGGAGCTTAACCAAGGCAAGTTGTGCTTTGATCATGTTGAACCCATGTTAGGAAAAATTGCTATTTTGATTTAATCTATTGCATGTTATTTTATGTGTATAAATGATTTTCACCTAAATTTGGGATTAGCTAATGTATCCTTTGATTTACACCCTACCTTGCTAATTGTATGCCATGATCCACTTGTCACCCTAGGGTGGTTCACTATAGTTGGTTAATATTGAAATCAACATGGGATGGTTAGAACGGAATAGAATTGCTTAGCCATGCCACGTCATCACATGTTCATGAATCACTGTTTAATAATCTTGATTAATGGAATATGGAACAATAATGTGAACTTGTGTGTCATGTGTGGTCACACAAAGAAATTGAGTTGTTGTGGCGAGGAGGTCACGCAACGATGTTGATTTGTGTATAGCACGTGGTGCTTGGTAATCAATCGGGGTTGGTAATCACTTCGATTGAAGCAAGTGGCAAGGGCAAGTGTGCCAGGGTGGGCCCGATGGGCTGAGGGTGTGTGCAAGTCTTGCTTTGATCAATCCTAAGGACTTAACCTTGCAAGCATTTGACCTGAGTTAATCGTGCAACCACATGTCTGTTATAAGACAGCCTAGCTGACTAATTTGCAAAGTCTTAGCTTGAGTACTATCGTGGTGGTGTGAGTCCGGGTGTACGGAGGAAACTCACATGGCGCAAGAGGGGGGCCCTGTTGTGGTGGTGTAACCCTTTAGGGTTGAAACCTCAGCGGGTAGTATTGGGTTAAGATGATGCATTGTAAAGGCTTTGTTATAATCATTCGCCTGTGTGGTGCATGGTTGTATCATGTGGGTAAAGTGCATAACCTCTACAGAGTGTACAAACTATTCAGATAGCCGTGCTCACGGTATTGAGCAATGCTCAGGAATTACAGTCAAGGGGTAGATGATTAAAATGGATAAATGTTGGGATGGCAGGATGCCATGTGGATAATGGAACTTGGATTAGGATGAAAACTTGGTTTATTTGAGAATCATTAAATCTATTTACTGTTATTATTTGTTTTACTGCCTTTTCAATCTATGTAATGTATGTGTTCTTAAATGCTGCTTAGTTGCAAGTATACCACTTAGCCATTCCTTTGGAATAAGCCTTGCATATAGCTATGGTAGAATTGCATTCTGTGCACAACTTGTTGAGTACGTGTTGGTGTACTCACCCTTGCTTAAACAACCAACAAACAGTGGAGGAGTCATCGCCCGAGTTGGAGGAGGACTTTGAGGTGGACATGAGTCACTAGGCCAATCCTTGTCAGTTGCCTGTGGTGTGCTGATGGGACATCTACGTCTTTTGCTATTTTCCGCTGCATTTGTCTAAGTTTATTCTCAAGTCTAGCCCATGTGGCTGAATAATGTAAGTGATCATAAGATCATACACCAGTTATATTAAATAAATAAAGTCTTATTATTTTTATCGTTGTGTATGATGTGATGCTTACCGATGTTAAGCTGTGTGCACTAGCATTGATCCTGGGACTAGTGCGGTAAAACACAGTGGGTTCGAATTGGAGAATTTGGGTCCCGACACTCATCTTCTTAGAGACATTATGCGACTATGTTTTGACGACTCATTGAGATATTGTAGGTAGTGAACAACAAGAAACATGTAAGACTTTGAACTACAAATGGGTATGTATATATAGACGAGAATAATGTGGCGTTAAGATGACCATTAGAATATAGCCGTTAAGATGACTGTTTGAATATAGCTGTTGCGATGACCGTTAGGACATGACTCACTTAGTACAATATTTTTAATAATGACCATTACAGCATGACTGTTACAACATGACCTAGGTGTCTTACGTACTAAGATGTTATCTATGTATTAGTGTTAGACAAGAAATAAGATCAACTATTAAATATATACATATATGTTTGGCTGATATACCTATAAGAAGGTTTTAATATTCGTATATGATTTAGGTCACAATAGACCTGGCTGCAATATAAGCTCCTAATATTTTGCTAGATTTGAAAAAAAATAGCAACAGAGTGCTATAGCTAGTGATGGCCAAATGGGCAGCCTGGCATGTCCTGACTCATTTAACGAGTAGCACGACCCACTTAGGCCTGGGTAATAAACGGGTTGTGCCGTGTTGGCCCAAGCACAGCCCGACAGCCTCACGAGTTGTGTTGTGCCAGCCTGGTATCCTCGTGGGCCAATGGGCCGAAATGGGCTGGGTCCGCCCGTTAGTGCTAAAAAATTTAAAAAATAAAAAATATGTTAGAAAAATTGTAACATAAAAAGTATTAAAAAAAAGTAAAGAAAAAATGGGAAAAAGTTTGAATAATTAAAATACTCAAAGGATGTAGAAAACTTTTTAAAAATATAGGTAAATTAAGAAAAAGCTAAAAATATAAAATAAATTCTAAAATAAGACAAATAATTGGAATTAAATAATGAGCTTTATTGATGTTTGGCTACCTCGTTAAAAACTTTGCCAAGTAAAAACTCAACATGAGAAAATCTTGACAAATAAAAAAGAGTACAACCTATAGCTCAGTGATACATGAAAAAATGAAGATTACAATTATTCTTCCTGATTATCTAGATAAAGATTTTTAAACGTCTCTACTAGCTCAACATTTTCTGTAGTATGTTAAGCTCATTGATTAGTTTGTTCCTAATCTTTCACAGTAAAAAGTATTTCCACCATTTCACTTGTCAGATTTGTTCTTCTCTCCTCGATTATTCTTCTGGATAGACTGAAAGTAGACTCCGAAGAAACCATAGCGACAGGAACTGCTAACACATCCCATGCTAATATGGAAAGCACCGAATATGTTATCTTGTACTGTGCCACTACTACAAAATGCTGAAGCCCTCCTCTGCTACTCTTGATAGTTGACAGCATCACTATTGAGATAGATAGCTAGCTTCCCACTACTTGTTGTGTTCACATTTGACGTTGTTGTAGTTGTACTCCTAGAGGAAGAGCCACTTGCACCTTACTAGATCAATGCCCGTGCGTTGGTACGAAAAATAAAATTGGTAACAAAACATAAAGGTCAAGCAATAAAAAAATATTATGCAAGAAGATCAAACATCTATTTCTCCTGATTACAAAAGCTTTTATGGTTTCTTCTCTGGTATGAATTAAAATCAAATATATTATACGTAGCAATATATATTACCAATCTAAAAAATCAATCAATCATTTTTATTCCTTTTTGCAATTTATATTACCAGCTCGCGTTCCTCCTCCTCTTGCCATGCCCGCAGCGCGCGCTCCTCGGCGTCGTCGACCTCGTATTACTCATCGCCTCGCTCGTCCTCATCATCCACCGCCTTCGCAGGGGCGACACGGGGGCTTCCCCCAAGCACGAGGTGCTGCTGCCGAAGCCACCGCCATTCCGGACCACTGGTCGCTACGTGGTCGTGCTCGGGGTATCCGCCATCTTCGCCGCGGCGTCCGCTATCCTCTTCGCACTCGCGTTCTTCCTCCTGTAGAGCATGCCATGGCGCGCTATGGAGTCCGCCTTCCTCGCCGCCCACTTCGTCACACAAACCATGGCCGCGTGGTCAGTCGCCTCGGAGAAAGGGGCCACTGCCGCCACCCAGCCTTTGCACCTCCGCGTCTTATGGATCGCCACCGCCCTCGGCGCCGCGCTCTTCTCCGCTTTGGCGGTGGTCTACTGCACTGACGGTTCGCTGCTCTTCCCAGATGACCCTCTTGCCTTTGCCGGCCTACTCGTCTCCATGCCTCTGGCGTACCTAGCCATCACTAGCTTCACCGGCTATGATGCCAGAGCCCATGAAGATGAACCAGAAAACACCAGCACTGAGGCGCCCGCCACGCCGTGCGCCATCGCGTTGTTCCTCTCTCTCGCGACGTTCAGCTGGATCAACCCGTTTATCTCCAAGGAGTATGCCAATGACTCTCTCACCGCTGACGACGTCCCACCGGTGTCGCTGGGCAACCGCGTCTAAGCGTCATACGCTTTGTTCACGTCCAACTAGCCGGCGCTAGGGTCACGGCACCCGGTGCGTGTCGCGCTGTCCTTCTGGCCGCAGTTACTACTGACCGCGGCGCTCGGCCTCCTACGCCTCGCGGTAATGTACATCGGTCTGTCACTTATTGATCAAATCGTCGAGTTCATTCACCGCAGTGACACGACATGGGAGATCTTGAATGAATTCTCTTGATTGATTCTGTGAAAACTGTACAGTATATATAGAGTACAAAAGGAATGATTGGCCGGCTATTAATTACCAGCAATAATCGTGATTTTGCTATAATAATCAACCATATTTAGAGAGATATGGTCGGTAAATCGAGAAAGAATAATTAGCTATAATGACCGGTCATTATTGGAGATATGGCTGGGGAGGGGGGCTAGGAAGAACGGACCGCTGCCACCAACTGCAAATTTATATAAGTAGAGATATCTTTCCCCACGTAGTTTTCTTCTTACCTGTTATTGGTATTGGTGGAGGTTGCTGCATGCGAACTCCAGCAACAGTGAAATCATAAAAAAGTTCCAAAAATAACAAGTATTTAGTAACATACCAATGTTACTCTCTGAGTAGCGATTGGCCACCTTGACTACGATAATATGTGTTAATAAAAGCAGAAAAAAGTGATCTTATAGAGTATGAGAGAAGTATCAAGTAAGTAGAGTTCCATCTAATAAGCATACCCAAGCCAAACTTACGTAGACGAACATCTATTCAATATAATAAGTCTTACATGCTGCTACTCGTTGATTAGAATTATTTAAGAAAGAAATTGAAGTGCGAAAAGATTCAAGATATCGGTCTAATCTATTCAAACTAGATTTAATTATAAGATTAATAACATTCAAGTACAATGCTGATGTAATAAGAAAGATTTGGCATACGAATTAAAAAGCAGAGTAAGAATGTTCATGACAGAAGTGTTTGCTGAAGCATTATCTATTGTTATTGCAAATTTTTCTCTTTAAGGCCAAAATCTTCCATAACCTTTATAATACAATCAGAATTATTTTCACTAGTGTGTGCTACATCAATTAATTTGAATCATATAATTCTCTTCTCTAGTTATCAATCATTGTTTACATAATGGGCAACTATACTAAGGTAATCCTTTTTAGGCTTACCACTCCATATATCTGATGTCAAAAATACAGAAAAAGTATAGGTATTAAATTGCTCTTTTAGCTTATTACGACAATTGTTATAGTATTTAATAAATCTCTAATTGTTGTCTGTCTAGAAACTGCATAAAATCTAGGATTATGAGTGATCCTAATATAGTTCTCAAATGTAGGTGACTCACCAAAGTTTAAATGAAGATCTTGAGAAGCTATTAAATGACAAAGAGATTTACGAGCTACCTCGGGATTGTAGTCCTATTAATGTACCGTACCGTCAGGGTTGTACTGTAGTTGTGTTTGTCTTAAAACCACCCTCGCTTTTCTTTTACAATCTCAGCATGTCTCTTCAAGTGCCCCATTCCACTTGTAGATTTCATAATTAATTTATGCTTACAATATTTACAAATAGCATACCTACTTTGAACGCCATCTGATGTCTTGAAAATCTGTTCGAAATCTTCCTAGACTCTCGATATACTATATCTTGATCTTTTTGCTCCGGTATTTGCCGACACAGTAGTACTTTTAGAGCTTGAGGATGGTATAGGTACTGCAATTTCTTCAGCTTCATAGGATGCAAGAAACTCTTTGGGTGAAATCCTGAAATCAGAAGCTAAGAAGGACGGAAAATCCCCATGCTCCAAAAAAACTACAAGAAATAATTACGTTATTAGTACTTTAATATCATTTAAAATAATAAGAACAATGAAAAATTAAATCACAATTCTTACCTTGATTTCTTGACAGAAGCCGGAAGCCGAATTTTGAATTTTTGGATTTTGGCAAAACTATTTTGAATTTTACCAAATTACTACAAAGAGCAAGAGAATAAAGATAAGAGATTGCAAGTTTGCTGGTGGGGAAAAAGGGGGTAGCCACCCTATTTATATGAAAAATTTAGAATTTTTTTTAATTTTTTAAAGCCTCCAATAACTAAAAACGGCTATTTTTCAAATAAACGAACCAAACAGACCGTGCTAAATCTAATCGTGCCATGCCGAAGCTAATCATGCCAAATTCTAAACACACCATACCGGCCTGACCGTAGACATGGGCTCGCAGGCCATACCAGCAAAGAAATTTTTTTATTTAATATTTCTTTTAAATCTTTTTTGCAAAACTAAAAAATTTGAAAAATACCCTCCTGTCGCCCCAGTACGAGGCGATCGCCCCATACTAGGGCGATAGGTGCACTAACTAATGCCCCTTACCGATGAAATTTTGAAATGTAACGGCAGAGCTAAAAAAATTAAAAATAGACCGATCGCCCCAGGTTGGGGTGATAGGTTACTGTAGCAATTTTTTTTGCAATTTTTGTTGTAAATTGTTTTTACAATAATTGTTGTATTGAACCGGGAAAAATTACAAAAAAAAATTCTTGTGATGTAATGAACTGGAAAATTTATTTTACTTTGTTAGTGATATGCATCCCACTTAGGGATTTTCGTAGCCTCATAGGGTCCGTCGAATATGGCCAAAAAATATGGGAAAAATCATGGGCGACCTACGCAACGTGGGAAACCACTTATATGCGAGCGAGATGGCCGGACGTTGCCCTGGCAGGAAGTTGCGAAAACCAGAAAAGGCACTTGCGGCCACAAAACCGCGGAAATTGTGCCCACTTAGGGGTTTTCATAGCCCCGCGGGGTAGGCCGGATATGGCCCAAAAAATACGAGAAAAATCAAGAGCTACCTACGCAACGCGGGCTACCACTTATGTACGGGCGAGATGGCCGGACATTGCCCCTATCGAGTTGCTAAAATCGGAAAAGGCACTCATGCCACGAAACCATGAAATCGTGGCTACTTAAAGGTTTTCGTAGCCCATGACAGCCGAATCTGGCTCAAAAATATAGGAAAAATCAAGAGCAACCTCATAATGCGGGCTACCGATTATGTCTGGCGAGTGGTCGACGCGTTGGCTGGCTTGAAGTTCGAAATCGGAAAAAGGCACTCATGACCCACGAAACCACGGAAATCGTGGCCACTTAGGGTTTTCGTAGCCCATGGGACAGGCTGGATCTGCCCAAAAAATACGGAAAAATCAAGAGCGACCCACATAGCGAGATACCACTTACGTCTGGCGAGATTGCGGGCGTTGCCTCGGCGGAAGTTGCGAAAATCAAAACGACTCGCGACCATGAAACCACGTAAATTGTGGCCACTTAGGGTTTTCGTAGCCTCATGGTGGCGGATCTGCCCAAAAAATACAAGAAAAATCAAGGGCGACCTACGCAACGCGAGATACCACTCATGGACGAGCGAGATGGCCAGACATTGCCCCGGCAGGAAGTTGTAAAAATC
The DNA here is from genome assembly GCA_036346375.1 of Guadua angustifolia. Taxonomy (NCBI): domain Eukaryota; kingdom Viridiplantae; phylum Streptophyta; class Magnoliopsida; order Poales; family Poaceae; genus Guadua; species Guadua angustifolia. Next base: position 52,733,633 of record CM070504.1, on the reverse strand, counting down.
GGAAAAGGCACTTATGGCCACGAAACCACGGAAATCGCGAGCACGAAACATCTAATTTTTGACTGCCAGTTTGCTTGTTTGGTATGGCGTGTCATACAAACGGCGCTTCACGGTGGTATTTTCAAATTTGATGGCGAAATTATCAAAATTTAAAAAAAATCCTCGATCGCCCGATATTGGGGAGATAGGGCCCACCATATTTGTGAATGGCCCAAGATGGCGATCGCCCCATTTCAGGGTGATATTTACCTTCGGCCAGTGTGCCTCCTGACATTTTCACAGCAGGTTAATTTTTCCTCATTTATTATAGGGCGATCGCCCCATTTCAAGGTGATATTTACCTTCGGCCAGTGTGCCTCCTGATATTTTCACAGCAGGTTAATTTTTCCTCATTTATTATACGAAAAAATTTTTGAAACAAATATTAAATACAAATATGGTGGGCCCTATCCCCCTAGTATCGGGCGATCGCCCCTATAGGGGACTAAGGAATCTCTGACAAGTCAACGCGTAGTCAACAGGATCCCTAGCTCGGGGCTGAGCAGCGTGGGACTTCGACCATGACCTAAGCCGCGCTAATCCCCGCACGACCTCGAGCTTGGGGAGTGGGATCGAATCCCCCGCATGACCTTGACCTTGGCTCGGAGGAGTGCGCTTACTCGGCGGTTACCAAGACCAGGAATCCCGGGGTTAAGGCGGACGTGGGCGTCAGATCCGGGACGGTTGCAGCATGTCTTCAATGCACGCCATGCACTACTCTGGGAATCTCTCCTGGCCGTTTCTGGCAATGGCTGGGAGGGGTATAAAATCCCTTGAAGTAGAACGGCAAAGGACACGACATCAACGCACAAGTAATAAGACAATAGCCGTAATCAAGAGCACTCAAGCTCGAGCTGTAAACACCTCTGTAATCAGGAATAGTGACCTCCTCCGCCTCAGGAGAAGACTGGAGTAGATCTATTACCCTCACGGGGGCTCGAACCAGTATAATTCACCGTGTCTCGCCCGTTGTCATCTCGCCCCGACCAACGTCCGTTCCTCCATTGAGCGTAGCTCGTTTTGGGTCTCTCATTCACACTAACCCCGTTCCATATCTGTGGTTAGGCGATACCGATCGTCGACAGCTGGCGCCCACCGTGGGGCCCGAAAGCTTCACTCATCCGGAAGAAGTTCAAGACTTTCGTGGTATGGCATCCTCCGCATGATGAGACATTCCATGAGCTTCGGGTTGAATCGCGCCCCGAGCTTGGAAGCTATACGTCCTTGTTCTCCCCCTCTCCGCCGCTACGTGACCAGCTTGTTCTCATGGCCGCTAGCCATGGCGTGAGTATGGAGGAAGGGGAGCGCAGCCCGAAGACCCTTGAAGATGCTCGTCGAATGGCCCAAGTCGCCATCAACCAGGCCATAATCGCCCTCCGGCGAGAGGAGCGCGAGAAGGTTGGAACTTCGTCAGGACGTTCCAAGCTCCCTCAATCGGGCGAGCGCCTCCGTGTGATCGCCCGAGTCATGACCGACCCCGCCCGTTCGAGGTCGGGCCTTTTCGGCCGAGCCCTCACAGACGAGCTCGATAAGGCCGCCACCGATGCTGTGCCGACGTAGCACCAAGACCGTCCTTCCGGGTCCGTTCCCTAAAGAGTGACGGCAGTTCCTCGCACAGGCGCCAGCGTCCCTGCTGGTCTCCCGCGCACCAGCAGTCTTGAGATCTATCCTGTACTCCGCCTCGCCGTCGTACCCGAAATACGACTCGGATGGTGTCTGGCGGCAATGGTCTCTGGCGACTCTCGCTCGGCAATGACATGTCGGGCCTTTCCCCTGAAGTTCCCCTAAGGCGTCGCCGGGTCCATGAGCACTTGCAGTACCTCCCGGGAGATGCTCGGGCCCGTCGCCTCGACCGGCGTGGTCGTGGGTCGGGTCGCCGAGGCGCTCACAACTCCAACTCCAGCAGCGGCGATCACCTCTCTAGACGCGCCCTATTAAAACTTCGGTACGCGGGCGTACTCCTATGACCTTGGCGGGTCTTGTTTGGCGGCTCGTTCAAGCCGCCTTGATTGAGCGGTTCGACGGGACAAAGAACCCCGATGAGTTTCTTTTGATCTACACCACCGCTATCCTGGCTGCAGGAGGAGATGAGTACGTGATGGCCAGCTACCTCCCTACCATCTTGGACGGTGCCGCCCGCACCTAGCTCTTCAATCAGAAGCCCGGCACCTTCCGCTCATGGCGTCAAATTCAGAACGCCCTCCGTTCCAACTTTCAGAGCTGCTACGAGCGGCCCGGCAGGGAGAAAGACCTGGACTGGGTTATCCAGGGGAAGAATGAACCTCTCCGCGACTTCGTGCGATGGTTCATCCACACCAGGAACCTGATCCCGAGTGTCTCCGACGAGGCCGTGATCAAGGCCTTCAAGTTCGGCGTCCGCGACCGGCGCCTCACCGAGGACCTGGAGATTATGACAAGGCTTACCGTCGGCAAGCTATTTCGCATGGCGGAGCGCTACGCGGACGTGGACGACGCGGTCCGCTGGAAGCGTGACTACGACCAAGGTAAGCTTGGCATCAACTCGGGCGAGGCTGGCCCCTCCAACACCGAGAGCGCAGACCCAGGCTCGACCGCCAAGAAGCGGAAGAGGGACCGCAAGCGCGGCGATGGCCGTCCGTAGGTAGCCGTTTCGGCAGATGGCCACCGCGAGGTCATGGAGGTGCGAGGTTTGGCCCAGGAGGAGTCCCGTCCCTAACAAAGTCGGCCACGACCTCAGCAGGCGCCACGACGACCTCGGCAGGAGGATCGCCGGTCTGGGTCACGACAGGCCGATGGCCGCTCACAGGGTCCTGAGGGGCGGCCTCAGTTCGATGAAGACAAATTTTGCTTGTTCCACCGGATCAAGACCCACGACACATGAAGTTGCGGTGCTTGGCGAGAACAAAGTTTGGAGGCTTTCTCGATGGGCGTGGAGAGATGCCCACACTCGAAAGAGAGATCGGCCGAGCAGGTGAACACGGAGAGGACCAGCCGACCTCGACACGGATTTTCAGCGAGGCGACCGCGGATCGGCGTCATCTTGGCTCGTTGGCATATCAATCCCGGCGCGAGATCAAGGATGCCGCGTGCATGGTCTACCAGGCTACCGTTGGGAAGCCCTCGGACTAGCCCTGCAAGTGGGCCGGGGCTACGATAACCTTCACGCAGGAGGATGCCCCCCAAGGTATGTCCAAAGATCTCAAGACTGCCCTGGTTGTGACCCCGACCATCAGCAACACCTTGGTCGGGCGGGTCATGGTCGATGGGGGCAGTTTCCTCAACCTGCTCCTAGCTAGCGCACTCGACCGGATGCAAATACCCCGGTCGAAGGTCAAGAATATCGCGATTCCATTCTTCGGGATCATCCCCGGAAGTTCGACCACTCCTTTGGGGCAAGTGGTCCTACCCGTCACCTTCGGCACCTCGGACAACTTCCGCACCGAGCTGATCACCTTTGAGGTGGTCCAAGGTGATCTACCCTACAACGCCATCCATGGGCGTCCGGCTTTGGTCAAGTTCATGGCGGCAAACCACTACGACCACCGTTGCATGAAGCTCCCAGGGCCTAGCGGCATCATCATCATCTTGGGGCGACCTCAAAGGCGCGCCACGGTTGTGAGACCAGAGCCTTGGCTCTCGCCAACGTCTTTGCCTCGGCAAGGGCCTCCTGCAGTGACCGCGAAGGTCACTCGCTAGAAGGCGGTCATCGGCTGGCGGGCGACGAAATTCTGTCTTTGCTCGAAGAAGGCGACTCATCCAGGTGCGTCCACGTCTCGGCCGAGCTGAGTTCCAAATAGGAACTCGAGCTCATCACCTTCCTCCGCGCCAACAAGGACATATTAAGCAGGGAACCGGCGGACATGCCAGTGTCCCGGGAGGTGGTCGAGCCTAAGCCGTAGGTGACGCCCAGCAACCGCCCGTGCGCCCGAGTTGCGGCGCTTCTCTCCGAGAAGGTCGCCATAATCAAGGAGAATATCGACAAAACTGCCAAGGCGGCTTCATTCGTGAGATCGATTACTCAGTGGTCGCCAACCTGTCATCATCACGAAGAAAGGCGGGAAGTGGAGGATGTGTGTGGATCACACGGGGTTGAACTCGGCATGCCCAAAGGACAACTTCCCTCTCCCGCGCATCGACCAGATCGTCGACTCCACCGCGAATGCTAGGATGTTAAGTTTCCTGGATGCCTACTTTGGATATCACCATATCAAGCTGGCGGTTGACGTCGACGTCGTTCATCACACCGTTCGGGACCTACTGCTACATGACCATGTCGTTTGGTCTCCACAATGCCGGCGCGACCTTCCAGTGCCTGATGACCAAGACATTCGATCCTCAGATCGGCCGTAACCTCGAGGTCTATGTGGACGACATCATCGTTAAGAGCTCTTCTGAGGGCGACCACATTCAAGACCTTGAGGAGACCTTCGCCACCTGAACAAGCACAAGATCAAGCTCAATCTGGAGAAATGCGTATTTGGCGCTGTCTCGGGGAAGGTGCTCGGCTACATGATCGGGGGCTCGGTGGTCGGCCCAAACCCGGAGAAGATCGAGGCAATAGAGAAAATGCCCCCCCCAAGTTCGGTGAAGCAGGTGCAATGCCTCACCGGCTGCATGGCTACTCTCAGCTGGTTCATCTCGAGGCTCGGTGAGCGTGGATTGCCGTTCTTTAATTCCTTGCATAAGCAAGGGAGCTTCGAGTGGACGCCCGAGGCTCAGCGATTCTTCGACGAGTTAAAGGTATACCTCTCAAGTCCACCTCTGCTCACGACTCCGTAGTCAGGCGAAAAATTGCTGCTCTACCTCACGGCCACCGCCTAGGTTGTTAGCGCTGTCTTGGTGGCCGAGCGGGAGGCGTAGCAGCACCCGATCTATTACGTTAGCGAGGTTCTCCATGGGCCAAAGGAGCGCTATCCCCAGTTCCAAAAGTTACTGTACGCCCTCCTCATGGCTTCGTGCAAGCTCTGGCATTATTTCCAGGCTCACTCCATGGTCGTCCTGTGCAACTTCCCGCTCGGGGAGATCTTGAGGAATCCAGAGGCCGGAGGTTGCGCCATCGCCAAGTGGGCCATGGAGTTGGCCGTCTTCGACGTCCAGTTCGTGGCGCGCATGGCAATCAAATCGCAGGTGCTTGCCGACTTCGTGGTCGAGCAGACGTCGCAGCCGGCTCCCGAGCTCGAGGTCGAGGAGGAGAGGCCTTGGGTCATGTACTTAGATGGTTCAAGATCCTTCAAAAGCTCGGGGGCTGGGATCCTCATTCTCACCCCACAGGGCGATAGGCTGAGGTATGTGGTTCGTTTTGGATTCCCAGCGACGAATAACACAGCAGAATACGAAGCTCTCCTGGCTGGACTACGAGCTTGCAAGGCATTGGGTGTGCGTCGGTTGATCGTCAAGGGCGATTCCCAGCTCATCGTCAACCAGTTCAACAAGGGCTACCAATGCTCGGAAGATTCCATGGCCAAGTACCTCGCCGAGGCACGCAAGATGAAGAAGTGGTTCCAGAACCTGGAAATCATGCATGTGCCAAGGAAAGACAATAGCGTGAAGAGACTTTGTACCTGGCTGAGCCGACCCTCGAAGATTGTGCGGGAGTACTCCACGGGTCTACTCCCCGACGATCCCGGCGCGGTGTTATCCATTGCCGCTGCTGGGTTGCTTGGCCCTTCGGGCCCTCCGCCGGGGGGATCTCGCTTCCGGCGCCACCCCTAGGAGGGTTCAGATCACCCTCGAGCTCGGTCTCAACGGCTGTATTGGTCTCGTCCACCGCGGTCGGGGCATCTTTGGTCCCCTCCCCTGTGGACATCCTGGCCTGGACCTCTGCAAGTTCCTCCGTCTTTGGTCTGGCCGAGCGTTCGACCTCGGCGGCCAGGGCGCCCGACCTCGGCGGTTGGGGCGAGAGCAGTGTGGCGGCCTCGGCCGCCGAGGCAAAACACCGGCGTCATCTTCGCCTCGACCTCAAAGCGGGCGGCTGGCCTCGGTGTCCATGGTGTTGGCCGCGTTGTCTTCGTTGGCCGCGGTCGAGACTTCGTCTTCGACTAGGTCGTTGACCCCTTGGTCGAACTCGCTGGTTGCGACCCAGCCTTGTGGGTTGGTGGGGGCGTGGCTCCGCCTCGTTCACTGGCGGGGGGCAAGCCTGTAGGAGGTCTCCTCCTCCTCCTCGAACTCGGTCTCGCCCTGGACAATAGCCTTGGTCAGGATGGGCAGGGGCTGAGTTTGGGTGTTCAGGGTCTGCGATAAGGAAAGGAGACTAAGCTAAAGGTGGATGGGAAGACTTGGCAAGTGAAGAAGCAACGATGTACCTGAGTGTGCAGCCTCCGCCTCGCCGGGGGCTGGCGAGGGCCTTGGTGCCCCGAGGGTGAAGAGGCGTCCCTTCCTCGGGTGCCTCGAGCTTGCGACCTCGGAGCCCGCGGTGGCTCTGGGTCCTCCGTCGAAGTTCTGGTGGCGGCCGCAGCACTCTGCTGCTGCGGGGAGAAAGGTGTGTCAGAAGGCAAAAGGACACGAGCAAAGTGCTTGAGGACTCGACCAAGGAGACTCACCATTGTACGGTCGCCCCATTCGACGTGCTGCCTCTTCGGGCCCTTGCCACCCGCTCCGTCCGGTGCTGGCCTCTTGCTCGCCTTCTTGCCCTTGCTCACCCCGGGCAGCGACAGCATCTTCCTTGCCGTTTCAAGCAACTCTTGCTTGTCCTGTAGGCGCATCAAAGGATCAGGGAAGGCCTTAGGCGTGTGTTAATGAAGAAACTTGGCCCAAGGTGACTTACCTTGGCTTTCCGGCGCAGCACATTCCTTGGAACGGGTTCATCGAGGGTGTAGTCATGCGTCACCTTCCCGAACATCTCGTTCATCCGGGCAGTGACTTAGGACTCCTTCGGCGCTGCTGGAAAAATCAATTCATCAAAATAACCCAGGGATCAAAACTTGAACAAGCTTCAGGACAGGAAGACCTACCAGACGTCCCCTCGCGAGTGAGGTCGTCGCGACCTTTGATCTCGAAGAATGGGTGCACCCTCTTCTGCAGAGGAAACACCCGGTTCCTCAGGAAGTCGTTGGCGATGGCCTGCCCGGTGAGGCCCCGCGAAGCGTAGATGTGGATGGCGGTGATGGCCTCCTAGTCGATCTCCAGGTCGTCCGCCTCCGGGGTCTGCTTCTTCCCACTGATGGGGGTTCCGCTGAACGCTTGCCGCTGCCCTGCCCTCTTGGTAGAACCACCGCTTGGTCCATGGACCGAGGAGTCGGAGGACGGTTGGGAAAAAGACCAAGGAGCCCCGCCATGGTAGGAAGAAGCATCCGACCACGGGGTCCTTCCCGGTGCGGAAGATGGGGAAGAAGCGAAAGAAAAGCGAGGGGGTGGGAAGGATTCCAAGGAACCCCTCGCACAAATGAGAGAAGATGGAAAGGAGAAGAATGGAGTTGGGTACTAGATTGATGAGAGCTCAATCTCGCATTGGGTGAGAACCGCCACAAAGAAATCACTCTCCGGCGTCCGCAAGCCGAAGAGCGTGTAATGCTCCGTGCTGACGAGTTCATCGTCCCGTGGCTGCGGGTTGGTCTCTCCGTCCGGCAGCCACCACGTCGCTGGGTCCAATAGTCCCAGGCCCTCGAGCTCTCTTATCTTCGCTGCCGATAGGGAGCTCTTTCCGAGCTTGGCCATGGCGGTTGAGGGGATGTTTGATCGGTAGAAGAAGAAGGGCTCGGGTGAGGAGTTAGAAGAAAAAGACTGCAAGAAGGTCGAGAGTCCCTTGAAGTTGCAATAGGCTCGATTTTATAAGCCCAGATCGTTGCCAACCGGAGGATAGGGCATCTCAAAAGGCGCGCCGGTCAGGCAATTCGACAGGTGCAGTTAAGGGCTGAGCGGCGGGATCGAGGTGTTGCGAACGGTTCCGCTGCTCGATCATGTCCGTACCAGAATCCTGAAGATCAAGGGGCGCCAGGTGTAACGTCACCAAGGCTTGTCCGTAGGTCTCCATCCGACCTCGACCTTGGGCTCGAAATTTCCAGAAGACTGTCCCCTCTGTCCGTACAGAGAGGCTCGAGGTCGACCCAAGTTCTTGCCACGACCTTGAGCCTCGGGGGCTAGCTGTCGGGGACTGAGGAATCTTTGACAAGTCAACGCGCAATCAACAGGATCCCCAGCTGGTGGCAGCGTGGGACTTCGACCACGACCTAAGCCGCGCTAATCCCAGCACGACCTCGAGCTTGGGGAGTGGGATCCAACCCCCCGCACGACCTCGACCTTGGCTCGAAGGAGTGCGCTTACTCGGCGGTTACCAAGACCGGGAATCCCGGGGTTAAGGCGGACGTGGGCGTCAGATCCGAGACGGTTGTAGCACGTCTTCAATACACGCCATGCACTACTCCGGGAATCTCTCCTGGCCGTTTCTGGCAACGGCTGGGAGGGGTATAAAATCCCTTGAAGCAGAACGGCAAAGGACACGACATCAACACACAAGCAATAGGACAATAGCCGTAATCAAGAGCGCTCAAGCTCGAGCTGTAACCACCTCTGTAATCAGGAATAGTGACCTCCTCCGCCTCAGGAGAAGGCTGGAGTAGAGCTATTACCCTCACGGGGGCTCGAACCAGTATAATTCGCCGTGTCTCGCCCATTGTCATCTCGCCCCAACCAACGTCCGTTCCTCCGTTGAGCGCAGCTCATTTTGGGTCTCTCATTCACACTAACCCCATTCCATATCTACGGTCAGGCGATCCCAATCGTCGATAGCCCCATACCCAGGCAATATCTACCCTTTATAACCTTCGCTCTCGCTCGCGGCCTCGCAAAGCCAGCAGCGAGAGAAGAAGAAAGAAAAAAAGAGAGAAGGGAAGGAGAGGGAGGAAAAGATAAGTAGAGGTTCAATCCAAAATGCCGAGGCGTGCAAGTGGAAAGGGAAAGGGGAAGGCGAAGGAAGAGATAGGCGCTTCGGCGTGGCCGCGCAACATCGCGTACCAGGACCTCTTCGTACCTGGCGGGGTTGTACCACCGATGTGTCTGTGCGGAGATCCTTGCAGGCTCGTCCGCTCTTAGGATATTCCAACTTGGAAGAGGAGGTATTGGATGTGACGCAACTATGAATTCGACCCTCCAGAGAAGAGCCTGAAGAATCGCCAACTAGTAACAATCATACGTGTTTCGTAATATTTGTACGTGAAACTTTGCTAATTTATTTTTCATGCAGTCGCCTCCGCCGCTGTGTGAATTTGAGGAGTGGTTTGATATGGAGATCGATCCGGAGGACCAAAGGCTCCTTGATCAAAGCATCCGAGACGAGGAGTTCAGACGGCAGCTTGAAGCGCTTGACGTGACGCAACCGCGAGGACGCCGCCGAAGGAAGCGAAGGAGAAGGAGGCCGAGAGAGAGACAGAGAACGAGAGAGGGCACGTCGTGTTGCAGAAGCCCCACCGGAGGCATGGGCGAAAGGAAGTGGCCTCGATCCACTCGATGACGCGAAGTTGTAACCATTATTTTCCTTGTTAAGTGATGTGCATCCTAGCTTTATGTCGTAATGAAGAGTATGGCTACTATATTTTCCGCAGTTACCTTCTGATCTGAGAAATAGTGGGCTAGCACTTATCTATGTAATCATCAAGGTGTGACCAAGTGGTAAAGAATAGAGTGGTAAAAGTAAAAGGCGAGAAAATGGTAGAAGTGAGGAGCAAGAAAGATTCTTCCCTTGCTTGTGCGATAAGAGTTAATAGCCGATGAGATGCACCTCCTTTATCCATTAGCCAAAACCAAGAAAGTTGTGGCGATCTGACCATTCTTACCCCCCCTTCCTTTATTCTCAGTAAAGAGCACAGCAAGCAACATTAGATTCATTCTCCATTCTCAGTCGAAGCCAAGAGGAGTAGCAACAGCCAAAATCGAAAAAGGCACTCGCGTTACTAATTGGGAAAGATAAGCTAAAAAATGCAAATACTAATCGAAAAAGGCCTCCTAATCTGGTCGGTGGGGTACGTGAGTAGCATTATTTTCCTTGTTCGTGATGCGCATCTTAGTTTAATGTCGTAATGAAGAGTTTTATGTTGTTAGAAGAGTGCCCATGAAACCTATGCAACGCGGGCTACCACTTATCTATTGTCGAGCTAGCTGGGTGTTGCTTCGGCACGAAGTTGCGAAAATCAGGAAAATAAGTTGTACGACATGGCTAAAAAAAGATAACCCAAAAAAATGCAAGCACTTAGTTCAGATAGTTAGACAACATGAGATAAATAAATTACAAAAGTACAGCTGTACAATAACTTAGTCACAAGCACGCCTCCTAATCTGGTCGGTTGGGTACGTGAGTGGCGACGGCGGACGGATGGCCCTCCTAGGCCGGCTCTGCGGCGCAGGGGTAGTGTAGTCTGTCGGTGACTCGGGTGTCTACTGGGGTGGTGCTCCCGTGAGCTGAGTGGGGCCGAGGTACTCGGTGGACAGGTACTGGTCCAAGTTGAAAGCTGCCTCCTCCTCAATGTCGTCGTAGCCCGAGTAGCCGAAAGCACCGTGGGGTCTTGCTGCGGCGTGAGACGAAGACTGGCCCGCGTCACCCCACCGTGGCCACTACGGCCACTCACCCCACCGTGCCACTCTTGGGTGAGGACACGAGGCCCGCTCGTAGTGGTGACATCGGGCATCGGGCCGTCGGGGACGGCCGGCCGGGCGAGTCTTGAGCACGGCTCCACTAGCCATGGGAGGTGCTGGCTGACGATGACGTGGTGCGCTGCGCATGATGTCTCGGCCCCCTGGCAGGTGAGTAGGCGGCATATCCGTGTCATCGTGGCGCGGATCTGAGTAAAAGATTCCCGTTGCTAAACGAGGGTGAGCGCGGTGTCCGCCTCGAGGCCCGCCAACACGAACTTCGCCTCCGCGTGCACCTGCCCTGCAAGATGTGCCTGCCTGTAATGGTAGCTTGATATGAGGTTATTTACATAAAAAAACATACGTATAGGGTGACAAGGTGACACTTACCGCATAGTTCTCCCTCTGGGACATCTGTGAAGGGTACGTGTTCGACACCGATGCCGGAGCTGCGACATACGGTGCTGGTATGTACCCAACCCTGAGCCGAGTCCGTGGTGCGAACCACTCCATGTAATCGTCGTACATGGCATGGTCATATGGCCGGGTCTCGGTGACCGTGTCCGCCTCCTCGTTGTCCCACTGCAACACCCACGATATCATGCGATGCGCGAACGGAGTGCCCAGTGCAGACCCCACCCGGTTCATCCTGCAATGCAAAAATGGCAATTTACATACAACATGCATTCTGCGGGAATGGTAAGTATTGTGCTCAGGACACCTACCTGTGCGCGCCACGTGAGACAACGTGAGTAGCCGGCAAGGGGAAAGTTTGGAAGAGGCCGAACTGCCACAGCACTCGGTGCGGCGAGTACTCCTCGATGTACAGGTCGAAGAGGAGGACCTTACGGGTGAGCCAGAGCCGATGGTCATGCCAGCAAAGCTCGAAGAGCCCGTGAGGTGCTCGGACCTGGACCTCGTACGTACTGTACGGTGTCCACCGCACGTCCTTGTCCTGCAGCCTGTCAAACTCCTGAACGAACTCGGGGTACGACCCCCTGACCTGCAGGTGGGCGTACATCCGCTGTGGAAATAAAAAGTAGTGCATGTTATTAAAGTGTCAAAGTAGGGGGTTAGATACAAGGGGGCATACCTGTCGCTGAACCCAGTAGAGGCCCATAGTGGGCCAGTCAATCTGGTGGTGGTGGTATAGGTCCTGTGAGTACGGCGACCGGTCAACAACATGCCTACCGATGGAGAAGCTCTCCCAGGATCACAGCTGTAGTAGTAGAACGCAACCCGTCAACGTCGCGTTCAGCACTACCCAGGAGACAGCCTCGCAAAGACCCCTATACGTGCACACGAGCACGGTAGATCCCCACGACCACTGCACCATCTATTTACAATGGCAAAGTTAGACATGTCCTATCATAAGAGATTTTAACGAAATATGTTACCTCCTCCGCCGGGGTGTCGGCGATCAAGCTGGCGAACTTCGATCGGTCTTGGGTCCACCGTGTCCCCGTGCGAGGATGGGAACAGGTACCAACCGAACAGGAACAGCAGGTACACCTCCAGGTGGCGTGCTAGGTCCTCCTCGTCCGCGTCCGGGTGGAGAAGCTCAACCTGCAGCATTCGGTACAATATTGTCAGCAGCTCAGCGCGTATCCATTAAATTGCAATGAACGAGGTACTAACCGTGAATTGGAGCAGCCACGCCTTCGTCGCTCCGTGCCGCTCATCCAGCTTGTGGGGCACGTACGGGGGGCTGCGGGGTGTCGCTGCACGTGGGCGAACCGCGCCTCCAACTGCTGACGCCACGCGAGGGGGGCGTTGCGCGGCACAACTGCACGACCCGCGTAGGGGAGTCCTAGGAGGTAAGACACGTCCTGCAGCGTGGGAGCCATCTCTCCGCAGGGCAGGTGGAACGTGTGTGTCTCCGGTCTCCACCGGTCCTGGCCTTGGTCGGCGAGGATCGATCGTACCCGAACCGTGCGACGTGCGGGCCATCCGCAGTCGTCAGCTCCACCATCCTGCAGAATGGAAGTAAGCCGGCCGCTCGTAACCTGCACGTAGTGTGTAGCGTCGTTAAAATTCCACTAACAGGTAAGTAAAAGAGTAGGAAAAGTCGGCAGCTTACTGTGGAACCCAGCGTGGGTCGATCCGAAGAAACTTCTTCGGCACCCGAGACCACAGTGTCCCCAGCTCTCGGCCCTCAACTACGGACAACCTAGACCGGTGGGTCAAATCCACGTCTTGTCTAGCAGCTCGGGGCAAGCGTCAGCAGCACGCCCAACTCCTGCCATCGTCACCTGTGCCTGCGTGGTTACAAAGCAAATTCATGGTTAGAAAGCAAATAAAACAAACAGGACAATAAGTAAGTGTAGGAGGCAAATAAAACAAATTGGACAATAAATAAATGTTACGCGTTAGAACTACCAAAAATTAAATGAAAAGTTATGAAATGTTGCATATTCAAATATATGTTCAATCGCGCACATACAACCAAAAATTACATGTCGAGGATAACAAATAACTAGTACATAGAATCAAAAATTACATGACGGGGACAACAAATAACTGGTACATAGAATCAAAAATTACATGACGGGGACAACAAATAACTGGTACATAGAATCAAAAATTACATGACGGGGACAACAAATAACTGGGTCATATGCGGTGAAGTCAACAAATACATTCACAGATCCACGACTTAAAATTACATTTTCCATAATTACGACGTGCTTCAGACTTGTCCATATCATTCCTAATACGCCGTGTCCTTCGACGCCCGACCTTCTGCTTCAACATTCGGATGTCCAGTACCCATCGATGCCCTAGAGGGGGGCTGCTGTGAACGATCCATCGATTCGGTACGCGTACACCTCATTATGCCACATGTTGAGGACACTTTGTTTGTAGTAGTAGTGGGAGATGTACAGACGACATGACTGGTGTGTCTCGCCTGCTGCGGCAATCACGTGTGGCACAGTAAGTGCAGCAAGCGTGGCTTCTGGTAGGAGCTAGCACTCGCAGTCAGCAGCTCGGAGTACACACAGATGGGAAGTCCTCTCCCGGTGGGCACCTCTTCGACCCCGGTCACCGCAGTGCACATGGTATCTCCGTTCCACGCCACTCTCCGGTGTCAAGCGATGTGTCTGTGCCTTGCGGGTCTTCTTGGCCATGTACGTAGAGACAACCGTCGAGTAGGATAGACGATTGTCCGACATACATGCAGCGGAGTCCTTGTACCGCTCAACGAAATATCTTTGGGTGCCTAGTAACACACCTTCAACAATGCCCACCAACAGAAGGCATCTCGCGCCTTTCATTACCCAATTGTAAATCTCCGCCAGGTTCGTTGTCATTATTCCATAACGGGAAGCGCCCTCGTCATGCAGAAGGGACCACTTCTCCAATGGCTCGTGTCGTATCCACTCCGTGAAACTCTTTATGCTTGCCCCCGGCCTACGCCGAATGTTTGGTGTGTCGGTCGGGAGCGCACACAAGGCTGTGGGGTCATCTCCTTGCTCGTGGTAGACCATAGGGTTCCTTAATGAACTACCGGCATCCCTTGGATTGAGTGATTGCTTCTTGGTTAGTTCATCCAACGTCTTCCACAGCACGTCGAACTTTCTCTGCTGGTTCTGTTTGCACAGCCGCTTGAACATGTTCATAAGCTCCTTGTTCCTGAACTGACGGAAAAAATTGGCACCCATGTGCCTCATGCACCACCTGCTCTTCAGGTCTGGCCACCTTGCTACTCCCACGACGTCGGACCCTTGTTGCATATCCACGATCGCCCTCAGCAACCCTGCATGTTGGTCATGGATGACACATACATTAGGGCGACCCTGAACAACTGCCAGCTTGACTCTCTGAAGAAAGCAGTACCAGCTCTCCGTGTTTTCGCCCTCTATGAAGGCTAATGCGACCAGAGAACACAGTTGTTGGTCCACACGATTCTGATTAGAATCGGCCCTTGTATTTCCTGTGAGAATCGCCGTCCATGCAAATGGTGAACAAAGATGTCGGAAGGCATTTATGCATCTTGAGGGCGAAGAAGGCCCGCTGCAAGACCCACTTACCTGCGCACGCACCATCCGCGAGAAACTCCGCAAGGTCGATGACCGTAGCGGGATTCCTACTTGATATTGCCTTGAGCAAGTGTGGAATATTCTCGTAAGAAGCCTCGTATGTCCCGAACCATATTTGTAAAGCTGTTCTTTTTGCTCTCCATGCCTTTTCGTAGATAATCTTGTACTGAAACCTCTCCTGCACGGCTCTGATAATGGATCGAGGCTGCAGGTACGGATTGTCCATGATCTGACCATAAAACACATTTGCCATCCAAGTGAACGACAGATTGCAGTGTTCCTGCTCCGCTTCCTCTAGTTGGCAGTTATGCTCCGTCACTATGGAACATTTCCAGTAGTCCCTCCACTTCCCTTTGTATGCATGCACCCGCCATGGGCACGAATCAACTACACACTCACGTCGTAGTCTTTTTTGCTGGACTTCACTACCCTGAATTGCCGCCGAAGAGACATTGACCAGTACTTCACCGCATCCATCACAGCCTCCTTTTCTTTATATATGGCCCCCTGCGTGATCTCGTTCTCATGATACTCCCATGCATCTCTGTTCCCTTCATTCATTGTTAGGTCTTCGAAATTATAATTAGTCCACGCACCAGGGACAGGCACCTCAGGAGTATTGTCCTCCTCGTCCGAGCGTTCACCATCAGGGACTTCCTCATCCGCACGGTCCTCCTCCTCCATCAAGTCAACTATGTGCTCCACCTCCTCCCCCTCGTCGGCCACCCCTCGCGCCTCCACGACTACCTCCTCGCCTCCCCCGATCCTGTCGCCACCGCCAACCTCGTGTCCCTTGTCTCCGGGGTCCTCACCACCTTCATCATCGCATTCTTGCATATTTGTCTTCCCCTCCTCCGTAATATCTACCCCGACATCACAAACCTCCGACACCGATGGAGGTACCTGGTACCACTCTACCAGCAACATGAGCAGCCAGCCCCGCTCTACAGCATACCCAACATAGCTCCTCCATGACGATGTCACGTTAGGAACCAGCTCTCCATAAAAAAAGTCTTGCGCACGGCTTACTACTGCTCTAACCCGCAGCCGAACACTCTGGGAATCCAAACTGAATATCCGAAACATCCACTCCAACAAACCCCTGTATGTCCTATCTCTCGGCCTAAATATGCCCCGTATGACTGTTGAAAATGCCGACAAATCCACTCCATCCGGCCCCTGTGCTATCTCCCCATCTCCATAAAATATTTGAAAATACAATTTCTCCGACATGCTGCCTACAACGTCGAACCGAAAAAATCATCATTTCTCTATCTAACCGCATCATGCATTACTATATAAATGTTACATTATATTGTCAAATTTTTTTACTCTATTAATTTCTAACGGTGCCTGACATTTTCAAATTTTTTTACTCTACTAATTTCTAGCGTAGCACGATGCTTGACGATATGTTGCTAGCCTACCATGTTTTTAAATATACTCTAAAATACAATGTATAAAACGAATAGTGATCATACTAAGAAATCCAACTATAAATAAGTAATTCGACTACCCATTTTTTCATTACGGAATTACTACTATATATTATTCATTTGTCCTAATCTTAAAAACTGTATATATACATGATATATTGTAGTTCCTTTAATTTCTATGTCGCAATTTTTGAAACATTGCCCGCGTAACATATGGCATTATGGCTAACCTACCATGTTAAATTAATAATATTAAATTTCTACCACATTACATTTCTAAATATTGTCTAATATTTCTATTACATGGAATCTCAATATTTCTAAATACTACACAATCCTAATATTTCTAAGCACTAAATACTACATTAATTTCTAAATATTACCTAAAAACCACCACACAAAATAAAAACTAAATACTACACAATTCTATAATTTCTAAATACTACATTAAATTTCTAAATATTACATATAAAATTTCTTAATACTACATTGATTCTCAACATTTCTAAATACTACAATCCTAATATTTCTAAATACTACATTAAATCTCTAAACATTGCCTAATATTTCTACTACCCAATCCTACTACATTAAATTTCTAGATATTACCTAATATTTCTACTACATTTCTACATTTCTAAATATTACACAATACTAAAATTTCAAAAAATATTACATATAAAATTTTCGGACTTAC
Organism: Guadua angustifolia; assembly: GCA_036346375.1. Taxonomy (NCBI): domain Eukaryota; kingdom Viridiplantae; phylum Streptophyta; class Magnoliopsida; order Poales; family Poaceae; genus Guadua; species Guadua angustifolia. Next base: position 52,716,882 of record CM070504.1, on the reverse strand, counting down.
CTTCACAAAAACGACGAATACTTTTTTCCTCTCTTTTTTTCCTCTCCTTTCTCTCCTCTTCTTTCTCGTAGCGCTCGGTGCTCCCTCCTCTCGCTCGGCCGGCAAATGAGTACAGTGTTCGAGTTTGGCGATTTAAAAGGAGCCTATCGCTCCTGGTTTGGGCGATCGCCCCTGGCTTGGGCGACGGTCGCCACGTGGTGATTGTCCGAACGGCGGCCGTTAGTCGACCGTTACGAAGAGCAGATATCGCCCCAGTATGGGGCGATCGCCCCGTAGTGGGGCGACAGGCGTCTATTTTTCGAATTTTTTTCCTGCCGATTAGTTTTGTAAAAAAAATTTAAAATAAATATTAAATAAAAAAAATTCTACCGGCAAACCTATTTACAGCGGGACCAGACCATGTGAACAGTACCAGGTCTCGAGTGAAAGGTCACAAATCCCCAGCGGACTGGTGACTCTGGTTTCCCAGTTCCAAACCCTGAACCCTGAACCCTGAACCCTGAATTCCTGCTCAATTCGAGCAGCTGGGTTCAAATTCCCCACTCCCAATCCCCCCAATTCGATGCTATCTCGCGCGTAGCCCCCCCGATTCGGCCGAGATGGCGGCGCAACCCGGGTTTGCGGCGGTAAGATCGAACCCTAGATCCGGATATGCCGTGCGGTAAGATTTGCGCGGGGGAGCGCGAGCATGAGCAGCAGCGGCGGAGGTGGGAGCGGGACCATGAGCGGCGGTGGGGACTTCGGGCGGGCGGTGGCGAGGGCGGTGGTGGCGCATATGCTGGAGGCCGCGGGCTTCACCTGCGCGCACCGCTCAGCGGTGGACGCGCTCGTCGACGTCCTCCTGCGCTACGTCCGCCACCTGGGCCGGGCGGCCACCTTCCACGCCAACCTTGCCGGTCGCGCCGTCCCCAACGAGTGCGACGTGGTGCAGTTCCTCGAGGAGTTCGGCGCCGCATACCAGGGCTTCGCGGGGGCCTCCTCCGCCTCGGGCCGCTGCCTCGTCAACTCCGGTGTGATGAAAGATATTGTTATCTTCGTTGGCGCGTCCAGTGACAAGCCGTTCGTGAGGCCGCTGCCCAGGTTTCCGATGCAGCGCGCACCGCCACATTCGGCTGCTAGTTTTGCGGCGTTGGGGAGGGAGAGTGGGATGAAGCATGTGCCATGGTGGCTCCCAGCCTTTCCGGAGCCTCATACGGATATGAGGACCAAGGTGTGGAGCGAGAAGGTGGACAAGGCTGGGGTTGACGAGGTGGACCAGGTGTGGCAGCAGAGAAAGGCTGAGAAGTGGCTGCTCAGCTTGCGACAGCGGCTGGCACTTGCTAGGGCTGATGGGTTCCGACCAGCAGTGATGGAGGATGGTGCTGGCAAGGGGAAGGCGCTAGATGTGGTTGGGAGCAAGAGCAATCCATTTCTTGAGTCAGCATTGCCTTATGAGGAGAAGGTGATATCGGAGGTTGCCATGCCAAATGTTGGGAAGAAACTCTCTGTCCTTGAGGCCTTGGCGCCTGCATTTGCAGAATCAAAAGGTGAAAAACTTGATGAGGGCAAGGACCAGGACCAGGGTCAAAGTCAGAAGAGTATAGTTCCTAAGGAGAGGCAACCAGTGTACCTTAGGATTGGGATTGATAAGAAGTCAATGGTGACGGCGTTGAATTGGACAGCCCAGGAGGACCGGAGGAGTCCCTGGTTCTTGAAGGAGGAAGGGAAGGATGATCGTAAGCGGAAGGCAGAGTTGATGCTAAGGGAAGCAGTGGAGAACCCACAGGAACTTACTCAACTGTAATGTTGTTCCTATATGTGTCCAGTACCACAGAAAACTGCATGGGGAATTTTGAACTGGCAGAACTAACAACTTTTCCGATTCGTGGTGGAGCATTAATTGCTGAAATATTGAGGTTTGTTATTGCTGCAAGTAACCATTCTGGCAGCTTTGCTTGCTTACCATTCCATGCTTATCTGTTAGTTTAGTACTAAATTGAAAACTAGCATAGCCAAACAAAAATATTTACTTTGTTGTTGTCAGCGATCTGCACAATATTAAATTTAAAAGTAGCAGGCATCATACAGTGAGATATAGTACACAATGTTATATTGCTAGCAACCTAGGATATTTTTGGCATTTCTGTGGCTTGTCACATTATGTAGATATTAACAAAATAAACAATATTCGAGCATCACGCTCCACCCAACAAATTTCTAAAATTGTGAATCTACCTTGAATCTTTCGCTTGCTAGTTTCAAATAGCAGGCTTCTTGATACCACTATGCAAATGTCCAGTTGAGCCATTACCACTAATTATTAGTACTAGGCTTAGGATTACCATACATTTGCTCTCTATCACAAGCATAGCGATATTTTTTTTATTCCATTATTCATCTATAAGTGCTATGGTATTGCTTTGTGACTTGCACTTTCTATACGTAAGTATTTCATAAATTTGCTGCATGTGATAATTTGGGTGTTTGGACAATTATGCATGTGGATTGTTCTTTTTGTTGATTGTCTGTACCCTTTCTTAAGAAGGATTGCAGTAGTGCCTTTGCTATAACTGGATATATGATTTCTGCATATTGTCCTTGCTGGTAAGGCCCTAAACAATTTACAGCTTTAGATCCAGGACCCTACAATCTCTTAGATACCACCCATGATGGAAGCTTGAGAGCTTTGTATCTGTTGGCAAAATTAGCAGTTTCATTAGTTGACTAAGGCTTCATGGTTGTACCTTTTCAGACATAGGCATTTAAATTTATTATGTTTGCTGTCTTTCGCTATACTCATGCCAAAAACATCTTATTTTCTCCTAAAGAAGGAAGATTCCAATGTATGGAAATAGGGGGACTGACTAGGTTTAAGCTTAGTAAGTTGCCAAGTTGAGTTGAGTCGCTGTAGCACCGACTTGTCGACTTGGGCGACTAGTCGGCCAACTAGTAGCAACTTGTCGTGGTTAGGAAGCAGCATATGTAGACAAGTACTATCAGAGAGTCTCATGCACAGAATATCACTCTTTCTCCACAAATGATCCAACTGTAGGTTGCAGCCAGCTGTAAGGTTTTGTCCAGCCACATAATCCTTTGATTGAATCATTAAAGAAAAAGAAAACCAACAAAAAGGCTGTGGCCTGCAGCTCTTCTCTCCCTTATCGCATGGAGCTCATCTTCTTCCTCTGTTCCTCAAACTCTCCTGTAGCTCATCTCCTCCTCCTATGTTCCTCCCTCTCTTCCTCCTTCTATGATCTGTGCAGATTTGATTCCCTCTCTCCCGATTTGCACAACGCATAGATGAGGCACCCCCCCTCACCAGATCTGGTTAGTGGAGAAGCGGCGCGTTGTGAGGAGGATGAGGAGTGGTGACGGCATCAAGGAATCGCATTGGGAGCCGCTCTGAAACCAGTGAAAACATGTTCGAACTGGCTGGTTTTAGATGGAACCGGCATAAAACCGGGACTGGACAGACCAGCTTCACTCCCATGCGCATGAAAAATTATTTGTGCTTGCTGTGATTCGAACCTGAGTCCACTAGGCACCCATGTGAATAGTCCCTATGACCCACGTGACCAACTGAGCAACACTGCTTTGTTGACTTTGGAGGGAAAACAATTATACTTGAGCCTGTTTTGCTGCACTAAACTACACTAGCTTTTTTTTTTATCGAACTAGCTGTTGGACTGGTAAACCGTCGGTCGGACTGGCGAACTGCTGAACCGACATAGCCACCTTGTCAATTAGCCGTCTAGTTTTTCGTGCTATGCCTTCAACTCGCCGACTTGAATTCTCTTGTTGATGTCTAGTTGGCAAGTCGCTCAGCTAGGGAAACAAGTTGAGTTGTAGGCTAGTAGTCATTGATTTATTGACTATTAGGCAGCGACTTAACAACAATGGCTAGGTTATATTTGAATGTCGTGGTGATCGTATGTTTTATTCTTTTTCTTGCATTAATGCCCTACTTGTGAAATTGATTTGCTTTGTGGGATGAAAAAGAAGGGTTGCAGCTTTAGTGTGAACATTGATGTGAAAATGTATGTCTGAGAGATTTGAAAAGAATATGTTAATTTCTTATACTTAATTAGGTAACTAGATTTCAACAGTGTCAAGCATATGTCAACATTCTGGTATACGAAAAAGTGCTTGCAACCTTATAACTAAGAGAGCCATTAATACATGCAAGATTGCTCAAAAAACAAACAAGTGAATATCTCATGGACATTAATACATGGGCAAGGTTGCCATCGCTCCTGTCAAACTGTTGGGAACTAACTGCCACTTTTGAAGATTGGAGCCTACATCAAGTAAACCGTCAGCCCAGATTTCGTAAAGGTGTTAGAACCCTGATCATCCTAACATGTTGGCAATGGTGGAGAGAGCGAAATAGCAGAGTTTTTTTGGAACAAATACAAAGCCAACGAGGATATCTTTCAATCCGTCAAAGATGAGGCCACAGTCAGGATTATTGCGGGAGCAATACAGCTAAAAAACCTAGTGGAACGACAAGCTTGATCTCTCCTCCTCTCCGCTTTTTTCCTTTTTCTTGTTCTCTCCTTTTTCTCTTCTTCCCGTCCCTTCTGTTGTACCTTTTCCCTGGTGCATAATTTTGCGCCATGTACTCTGTCTATCTAATATAAATCACAGCCTTGCTGTCTTTCAAAAAAGAAAAAAAATGGCATGGACACTTCATTTACAAAGAACATATATTATTTCCAAAGGAGCATATGAACACTACCAAATATGTGCTCTCCCTCCCTACTGTAAATATGAAAAAGTGGGCTACAAAATATGTACGCTATCTTCCTTACTGTAAATACAAGAGCATAGGAATTTGTGGTTTCTTATACTCCATTAGTGTGCACAGCAAGATTTCATCTACCTGCCTAAGTTGTATCTGTGTAAGCTTGGTGGGCATCTCACATACACTCCTTTTATTCAAAATGAAGCATGTAAATTTTCCAAAGGAGCATATCAGTGCTACTAAATATATATGAGTGATTAGGAATGATGGACAGCTAGATTGCAGCAGTGTGGAACAGTGGTAGCACGTCTGTCATCTAAATAATATGCGGTGTACAAAACTGTGCATGCATGCTGATAATGAAACAGAATGAATTACGAAAACACACCATATATTTTAAAAGAAATAAACTAATTCATGCATACTTTTGGCCGAAACAAAACAATGGACATCTCACATACACCTTTTGTATTCACAACAAACTATGTACATTTCCCAAATATGTGTGCTCCCCTCCTTGATGTAAATATTAGATACTAGGTCTGAATTAATGAATTTCTTATATTTAATTAGTGTATAGCTAGATTGCAACAATCTGGTAGCACATGCATGCCCTTTTAAATCATATCTGCCTATCCAGTGTACAAATATGTGCATTCATCATGGCATTGTCATGGAACGAATCATGAAAGCTTGAAAAGCCAGTATATCTCTACTAATGTAAATTTGCAATTGGTGGCAGCGGTCCGTTCTTCCTAGCCCCTATATCTCCAAAAATGGCAGGTCATTATAGCTAATTATTCTTTCCTAATTTACAACCAACCATATCTCTCTAAATATGGCTGATTATTATAGCAAAATCCCTGATTATTGCTGGTAATTAATAGCCGACCAATCATTCATTTTGTACTCTATACATGTTGTACAGTTTTCACAGAATCAATCAAAGGAATTCATTCAAGATCTCCTATGTTGTGTTGCCGCGGCGAATGAACTCGACGAACTGATCAATAAGTGACGGACCGTCGTATATGGCCGCGAGGCATAGGAGGCCGAGCGCCGTGGTCAGTAGTAACTGTGGCCAGAAGGACAGTCAGAGCGCGACGCACACTGAGTGTCGTGACCCCAACGTTGGCCAGTTGGACTGAACAAAGTGTACAATGCTTTGGCGCGGTTGCCCGGCGACACGGGTGGGACGTCGTCGGCGGTGAGAGTCATTGGCATACCCCTCGGAGATAAACGGGTTGATCCAACTGAACGTCGCGAGAGAGAGGAACGACGCGGCGACGCACGGCATGGCGGGCGTCTCGGCGCTGGTGTTTTCTGGTTCACCTTCATGGGCTCCGGCGTCATGGCCGGTGAAGCCAGTGATGGCTAGGTACGCTAGAGGCATGGAGACGAGTAGGCCAGCAAAGGCGAGAGGGTCATCTGGGAAGAGTAACGCGCAGCGGACCACCGCCGAAGCGGAGAAGAGCGCGATGTCGAGGGTGGTGGCGATCTAGAAGACGCGGAGGTGCAAAGGCTGGGTGGCGGCGGTGGCCCCTTTCTCCGAGGCGATTGACCATACGGCCATGGCGTGCACAACGAAGTGGTCGGTGAGGAGGGCGGACTCCACAACGCGCCATGGCGTGCTCGGTAGGAGGAAGAACGCGAGCGCGAGGAGAATGGCGGACGCCCCGAGCGCGACCGCGTAGCGGCCAATGGTCCAGAATGGCGGTGGCTTTGGCAGCAGCACCTCGTGCTCGGGGGAAGCCCCCGTGTCGCTCCTGCGAAGGCGGTGGATGACGAGGTCAACGGCGCCGAGGAGCACGCGCTGCGGGCATGGCGAGAGGAAGAGGAGCGCGAGCTGGTAATATAAATTGCAAAAAAGGATAAAAATGATTGATTGATTTTTGAGATTGGTAATATATATTGCTACGTATAATATATTTGGTTTTAATTCATACCGGAGAAGAAACCATAAAAACTTTTGTAATCGGGAGAAATAGATGTTTGATCTTGTAGCACAATTTTCTTTTATTACTTGACCTTTATGTTTCGTTACCAATTTTATTTTTCGTAGCAACGCACGGGCATTGATCTAGTATTGCAAAACAAACAAACCATTAATACGAGCAAGCTTTCCACCAATGCAAAACAGTGGACATCTCACTGGCACTATTTTATTCATAAACTTTTTTCTGTTGATCAATCTTCTATTATTGTTTAATAATAATAGAAGATTGATCAACAGAAAAAAGTTTATGAATAAAATAGTACCAGTGATTAGGCTTTATGCCTCGTTTTGGTATAGTTTTAGGCTTTGTTCTACTTCCTCATCTCTTTCTCTCCCCCTTTGTTAGCGGATCGTTTTGGGTTTTAACTCTAGCCTACCCCAACTTGCTTGGGACTAAAAGGCTTTGTTGTTGTTGTTGAATCTTCTATTATTGTTTCTTGTACAATTTAAGATGCTTACAATTCATTGTTTTGTTTGTTTATGTCATTAAAAGACTAAATAACTAATCAAGTGGTGAGTATTAACCGAGCAGTTCATCTTCTCTTTGTTGTGAGTTGCAGATACTAGTATCTGACTAGTTCAGTTGAGGCCTTAATGTTATTCAAATAGGCCAAGTTCTTAGCTACAATTGACTAGGGAGTGATTTAGTGGAATCAATAACAAGATATGGAGCACATTATAATGGCACTGCATGTGTTCAAAAAGGCCAGGTTTTTTTGCTACAATTGACTAGCAGTGATTTAGTGGGATCAATGACAAGATATGGAGTACATTCCAAGGACAATTTATGTGTTCAAACTGGCCAACGACATCACTCAGCTCGACCAAGCATTCCGAGCAAATCTGGTAAAGAAAGTGCTGCTGCATTTTGTGTGCCCTTTCCTGCTGTACCCAGACGCCTCCGCAATCAGTAGTGGTCACCACACTATTGGGCCCTGCAGAGCGTACTGTGTGCTGGTCCTCTCTAGTGGCATCCACAACGAGGTCATAATACCTTAACCATCTCATTATTGCAAGGCAGGAGGACATGATGCACAAGCTCCTCACGAGCCTCGCCTCTTCCACAACAGTACCAACACCGTGGACTTCATCCGCTGTGGTGGCTTGCACTAGAGTATGCTCTGCCGCATTGTCGCCGCCATCCTTGACCACCACCATATGGTCGAATGTGCTATCGCCCCCTTACCATTGCTGCCTTTGTTTACCTCACAATCCTCATAGCTTACCTTGGCATCGTCATTTGTCAGTGTGTGGCGCCAGCTGCACACAGTGCCCTTGAACCCCATTGTGGCTTACCATGTTTGCTGGGCTCCACGATGATTTGGTGACCCAAGAAGTCATGTTGCTCAAGGAAATTGTGGCTGAGCTTATGATCTCCTGGAGTCCTGGGAATATTCAACTACCTGATGCCATTGTTGATTTTCACTTCTGTTTTAGTGCTGTTCTTAAAGTGCATATTGTAAAGACCTTTAAAGAGAGTGTAAATATTTGGTGGGTGCTGACATATACTTTTGGACAATTTACATGATACTTCTCAAATGAAAGAGATTCAACAATCAACAAAGAGAGCAATCCAGATGTGCAATTGCCCAAATACCCAAATTATGTTATGCAGCAAATTTATGCAATATTTATGTAAGAGACTGCAAATCACAAAGCTGTATCGTTTCTCCTAATGATGAATAGCAGAATAAAAAGCAGGTTTATCACACTTTTTTAAGTTTATATTTAAAATATGTGGATGTAAGACATAAATGTACTCTAGAGAAGCGGCATAAGGTTGGGTCTAGCACCCTCTGAATTGCAAAAAAGGAAAAAAAGGATTATATGATTTTATAGGTATACCTGGATTTTATTATGCTAAGGAACCATTTATTTAGGAAATGTTTCTCCAACTAATCTTGTCAAGGGTATATATCTGGTAGTGTAGTATTAATACCATATTGCCTTTGCTTGCTTTAGCCTGTCTCTTGTACTTCTATATATTAGCCTATTGGGATCCAATATAATATAACACTCTCTCCTTTGTAATGGAATATGATAAGAATATACTAAATTGTGATCAATTGAATATTGAACGAACATACTAGATGTTTGATGACCTTGTTACTTTCATTTCTTACCTTTTGTTTGTTTCTGTCAACTTTCCCAATAAATATCTAAAAAAGTTTCTGCGCGAACATTTGGTAACTGTTGCTGCAGAGTGGCACTCTATGTCTCAATCAAATTATGTTGCTTAGAATAAGTAGAATATATAATGATAAATGACAAACAGGGAAGAAATTTTCTAGAGGGACAAGGTTGAGCGAAGGCAAGTGAATCAAAGCATTGGATTGGCAATGCATCATATGTGGTTGGTTAATTTTCTGGTCCATCGCATTGCTGCAGATTCCAGGAAATATTTTTGCAAATTCCTATTTATTTATCTAGGGTAACAAATAATAAAATCCACCAGTATGACTATTTCCCTGCTTAGGTTAGGCCTTTTGAATTAAGTAATTAACTTTCGGGATTTAGTTATGATTGATGGTTTTAAAATGTGATTAGAGTTTCGGAAAGTTTTGAATGGAGTTAAATTGTGGGATAATGGAGACCAATAATTGTTAGGTTGCTTCTTATTTTTGTTGGTAGAAAATCTAGGGTTAGTATGAGCTTGTTTGATAGAAATAGTAATTTCACTGCCTTTTGAGTTTTGAGGGATTTTAGATGGGGGGATTTCTTCAGGAATTTGAACTGAATCCTAAGGATTCGTAAAAAACCCTCCTATTGAAACAGGCCCTGAAGGTTAAATCTACACACTTGTATAAAATTGAACTTTTTGACGAATATATTTTTATGTTTCTTTGATCAATTCAATTGGTGTATTCAATTCAAGGGCACATGCACTTTCGTGTATGTATCTTCTGAGAGATGCATGTGTATTTAGTCTGGGCAATCAATGAAGCATGGGGGTTCAATTGCAGAGAACAAATTGTGATTGTACTCTTTAGTCATTGCATTTTTTTCTTTTTTATCTAATCATTAGGAATTAATTTAATTAAATTTTAAAGGACATTCACCAAAAATTAGTGTTGACTCATGAATTAACCATCAAGACAAGGAAAAGAAGTATCATGCAGTTGAATAAAATAGTTGAAAATTAATCTAACAGTTGTTTGAACAAGCAAGTCCCAACTGTTGATTCGTGATTTGAGAACTCTTATTTTTGAATATTACCAATCTGCCCAAAAGCGGTCTCACCTCTTATGGATGCTTATACAGCTCAGTAGTTCCAAATGACTGGCAAAGCCCATTTATTGCCGAGTAGGATATTCTAGATTTTGGTATTGATTTTTATGATATTCCTATTTCTTTTGAATCTGAATTCAATCAATCCATGCTGGTAACGGCTCTAGTAGATTTACATTTACCAAATACAGATGTCATTTAAAGACACTTAATTGATTTCTGCAGCCATGCTATTGATAAAATCTGTGATGCAACAACTTCATCCTCTTGGAAGTCTCCTGGTTTGAACGGCACATTGCTGGATAACTGGATTGATCTGTGCCAGACACAATAGTATGGTACTTATGCTTTCAGGTTCTTCAGAGCAGCTCTTTTCTGAAGAAGGGGCCTTATAATTTACCAGCCATGGGTCTTCCCAAAGGTTTTCTGAAGCATCTCTGCTCTTACTAACTAAATTTCGTTGGAAGAAAATTCGTGTTTTTGGGAGGTTTTTGTGCTTTACTTTGATCTCAGAATTGGCTCATCAATGAATCTTCAGCCCCATTTGTAATGGTATTGCTTGTAGGAGAACAGAGATGCTCATACATAACACGGAAAGTGACTGTACTGACTGAAGCTCAAAGATGCACTGAAAGAACTCTGCAGTATCAGTATCCAATCATGATTGAGCTAGCTGTTGTGCTGTATTAGTGTGCAGTTCGGTGTACATGTGTCAGCAGTTTGACAGATCACCTGATGCTGTTTGGTGCTTGGCAGTCTTGGGCTACATGGCCATTGTCAATTGTTGCTAACTTGTTGTGGGCGGTTGTTTGTATCCTACTGTTGTTATCTTGTAACTTTGTACCATATGATTCATTTGGTATTTAGTCATGGATGATCTTGTAGATTCCAGCAATGTAAAATCAGAAACCGTATCTTGTTGTATGTGTGAATGCTAATAAGGTGTGAAACAGCATTGATAATGGAAAATTTTGGTATATGTAGGGGTGAAAACGGGTCGGATACGGTCGGGTAGTAGGTCATCCCGTATCTTACCCTAATTATTTTTTTTCGGATACGGGTACGGGTAGTGAAAATCGGGTAGGATCTGAATCACGGATACCGGTATTCTGGTGGGTAGAAAGCGGATCTGGATATTATCTGAGCGAGTACAATCTGAGATAATGGGTATTTAGTCGGATAGTCATAAACTACCTAGAATCAAATCAAATATATAAAACTTACAGGCGCTTCATTAAAATTTATAGTACCCATGATTACCTCAAGTAGAGATACCAATTATCTACTTAAAATTTATAGTATGAAATTGGAGAACAATTTGCTGATCGCATGATTCTCTCAGCATAAATAAACTAGCAGGAATCGTGAATTCTATTCTCTTTTCCACAACACATAATTATTTAGAAGAAACAAACATTTCAAGTAGAAGATACCTCAAAATGAAAGGGGTTGATAGGCTATCAATGACATCACCAAAAACATCGATTCTTGAGCCATTCTACTGAGCACCGGTCTACTTAATTTCCCCAAGATACATCCCTGATATCATTTTCTCAAAGCCCTGTAGCAATGGTGACACATAATTTTTATCCTATTAATAAAAATATGAAGATGCCATAATAAATTGAGATTTTATACAGCTTAGTACCTGATCATTGCAATTCTGTGTCTCATCATCTAAAGAGTTGTCATAAGAAGTTCTTGGCAAATGTGAAGACCAGAAATTCCCCCATTCCATGTTTACTACCTGATGAATGCAACGTGATTATTCCATGTGATTATTAGAACCAATAAGAAAGAAGTGAGTTGTGACAAGAAAAGAAAAGTTAAAAGGAAACTGAGCAGGATTACCTGCACAACAATTTGTAGATTTCCTCTAAGATTGACTAGTAGAACTGAACAAAACAAACCTGTACTTAGTCAAGCATATAAAGGAATCATGGAAGAAAATAACAGGTCAATGACCACAAAAGACATCTCATATATAGTCCAACACACAGTGATATGGGAACCAAGGCCAAGGGCTGCTCCACCTCCACCTCCGCCATGGGAACCAAGGCCAAGGGCTGCTCCACCTCCGTTGTATTATGGCTAATGCTATTGTCATTTGTGTCTTCATCGTTACTTCTCCCCATCATCATTTCAAGACAAGTTTGAGCTCAACCACCAAGCATGAAGTAATACTAAAAGCGAAGAAGAAGTAAAATGTTGTCTTTGTCTCCTTAATGATGAAAAAAAGTCATGTTAGCACATCTCTTAATCCATAAAATGAATCATGTCTACCATGGCGAGGGAGATAATTAATTTTATTGCTCTCGATTTAGGGTATATTTGAAGGTTACAAACCTTCAACTACAATCACGAATGGGAGAAACAAATACTCTTGCAAATAAGGCCTCAAACTCTTACCACCTTATTATGCACAAAGAAGAATTGATTATGAAATTCATTGAAACTAAAGTTCTTTTTGCCGGTTAGGTTCAGTTGTATCTATATCAATTCAGATCAGTGACAAATACACCAACCGAACAGCAGACCTAAACTGTAATTAGATGATAGTAATAACAATTGAATCAATTGATGTAACTCGCCACTACCAAATGTCAACTCTAACAACAAGTTTAGGTTTCTTTGCATAGCGAAACAAAGCATACAAGATACAAGCGAACAAGAACAACGAGCTAATGCTTAAAACATTGAACTGAACAAGAACTACAATCTGACAAAGGAATAATTCAAATATTCAATACTTCTAAGTTCTAAAGCACATTACTCTACCAGTTCAAGGCCTTATGTACAGAATAAATGTCTAAATCATCCAAAACCCTAATCTCATCACCGAGCAATACCAATCTCAATCCCACAGGCAGCAAGTAGCAAATGCAGTATTTGAGGAAAACTTACAGCAAGTACCCAAGCCAAGTCTCAGGATCTAGTCAAACATGAAACAACTAGTGCTCGCAAGAAGCCACAAAGAGCTGGGGCGGCGTCGTGCAGAGAGTCAAGGCGTCGTGCGAAAGCAGAGATGCGGTGGCGATGTCGAGCGAGCAGAGAGCGGGCGGCGTCCGTCGAGAGAACAGAGGCGCGTCGGGTTGACTGAAGCGGCGGCGGCGTCGCGAGGGAAGCGCAAGCAGGTACGGGACAGATCGCAGGAGGCGACGGCGCGACGGGATGAGCCTGGGGGCTGGGGGCGTTGGGTTTCCAGGCGTTGGGGTCGGGAGTGGGGACTAAGCCTTAGGGTTAGGGTTAGCTAATAGCTATCCTATTGGGCCTGCCGCTGGCGAGTGGGCATCGCCCGCTGGCGCTTGCCGTTCTTTGGGCGATAACGGGCGTAAATCGGTGCGAAAATCAAAAATATCGGTGCGAATTTTACCCGTTTTATCTCGGGTAGTACCGGGTATTGCTTATCCCGTATCCTACGCATACCCGGATGAATTTGATCGGATACGGGTACGGATACTACCCGTTTATTTTCGGTACGGATACTACCCGTCTGTTTCGGATAATTTTTCCTTCGGATACGGATACGGGTCGGAAATTACCCGACCCGTTTTCACCCCTAGGTATATGTGAACACTTATCGTCGCAGTCTGGATGTGCTTGAACATTCAGTTCTGTATTGTCATGGATACAGATGCCACTTGATAAGAGATCCTGCCAAGTTGTGGCCGTTGCCATGCTGCCGGGTAATCGCCCTGCTTGTGGTCCGTAACATCCCTGGTTGTCTTTTATGCTTTGTTGGGTTGATAAGATGGGATATTTTTGTTGGGAGCAGCCGTCAACTGTGGAATAGTGGAAAGTTGAAATGAAGAGCAACGACGCTCCTAAGTAATCATGTTGAAGTCTTGATAAGGGTGATGGATGCAACCCTAATGTTTTCTGCTCGTGACGAGGGTAAAGGTGTAGATCAGATTGTGTATAAATTTATTTGTATAGATTTAAAGAGTTCACTATGTACTACGGAGAAAATTGGTTATTTGCCACTTTAAAGATTGACCTTTTGGATTATGATGTCACTTGAGTTAATGATATATAGGACCATCTGAGTCAATGAAATATAAGTTCAGTGGTAAATTTGCGAAGCCACATGTTTGAAGTGGCAAATACCCAAATCTCTGGTACTACGTGTGTAGATTGCTTTTGTTTGATAAAGTCCAGAGCAAAGACTCATGCACATAGGGTGTGTTTGATTGATGGGATGAGGTTGAATGGGATGGGATGGTCCTGTACTATTTGTTCTATTGTTTTTGGTGAATAGAATAGTTCAGTATCTATAGGAAATATTTTTTAAATTTGTATCACACCGTCCAGAACAGAATGGTTCTATTCAAGCAGCCAAACATATGGATGATATTTTTTTGAACCATCTCATACATATACCACTTGGTATAAGTAACCAAACACACCGATAATCTCCAAATAGTAGCCCACACCCACACAAACATTTATTTGAACATGTGGTGGATATATATCCTCGTAGTCCGTTGTGTCCTTCCTTTCGTGTAAGTAATCATTTCTCATATAAATTAGGGTTGCAGCCTCTACCCTGCCAAAATTTGGTTGTCAAGGTTTTAAACACGTCTAAGATGGAGGGTTGGAGATCATCCTTAGTATTAGTGTATCCTGAACAGATTACACAGGAGGCATTTTATTGGAGTTCATGACTCAACTGCCCGTGGAAGGCGCCTTCATAGGGAGGCATTTCATTGCAGCGATCAGGCCAGACTGATCCCACATCAGAAAGCAACGAATGGAGGTTGTTAGGGATGACGAGTAAGCATGCACGAAGGTGGTGTTGTAGGCCTGCTGTGCCGTAGGCACGGGGCGTGCCGGAGGTACATTGGGGCTGCGGTCGAAGATGCCGTGGCTAGGAGGGCCACGCCCATGGATGGAAATCTCACTGAAAACCGGTGAAATTGTTCACCGAAATCTCGGATTTCGGACCCCTATGAGATTTAAAATTCCGTCTGAATTAGAAAAATTCAAAAAAATAAATTGCTATAATAATCTTAAAAATTTCAGTGATATTTCACCAAATCTCACCGAAATCTCCGGATTTTTTGACCGGTTTTTAAACCTTTATGGCCGGATTTAGTCCAATAACATTTAAGAAAGTTATCTCCATAAAAAGTTGTTGAAAAACTAAAATTTTGAGATATTTTAAAATTTTAGCAGAAACACTGCTTTTATAAAATTATACAAGCTTGATAATGTTCTAAAAAATTTATGATACTATCTTTAGCAGTGTAGAATCGTACATAAAAATTTTGGAAATAACTGAACTTCATTTGTTATCTTTAAAAAAATCAAAAACATAATGAACATAATTGTGACAGTAAATTTGTTAGAATTTTATAAATTTGTCTGAGTGTGATTATGATCCAAAATTTTTATGAGAGCTTAATAATTTCCTCAGTACCATTCTATAAAATTTTGAAAAATATTTAACTTTTTCCCTTGCTCAATCAAATCTATGTAACCACTGAACTTCACTTGTTATATTTCAAAAATCAAAAAGAGAAAGAACATAAATGGTATAGTGCCTTGTAAGAATTTTATAAATTCACTAGAGGGTGATCATAATTCAAAATTTTTATGAGATATTAAGAATTTCCTTAGCACCCTTCTGTAAAATTTTCAAAAATTTTAAACCTTTTTTGATTGCTAAAGCAAATCTATGTATTGATCATCACGCTTTTATAAGGACGTAGCACCATCAGAATTTTTGAAAATAATTGAAGCTTTATCATCATCTCAAAATTTTATAGAAAAATTAATGGCACATCAGGACCATCCACAAAAATTTTCTAACATAGTTTGAACCATTTCTTATTTTGTTCAAGTTTACCGGTAAGCCTTTTAACAGAACAGTAGCACTGTTAGAATTTTCAAAAATTTATGAAGTTTTATCAGTACCTAAAAATTTTATGGGAATATTAGTGATATGTTATAACTATTCACAAAAAAATCAAAATTTTCTAACCTTGTTTGTTCCATTTTTCATTCGGTTCAAATTTGCTGGTCAGTGTTTTATCGTGACAATACAAATGTTTGAATTTTTAAAAATTTGTTAGATTGGATAATCATCTAAAATTTTTACGAGAATATCACTGATATGTCAGGAACCTCTAAAAAATTTCAAAAATTTTTGACATTGTTTGAGCTATTTTTCGCTGGTGCAAATTCACTGAAATCTCGGTAAATCTCGCCGAGATTTCGAGAATTTCGGCTGAAATTTCATTTTTCTCGATAGAAATAAAACCGGTCTTGAATTTTTGTTTTTGAATTCCAATCGAGATGTATCCAAAATTCCAATATCACAACGAGATTCCGGATTTCGATCACTAGCGAGATTTCATTCAAAAACGAAATTTGAATCCTTGGCCACGCCACTACCCAACCCTTGGTGCTTGTTGCTGCATGGGGGCAGTGCCGACAGTGTGGGCCAGCCAGTCTAGGGAGTAATTGCCCAGGGACTAGATGGGCCATGACCCGAGTTGTTCGAGTCATCGCCACCCTTGCCCTTGTCTTGTTTTGAGGCGGTCGTTGCAGGAGGATGAGGATCCCATGGTTGACCCACCCGAACCGGTGTCACACCTCTGCGTGACAAAGACGATGAAGAGGAGAACTCTGCTACCTAAGCGGAGTGATATTAAATTCGTTTAAGCAAGATGAAGGGCGAGGATTATTAAGCTTTCAATCCTACGGCGCTGATTGAAGTATTTGATGTAATTTTGGCAATAGTTTGTAACATCCCAATTTCTGGATTTTCAATTAATAAATATTGTTTTATTGCTATTTGTGATTTTTCTGGATTTATTCGGATTTTCTGAGATTTATTGGAATTATGTTAATTTAAATTATATCGCCTTTTTGTTCAAGAATTATTTATAAATAGATAATGTTAAAATAAAGTTTTGTCAGAAATATTGTAATTAAGTTCATAAGGTCTCAAAGTATTTTTTTGAGAAGTTTCTTGGAGTTTTCCTGGTGTTTAAAGGGGCTTAAATAAATCAAATATATTTGGATTATTCATTTAAAAATAATAATAATAAAGTTGGAAAGATCTTTGTGAAGAGAGATGGGCTCAGGACAGTTGCCGTGTACACGAACGGAACGGCCGTTGGCCCCTTTTCTTGAAGCATTGACGTGGCCATTGGTTGTGCAATGAATGGCCAGGATGAGTTGTGACCGAACGAGTCTTCCGTATCCGGACTGTGAGCCAAGCGACGTGCTTGGCTGGGACTCGGCCGTCTCGACCGAAGGCGCCATGCATGGAAGGCGTAGCCGCGTAGGGAAAGTACAGCACCGAAGGAGCGCACGTGGATGGCGTAGCCGATCCAAACTCTCGAGCTGGCGCCGAAATCGTCAGGGACTCTGAGTCTCAATCGGGCGAGAGAAGGACACTCAGTCCTATTTAAACCGCGCTCAGGCATCGATTGGAGGAACCGAGCGACCAAAAAGAAATCGAGAGCGCTCAAGCAAGTCGCGCCAACGCTCGGGGAAATCGCGAAGTCGCAGCATCGCCAGGAGGAACAAGCGACAGAAGAAGAATTTCTAGGCGCTCGAGCGAGTCACGTCGTCGTGGGATTTCGGGAAGGATAGCAGGCGCCGCTAGGAGATTTTCGAGCGCGCACTGCTGAGTTGTCGCCGGGCAGCCTGAGGATCGTGTCGCCTTGTCGAGGAGCATCCCGTGCACCATAGTTCCGCCGGAGCATCGTCAGGAATCAACAAAGCGCCGTAAGGAAGGTCATCGTCTTCGTCTCCGGTAGATTCAAGTCGCCGTCGCTTCATCGCCGATCGGGAGTTTCGTCAACCGTCGGATCTTCATCAAGCGATCGGGATTAAGTCGTAACGTTTCGAATCGGTAAGCGTCTCCGATTAAATATCAGTTGTTGGATTTAAGTCGGACGGTTGATATTAGGCTACGTAATAGATTTACCGTAACCATTAGATTGAGTTCATCAGTCTAGATTTCGCCACGTTTTGTCCGTGCAAGCCGAGGCAGGAAAATTCGGATTTTTTTTATAAAAATAATTCGGAAAGATTTAGAATTTCTAATTCCAGAGTTTAGTTTATTCTCAGAGCTTCCGAATGTTATAACTTTTACATATGAACCCCGATTAAGGTAATTCAAATTCCTAAAAATTTATAAAATTAAGATCTATCTAATGGGGGGTTTTATCTGGATTTTTGAGTTCATTTGTTGTTTGTTCCTTGATTTTGGTTTTTATTTGCTTTTCTCTCTCGATTCGCGTAGACGTTGAGTTGAGCAAGGTTTCGGAGAAGGAATTATCATCTCAAGTACAATCTTCGGAGCAATATCAGGAGCTTAAGCAAGGCAAATTGTGCTTTGATCATGTTGCACCCATAAACTAGATTGCATGCTATTTTGATTTACCTTATCACTTGTTATTTTATGCGTATAAATGTTTTCACCTTAGCTTTGGGATTAGCTAATGTACCCTTTTTGAATTATACCCTAGTTATTTGTAGGCCATGCTTCATTGTCACCTTAGGTTGGTTACTAAAGTTGGTTAATACTGAAATCAACATGGATGGTTAGAACGGAATAGACTTGCTTAGCCATGCCACGTCATCACATGTACATGAAATGTTGGTTATTAATTTTGACTAATGGAATATGGAACAATGATATGAATTTGTGTGTCATGTGTGGTCACACGATGAGATTGAGTTGTGGTGGCGATGGGCGTCCACGCAACGATATTGAATTGTTGATGGCACGTGGTGCTTGGTAATCAACCAGGGTGGAAAAAATGATTTAGACTGGGGCAAGTGGCAAGATTGTTTTCTGGTGGGCCAAGAGTGGCAATGTCTTGATCGATTTGGTTTTATTGGTTTTGGATATTTGAGATTATACTTGGTTAGTCTTGCCTCGATCGATTAAGGACTTAACCTTGCGAGCCTTTGATCTGAGTCTAACTTGCAACCACATGTCTGGAATGGGACAGCTTAGCTGACTAATTTGCAAATGCTTAACTTAAGTGCTATCTTGGTGGTGTGAGTCTGGGTGTACAGAGGAAACTCACATGGCGCAAGAGGGGGGCCCTGCTGTGGTGGTATAGCCCTTCAGTGTTGAAACCTTAGCGGGTAGCACTGGGTTAAGAGGATGCATTGTAAAGGCTTCGTTATGATCATTCGCCTGTGTGGTGCATGGTTGTATCATGTGGGTAAAGTGCATAACCTCTGCAGAGTGTACAAACTATTCGGATAGCCGTGCTCACGGTATTGAGCAATGCTCGGGAATTACAGTCAATGGGTAGTTAATTAAAACTTGTCAACTGTTATGGGATGGCAGGATGCTATGTGGATAATGGAACTTGATTTAGGATGGAAACTTGGGGTTGATTTGAGAACAATGGAATCTATTTATTGTTACTATTTGTTTTACTGTCTTTTCAATCTACATATTGTATGTGTTTTGAAATGCTGCTTAGTTGCAAGTAAACCTTAGCCATACCTTTGGAATAAGCCTGCATATAGATATGATAGAATTGCATTCTGTGCACAACTTGTTGAGTACGTGTTGGTGTACTCACCCTTGCCTACAAAACATCATCAGTGCTGAAGAAGGAGTACCATGAAGAGACGAATGTTTAGGGTGCGAGCCTTGTCAGTTGCCTATGGTATACTGAGGGGTTTATCTACGTCTTCAATTCCGCTGCTGTTCAATTCGTTGTTCAGCCTTATGAGGCATTGTTAAGTAAGTTGACCATAAGGTCGTTCAACTGGTAATATTTAATATATTATGTCTTTTATCTATTTACGTTGTGTATGATTGTGATATTCACTAATGTTGAGCCTATGTGCACAAGCGTGATCCTGGACTAGTGCAGTATACACAGAGGGTCCGGATTTGCATATTCGGGTCCCGACAGAGGTGGTATCAGAGCCATACTGACTGTAGGTCTTGACCCTAGATAGTTAGTCGTCTCTCTAGGTTCTTCAAAATTATTTTCTAAACTAAAAGACCTAACCTAGAGGAATAATGTGTTCTTGACTTATCTTATTCTTCTATTTCTGTCCTTACCAAAGATTCTATCTTCTCCCTTTGCTGAAATATCTTTCTCTTACCTCCGCTGAATTGGGTTAAAATCTTACCTGAGTTGTCTTGATTAGAAAAACGACATACCACACTTTAGGAGATGATATCGAGTACCTGCTGCTACCATAAGGATCATGAAGGGAAGAATTATCAAGCTCATGGAGGAGCAGAACAATGAAGCGTTTCAAGAGCTAGAAGACTCAGTGCTTCAAGTAGCCAGTTGAGACTCATGTGTGGGAGTCGCGTCTCCTAAGATAGAAGTGTCGCCCATGTAGACGATAGTTTTGTGTGTATAGGTTGAATTGGTTCTTCTTGATTGCTGAGTGTGCAGTATGTGTTGCAAAGCTTTTAGGCTTATATAAGTAACCATACCAAGTTATTAATATTGATTATTGGGTTAAACCTATCTTCTCTGTGTTAGGATTCCTGCTCCTTACCTATGCTATTTCTCTCTTTCCTAATCCCTATGAAGTAACCAAGCAGATGGTTCAGACTAGCGATAGCAGTAGAGCCAGTGGAAGTGAGACATGTGCAATGGTGATTGATTTAGCGGTACCTAGCCTGAGTTTGTTAGCCAGAGGATTTGTCAGTAAGTGCTCAGCTGTGCTAGATTCAACCAGAATGTTAAGGGTTCAGTGCCTAGTGGATGAGTTGAGTTCCAAACAAATCATATTATGTTGGATATTTAAGTTGTTTTTGAAATTAGTGGGATACCTAAACATGAAGCTATTTTGGTGAAAGGTATATCGATTAACACCCGGAATGTGAAAAAAGGGGGTTCAAATAATGATAGTTTGTGTTAGCTAGCTGATGGATAATAGTATGGAAATTGTCAATCAGAAGATACGTCAGTTGTCAGAGAATACCTTGACATATTTCCTAAGAATTTGTCTAGCATGCCGTCATATCAGGAGATCAGGATCATGAGTAAATTAGTGCTTGATACAACCCAATAGGGAAAAGACAATGTCAAATGTTTTCTAAATGAATTAATGGAAAATGGAAAGGCATGACGAAGAATTACTAGGAAGAGTTTTGAGAAGACTTAGTGCGCTACCATGGGGATTCGTGTTTACCAAGAAGGAAAATAGAAGATCTGAAAAGTGCACTGAATCATGCTGTAAATAAAGAGAAGGTCGAAAGAAAAAAAAAGTATCCAATAACAGGATCGACAACATGATTGGATAATTGAGAAGAAAAGTAGAATTTCTTTAGGACAAAGCTTCGCTTAGGCTATCATAAATTTAGGTGTCATGGGAAGGATGTTTCTAGGATTGCATTCTCTACATAAACAATATAAGTTTGGCTAAATCTCCTAAATTGACCGATGCCCCACATACCTAATGAACATGATAAGTAAGATATTTATGGATTAATTGATAAATTCATGGTTGATGACAATCTGATATACCCTAAGACAAGAGAAGATCATGCAGAACATGTTAGATTGATTTAGAAAGATTGCAAGAGTAGTAGTTATATGCTAAGTTTAACAAGTGTGATTTCTGGAAGAAAAAGATTGAATTTTGTTAGCCACGCAAAGACTGCTAAAGAAGTTAATGTCGAATCAAGCAAAATAAAAGTTGTGTTACATTGGAAGCAACCAAAGTTCGTTACTTAGAGTTGAAGCTCTAAAATGGCGAGATTGATGCCTAGGCAATAATGCAATTGAGACAACATGAGGAGAATTACACTATGCATGACTTGGAGTTAGCTATCATAGTGCACGATTTGAAAATATGGTATCACTATCTCAACGAAAATAGATGAGAATCTTAAGAGTCTAAATCATATATTTACCCAGTCAAGCCTTAATATGGAACGAAGATAATGGGTGAAAGGATCAAAGATTATAGTGTCAGAATCCATAGACATTCTAGTAAAGCCAATATGGTAGTTAACGTTGAGTTATAAGGCCGCAGTATGAATATGTTGATAATAAGCAGTTAACCAGGGTTATGCAAAGAATTTAAGTAGTGAAAATTAAAGGTTGCACCACAAGGTTTCATAGTTGCCTTGGAAATAAAACCAACATTAGAAGATCGGATCATAAGAAGTTCGAAGAGAAAAAAATACGAAATCAAGTCAAGGAAAGAAGAATGCTTAACCAAGAATTAGAATTTTAAGTGATCAGGATACCATGAGGATTTAAGGTTGAACCAGTGTGCTGGATAGGAAGATCCTAAACAATTGATAATTGAGAAAACCCATGATTCTAGGTATTCGATTCATCCAAAAAGTGCCAAGATGTAATGAGATATAGAGAAAAAGTATTGATGGTCTAAACTGAAGAACAAAGCTATTGGATATGATACTCGATATGATATGTGTTACAGAATGAAGGCAATGCATTAAAAACCTAAAGGTTCATTGCAAATCATTGTAGATCCCTGAGTAGAAATAAGAGGCGAATCATTAAAAGGATCCCGAGTGTTAATAGACCATAAAGGATACAAGTTCGGGGGAAGCATTAATTGATTGACCAAAAGTTGCTCGTTTCATACCACTACGGACTACGTATTCAAGAGATCGTCTGGAAGATCTGTATGTGTCAAGGATTGAGTGACTCCATAAGGTGCTCAAGAAGGCTGTGTCCGATAGAAGTATCCACTTTATCTCGAGGTTTTAGAACAAGTTACCTGAAGTAGTGAGAACTCGTTTGGAAATTTTAGCATCGCATATCATCCACAGGTTGATGACCAAGCAAAAAGAGTTAATCGGATTTTAGAGGATACGTTGAGAGCTTGTGTGATATCTTACTCTATACCTTAGGGTAAATATCTGCCATATGCAGAGATCGGTTATAACCATGGTTATTAGGCTAGTTGCAAATGTCACCAAATTGAAGCCTCATAGGGTCATGCCTATCAAACCCTATTGAATGAAACGGAAAGAGCGTGTCTAGTAAAAGGGGCCTGAGATTCTCAGAAAGGCGGAGGAACAAATTGTCATGATCAGGAAAAGCCTGAAAGCAGAGCAGTCTAGGTAGAAAAGTTATGCCGACTATCGTTGTCGTGATTTGAGTTTTGAACCCAATAATTTCGTGTATCTTAAAGTTACTTTCCTTAAAGGTGTAGAAGGATTTTGTGCCAAAAGTTTGTACCTAGGTTTGTTGGACCATTTAAGATCTTGAGCCGCAGAAGAGAGGTTGCGTATCAGTTGGAGTTGCCCCAGTTATTAGCAGGAGTCCATGATGTGCTCCATATGTCGCAGCTTAAGAAATATCTCAGAGTGCCAACAGAACAAACGCCGTTAGAAGCTATCGAGTTGCAGAAAGATCTGACTTATAAAGAGCAGCCTATTAAGATCTTGGATATAATGGAGCGCAGGTGTAAGGACCCGAATCCAACCATTCGAATCCACTGTGTTTTTCCGCACTAGTCCCAGGATCAAACGCTAGTGCACACAGCTTAACATCGGTAAGCATCATATCATACACAACGATAAGAATAATAGGACTTTATTTATTAAATATAACTAGTGTATGATCTTATGATCACTTACCATATTCAACCTTGCAAGGCAATAATAAGACCAATAAGACAAATGCAGCGAAAAGTAGTAGAAAACGTAGATGTCCCATCATCACACCACAGGCGACTGACAAGGATTGGCCTAGTGACACGCGTCCACCCGAAAGTCCTTCTCCAATATTGAAGATGATTCCTCCACTGTTGTTGGTTGTTAAGCAAGGGTGAGTACACCAACACGTACTCAACAAGTTGTGCACAGAATGCATTTCTATTATATCTATATGCAGGCTTATTCCAAAGGAATGGCTAAGGGGTTCATTTGCAGTAAAGCAGCATTTGGGAACACATAAGTACATAGATTGAAAAGACAGTAAAACAAATAATAACAAGTAGATAGATTCAGTGATTCTCAAATAAACCCAAGTTCTCCATCCTAAATCAAGTTCCATTATCCATATGGCATCTCGCCATCCCATCCAGTTGTTTATTTTAATTAACTACCCTTAGTTGACCGAGGCAAGACTAACCAAAAGTTCATCACAACAACATGTCATAAAACCAAATACGACCGCCCAATTGCCACTCTTGGTCCACCAAATGCGATCGCCCAATTGCCACTCTTGGCCCACCAAAAACCAAATGCGACCGCCCAATTGCCAGTCTTGGCCCACCAAATCTGACACCAATTGCCACTCTTGGCCCACAAAAACCAAATCGACCAATTGCAGTCTTGGCCCACCCAATTGCCACTCTTGGCCCACCAGAAACAATCTTGCCACTTGCCTCAGCCTAAATCATTTTTCCCATCCCAGTTGATTATCAAACACCACGTGCTCTTCACAAATCAACATCGTTGCGTGACTCCGTTGTCACAACAACTCAATCTCTTTGTGCGACCACACATGGCCCACAAATTATTATCATAGTTCCATATTCCATTAGTCAAGATTAATAAACAATATTCCATAAGCATGTGATGACGTGGCATGGCTAAGCATCTCTAATTCGGTCTAACCACCCATGTTGATTTTTCTATTTAACCAACTATAATTAATCAACCTAGGGTGACAATGAAGCATGGCATACAAATAACAAGATAGGGTGTAATTCAATGGGTACGATAGTTAATCCCAAACTATTGTTGAAAACATTTATACACATAAAATAACAAGTGATAAAGTAAATCAAAATAGCATGCAATCTAGTTTATGGTTGCAACATGATCAAAGCACAACTTACCTTGCTTAAGCTCCTGATATTGCTCCGAAGATGGCTCTTGAAATAATAATCCTTCTTCCGACACCTCGCTCAACTCAACGTCTACGCGAATCGAGAGAGAAAGCAAATAAAAACCAAAACCAAATAGCAAATATAACACCAAGAACAAATAGCAAATGAACTTGAAAATTCAAATAAAAACCCCTATTAGATATATCTTGAGTTTATAAATTTTTAGGAGTTTGAATCACCCAAATCGGAGTTCATATGCAAAAGTTATAACATTTAGATTTTGTGAAAATAGACTAAACTCTGGAATTAGAAATTCTAAATCTTTCCGAATTATTTTTATAAAGAAAATCCGAATTTTCCCGCCCGGCTTGTACGGACAAAACGTGGTGAAATCTAGACTGATGAACTCAATCTAACGATTATGGGTAAATCTATTACGTAGTTTAATATCAATCGTCCGACTTAAATTCAATCGGTCGATATTTAATCTGAGATGCTTATCGATTCTGAAATAACGTGGACGAATTCCGTGCGCTCGATTAAGATCCAACGGCTGACGAAAGCTCCCGATCAGCGATGAAGCAACAGCGACTTGAATTCACCGAAGACGAAGACGACGGCCTCGGCAACACCTCGGCAGCGTGCTCGAAAATCTCCTAGCGGCGCCTGCTATCCCTCGCGAAATCCCACGACGACGTGACTCGCTTTTCCCGTTGATCGATTCTTCTGGCGACGCCACGCTCTCCTCCGTGGAATCCTTCGGTCGTCGACATGACTCGCTCACGACTTCCTTTCCTCTGCTCGGTCCTAGCGACGCGTGGCAATTTCTGTCGATTGGTTCCTACGGCGCTTGGGCGCTCGGCTTTAAATCGCCCACGTCGCACTTTCCGCTCGAGGACTCGAGCCCGTCATCGAACTTCGGCGGCGGCGACGCTGGAATCGGCGACGCCTTCCTTTTTCTGCGCGGGACTCCAATTCCTGCTGGCCCGGCTTAGCGTTGTCGTTGGATCGCCACGTGTTGCTCCTCGCATGGAAAGGCTTGGCGCTGTGCCGCTCGGAGAAAAATCGCCACACACGAGACGTCCTCTTTCCGCGAGTTGGACTACTTCCGAACCTTCAAGGCCTAACGCCAACAAGATGAGTTCAAACTTCGCTCGCACGTACTTCTCTCGCCGAGCCGCCTTGAATACTCGACGCCGGCTAACTCGGAAATTGAAACGCCATGCATACGAAGGAAATCTGCGCTCTTGGCCTCACGCCTTTGTACGTCTTTGGGAAAAACAAAGGAATTCCCACATGCATCAACTCTATTTCCAAATCGCCTTGTCGACAATCTAGTCCTAATCCACTTCAACCCGAAAAGAAATTTTTCCAAAAATACTTGAGACTTTCTATACTCAAATGAAATATTTTTGGCGGACTTTATTTTAATTTCCTTACTATAAATATTTCCTAACAAAAGCCATATATACTGAATTGAAATGATTTAAATAAATCTCGAGAAAATCCAATAAATCAGAAAATTCACAAAAATCATAAATTGCAGTAAAATAATATTCAATAATTAAAACTCAAAATTTGGGATGTTACAGCAGGACCAGAAATAAATCTACTAGCTTCTGTAGAGTCCAATGGAGTAATCATTCAGAAAATGAAGCAACCTGGGAGCGTGAGGAAGATCTGAAGATAGAATTCCCTAACTTATTCTCTAGTTAGCCCTAAATCTCGGGGTCGAGATTCCGTTAAGGGGGGGATGTTTGTAACATCCCAATTTCTGGATTTTCAATTAATAAATATTGTTTTATTGCTATTTGTGATTTTTGTGATTTTTCTGGATTTATTCAGATTTTCTGAGATTTATTGGAATTATGTTAATTTAAATTATATCGCCTTTTTGTTCAAGAATTATTTATAAATAGATAATGTTAAAATAAAGTTTTGTTAGAAATATTGTAATTATGTTCATAAGGTCTTAAAGTATTTTTTTTTGAGAAGTTTCTTGGAGTTTTCACGGTGTTTAAAGGGCTTAAATAAATCAAATATATTTGGATTATTCATTTAAAAAATAATAATAAAGTTGGAAAGATCTTTGTGAAGAGAGATGGGCTCGGGGCGGTTGCCGTGTACACGAACGAACGGCCGTTGGCCCTTTTCTTGAAGCATTGACGTGGCCATTGGTTGTGCAATGAATGGCGAGATGAGTTGTGACCGAACGAGTCTTCCGTATCCGGATTTGTGAGCCATGCGGCGTGCTTATCGGGACTCGGCCGTCTCGACCGGCGCGCATGCATGGAAGGCGAGTGCAGCGTAGGGAAAGTACTGACCCGAAGAGCGCGCGTGGATGGCGTGGCTGATCCAAACTCTCGAGCCGGCGCCAAATCGTCGAGGACTCGAGTCTCGACGGGCGAGAAGGACACTCGGTCCTATTTAAACCGCGCCCGAGCATCGATTGGAGGAACCGAGCGACCAAAAAGAAATCGAGAGCTCAAGCAAGTCGCGCCAACGCCGGGAAATCGCGAAATCGCGGCGTCGCCGGAGGAACAAGCGACGAAGAAGAATTTCAGCGCCGAGCGAGTCACGTCGTCGTGGGATTTCGCGAAGGATAGCAGGCGCCGCTAGGAGATTTTTGAGCGCGCACTGCTGAGTTGTCGCCGGGCAGCCTGAGGATCGTGTCGCCTTGTCGAGGAGTATCCCGTGCACCATAGTTCCGCCGGAGCATCGCCAGGAATCAACGAAGCGCCGTAAGGAAGGTCGTCGTCTTCGTCTCCGGTAGATTCAAGTCGCCGTCGCTTCATCGCCGATCGGGAGTTTCGTCAACCGTCGGATCTTCATCAAGCGATCGGGATTAAGTCGTAACGTTTCGAATCGGTAAGCGTCTCCGATTAAATATCAGCTGTTGGATTTAAGTCGGACGGTTGATATTAGGCTACGTAGTAGATTTACCATAACCATTAGATTGAGTTCATCAGTCTAGATTTCGCCACGTTTTGTCCGTACAAGCCGGGGCAGGAAAATTCAGATTTTTTTTATAAAAATAATTCAAAAGATTTAGAATTTCTAATTCCAGAGTTTAGTTTATTCTCAGAGCTTCCGAATGTTATAACTTTTACATATGAACCCCGATTAAGGTAATTCAAATTCCTAAAAATTTATAAAATTAAGATCTATCTAATGGGGGGTTTTATCTGGATTTTTGAGTTCATTTGTTGTTTGTTCCTTGGTTTTGGTTTTTATTTGCTTTTCTCTCTCGATTCGCGTAGACGTTGAGTTGAGCAAGGTTTCGGAGAAGGAATTATCATCTCAAGTACAATCTTCGGAGCAATATCAGGAGCTTAAGCAAGGCAAGTTGTGCTTTGATCATGTTGCACCCATAAACTAGATTGCATGCTATTTTGATTTACCTTATCACTTGTTATTTTATGCGTATAAATGTTTTCAACTTAGCTTTGGGATTAGCTAATGTACCCTTTTTGAATTATACCCTACCTTGTTATTTGTAGGCCATGCTTCATTGTCACCTTAGGTTGGTTACTAAAGTTGGTTAATACTGAAATCAACATGGATGGTTAGAACGGAATAGACTTGCTTAGCCATGCCACGTCATCACATGTACATGAAATATTGGTTATTAATTTTGACTAATGGAATATGGAACAATGATATGAATTTGTGTGTCATGTGTGGTCACACGATGAGATTGAGTTGTGGTGGCAGTGGACGTCACGCAACGATATTGAATTGTTGATGGCACGTGGTGCTTGGTAATCAACCAGGGTGGGAAAAATGATTTAGACTGGGGCAAGTGGCAAGATTGTTTTCTGGTGGGCCAAGAGTGGCAACTGGGCGGTCGTATTTGGTTTTTATTGGTTTTGGATATTTGAGATTATACTTGGTTAGTCTTGCCTCGGTCAGTTAAGGACTTAACCTTGCGAGCCTTTGACTGAGTCTAACTTGCAACCACATGTCTGGAATGGGACAGCTTAGCTGACTAATTTGCAAATGCTTAACTTAAGTGCTATCTTAGTGGTGTGAGTCCGGGTGTACGGAGGAAACTCACATGGCGCAAGAGGGGGCCCTGCTGTGGTGGTATAGCCCTTCAGTGTTGAAACCTTAGCGGGTAGCACTGGGTTAAGAGGATGCATTGTAAAGGCTTCGTTACGATCATTCGCCTGTGTGGTGCATGGTTGTATCATGTGGGTAAAGTGCATAACCTCTGCAGAGTGTACAAACTATTCGGATAGCCGTGCTCACGGTATTGAGCAATGCTCGGGAATTACAGTCAAGGGGTAGTTAATTAAAACTTGTCAATTGTTATGGGATGGCAGGATGCCATGTGGATAATGGAACTTGATTTAGGATGGAAACTTGGGGTTGATTTGAGAACAATGGAATCTATTTATTGTTACTATTTGTTTTACTGTCTTTTCAATCTACATATTGTATGTGTTTTGAAATGCTGCTTAGTTGCAAGTAAACCCTAGCCATACCTTTGGAATAAGCCTGCATATAGATATGATAGAATTGCATTCTGTGCACAACTTGTTGAGTACGTGTTGGTGTACTCACCGTTGCCTACAAAACATCATCAGTGCTGAAGAAGGAGTACCATGAAGAGACGAATGTTTAGGGTGCGAGCCTTGTCGGTTGTTCGTGGTATCTTGAGGGTTTATCTCGTCTTCAATTCATTGCAGTTCAATTCGTTGTTCACCTTATGAGGCATTGTTAAGTAAGTTGACCATAAGGTCGTTCAACTGGTAATATTTAATATATTATGTCTTTTATCTATTTACGTTGTGTATGATTGTGATATTCACTAATGTTGAGCCTGTGTGCACTAGCATGATCCTGGACTAGTGCAGTATACACAGAGGGTCCGGATTTGCATATTCGGGTCCCGACATAGTTACTTTTCACTGTTACCTTTGTTGGAATATGACTTCAGTGTTGTGTTCGGCGTGTGGGAAACGATCGGAGTATAAATATGGCTGTAACAGAATGCTTTGGGATGTTTTGGAATTAAGATTGCTCCCCAAGTTTTCGTTTCTGTGTTCTTCCTCTTCCTTCGTTCTTCTTTTCCTTCTCTGGAGATTTCGTTTTGGTTTCTTTCTTCCGATCTCACGTCCAGGACTGTCTTGAGGCCAAGGGATCTTACATTTGGTATCAGATTTCGGGTTTCGATCGCGCTTCAGGCTGTAAAATCCCCGAAGAAGGTTGGGGAACGCAGTTCGTCTCTGATCTGCGGTCCCTGTGATTCCGGGATATCGGGTTGGCTTGGCGTGATTGAACACCACGGCACCTCCAAAACCCTCTCCGCAGACCCAGTTCGTCCTTGCGGCGATGGGGGAATCTTCCATGCGGACAGATGAGAAGCTAGCGGCGATCAAGGAGAGTTTGGATTCGTTGTTCGCTAAAGTGACGGCGATGGATGCAACGCAACAACAGCTGGTGGCGCGATCGGATTTAACAGCCCAGGCGATCGAGCAATGTTCGAAAGAACAACAATTGTTATCCCAGCGGATGGACCTCACGGGGCAAGCAATGGCGAGTTTGACTCTTAATCAGGGGACCGAATCCGTCCGAGTCGACGATCATCCCGGGGTACCCCAGAATCGCGCTCTGTTTACACCTGGGGGACCACTATCTCGTTCGCGCCGAGACGAAGAACCATCTCTTTCTCATGTGAGTATTTCTCGTGATGCGCTTGGGGAGGGATCATCTGGTTCTGATCGTGGAGCCCGGGACGCTGGTGTGGTTGGCCGTTCTTCATTACCTAAATTATCCTTCCCTAAGTTTGATGGTACCAGCCCGAAGATCTGGCGAGACAAATGCATGAACTATTTTCGCATCTTTAATATTCCTGAAGCTTTGTGGGTCATGACGGCCACCATCCACATGGAAGGCAATGCTGCTCGGTGGCTCCAGGTGTACAAGCTTCATCATCAGTTAGGCGATTGGACGCTGTTTGCTAACGCCGTGGAGGAGAAGTTTGGTTCCTTTGATCATTGTCGGTTGCTTCAAGAGCTCTTGGCCGTTAAACAAGTCGGCACGGTAGAGGAATATAAGGTTCAGTTCGAGGAATTGATGTATGAAATATGCATGCATAATCCATACTATGACGAAGCCCTGTTCGTCTCTCATTTTGTTACTGGGCTGAAACTGGAAATTCGTGACAAGGTTCAAGGACAATTGCCTAAATCGATGGATCAGGCGATTGTGCTTGCCAAAGTGCAGCAAGAGATTGTTGATCGAGGGAAACTGAGCAAGGTTAAGTTTACTGGCCCACCTAAACCAGAATTGGGTTCGAACACTCCTAAATTCAGCCCCGGTGAATTATGGAGAGCTCGACAATTACGGGAATATCGTCGTGCTAATGGCCTTTGTTTTCAATGTGGTGAAAAATTTGAACCCAATCATCAATTGCAGTGTAAGAAGAGGGCCCAAGCTCAGGTGCATGCTCTTCGTGTGGAGGACCAATCGGATATTTTATCCGAGGAGGTGTTGGATGCATTAGAGACTTCTGAAGTGCACACTGACGAAATATGTCAACTCTCTCTGAATGAATTAGATGGCACTGATAGTCCTGAGACCATCCGACTATTGGCGTTGGTTCATAATCAGGCTATGTTGATATTGGTGGATTCTGGTAGCTCCCACAGTTTTATTACTCACAGTTTTCTGGACAAGATTATCTACAGTACACAGCAGTTGTCGCCATTTACAGTCAAGGTAGCTAATGGTGGTCTTTTGTAACATCCCAAAATTTTAATAAAATAAAAATCAATATTTTGAATTTGAATATTATTCTTTCTGAGTTTTCTTGGCATTATTGATTTTTATTTGGAGTTCTTGGATTTTTGTGTTGCAAGAAAAGTCAAACAAAAGGGAATTAAAGAATGAAAAAGAGAAAAAGGCAAAAATGTAAAAAGTAAAAGTTTAGAAAATTGCCATGAGAACCCTGATAATTTAATTAAATCATTCTAGCCAGCAAATGAAATTCTATGCATAGAATAATGAAGATATAAAATGAAAAGACAACTTTTAAATCAAGATAATGCATTGTCAGAATTTATAAAATATTTATAAAACTCAAATGGAGTTGAAATATTTATCATGAAACCCTAAGTTCAATATATACCTTTGGTTAAAATGTAATGAATTAATAATATAATTTAATACTTTTCCAAATTTAAAAATGTAAACCCCGAAAATCTAGAAATTGCAATGTCAGAATTTTTATAAAATAATGGAACCATATTTTGAGCTGAAAATTTTACATAAGTATTATTAGATCCAATCCATATGAAAAAAAAATTATAAAAAATAAATAATATCATCTAGACCCTTAATTAAATTGAAATCCGAATTGAGAAAATCTGGGCAGTGCTCACTGTCAGAATTTTCATTATTTATCCATAATGTATTTTAGTCCGAAACTTCTACCAAAGGTTTGTCACTGCCATAAGACCATGGTCAAAAAGTTTGATCAATTTCTACCATGAGTTGGTAGTACAGTAAAATCGGAACTAGAAGCATCCGAGCCAGACCATTTCTTTTGGGCGCCTCACTCACTGACCGGTGGACCCCTGACCCCACTCGTCATCTTCTTCCTCATCCAGTTCTTGCGACCGAGCAGAGGAACTCCCGAGCGGGCGCAGTTTGACCATCCCCGTTCAGTGCATCCTTCCTTCGATTGGTCGTGTATTCAGCGTCATCCTCACCTCATCATAGCTGCGATCATCGCCACGTTGTCCTCAGTCTCGCGAAGCTTCAGTCGCCATACCTCCTCCTGTGCAATCGCAGAGAGAACAACCGGGACAATCCCAACCAAGGCCGGTTCATCCATCGCAACGCTATTATAAATTGCTCCTCGCTGATCACAAGTGAAGCCCTTTCTCATTCCCTCACTTCTCCTTCCCTCTCCTCAAGCGGTATACGAATCCCTTCTGATTCCGCCATTGTTGTGGAGCTTCAGAGCTTCAAGCCGAGATCGATTCGAGCAATAGAGTAACT
The DNA here is from genome assembly GCA_036346375.1 of Guadua angustifolia. Classification (NCBI taxonomy): domain Eukaryota; kingdom Viridiplantae; phylum Streptophyta; class Magnoliopsida; order Poales; family Poaceae; genus Guadua; species Guadua angustifolia. The sequence continues at coordinate 52,684,153 of CM070504.1, read as the reverse complement.
CATCTGCCAATTCCTTCCAGATACACCATCTAGAGCTCCTAGTGATCAAAACCCCTCACTTATTTCGTGAGCTCTCCATGCAAACTTGAGCTGCAGTTGCGCCCTTCTTCCCTGTGTTCGCCAATCTGGCGGCTCACTCGAGACTCTTCCTCCGTAAACCTCAAAACCGAACCCCTCGTTCCATCGATGCTATTGGTGCCATCGATTCGACCTCTAATGCCCTTGGTTGCTTTCTCCATCGCCGCCATTTTCTTTGCCGCTCAGCTCGCTTCGCCCCCCACCGCTATCTCTTCCAATGAATCGGCGCCTCCCAAGTTCCTCGCCGAGCTGGTGCTTCATTGCCGTCGCCGCCGGGGAGATCCACCGGAGAGCTCTCGTCATGAGCCCTAGCTTCTCTGCTTGCTCAGGCACCTTTGGAGCCACGAAATGAAGATGAAGCCGAGCCAAAAAGCGTTTTCCTGGGTAAAGCGTATTTTCAATTCGATTGATTTCTGGCGAAATACATTTAAATATTAATACCATGTGCATTTTTAGTCACAAGCCGATGAAATAAATTTATATATCTATCTAAAATCGAAAAGGTTCTAGATATGCAAAAATATTAAAAGTTTGAACTGCAAAACAATTAATTGAATTAAACTTTGAATATAACCTCAATATGGCCTTCATATTAAATCGGTAAACCATAAGTCATAAAATGAATTTGAATATGCTTCGGAATTTTAATAAACTCAATCATGAAAATATATTTAATTTTTGAACTAAGTTTAATTTATTTGCTCAAAGAACCATTAATAAAGCTTAATATGGCCATCAATAGGAATGAATGTATAATAGATCACAAAATCATAAAATATTTTGTAAGAGATTCTGAAATCGAGAGGAGCTTGTCCATATCAAGATACTTAGGATCAAACTTAAGTTGTATTCTTTTATGTAAGAAAGCGTTAATTATAACGATAAGTAATCGGATAATCTATTGCAATTAAAGCTAAAATAATGCCAAACCAACTTTATAACATTTCTAGGATGGTATTCTGCTAATGCACGAAAAATGAATCAAAGATCACTTATAATGTAGTCGCAAATTCAAAATGAAGTTAGCGAATTAAGCTTTCCAACATGGTCATTTAGTCTATTTCACCATCGATAAAATAACTCGTCTAAACACTAAAATATGTGAAACTAGTTTAGAAACACTGCAAAGTTTATACTACCAAAATCTATAAAAAGAATCATATTCCATTAAGGGTTGCATATTAATCTCATCAGATCAAAACCCTTAAGTGTTAACCCTTTTGATTCACCTTTTGGCCGATTCCGAATAGTGTCAACTTTGCAATGCCACTTAAGCCTTTTCAACAATGAAAATAATGTATCAGCCAAAGTCTAAAATTTATGGAATTAGCTTAGAATTGTTATACAAAGTATAAATCATCATAGTTTGAAGGAATAACCATAATCCATCATGTTTTGCATATTAATCCTAATAGCTAAATAACCCTAAGTAATCACATTACTTTAGTCCGTATATGAATGAATGGACTTTGAATACAAATGAGAAATCAGTAACTATTATATTTGTATCACCAGAACCTTCTTAGATATGATGGAAATGTTATCAGTAGCCTAAATCAATAGATTTAACTTACATGAAACTAATTCTAAGCAAAATCAATTAATGATAAGGAACTAATCGCTCATAGTCCAATGTGATCATTTAAGCATTTTCATTAACTCGCAAAGTAACTCATCTAAATGCGAATAATGTAAAGAATAGTCTAGAATTGATCTTTAAGTTATAATCTGCAGCAATATAAGAAAATATTCATATTTCACTTTGCTTTGAATCTGAATCCTAATAGAGCAAAACCCATAAGTAATAAAGTAGCAGAAAGCATATTAAGAATAGTAAAATCAATGAACTTTGCAAACTAATGCTTAATTCTATTAATCTAATCAATCTTTGCATCTTGAATTCGTAAAATAAGATTAATAAATTCATAAAGAGCAAACCCTGGTTCTTGTGCAGAGTTTATTCGTTTTGCTGTCTATTTCCTTTTGCCTTTGTTGAAGTCTTTATTTGCTTTATTTCCGTTGTTCGACGTGTAGAGCCCGACGTCTCTAGTCTCCGTCGTCGTCGTCAACCGCAATCCTCATCTTCACCGTAATCAGTAATTAAGCAAGGCAAGCGTCCTTTGACCATATTGAGCCCAGTATTTTATATTCCTTTTGTGCATCAAATTGTTTTATGCATGCGATTACTTTATGTAAATTGCTATATTGTGGTTTGGTAGTTATACCTGTTGTCTTGTGAATCTCCTTTGATGCTTTATGAACATGTGAACCTTGATAACCATAGATTGAGGTTAGGCACTACTTAATGTCATCATGGGTATATGCGTTCATTTTATTCATGCTTAGTCATGCTTTAGAATCAATGATGTACATGATCAACTCAATAATTGTTTCCTGAAAACATTGAAAATGTCACTGTTGGTGGTGGGTAATTTTGATTAAAAACCCAAAATGAAACTATGCTTTGATGCGGGCGATTATTGGCAATAGCCGGTTGTGCAGAAAGGAATGGCACGTAGTGTAGGGTGAAGTGTCGCCGTGTCACAACTAAGGACCTAACATCGTGTTGTATGATCCAAGAAAATCCGTACAAACCACGAGGGTGAGAATGGGGTAGCCTTAGCCTATTAAATTGTTTAGACATGGCTTTGCTCATTGGTAGGCGGAGCTAGCGGAAGCATTCCTGCTCGGTTTGCTTGTGAGGGCTTCCATGCGATCAGTATGGGTAATTGCTCGGCGGTGCATCGGTGTCGCCTTGCCATGGACAGAGACGTGGTGTTGGGTGTGATAAATGTGGATCCACGGCTTGGGTGAGTGTCTCTGTTTTGAGGCGGGGATAACGTCCGGTGGGTAAAGCCTTGTCTAGGAATTTAATGACTATGTATGATCGCTCATTCGCATACTCTTGTATGGCGATCCACGGTGACGTGGTGAGTTGATCATTCCTTGTGGGTACAGTTGTACACCTCTGCAGAGTTTAAATCTAATTGATTAGCCGTGCCGCGACATGGGTGTCTTGGTGAACTTGCACGAGTTAAATGTTTTATTGTTTCAAAAGGGTTTATTTTACAAGTTAGCTTACCCTACGATGACCCAATGCTATACCTGTGTGGGCAAGTATTGGAATCACCACAGTGCCTGTGTGGACAAAGAATCGATATATGCCATGCGATGGCAATGGTCGATTCGAACTCACGCCATGGAGGACGGTGAGTGTTATTTATGCTTTACTTATTTGCTATCAATTAATCTTGCTCTTATAAATTCCGTTTGCAAATAACTTGTTTTACAATTCAATTTCGCTTTATGCAAATTAACTGTAGTAGCCTTTCCTTTGAAATGGCCTGCGCATATATTGTAGGTTTTGCTCAAGTCTTCTTGAGTATGTAAAATACTCACCCTTGCCTAATTATATTGTAGGTGGTTTAAGCGAAGCTTGAAGTTGTTCATCGCAGTTGCGGGTTCTTCCTTGAAGCGTGTTCTATCTGAAGTTTATGCAGTCGGTTACTGCGCGGGTTCGGTTGGGCAAACTATTTGGTTATTACTTCTTCTTTGCTATATTCTCGAGTTGTAATATTTATGTAATTATTCGTTTCCGCTTAATTAATATGTTGTATGGTTGTGATTCCATTTGTTGAAATGTGCGTGCTAGCTACTGATCCAGGGACTAGTACTGCAAGCACATTAGATTTCCATTTTGCATTCTGTAAAAATAGGGTTACATTCTGACACAGTATCGAGCTATCTTGACCGTAGGATAAACCTTAGATAGATTGGTCGTTAGCATTGGAAAATGAGAATTCAAAATTTTACTTCAAAGCTACTATATTTAGAAAATATAGACTTTCTTTGTTCTCTTCTCATTCTTAAGATTCTATTCTTACCCTACATTCATTTTGATTTGTAAACAAATTCCCCTCATCCCAAAGAGAAATTGTCGCTAGTGGTCAACTTCGCTGTTGATTCTGAAGATGTCCGAGACATGTTGCTGTCATTCTCTATGCCGACCCAATGAAGTCTGCAATGTATGCGCCAACCTTTCAAGAAAACGTGCAACGCTTCACCACTTCCGACAAAGCAGGAGTAAAGTTTGAAGATCCTACTTCGGGAAGAAACAATATTACCCATCAGTAAAAGGCAGAAGATTAGGATATATATTACGATCTACCATAAGATGAGAACCCATACGCATAGCATAATATTCCGCTCTAGTTATACAGAGCAATTTATGTTGTTGTTATGTTCCGCTACTTGAGATTGGTCTTTGTTCTGAATGTTAGGACTGATTTATGTGTAACTTGACCACTATGGTCAAAGTTTCATAATAAATTGTCCTCATGTATGAATATGGAAAACTTAACCCATGAGATAAATAGGAAATCATAACATAGTCTCAGATCTTCTCTCCATAGAATTTATTATGAAATTATCTCCTCCTGTACAGTTTCTCACCTATGTAACCATTACAGTCATTAGCCTTTCTTGAAAATTTAATCTCATCAAAAATTAGTAACATAGTCTCCATGTCTGCTTTTAGCCTCTCAAAACCGCATCCTCCATATATAAACCAAGTTCAAGATATCACCATGTTAGTAAACACCAAACTAAATTAAGCTGCTTTAGGTTAATTAAAACATAATTTTTTTTCACCAATAACTCTTGATCATGTTTCAAAACTCACTTCATCACTTTGCTTAAATTATGCACCATGAAAATGAGTTGGAACTAGAATAGTTATATTCTTCTGAACAGAAACATTCAAATGGATGTTAAGAATGGAAAACAAATGGGAACCTTACTTTTCTAAAAAGATTAGCATCAGTTATACATATACTCTTTTCCCATCTATAGAATTTAACCTCCTTATCTATGTACTCATTTCCCCCCTGTGTAGAATTTTCTTTCTCCAATCCTAAGTAATTCATTCTAAAAGTATTCTCTCCCTGTCTTTTTGCAAAACGAAAACCACCAACAGGTCTTTTTGAAACTAATTCCGGTAATAAGTCAAACAATGTTGTGGCGTCTGCATCAGCAACTTCAAGAAGATGAGAGCAATGAAACATCGCAACTTCTCCAACTTCATCGAAGCCTCGGAAGACTAACACAGCACGTAGTGCGAAGATTAAAAGAAACTCGTCGCCGAATATACTATGATAAAAGATAGTATTATACAAACTACACATTATTCTAGCTATGCAGTAAACCTTATGTGCAGAAATACATATGGCCAGTAGAAGGAAAGAACATAGATACCCTTCCTATGCATTAAGTTAAATATATACATATTACTTCTGTGTTGTTGAAATTTTGTTGCAAATCTTTTGTGTTCTTTCGGGTTACTCTCGTGAATGTTAAACCACTAGGTTGAAATTTGCGATGTGTTAACCCTACTTAATAAGAAAGTTTTAATTAAAAAAATTTTAAAGAACGAAATGTTGCCTTATAAACCAAACTAGAATCTACATAATCTACATAGAAACCGCAACTAGAGTTAATTGGAAAGAATCAAATATTACTTCGTAATATAGATAACTCTTATCTGACCATCTTTCGCCGATTCCAACATCTTGTCAAACGAGGTCGTAAAACGCCTCTAATCCAATAGAATTCTGTTTAAATGACTTTACTCTAATAAATATTGTTGCAGGATGCCTGCGACATAATTCATTAATACAACTAACTGAACAAGATACTACGAGAAAAGTGTGAGTAATTCAACTGTCACGAAAAGGAACCATGTTGCTAAACAACGTCCGCAAGTTGAATAAATATATCCTACAACCATAACTATACCAAAAGTTACATCACCAAGTTTATAACTCTCAAGACTAGGAGGAATAAAAATCAAACTGGTTGTCTAAAGGAATCAAATAAAGAAAAGGCGCTCGAGCAAGAATACTTGTTCCCAATAGAATTCCGCTGAACTTTATTCTCAATCTCAATCATCATTTATTCGTCTTTCCAACAGCACCAATGGACAGTTATCCGATATGCAACACCGAAAACATGTCATCTATTTCGGCTATAGTAAACATGAGCGTTACGCCAACTGTTGTCTAAAGCAAGAAGCAAACTCCATATCATTCTCAACCCGAGCAACTATGTAACGATCTCAAAGGTGACCTCACGAATTGAAGACAAACAATTACCTAAATCAGAGTGGCGCAGCGGAAGCGTGGTGGGCCCATAACCCACATGTCCCAGGATCTGCGAACAAACAATTCCTTAGATGTCTATTAATCCAACCCAAAATGTCAATCCAGTCATTCATGGCATTTACCTACAACGCTAATTCGCGAAAAGAAGCTTATGATCTGCCATATATAGTACTAGGTACAATACTTATGTAATTGAACCCTGCCAGAATTCAAATTTAACTCCATGGTCAATTCTTTGATCGTAGTCACTTCTTGAACATCTATTTTATATCATCAGCAAACAACCTTCCTGTTGTTTCGAATAAAACGGATAATGTCACTTGTATCAATCGAGAAGAATTTGGACACTTCACCAGCATCTGCCCGAGAAGAGTTCCACATCACCTTGTCAAGAAAGACATTAGTAACTTTTAGGTCGTCTCACAAACTTAGAAAACATCAAGTACTTAGAACAACCCGGCTTCAATATCGGGCTCTGAATATAGACATCCTTTTCATGCGATTGCACGGCACTTGTTGTGATATTGAGTACGCTCCTTGTGTATTCAATTCTTGCCAACAATCTGTTGATTCTCAGACATTTCATTTCTTCATAATTGCCAAATCCAAAGAAAATAAAAAAAACCCTCTGTCTATTAAAATGATCAAACAAGTTAAATCACTAGGATCAATCATCTTACGATCCTCTTACCTCAATCCAGTCCTTGAATTATCTCTACCTTGATTTCAATCTAAAGTCAATCCGAAATGACGTTTATTCTCGGCTCATTTCATCAACCAATGTTGAATCAAGCAAACCAGCCGTTGTATTCAAATACCCTTTATGGTATTAAACATTCGGTTTTTCCCAAATGAATCTAATGACAATGCAACCTTTCCTTCGCCTCAAAAATTCTAAATATACCACATACCACTTTCTAAAGTGAATTATCCTTATTAGCAATACTAGTTATTCAATCAAAAGAGATATGTAGAAAGTGCTGGTATCTCTCATCTACTTACCTAAAACTCAAATAAAATTTCTTCTCTATTTCTCGCACGTCGACTTAGAATCGCAAGATGAAGATCCAGTGAAGCAGTTGCAATGAAGACGACGTATCAACAGAACGACAAAGTCACCTCCGATGAAGAATTCCTAAATCTATCTCGTCCTCAAGAATTTCAAGATTCGTAGCATTCATCGTTACCAAATCCGAAGTAATCTGGTGCCACGATATATTAGGCCATATCGTACCGTCGAGAAGATAAGAGAAAAGGCATATAAATTAGAGTTGTCATCTTAGCTCTAGTATTCAGAGTGACTTCTAAGTATCACAATTAAGAAAAGTCTTCATCTTCCATCTGAGCTCCCCCAGCTAAGTGAAATCGATCTATAATCCGAACTAACTTATCGGAAGCATCCGACTAAGATCTTAAAAGAAACTTAACGTCACACTCGTAAGAAATGCTGCAAGATGATCAAGATTCAGCAGAGCGATCATTCTGAAGAAGAAACAACTTGGGAACGAGAAGACCGACTCGAGAAGGAGTTTCCTAACTTCTTTTAGAAATAATTTTCCTTAGACCCGCCAAATCTCGGGGTCGAGATTTCTGTAAGGGGGGGTAGATCTGTAACATCCCAAAATTTTAATAAAATAAAAATCAATATTTTGAATTTGAATATTATTCTTTCTGAGTTTTCTTGGCATTATTGATTTTTATTTGGAGTTCTTGGATTTTTGTGTTGCAAGAAAAGTCAAACAAAAGGGAATTAAAGAATGAAAAAGAGAAAAAGGCAAAAATGTAAAAAGTAAAAGTTTAGAAAATTGCCATGAGAACCCTGATAATTTAATTAAATCATTCTAGCCAGCAAATGAAATTCTATGCATAGAATAATGAAGATATAAAATGAAAAGACAACTTTTAAATCAAGATAATGCATTGTCAGAATTTATAAAATATTTATAAAACTCAAATGGAGTTGAAATATTTATCATGAAACCCTAAGTTCAATATATACCTTTGGTTAAAATGTAATGAATTAATAATATAATTTAATACTTTTCCAAATTTAAAAACAGAAACCCTGAAAATCTAGAAATTGCAATGTCAGAATTTTTATAAAATAATGGAACCATATTTTGAGCTGAAAATTTTACATAAGTATTATTAGATCCAATCCATATGAAAAAAAATTATAAAAAATAAATAATATCATCTAGACCCTTAATTAAATTGAAATCCGAATTGAGAAAATCAAGCAAAGTGCTCATCGTCAGAATTTTCATTATTTATCCATAATGTATTTTAGTCCGAAACTTCTACCAAAGGTTTGTCACTGCCATAAGACCATGGTCAAAAGTTTGATCAATTTCTACCATGAGTTGGTAGTACAGTAAAATCGAACTAGAAGCATCCGAGCTGCACCATTTCTTTTGGGCGCCTCACTCATCGACCGGTGGACCCCGACCCCACTCGTCATCTTCTTCCTCATCCAGTTCTTGCGACGAAAGCAGAGGAACTCCCGAGCGGGCGCAGTTTGACCATCCCGTTCGGTGCATCCTTCCTTCGATTGGTCGTGTATTGACGTCATCCTCACCTCATCATAGCCATTGCGATCATCGCCACGTTGTCCTCGATCTCATGAAGCTTCGGTCGCCATACCTCCTCTGTGCAATCGCAGAGAGAACAACCGGACAATCCCAACCAAGGCGGTTCATCCATTGGCGCAGCTATAAATTGCTCCTCGGTGATCACAAGTGAAGCCCTTTCTCATTCCCTCACTTCTCCTTCCCTCTCCTCAAGCGGTATACGAATCCCTTCTGATTCCGCCATTGTTGTGGAGCTTGAGCTTCAAGCCGAGATCGATTCGAGCAATAGAGTAACTCATCGCCAATTCCTTCCGGATACACCATCTAGAGCTCCTAGTGATCAAAACCCTCACTTATTTCGTGAGCTCTCCATGCAAACTTGAGCTGCACTAGTGCGCCCTTCTTCCCTGTGTTCGCCAGCGGTGGCGGCTCACTCGAGACTCTTCCTCCGGTAAACCTCAAAACCGAACCCCTCGTTCCATCGATGCTATTGGTGCCATCGATTCGACCTCTAATGCCCTTGGTTGCTCTCTCCATCGCCGCCATTTTCTTTGCCGCTCAGCTCGGTTCTTCCACCGCTATCTCTTCCAATGAATCGGCCTCCTCCTCCTGAGTTCCTCGCCGAGCCGGTGCTTCAGTGCCGTAAATGCCGCCGGAGATCCACCGGAGAGCTCTCGCTTCTTGAGCCCTAGCTTCCTCTGTTTACATCGTACCGGAGCCACGAAGTGGGAAGATGAAGCCGAGCCAAAAGGCGTTTTCCACTGGGGTAAAGCGTATTTTCAATTCCATTGATTTCTGGCGAAATACATTTAAATATTAATACCATGTGCATTTTTAGTCACAAGCCGATGAAATAAATTTATATATCTATCTAAAATCGAAAGGTTCTAGATATGCAAAAATATTAAAAGTTTGAGCGCAAAACAATTAATTGAATTAAACTTTGAATATAACCTCAATATGGCCTTCATATTAAATCGGTAAACCATAAGTCATAAAATGAATTTGAATATGCTTCGGAATTTTAATAAACTCAATCATGAAAATATATTTAATTTTTGAACTAAGTTTAATTTATTTGCTCAAGAACCATTAATAAAGCTTAATATGGCCATCAATAGGAATGAATGTATAATAGATCACAAAATCATAAAATATTTTGTAAGAGATTCTGAAATCGAGAGGAGCTTGTCCATATCAAGATACTTAGGATCAAACTTAAGTTGTATTCTTTTAACGTAAGAAAGCGTTAATTATAACGATAAGTAATCGGATAATCTATTGCAATTAAAGCTAAAATAATGCCAAACCAACTTTATAACATTTCTAGGATGGTATTCGCTAATGCCTGAAAAATGAATCAAAGATCACTTATAATGTAGTCGCAAATTCAAAATGAAGTTAGCCGAATTAAGCTTTCCAACATGGTCATTTAGTCTATTTCAGCCATCGATAAAATAACTCGTCTAAACACTAAAATATGTGAAACTAGTTTAGAAACACTGTGCAAAGTTTATACTACCAAAATCTATAAAAAGAATCATATTCCATTAAGGGTTGCATATTAATCTCATCAGATCAAAACCCTTAAGTGTTAACCCTTTTGATTCACCTTTTGGCCGATTCCGAATAGTGTCAACTTTGCAATGCCACTTAAGCCTTTTCAACAATGAAAATAATGTATCAGCCAAAGTCTAAAATTTATGGAATTAGCTTAGAATTGTTATACAAAGTATAAATCATCATAGTTTGAAGGAATAACCATAATCCATCATGTTTTGCATATTAATCCTAATAGCTAAATAACCTAAGTAATCACATTACTTTAGTCCGTATATGAATGAATGGACTTTGAATACAAATGAGAAATCAGTAACTATTATATTTGTATCACCAGAACCTTCTTAGATATGATGGAAATGTTATCAGTAGCCTAAATCAATAGATTTAACTTACATGAAACTAATTCTAAGCAAAATCAATTAATGATAAGGAACTAATCGCTCATAGTCCAATGTGATCATTTAAGCATTTTCATTAACTCATAAAGTAACTCATCTAAATGCTAATAATGTAAAGAATAGTCTAGAATTGATCTTTAAGTTATAATCTGCAGACAATATAAGAAAATATTCATATTTCACTTTGCTTTGAATCTGAATCCTAATAGAGCAAAACCCATAAGTAATAAAGTAGCAGAAAGCATATTAAGAATAGTAAAATCAATGAACTTTGCAAACTAATGCTTAATTCTATTAATCTAATCAATCTTTGCATCTTGAATTCGTAAAATAAGATTAATAAATTCATAAAGAGCAAACCCTGGTTCTTGTGCAGAGTTTATTCGTTTTGCTGTCTATTTCCTTTTGCCTTTGTTGAAGTCTTTATTTGCTTTATTTCCGTTGTTCGACGTGTAGAGCCCGACGTCTCTAGTCTCCGTCGTAAATAAATCAACCGCAATCCTCATCTTCACCGTGTCGATAATTAAGCAAGGCAAGCGTCCTTTGACCATATTGAGCCCAAGATTTTATATTCCTTTTGTGCATCAAATTGTTTTATGCATGCGATTACTTTATGTAAATTGCTATATTGTGGTTTGGTAGTTATACCTGTTGTCTTGTGAATCTCCTTTGATGCTTTATGAACATGTGAACCTTGATAACCATAGATTGAGGTTAGGCACTACTTAATGTCATCATGGGTATATGCGTTCATTTTATTCATGCTTAGTCATGCTTTAGAATCAATGATGTACATGATCAACTCAATAATTGTTTCCTGAAAACATTGAAAATGTCACTGTTGGTGGTGGGTAATTTTGATTAAAAACCCAAAATGAAACTATGCTTTGATGCGGCGATTATTGGCAATAGCGGTTGTGCGAAAAGGAATGGCACGTAGTGTAGGGTGAAGTGTCGCCCGTGTCACAACTAAGGACCGAACATCGTGTTGTATGATCCAAGAAAATCCGTACAAACCACGAGGGTGAGAATGGGGTAGCCTTAGCCTATTAAATTGTTTAGACATGGCTTTGCTCATTGGTAGGCGGGAGCTAGCGGAAGCATTCCAGTTCGGTTTGCTTGTGAGGGGCTTCCATGCAGTTCGTATGGGTAATTGCCTGGCCGGTGCATCGGTGTACGCCTTGCCATGGACAGAGACGTGGTGTTGGGTGTGATAAATGTGGATCCACGGCTTGGGTGAGTGTCTCTGTTTTCAGGGCGGGGGATAACGTCCCGGGCTGGGGTAAAGCCTTGTCTAGGAATTTAATGACTATGTATGATCGCTCATTCGCATACTCTTGTATGGCGATCCACGGCTGACGTGGTGAGTTGATCATTCCTTGTGGGTACAGTTGTACACCTCTGCAGAGTTTAAATCTAATTGATTAGCCGTACCCGCGGACATGGGTGTCTTGGTGAACTTGCACGAGTTAAATGTTTTATTGTTTGAAAAGGGTTTATTTTACAAGTTAGCTTACCCCACGATGACCCAATGCTATACCTGTGTGGGCAAGTATTGGAATCATTACAGTGCCTGTGTGGACAAAGAATGGATATATGCCATGCGATGGCAATGGTCGATCGAACTCACGTCATGGAGGGCGGTGAGTGTTATTTATGCTTTACTTATTTGCTATCAATTAATCTTGCTCTTATAAATTCCGTTTGCAAATAACTTGTTTTACAATTCAATTTCGCTTTATGCAAATTAAGCGTAGTAGCCTTTCCTTTGAAATGGCCTGCATATATTGTAGGTTTTGCTCAAGTCTTCTTTGAGTATGTAAAATACTCACCCTTGCCTAATTATATTGTAGGTGGTTTAAGCGAAGCTTGAAGTTGTTCATCGCGAGTTGCGGGTTCTTCCTTGAAGCGTGTTCTATCTGAAGTTTATGCAGTCGGTTACTGCTCGGGTTCGGTTGGGCAAACTACTGGTTATTACTTCTTTGCTTTGCTATATTCTCTGAGTTGTAATATTTATGTAATTATTCGTTTCCGCTTAATTAATATGTTGTATGGTTGTGATTCCATTTGTTGAAATGTGCGTGCTAGCTACTGATCCAGGGACTAGTACTGCAAGCACATTAGATTTCCATTTTTGCATTCTGTGTAAAAATGGGGGTCGTTACATCTTTTATGTTGTGATAGTTGGGTACCCAACTTTGTGTGGTGGACACAGGGATTCACCTTTTGCAATGATTTCAAGGTGTTACCACTCAGTGGTTTTGATGCCGTTCTCGGCATGGATTGGCTTCAAAAATATAGTCCAATGATTTGTAATTGGAAGGAGAAAACATTGCAATTTGATTGTGAGGGGAAGCATATCCGACTACGTGGTATCCACAATACCAGTACTACTGAGATTCAGGCGGTTTCAATTGATCAAGTTGACAAATGGAGGAGAGGTAACAATGTTCTAGCCTGGGCATTATTATCTGAGGATATTGATCAGATCGTGGAAGACCTTCCTCCAGCGTTACAAGCTGTTTTGCAGTGCTATTCCAAAGTGTTTGAAGAGCCACAGGGTTTACCTCCAAAGCGGCCCTATGATCATACCATACCCTTAGTCCCCAATGCAGTTCCTGTGAATTCTCACCCTTACAGGTATTCTCCCCTGCACAAAACAGAAATTGAACGGCAAGTCACCGAGATGATTCAATCCGGCATTATTGTACCCAGCGTAAGCCCCTTTGCATCTCCAGTTCTCTTGGTCAAGAAAAAGGATGGTGCATGGCGCTTTTGTGTGGACTATCGTCGCCTCAATGACCTGACGATCAAAAATCGATTTCCCATGCTGGTTATTGACGAGTTGTTGGATGAATTGTCGGGCACCCAATATTTTTCGAAGTTGGATCTTCGTGCTGGTTATCATCAAATCCGGATGAGTGAACAGGAGGAATTTAAAACGGCATTCAAAACCCATCATGGCCACTATCAATTCTGGGTAATGCCATTTGGTCTTACTAATGCTCCTGCCACTTTTCAATGCGTGATGAACTCCGTTTTGGCTTCTTATCTTCGCAAGTTTGTGCTGGTTTTTATTTATGATATTTTGGTGTATAGTCCTGATTTGGTTGCGCATGTGCATCATTTGTCATTGGTGCTCCAAACATTACTTGATCATCAATTGTTTGTTAAGCGATCCAAGTGTTCGTTTTCCCAACAACAACTTGAATACCTTGGGCATATTATCTCTTCTCAAGGAGTGGCTACTGACCCAAACAAGACTCATGCCATGTTGCATTGGCCAAAACCTCTCACCATCACTGAGTTACTGCGGTTTTTGGGGCTCACTGGATATTACCGTAAGTTTGTCAAGAATTATGGTATTATTCCTAAACCCCTGACAGACCTCCTCAAGAAGAAGGCTTTTGTTTGGACTCCACAAGCCGATGAGGCGTTTCTCTGTTTAAAGCAGGCTATGTCCTCCACTCCTGTTTTGAAATTACCTGATTTTGAGCAGCCATTCGAGATTGAGACTGATGCATGTGACTTTGGTGTGGGGGCAGTCTTGCTTCAACAAAATCATCCTGTGGCATTTTTTAGTAAAGCACTGAGCAAAATACATCAGGGTTTATCTATTTATGAAAAGGAATTTTTAGCTGTCATGATGGCTGTGGATAAGTGGCGCCAGTATTTGCAACAGCAAGAATTTGTGATTAACACTGACCACAGAAGTTTATGCTTTTTGGAAGATCAAACATTGCAGACTGATATGCAAAGAAAGGCCATGTCTCGCTTAATGGGATTACAGTTTCGTATTCGCTATAAGAAGGGCAAGGAGAATGTTGTGGCGGACACACTCTCCCGGGTTGGCCAATTGATGACCATTCAAGCGCGATCCGAGCTTCAGCCTATCTGGATTCAGGAGGTAATTAACTCCTATGTCACCGATCATGTTGCTCAGCAAAAACTGGCGAGCCTGGCCGTTCACAGCCCGGATGAGTTTGGGTTTAGTCTGCATCAAGGGATTATCCGCAATCAGGGTAAAATCTGGATTGGCACTAACTCTGCTTTGCGTACCAAACTGGTTTCAGCCTTTCACACTAGTGCTGTTGGCGGTCATTCCGGTGTCCAAGCTTCGTATCAGTGCATTAATAAGCTTTTCTGCTGGGATGGCCTGAAGAGAGATGTGGCCAATTTTGTCAAACAATGTTTGATCTGCCAACAGGCTAAAGGGGAACATCTCAAACCGGCAGGGTTACTTCAACCTTTACCCCTTCCTTCAGTTGCTTGGCATGACATCACAATGGACTTCATTGAGGGCCTTCCCATCTCTCGAAGGTTTTAATGCTATTTTGGTGGTGGTTGATCGATTCTCGAAGTACGCTCATTTTTTGGCTCTCCGACATCCATTTACCGCTCACAAGGTGGCTGATCTATTTATGGAACATATTGTTCGGTTGCACGGCATTCCCAAGTCCATTACCAGTGATCGCGATCGGATTTTTACCAGCCTTTTCTGGAAGGATTTATTTTCGGTCTTGGACACAAAGTTGCAGTACAGCACATCGTATCACCCTCAAACAGATGGGCAAACTGAGAGGGTTAATCAGTGCTTAGAAATGTATTTACGATGTTTCACTCACGCGGCTCCTCGTAAATGGAAAAAAGGACTGGCTCTCGCTGAATTTTGGTATAACACTAGCTTTCACTCTTCTTTAGGCTGTTCACCCTTCAAGCTTTTATACGGTCATGAGCCTAGTTATGGTCTGATATCCTCCCAGTTGGCCGATGTGACTGTTGGAGTCACTGATTTGATTGCAGAACGAGAGCACTATACCTCTTTGGTTAAGCAACATCTAGCGGCAGCTCAGAACAGGATGAAAGTGCAGGCCGACAAAAACAGGACAGAACGCACTTTTCAAGTGGGTGAAAAGGTGTTACTCAAGATTCAACCTTATGCTCAGTCTTCCCTTGTTAATCGGCCTTATCCTAAGTTGGCCTACAAGTACTACGGACCATTTGACATTCAAGAGAAGATTGGTTCTGTAGCTTACAAATTGGCGCTGCCGGCTGATAGTCAGGTGCATCCGGTCTTCCATGTGTCCCAGTTGAAGGTGTTTCATCCAGATTATACACCGGTTTTCGCTGAACTGCCAAAGACTTTGACTCTGGACAGTATTCCGACCAAACCTGAGCAAATCCTGGAGCGCAGAATGGTGAAGCGGGGCAACTCGGCTCGCATTCAGGGCCTAATTAAGTGGTCCGGAATTCCGGTGGAGTCTACGACGTGGGAGGACTTGAATGTTTTGCAGCAGCGTTTTCCTTCGGCTGTTGCTTGGGGACAAGCAAAGTCTCGAGGGGGGGCTATTGTCACACCTCTGCGTGACAAAGACGATGAAGAGGAGAACTCTGCTACCTAAGCAGAGTGATATTAAATTCGTTTAAGCAAGATGAAGGGCGAGGATTATTAAGCTTTGAATCCTACGGCGCTGATTGAAGTATTTGATGTAATTTTGGTAATAGTTATTTTTCACTGTTACCTTTGTCGGAATATGACTTCAGTGTTGTGTTCGGCGTGTGGGAAACGATCGGAGTATAAATATGGCTGTAACAGAATGCTTTGGGATGTTTTGGAATTAAGATTGCTCCCCAAGTTTTCCTTTCTGTGTTCTTCCTCTTCCTTCGTTCTTCTTTTCCTTCTCTGAAGATTTCGTTTTGGTTTCTTTCTTCCGATCTCACGTCCAGGACTGTCCTGAGGCCAAGGGATCTTACAACCGGTGGTGAGGAGAATAGTGATGGTGGTGTCGTGCTTACACATCTCCTCGAGGAGGAGGGAACGAGTGTGAACAAAGGATGGGAATGGCATTTGCATGGTGACCTAAGTCTCCATGTGAGAGAGCACCTTGTTGAGGACCATAATTTGGTCGGAGATAGGTAGCCTGATGTTGCGGAGAGCATCTGCCAAGGTCTTGAGCTTCTGACAAAGGCGGTGAAGATCAGGTTACTTTGAGTGAGGTTGCTTAACTTGGCCTCTACGTATAGCATGAGGTTCTCTTTGTTACCGGGGAAGAGGTCCTCAGCTCCACAATGATGTCAAGGATGTCCTCCACAATGGAACTATAGAGCCACATGTAAACCGTATAGTCTTGTTGCGCCCACACAGCATCAGGCTCCTCCGGAAGGGGTTCGACAACATGGTGGAGAAGGCCAACTTTGCCCAATATGGTGGTCAAGAAGGTCCTCCATTTGGAATAATTTGATGTCTTGAGGTTGAGAGGGTGACCTTTTAGACTAGCGACGTTGATCATTGTCGTGGCTTGGATTGCCAAATCCAAACCCTCTATGTATACTACACTAGTCTAGAATCATGCATTACTACAAAATGATACATCACTATCACTTCATCAGGGTCGATTCTTAATTTTTTTAAAAAAAAAACGATTGTGATAGATGAATTAGGAGAGGTAGTAAAAATAATCATTATCGGTTCTAAGGTTAGAAGTGATTGTGATGTAGCACTAGGCACATCACAATCGGTTTTTATGTGAGAAGCGATAGTAATGATTATATGCACATCACTATCACTTCTTAAGTAAGAACTGATTGTGATGTGTATGATCACATCACTATCACTTCTTATTTAGAAACCGATAGTGATGAGCATGAACATCACTATCGTTTCTTAAGTAAAAACCAATTCTGATGTGCCTCGCTAGGTTATTTATACCACTTGGGTTGAACTCTCCTCTATTTTTTAGAGCATATTTTTTCACCGTCACCCGTGAAAACAACTCATATTCTATGGTTGGAAGGAATATTTGGATGAGAAAAATTGAAATCCTCAAGACTATGTGTTAAGAGGGTAAATTTGAAACCTAACTAGAGGAGATTTCCCCTTATTTTGCAGAATTTGTGGTTTTCTTCAAAATATAAGCATTCTTTTAAACCCCTTTAATTTTGCACTAAGTAATTTCAATATGTCATAAAAAAAGCTTAGGTTGCACTGGTATTGTGTATATCCTATCAAATTTCACACCCTTTATTTGACAAGCACACATGTATTTAATTATCTTAATTTGTAGTGCTCTCATATTAATCTGGAATTATATTGTTGTTATCACATGATGAATATTAGAGTTTAGGCTACAAAACTATGTCTCCCATTAGAGGGTGCTTGTTTATAAATATGCCGATTGAAATAGCATATTTGTAAGCAAGCAGTCTCGACTTGTCCATGTTCTTTGGACAGTTCGAGGATATATGGTTAGGACAAGTTTCTGAGCTGTTGTATAACTCCAGAATCGATTTCGGTAGCATCTCCCTATGATGTTCTCCGAGTACACATCCCTTTTGACCTATTGTTGAGACGTGTATCTGGAGAACAGCGGGGAGATGTTGCCGAAATTTTCTCTGGAGTTGTACAATGGTTTAGGAACTTACCTGAACCACATATCCTCAAATGGGATTAGGACCAAACCTATTTAGAGATTAGGAGTCATCGTTGGTACTCTTGTTTTGTTTCATTGAAGTCAAAAAGATTTGCAAGATACTGCACTATATAATTAGTTTATTCGATATCACTATTGAAATTTGCATTGTATGTCTCCTAACTAGGGAATTAGAAACTCTTAACTAGGGAAGAAGCTACCTATCACTCGGGAGTAGATTTATATATCCTGAAACCCGTCCTCTATTTTGCAAAGGTAATATTAATTGAAATGATGTTTCAATGTTTGAAATAGATAGCTAGCTATCGCTCCAATTTTTTCACTTATTGTGCAAAGTCTAATTGCAGATGGACTATGAAGAATGGATGTATCAGAAAAGTCGTGTGAGTGATGAATTTCAGAGGGGTGTTCAGGAGTTCAAACAAATTGTAGAAGAGGACATGGTGAAGAGGGGTGTAAACTTCATATATTGTCCTTGCGTTGATTGCACCAATCTCATGAGATTTAACAACTCAGCTCAAATTGAGAACCATCTGATTCGACGTGGCTTCGTAAGGAATTACACCTGTTGGATCCATCATGGGGAGACTAGTAGTACCCTTTCGATTTGCAACGAAGATATGGTAGAACCCGATGATAAGTTGCAACATGATATGTTTGAGGAGGACAATTTGGAGCAAATGTTGTGGAATATGGAGAGAAATTACACAAAAAAAGAGTTTAAAAAGTTTAAAAGCTTGATGGAAGACGATGCCAAACCGCTGTTCTCAGGTTGCAAAGCGGAATACACCAAGCTGGGCTCGGTTCTTGCATTGTTCGAACTAAAGGCAAACTATAGTTGGATAGATATAAGTTTCAATGTACTTCTAGTTCTTATATCAGACCTGCTTCCGGAGGGAAACGAGTTACTAATAAGCATTTATAAAGCGAAGAAGCTACTATATCCCATGGAAATGGAAATATAAAGGATACATGCATGTCCGAATGATTGCATCTTGTACCGTAACTCGCATCAGGTGCTGCATGTTTGTTCAGTTTGCGGTGTGCCCCGGTACAAACAAAAGGAGAAGCGTAATAATAAGAAGCGTAAGAGCCAGGCCAACGATGGTGAAGAGGTTATTAAAGGTGCACCTGCCAAAGTATTGTGGTACTTGCCCATTATTCCCCCTTTGGAGCAGTTATTTACAAATCCTAAAGAGGTAAAATTGTTGCATTGGCATTATGAGTCTCGAAAGGAAAATGGCAGGTTGAGACATCATGCTGATTCGGCTCAATGGAGAAACATCAATTCGAAACATGAGGAGTTTGGTGCCAAAATGAGGAACATAAGATTTGGTTTGAGTACGGATGGAATGAATTTGTTTGGTAATATGAGCAATCGTCACAACACCTAACCAGTTCTGTTGTGTATCTACAATCTCCCTCCTTGGCTGTGCATGAAGCGAAAGTATATCATGATGTCATTGCTAATCTCAGGACCCAAATAGGTAGGAAATGATATTGATGTGTACCTTACTCCACTAATCAAGGATTTGGTAAAACTGTGGAACGAGGGGGTCGTGGTGTGGGATGCATATAAAGATAGCACTTCACCCTACGGGCTGTGGTATTTTGCACCATAAATGATTTCCTGGCCCTTGGTAATTTGGTTGGCTACAGTACGAAAGAGCCAAAGTGTACCCTATTTGTGAAGAGGACACTAACAGCTGTTGGCTGCCAAATTCCAAGAAAACTATGTATATAGGTCACCGTAGGTTCTACTTCGAAGTCATCAATACCATAAGACGGATGACAAATTTGATGGGAAGAGGGGAGTTCGTTCGGCCCTACAGCCTATGACTGGAAGGCAAGTATATTCACTTTGCATGGTAGTGTGCAAACTGAACTTGAAAGTCTTAGGTCGAAGAATGCTAGCACTTGTTCTGTTGATGTTTCTTCTTTAGATGCTAGTTTTCTTCATGCTTACTCTACTCCTTGCTCAAATTGCCCTAAGTTACTTGCTAAAATTGATGCCATGAGTGCTCACCTTAGGAAGTTTTCTTCTAGAAATGATGAACTTGAAATGCATGCTTCTAAGGACCCTGTCAGCTCATGTGAGGGCTGTAAACAACTAAAACTTGACAATGAAGATTTAAATGTCAAGTGTGCTAAACTTGATAAGGACTTACTAGATAAGTCACATAAGAGTTGCTTGTATTGTTCTGTGATTGAGGGGGACTTGGATAAAATCCAAGTCGAACTTAGGAAGAAGTTAGAAGACCAAACCCATAGAATTAGAGAAACTCCTTGTGTTTCTTGTGAGGCCCTCAAGATTGAGGCAGCCGTGCTGAGAGAGAAAAATGCACATGCTGATGTTTCTTCTTCTCTTTCTAGTTCTTCTTCTTCCTCTCACCCCTATTCTTCATGTGCCTTTCTCTTCCAGGAGTGTGAGTATCTCACTCGCTATGTGATGTATGGTTGTATCATGTGGGTAGAGTGCATAACCTCTACAGAGTGTGAATCTATTTGGATAGCCGTGCTTATGGTATTGAGCATAGCTCGGGAATTACAGTCAAGGGTTAGTTAATAAAATAGGAAAACGAATGGGATGGCAGATTGCCATGTGGAAGGATGGAACTTGACATAAGATTGGAAAATTGGTTTTACTTGTTATTTGTTTTACTGTTTTTTCAATTTATATATCATACTTGTTCATAAACGTTGCTTTACTACAAAATAGCCATGTTAACCATACCTTTGGAATAAGCCTTGCATGTAGTTATATTAGATTGCATTCTGTGCACAAATTGTTGAGTGTTTTTGTACTCATCCTTGCCATCACCAACAAATCAATAGTTGAGGAGTCATTGCCTTTATTGGAGGAGGAATTCCAGGAGAATGCGAGTCACTAGGCCCAAGTCTTATCAGTCGCCTGTGGTGAATTGATGAGTCACCAGCATCTTTTACTTTTTCCACTGCATTTGTCTTAGTCTTTATTTTCAGTCTAGCCCTACGTGGCTGAATAATGTAAGTTGGTCATAAGATCATACACTTAGTTATATTAATAAATGGAGTCTTATTACTATTATTGTTGTGTATGATGTTAATGTTGTCAACGTTGAGCTGTGTGCACTAGCGTTAATCCAGGGACTAGTGCGATAAACATAGTGGGTTCGAATTATTAAATTCAAGTACTGACACTCTTTCTTTAACTCAGCATGTTTTCTGGAGGCCAGGTTCGATGACGAAAGAGGGCAATTCAAGGGAGTTATCGGCCTAGATGATGAGCTGACTTGAGATGATGAGCAGGCATCAAGCTTCGCACCTGCCAACGTCGTTCCTCCTGTGGATGACACCACCTGTTATAGACCACAGCGAGGTTGAAACGACTCTAGAGCAAGAAGCAGCCGAGTCTCCTCGAGCGAGGAGGTCGATGTCTCCAGTGCCCCCATCGATGTGAACACGCTTGACGAGAAGAAATGAACCAAAGCCTACTAGTCTCCAACTCGATCTCCGAATGATCACAGAACCACAATCCAGAACTAATCCACACAAATGGGCTGAAAGCCTTGAGCACGAACTAGGGGACCCCAGAGGGATCTCTCACAAGCCCAGAAGAACTCGCAAGAACAAAGGTGTAAGGAACTCAAACAGTTTGGTTGTAATCTGATATGTTTGTTTAAAAATGATCCAAAAGTTCTTTAACGGATGGAGTGTTGGAGTATTTATACTACGAACAACCCTCCTAGCTTAGGTGTGAACACAATTCATCACGTTGGAAGGTGAAAAAGAGCAGCTGGTTGGTCATTCCATTAATCTTCTCGGGTTCTCGCGCGACTGTTGGAGTTCTGTGTAACCTTCAGTAAAAAGGTCATTTCTCCCTCTTCAAGAGTCCAAATTACAAGCCGTTTGTTGGAGCTGAAACTAGACTCAATATGCTTTTCAACCATGTGGGCCATGACCATGTTGCGCACTCAGATTATCTCTAGAATTGTTTTCAAAAAGACGGATAGTACATGCAATGCATCTCACTCAGGTGTGCGTCTAAACTTCGTTGTCCCTTGTAATGCTCCTAAGTTCAACAAAAGAAATAGAAGTTGGAAGCACCACATAGTTGCTAAAATTTTGAATGAAACTTAAGTTAGTGTTCACTTGATCTTGAATTTGTTTAGCGCGAGCTCGAGTGATCACTTCTTGAAATTTAGTTGAAGTATCCTTGCGCACATCTTGGTCGCTAGAGCGACCAACTTAATGATCCTGATCGATCACACTTTGAATTTTGTTGACATGGTCGTCAAAGCTTGGGATGTCCTCATCATCCTCCCCCTCTTGAAAAGGAGTCATCCTCGACTCTGTTGATCCGAAGAAAGGAGAGAGATCAGAGACATTGAAGGTCTTACTTACGCCATACTTGTTTGGAAGATCAACTTCATATGCATTGTCATTGATCTTTTGAAGCACTTTGAAAGGACCATCTGCTCTTGGTTGCAATTTACTTTTGCGTTGTTCTGGAAAGCGCTCCTTATGAAAATGTACCCATACCAAGTCTCCTGGCTCGAATAGCATCTTCTTTCATCCCTTGTTGGCTCGTTTCTCATGTTGTCTTATCATCTTCTCAATATTTTCCTTAGTCTTCATGTGGATGCTTCACAAATTGTGCTTGTTTGCTTGCGTCAAGATTAGTTCGTTCCTGCAAAGGCAGAACCAAGATATCTATGGGAGCAATTGGTTTGAAACCATATACAATTTTGAATGGACAAAATTTCGTGGTTGAATGTGTTGCCCTATTATATACAAATTCTTTGTGAGGTAGGCAGTCCTCCCACATTTTTAAGTTCTTTAAAATGGCTCGCAACATCATGGATAATGTTCTATTCACAACTTCAGTTTGGCCGTTGGTTTGGGGATGACAAGCTGTAGAAAATAGTAATTTTGTTCCAAGTTTTCCCCACAACGTCTTCCAAAAATCTCTACTAATATAAATTTGCAGTTGGTGGCAGCGGTCTGTTCTTCCTAGCCCCCCTCTCCCCGCCATATCTCCAATAATGGCAGGTCATTATAGCTAATTATTCTTTCCTGATTTACAATCAGTTATATCTCTCTAAATATGGCTGATTATTATAGCAAAATCTCTGATTATTGCTGGTAATTAATAGTCAGTCAATCATTCCTTTTGTACTCTATATATGCTGTACAGTTTTCACAGAATTAATCAAGAGAATTCATTCAAGATCTCCCATGTCGTGCAGCCGCGACGAATGAATTCGACGAACTGATCAATAAGTGATGGACCGACGTACATGGCCGCAAGACGTAGGAGGCCGAACGTCGTGGCCAATAATAACTGTGGCTAGAAGGACAGCCAGAGCGCGATGCTCACCGAGTGCCGTGACCCCCAGCGTCGGCCAGTTGGACTTGAACAAAGCGTACGACGCTTCGGCGCGGTTGCCCGACGACACCGGTGGGACGTCATCGGCAGTGAGAGAGTCATTAGCATACCCCTTCGAGATAAACGGGTTGATCCAGCTGAACGTCACGAGAGAGAGGAACGACGCGGCGGCGCACGGCGTGGCGGGCGCCTCGTCGCTGGTGTTTTCTAGTTCACCTTCATGGTCTCTAGCGTCATGGCCGGTGAAGCCAGTGATGGCTATGTACGCTAGAGACATGGAGACGAGTAGGCCGGCAAAGGTGAGAGGGTCATCTGGGAAGAGCAGTGAACCGTCGGCGCAGCGAACCACCGCCGAAGCGGAAAAGAGCGCAGCGCCAGGGCGGTGGTGATCCAGAAGACACGGAGGTGCAAAGGCTGGGTGGCGGTGGTGACCCTTTTCTCCAAGGCGACTGACCACGCAGCCATGGCGTGCGCGACGAAGTGGGCGCGAGGAAGGCGGACTCCACAGCGCGCCATGGCATGCTCGACAGCGGGAAGAATGCGAGCGTGAGGAGGACGGCGGACGCTGCAGCGAAGACGGCGGACGCCCCAAGCGCGACTGTGTAGCAGCCAGTGGTCCAGAATGGTGGTGGTTTCGACAGTAGCGCCTCGTGCTCGGGGGAAGCCCCGTGTCGCCCCTACGAAGGCTATGGATGACGAGGACGAGCGAGGTGACGAGGAAGACGAGGTCGACGGCGCCGAGGAGCATGCGCTGCGGGCATGGCGAGAGGAAGAGGAACACGAGCTGGTAATATAAATTACAAAAAGGATAAAAATGATTAATTGATTTTTGAGATTGGTAATATATATTGCTACGTACAATATATTTGATTTTAATTTATACCGGAGAAGAAACCATAAAAACTTTTGTAATCGGGAGAAATAGATGTTTGATCTTGTAGCACAATTTTCTTTTATTGCTTGACCTTTATGTTTCGTTACCAATTTTATTTTTCGTAGCAACGCACGGGCATTGATCTAGTAGCTCAAGAATTTAGTGTCTCAATCTGAAACAATGGTTCGTGGTATCCTATGCAACCGCCCAACTTCCCTAAAGAATAAGTCAGCAATATGTGAAGCATCATCGTTCTTATGACATGGAACGAAATGTGCCATTTTGCTGAACCTATCAACTACCACAAAAACCGAATCACTCCCCCTGTTTGTCCGAGGTAAACCAAGAATAAAATCCATAGAAATGTCCTCCCATGGTGCATTAGGAATTGGTAAAGGCGAATATAGACCATGAGGATTTAAGTGTGACTTAGCTTTGTGACATGTCTCACATCGTAGCACTCTACATCCCGCCGCATTTTTTGCCAAAACAAATGATCAGTCAACACACTTTCAGTTTTCTTGGCTCCAAAATGTCCCATAAGACCATCGGCATGGGCCTCCTGCACAAGCATAAAACAAATAGAACAATATGAGATTCAAAGTTTGTTAGTTCGAAATAAGAAACCGTCATGCAAATGAAATTTTTCCCAGCCCTTATTATCACGACATTTGGAATATGGTTCAAAAAATATGAATTATTAGCATACAAGTCCTTGATACTTTCTAGTCTAAGAATTTTAGCATCAAGCTGAGAAAGTAAAGCATGGTGCCTAGACAAAGCATCAGCTACAACGTTATCCTTCCCTCTCTTTTACTTAACAATATAGTGAAAAGATTTAATGAATTCACTCCATTTAGCATGCCTACGGTTCAATTTTAGTTGGCCCTTAAGATATTTCAAAGATTCATGATCTGAATGTATCACAAATTCTTTAGGCAAAAGATAATGTTGCCATGTGTCCAAACTCACAAAAACATATAATTCATTATCATATATAGAGTAATTGTGAGTTGGACCACTTAGCTTCTCACTGAAGTATGCAACAAGTCGACGTTCTTGCATGAGAACTCCACCTATCCCCACATCACTTGCATCACATTCAATTTCAAAGGTCTTACCAAAATCAGGAAGTGCAAGGAGTGGTGTTGTCGTTAATTTTGATTTCAAATCTTCGAATGCCTTTTCTTGTGCTTCACCCCAATGAAAGGGCACTTCTTTCTTAGTCAATTCATTGATGGGAACAGCAATGGTACTAAAGTCCTTTACAAACCAATGATAGAAGCTAGCAAAGTCTAAGGAAACTCCGCACTTGGCTCACGTTTTGAGAAGGCAACCACTCACAAACAGCTTTGATCTTTTCTTCATCCACCTCCACACCTTGACCTGAAACAACAAATCCAAGAATAACTACCTTGTCGGTGCAAAAGGTGCACTTGGTAAGGTTAGCATACAAGCATTTGTTCTGCAAAACAGTAAGTACACATTTAATATGCTCAATATGCTCTTCTAAAGATTTGCTATAAATCAAGATATCATCAAAGTAAACAACAACAAACTTGCCGATAAAAGCTCTAAGCACATGATTTATCAATCTTATAAAAGTGCTAGGCGCATTTGTCAATCCAAAAGGTATGACAAGCCATTCATACAAGCCAAATTATGTTTTGAAAGCAGTTTTCCACTCATCACCCTCTTTCATTCGAATTTGGTGATAGCCACTTCGTAAATCAATTTTTGTGAAAATAATAGCACCACTAAGCTCATCAAGCATGTCATCAAGTTTAGGAATTGGATGCCTATAACAGACAATTATGTTGTTAATGGCTCGACAATCAACGCATATTCTCCAGGAACCATCTTTCTTTGGAACAAATAGAACAGGAATAGCGCAAGGTGAGAGACTTTCTCTTACATATCCTTTGTTGAGTAAATCTTGAACTTGATGCTGAATCTCCTTTGTTTCTTCTAGGTTGGTGCGGTATGGTTGTCGGTTTAGAAGTGGAGCATCGGGAACAAGATTAATTTGATGCTCAATGTCTCTCTTTGGTGGCACCTCATCGTAAAACATGTCTTCATAGTCCTGTAAAAGATCAAAAACAGCACTAGACAAGGTAGAAGGTAAGTCGTTAGTTGAAAGAAAATTGTCCTTGAACAAGAGTACAAAGAACATGGTATTGGGTTTGCTCAGTTCTTTGAAATCCCCCTTCCTAGCTATCATCACTAACCCCTCTTTTCCCTTTGGCTTGATTCTTTGTGGCTGTGGAGTTTTATTTGGCTTTAGATTTACTCGCTCACTATGTTTGTGGCTCTCACTCAATTGTTTCGTGCTCTCTCGCTCTTTTCTTTTAAGATCATCCTTCATGATTTCCTCCGGCGTTAAGGGAAGCAAAGTGATACTCTCTCCTTTGTACTTGAAAACAAGCTTATTTTAGGGCCAGTTATATTGGCCAAGGGGCGATACGACCGAGCAGCGGTGCTACATACCAAGGGGCGATAGCACTAGCCATTATGAGCGAGACTGAATTTTAATTTGTGATTTTTGATGAATTTGATTGAATATCCTTTTTGGACATTGCTACATAAGGTGTTTCCTTGTTTTTGATGGTTACAGGATGATGAAGCTAGATTATGGTGAGGTGAAGGATGATTGAGACTAGATGAGATGCATTGGAGGTCTAAACGGTCCAGGATCGCTAGAAGATGATCGGAGACGAAGTCATGGCAAGCCTAAAAGACAAGCAAATGGAAAAGATGCTAGCTAGATGCTGCGTGGATCAAGGACTGTTGGATCGCGGTCTAGTTAGTGTGCATTGAAACCGTGCAAGAAAACTCGTTATGTGTGTGGGTTTTGGGTTAGCCCTTGCATGGCTATGTAAGTGGATTAGATAGAGTGCTCTAGAGTTGAGAGATTCATCCAAGGTTAGTAGGTGGCCCAAGAGTAGTATAAATGAAGGGGTAGGGGTATCCTTCCCTCACTTGAAGGTTTTAGAGGTTTTGTGCTCCTTTCAGCTTTTGTCTACTTTGTTATGAGGCTTTGTAAACCTCCTTTCTAGAATTGTAAATCCTTTTCCTTCAATGCTTATTTACTTTACGCATTTACGTTATGTTTTAAATTCCGCATTTAAATTCTTGCAATTTACATTCTTGCAATTTGGATTTACCTCTCCTCCTTCTACTTGCTTTTGGTTCTTGTGCCAAGGATGATGATTGATGAGTGAATCTTTTCAGATCATATCCCAATTATTTAGGTAATTCCATTCTCTTGCAAGAAACCGGTATTGTGTTTTTGAGTGAATCATTCCTCAAAATCGCATTTGTAATGTTTTTTCTTTGGGTTCTTGCTTGCTTTTGGTTCTTGCTTGCTTTGACGGTTCAGGATCACCCGAAGATGATCGGAGACGAAGATTTAGCAAGCCTAGAAGTCAAGGAGCGGATGAGATGCTAGCTGTACGCTGCTTGGATCGATGAGGGCCGTCGAATTACGGTCTAGTTGATAGAATAGAGGGTCTAGTTAGTGTGTTTTGAGAACCATGCAAGAAAACCCGTTATGTGTGTGGGTTTTGGGTTAGCCCTTGCATGGCTGTGTGAATAGGTTAATCATAGCCCTTAATGGAATACTCTAGGGTTGAGATACTTATTTAAGGGTGGTAGGTGGCCCAAGAGTAATATAAATAGAGGGTAGGGGTAGCCTTCCCTCACTTGAAGATTTAGAGGTTTTGTGCTCCTTTCAGCTTTTGTCTACTTTGTTATGAGGCTTTGTAAACCTCCTTTCTAGAATTGTAAATCCTTTTCCTTCAATGTTTATTTACTTTACGCATTTACGTTATGTCTTAAATTCCGCATTTAAATTCTTGCAATTTACATTCTTGCAATTTGGATTTACCTCCCCTCCTTCTACTTGCTTTTGGTTCTTGTGCCAAGGATGATGATTGATGAGTGAATCTTTTTCAGATCATATCCCAATTATTTAGGTAATTCCATTCTCTTGCAAGAAACCGGTATTGTGTTTTTGAGTGAATCATTCCTCAAAATCGCATTTGTAATGTTTTTGCTTTGAGTTCTTGCTTGCTTTTGGTTCTTGCTTGCTTTGACGGTTCAGGATCACCCGAAGATGATCGGAGATGAAGATTTAGCAAGCCTAGAAGTCAAGGAGCGGATGAGATGCTAGCTGGACGTTGCTTGGATCGATGAGGGCCGTCGAATTACGGTCTAGTTGATAGGATAGAGGGTCTAGTTAGTGTGTTTTGAGAACCATGCAAGAAAACCCGTTATGTGTGTGGATTTTGGGTTAGCCCTTGCATGGCTGTGTGAATGGGTTAATCATAGCCCTTAATGGAATACTCTAGGGTTGAGATACTCATTTAAGGGTGGTAGGTGGCCCAAGAGTAATATAAATATAGGGGTAGGGGTAGCCTTCCCTCACTTGAAGGTTTAGAGGTTTTGTGCTCTTTTGAACTTTTGCCCACTTTGTTGTGAGGCTTTGTAAACCTCCCTTCTGGAAATGCAAATCTTTTTCCATCAAATGCTTATTTTCTTTATGCATTTACATTATATCTTAAATTCCGCATTTACATTCTTGTAATTTGGATTTGGCTCCCCTCCTTCTACTTGCTTTCGGTTCTTGTGCCAAGGATGATGATTGAAAGGTGAATCTTCTTCAGATCATATGTCAATCATCTAGGTAACTCCATTCTCCTGCAAGAAACTGGTTTTGTGTTCTAGAGTGATTCATTCCTCAAAATCGCGTTTGTGGAGTTTTTGCCTTGAGTTCTTACTTGCTTTGACCTGTAGGAGACCATCGAAGATCATCTTGATCATCAAAAATCCCATGAGTAAGATCAAGATAAGGTTTTGAGTTTTTGTTCCAACTTGAGGTATTCTTCCTTCAAATAAAAAAAGGTTAAAACTTTGACATTAATCATTGCGATTGAAAGTTGAAACAAGTTTCTAACATCCTTAGGAAAACATCTACCAAGTTTCATGAGTTCTTGTTTGTCCTATTAAAAGATGGATCATTTTTTGCTTTAGAAGTTCGTGCTGATTTTCCCTGCTGTTCTTGAGCCTGATCATACCGCACCTTCTTGGGTCATACCGATCATTGGTCATACTAGAGACTGTGCGGTCATATCAGCCATACAGATCAAATAGCTTATTCTTGTTTGCTTCTTTTATTTGATTTGTTTGAGGGCTTGTTTTAGATTATTTTGAGTGAGAGAAAAATTTTAATTCGGATTATTCATGCCCCTCTAATCGCCATCTCGATCCTCCAATTGGTATCAAAGCCAGTTTTGCTCTTTCATTGATCTTGATTAGTGTCGAAAGCCATAGCGACGAACAAATATTCCACTAAGCCTCCCATCTTTTCTAAAGTTGATTTTCCATTTTGACAGTATCGAATGGAGTCATACATCACTGCCTAGGGTTTCCTGATATGGCAGAAGGTGAAGCTCCCGTATGAGGTTCCTGTCGATGAGCACGTCATGGCCAACAATATGACCGATGTTGAGGCAAATGCTAAGGCAAAAAACATCCTCATATAGATACTTAGCTACAGTGAGTACAACAGGATTTCTCACCAGCGATCTACTCACGAGATTTGGGTGTGACCCTCGATGCTTACTATGAGGGCACTACCCAAATCAAGACGGTGAGGCAGGATCAGTACAAGCATGAATATAAGAAATTTGAACAACACGCTGGTGAGAGTCTTGAGGAGTGATTTGGTCATTTTACAAAGATTTTGAGTGATCTTCGAGCAGTCGGTTGCATATACCCTGACTCAGATAATGCTCGACATTTCTTGACCACACTCGATTGTCGAGTTCGGGAGATGAAAGTGACCACTATCAAGAATACTACCGACTTGTCGACTCTGACTCTTGATGAGCTTTATTCCTGACTTAAAACTTATGAGATCAATGTCGTCTCTCGCAAGACAAAATATCAATCGATGGCCTTGGTCACTGATCCCACTGGATCCTTTTCTGATTTGCTAAACATCCCAAATTTTGCTTTTACTGGGTTTATTATGCTTTTCCTTTATTTATGAATTTTTCTAGGATTTTATTTAATTCATTTTGAATTTGTGGAATTAAGCCTTTTGTTATGTTTTATTTATTTGGTGAAAAGTACTATGATCTTTTATTGAAAATATCTTATTTGGGTTCTAAATATATTAAAGTATTTTCTGAAATTTTTCTCAATTTTTCATGGTATTTTTGGTATTTTATTTGGCTTAATATATTTTACTAATTTATTTTAATTCAAAAATGATTTAAAATTCCTTTAATAGAGTTTGGGCCGAAACCTCTCTAGTCCGGCCCAACCTGCTCGTGCCGCTAGCCCACGCAACCTGCCGCCGTGAAACCCTAGTCGCGACCGTTGGATCAACGGTCAAGAGTTGTCTGCCTCAATGGCGCGTGGGAGCCGTCGAATTGTCGCCGCTTGGACACTCGCAATCGCACCACGTCAGCATCGCCGGATCCTCTTCGAATCTGTTGCGCCGCCATATCCCATGAACCTCGAGGTTCATTTCCACCCCGATTTGCGCTCATCGAGATGCCTATTTAATGCGCCGCCACCACCTCTGGGTCACGTACTTTGAGACGCACCCGCAACCCTAGCGCACACTTCATGAGCCACAGCTGTTCACCCGCAAAAGCTCGCCAAAGCTCGAAAGAAGTGTTGCCGCGGTTTTCATAGTTACCATCACCGTCTATCGTCCTCCACCATGCCCGTGTCTAGATTTGAGTCCACCTCGTCGAGACGCACTGATCCCGTCATCTCGTGTCACCGGAGGAGCCCTGGAATGCCGTCAGTTGCGTCGTCATCTTCATCTCCGGTGAACCCGCTCCGCCACGCCATCGCCGCCGTTGCAAGCTTCGTTAGCCGTTGGATCTAGTGAGCGCCGTTGGATCTCCACGCATTGCACACCGGGGTAACCACTGACTCCTCTTTTATCTAACAGTACAGGTGCTATTAACATTGCTCAAGATCCAGTGAAACATGAGCTTACCAAGCATATTGGAGTTGATGCTTCTTACATGCGGACACAGGTACAGGATCAGGTTGTGGCTCTTCAATATATGCCTTTCGAGCTTCAGTTGGCAGACTTTTTCACGAAGACACAGACTAAAGCTCAGCACAGCTTTTATCTCTCTAAACTCAGTGTTGTTGATCCACCATGAGTTTGAGGAGGGTGTTAGGCAATATCCATGTTACCTTATATCAGAGATTGCTAGTTGCCTTGTACAAAGATTGCTAGCCTTGTATATGTATTGTCTTATATAGGTTTTCCTTCTATACCCTCATGTACATGTATATATACTGTCCCATTAGCCTCATGTTGAATACAAGTGCTATTCTTAACAAAAAGAACTAGGCATATTTCAAGATAGAGCTCCTTGTTTGTGGTGTGATAATTTAGGAACTACATATATTATAGCTAATCCTATGTTCCATGGAAGACCAAACACATTGAGGTGGATTTTCATTTTGTTCTTGAGAAAGTTGCTACAAAATCATTAGAAGTTCGATTCATCTCCTCAGCCGATCAGATCGCTGATGTCTTTACAAAAGCATTGCCTCGACAAAATTTTCAGTGCATATGTTCCAATCTCAATCTTGTGAATACAAGTTGAGATTAAGGTGGGCTGTTAGAAATACAGGTTTAGCCTTATACGGTTCAGATATTGTTCATCACATTTTATCTTATCCAACAAGTCTGTTGTAACTGATTCATTTATATCCCATGTTCAGAGTTGTTATCGAGGGAATTTGAAAACAAAAACATTTTTGAGTTTGAGGAAGGGAATGGGGAAGGAAAGGGGGATGTCACCAAGTGTCATGACGAGAGCATTTGTAGGGGAAGAGAAGTGAAGGAAAGGAGATGCCGCCACATGTCACAGCAAGAGGGTGTCATCACCAAAGATTTCAAGAATGGCCTCAAATTAGCAAAACTGAAATAATATAGTGGTAATATTGATCATGAGTCGGCTGCTGGAGCAGAATTTTGAGAGAAAAATAGAATTTTGTAGCTGTAAAACCAAGAGGCTCTCAAGGATAGATCAGATCCCACCCCATATCAAGTCCATGATGTACACCCCAAGTTGTGCCTAGACACGAGTGTTAAAGAATGAGTAGATTGTTTGTTTTTCCTTTTTTTGTTTCTCAACAACTTAAGATGAACTGGTTGGCACATGAAACTTAACAAGAATAAATTAAAATAGGGGATTGTATGTTATGCTATTGAGAAACATGAAAACCTTTGCAAGAGTCATTTATAATTGAGAGTAATTCCTGCTAGAAAGCTCAACTTATATTTCCCAAATTAACTGGCTTTCAAGAAGTTGATCAAGTTTGAGGTTTCCAATTAGCTCTACTGTTTGGAATCCTGGGTTTATCAGCAATGCATGTATCAGGTGCTTATTTTGTAGATCGTAGAAAATTTAGGTTACAATACTTGCTAGCTAATACACTACAGTTACCAGCAAACTTACTCGGTTTGCAGTGAGATGCTTCCTCCCTGTTCACTATTCAATGACGCAAAATCTTGAAACAACTATATCCTTCTTATCTTGTTGCAAGACCTAGAACAGCCAACTAGGAGCTCAATTTAGACCGCAATAAATCTGTAGGTCCACTGTTAAGAGAAATATCTTTTATCAGAAAAGGGAAATAAGATGCTCAGTTGTCACATAAAATATTCTTGATACACTGAAGATATGCATACTCACCTTTGATGCACAATTCCAAAGATAGAGTGAGAGCTTCATCCTTTCACAATTAGTAGCAGTGTGCCAGTGTTATACAGTGGTAATCTGATGGAGTTGCAGAGTAATAAAAAACTAAAGTAGATATCATTGTATGGAAAAATTTTGACATCTGTAGGATTGAAATATACTAATCTAGCAATCAAAGGGGGGTGAATGATTGCGCGGAAGCTAAAATCAAAATTTTGACTTTTGAAACACCCCAAACAAACTCAGATCGCTTCATTTGTATTCAACAAGAACCTTATTGCACCAGACCAAATTTGCACATATGTGACGGACCAAACTTCGCTTCGGACAGAGAGTTGCACATGTATGACGGACCAAATTTCTATTGTAGCAAAGGAAGTCAATTTATGACGGACCAAATGAAAACAGCCTGACACACGTTCACTAAAACAATAATTCCTGAAGATCCAACCGTTGGATTGATGTAAAATTTTAACTGTAGAAACTGGACTTGATTTTCCAGCTAACCCAAAAAGAATCAACTTAATCGGACCTATGTATCTAGAGTTATGTCCTTCGCAAGATGGCTGAAACAAATCCCGATCTAATTATGACGGACCAAATTCAGACTAGTGACGGACCAAACATAAACAACAAGATTACCGAAGATCTAATCATTAAATTGACATGAAATTTTAACTGTAGAAACTAGATTCAATTATGAATCTAACCCAGTAAAAATCAACTCGATCAGATCGATGGATCAAGAGATATTACCTTCGCAAGATGACTGAATCAGGTGATGACGGAAATTGAATTCAAAGGCCATGATGGACCAATCTTCAGAGGAAACACCAAATGCCACGAACCACAGAAAATCGTGAAGAGCAATCACGAGTAATTACTTGGCTGCCCTAATGATGAAAAGATCTAATCTTCTAGTGCAAACCACAAGCAAGATAAAACTCTGGACGCAAGACCTTCTGGCAGAAGGATGAATTTCTTTATTGAGTATGGTTACAGTACTCCAATACCAAAAGAGTACAAACCCTAAAACCCAAAAACGCTCAAGAATAAACAGGAGACACCTCCTCCTATTTATACAGAGCAACCACAAAGAAATTGAATACAACTCTACTTCCAACATGGAAAGAGTTCGTATACATCTCAACCTGGCCCAAATATGACCAAAAACAACTCTTGTACGCATGTACAGCCCACATACTGTAAACACGTGACTAACCAGCCTCCATGTGCATGTTCTCTAGCCCGAACGTCCTGCATGACTTCCTTGACCACCAAGACCTCGATTCCTCCCTGAATCTAGTCTCGAACCTCAGTTCCTCCATGAACCTAGTTCTGGTCCTGTCATCGACCACGTTCGCCCTCGAGCAACACCTGCACATGAATAAACAAAAATGAATCCGAGTACAAGTCCACGACTTGACTCATGGTTAATCCATGCAACCACTCACATGAGCGCATTGCATCAAGCAAAATCATTAGCATGCTAACACAGCATATCAATCAATCAACTGAAACAGCACATGCACAAGCACCACACATGCTATAACCAAAATCACTTTGCAATGCCAATTCCATTACTCAGCCAATTTTTCAGCACATGATTTCAGAATCTCCCCTTTGATGAAAACATTGGCAACACCATTTAGAACTGAACATTGGCATTCACCTCACAAGAAAAGTTTTAAGAAATTTTATTTTAAAACCAAAAAGCAAAGTGAAAAATCTCCCCCTAAAAAGAAGAAATAATCTCCCCCTAAAAAGAAGAAAAAAATAAAGGAAGAAAAATATGTGTGAATATGCAGTATGTGTCCAGAAATCTCCAAAATTCTCCCCCTTTGACTCCAAAATTCTCCCCCTTTGACAATGGATTCATCAAGTCATGCACAAATGTAACAAATTCATCACCAAGTCATGCTATCAAAAGTACTTGCACCCTCAAATCTACACGTAAACAATGTAGAGTAAGCATAACTTAGAAATCAAGTACTATTAATGATTTTTTTGCATGGCATGATCTCCCTTTCTCAACAATCTTACAACCTGAAAACATTGAATATTTGTGCACTTTATTTGTGCTTGAAAAACTGATTCATTAACTGATTGCAACAATAACAATTGCAAGGAATTACATGCACTATCAGCCTTACTTTTCAACCATGCCAAGCAATCACAAGCTTAAGGTTTCATGGTTCCGGTCATACACAACCTTTTCCAAGTTCATACCAAAATGCAATGACAAGCAGTCTCGTAAAGAAGAAGTGCGACAGTACGTAACCTTGTTCTTGCATTTATCAACAATCACTCTTTGAGCTAGCACTGAACTTTCATATTTAGCACTTTTTGAGCAAGATCATGATAGCCAAGAAAGTTCAACCATGACAAGATTTAATTCAAATTGTCATTTTATTTAAATAGTCATGTCATAAACTACACCATATATACATAAACATGAAGTTGCAAAGATCTTGAAACATAAGCATGGCTTCAAATGACATATGTGTACGAAATACAATGCTCAGTACTTTTTCATTTTTTTTATTATTTTTTTGTTTTTCACTTAAGAAACAATAAAATAACAGACATGTTACAAAATATTACAAAAACTTTCAAAAACTCCCCCTCAAAAATAGCCCATTGGGTGAACCACCCCAAGTTCTCCCCGAATAAAAGCAAAACGAGAAGAAGACAAAGGTTTTGTGAAAATGTCTGCCAATTGATGTTCAGTATCCACATGATGAAGCACAATATTTCCCTTTTCTACATGATCTCTAAGAAAATAAAATCTGATCTCAATGTGTTTTGTTCTAGAATGTTGCACAGGGTTCTTAGCAATGCATATTGCACTAGTGTTATCACACAAAAGAGGAACACTATCCAAATTAACCCCATAATCTTTAAGTGTAGCTACTATCCAAAGAATTTGAGAACAACAATTAGCAGCAGCCACATATTCAGATTCAGCAGTTGATTGTGCAACAGAAGATTATTTTCTAGATGACCATGCAATGAGAGAATTACGCAAGAAATGACATGAACCAGATGTACTTTTTCTATCAATTCTACAACCTCTAAAATCAGCATCAGAGAATACTCTTAAACTAATGCATGAGGAAGCAGAAAGCCATATGCCAAAGTCTTGAGTACCATGAAGATACCTGAAAATCCGCTTGACAGCTTGTCGATGTGAAACACGTGGGGAAGCTTGAAAGCGAGCACACAAGCACACAACAAATTGAATATCCGGTCTTGATGCAGTGAGATATAACAGTGAACCTATCATGCTTCTATATTCCTTTTGATTAACCATCTCACAATCTTCATCCGGATCAAGTGTGCAAGTGCCTCCCATGGGTGTCATGATTGGCTTGCAATTTTCCATCCCAAAGCGGCGAAGCAAATCTTTTGTGTACTTACTTTAATGAACAAAAATACCTTCCTTCGTTTGTTTGATTTGCAATCCCAAAAAGTAAATCAACTCACCCATCATACTCATCTCAAATTCCTTCCTCATGGTTTCTGAAAACATAGACACTAAAGCATTAGAGGAACCACCAAAGATAATATCATCAACATAAATCTGAACAAATAGTTGATCATTGCCTTGCTTGAGTAAAAAGAGAGTTTTGTCAACTTTTCCTATTGAAAAGCCCTTTTTAAGTAAAAAGGTTTTTAGCCTGTCATACCATGCTCTAGGGGCTTGTTTTAATCCATACAAAGCTTTGGACAATTTGAACACATGATCAGGAAATTTGGGATTTTCAAAACCAGGAGGTTGCTTAACATATACTTTTTCATTAATATAGCCATTAAGAAAAGCACTTTTCACATCCATTTGATACAATCTAAAACCTTTAGATGCAGCAAATGCTAAGAGAATTCTGATGACTTCAATTCTAGCAACAAGAGCAAAGGTTTCATCAAAATCTAAACCTTCAACTTGAGTAAATTCTTGAGCAACCAATCTAATTTTATTCCTGACAACAACACCATCCTCACTTTGTTTATTTTTGAAAATCCATCTAGTTCCAATTATGTTAAAATCAGGAGGTGGTGGAACAAGTTTCCAGACTTTATTACGCTCAAAATTCTCTAATTCCTCGTGCATGGCATTGATCCAAGATTTATCAGTTAATGCATGAGATATATCTTTGGGTTCAAAAGAAGCAACAAAAAAAGAGTGAGCATGAGAATTAGGAGCAATAAACCTGGATCGGGTGACTCTCTCATTTAAATCTCCAATCATTTGTTTAGGTGGATGTCTTCTTTGAATGTGCAAAGGAGCTATAGCTTCAGAAACTTCTCCTTCTTCTTCTTCTTCATTTTCAGCATGTACAGATGATGTTGTGGCTTGAGGATGCTCAGCTGTAGGTGATGTAGTGGTAGGTGCCAAAGGTGCTACAACTGGTTGTGCAATAGGAACCAACACTTCGTCCTCAACATCATCATCATCAACAACAAAAATACTCTCCCCCTGAACATATGCACTGTTCCTGCATCAATTGGACTAGTGCCTGGACTAGCCTCATCAAAAGTGATTTCACAGGTTTCTACAATTTTGTTAGTCTTCAAAACAAGTGCACGATAACCACGTGTATGAGCAAGATATCCAAGAAAGATGCCATCAATTGATTTAGCTTCAAATTTATCAAGATTTCCAGATTTCAAGACAAAGCATTTGCATCCAAAAACTCAGAAATGAGATACACTAGGCCTATGACCAAAACGAAGCTTATAAGAAGTTTTGCCTAGCTTTGATCTCAAAAACACTCTATTAGAAACATAGCATGCGGTTGAGATTGCTTCAGCCCAAAACTTCCTAGGAGTGTGATGTTCATCTAGCATAGCCCTAGCCATCTCAACCAAGGTTCTATTTTTCCTTTCAACTACACCATTCTGTTGAGGCACTCTAGGTGAAGAATATTGATGATCAATTCCTTTTTCAATACAAAAGTGATCAAAAGAAGAATTCTTGAATTCAGTTCCATTATCACTTCTAATAGCTCTAAGTTCTCTGGGTGATCAACAGATAATCTAGTAACAAGACTTCTAAAGTGACTAAAGCCTCATCTTTAGATACCATAAAATAAACCCAAGAGTATCTAGAATAATCATCAACAATGACCAGTACATACCATTTGCCTCCAAAGGATTGAACTCGAGAAGGTCCAACCGTGTCAAGATGTAGTAGCTGTCCTGGAGCATTTGTCATCACCATGGTAAGAGGTAGATACGAACCTGCAGTCATCTTACCATGTCTACAAGAAGAGCATACTAAATCGCTATCACCATTAAGCTTAGGCAAGCCACGAATGAGATCTAAACCACTAACACGAGTTAGATGATCAAAACCAACGTGACCAAGTCTACGATGCCAAAAGAATAAATCTTTAGAAACATTGGCAACTAGACACTTATGCTTAGAAGAAAGTGACACATCAAAATCAGCTTTAAAAACTCTTCCAAAGCGTAAAATCCTGAACACAAGGTCTCCTGAAGCATCTAAAACTTTGCATTCACTTTTCTTAAAGCATATTTCAAGATCTTCATCAATCATTTGTGAAACAGACAACAAGTTATATTTCAAGTTTTCAACTAGAGTCACATCCTTGAACATAAACTTGTCATTTACCTTTACTGTACCTTTTGCCACAACAAGAGTAGAAGAAGCATCTCCAAAAGTAACACTTTCAGCACAAGATGCACGAGTGAGGGAGGAGAACCAATTTTTATCACCGGACATGTGGTGTGAGCATCCGTAATCAACTAGCCAAATGTTCTCCTTCCTCGCGCAAGAAGCCTACATAAAATCAGAAAATATCGAGGCCTCAGTACTGAGATTAGAAATAAAGCATTTAGGAATCCAGTACTGAGACACACGACGAGTAGGCACAACACGAGTACGTTTGTTTACCAAATCAGATTTGCTCTTTCCCGTGTTTCTTGCAACAAAAGGTGTTTGCATCACCCTAGGCACAAAATGAGAAGTGAAATGTGTCTTCCTGAAATTAGACCTAGCCTTAGCCTTCTCTTTCTTTTGCTGTTTAGCTAGCCTAAAGCAAAAATCTACTAAATGTCCATCTCTACCACAATGAGTGCAAGTATACTTAACATGATGTTTAGCTTTAGAAACAGAAGTAGCATTTGCATTCATCATAGTAGAAGATAACACACCAGCAGACTTGAAAATGGTTTTCTTTGGCTCATTGACAATCTCAAATTTTCCACT
Organism: Guadua angustifolia; assembly: GCA_036346375.1. Taxonomy (NCBI): domain Eukaryota; kingdom Viridiplantae; phylum Streptophyta; class Magnoliopsida; order Poales; family Poaceae; genus Guadua; species Guadua angustifolia. The sequence continues at coordinate 52,644,738 of CM070504.1, read as the reverse complement.
TCCAAGTGTCTTAACAACAGTAGGAGCATGCAATTTATGATGAGCATAAGAATCAAAACCTAGATCTTTGTGATGAGTACTGACCCTTGACTGATCCAGAATCATGTTTAGGTTTTTCTTTCCAGTAGTGAACCGTTCTAAAGATTTTTCCAAGTAATCAACCTTTCGAGAAATAGTTAAGCAATTATTACATGGAACGTCCACTTTTCCTTTTTGTTTGCGACAAGTTGAGCATGAAATAACCTCATGAGTGAGCATAGCTTCTATCATTTGAGAAACCCTAGCATTTGCATCATGCAACTTTAATTCCAGTATAGAACATTTAGCACAGTAAGTTGTATCATGCAGATCAACAGTTGAACAGCTAGCATTTTTCACATGTTTCTCATTCTTCTTACATTGCTCAAGCAAAGAAGCATGTTCTTTTCTAAGTGAAGTAAACTCCGTGTAAATTAAGTCACATGATTTACAAGCATCATCATCAGGAATCAAGGATTTAAGTCTATCAATTTCAGCATTCAAAGATTCCACAAGAACATCATGTTTCTTAATCTTTTTGTCGCGTTTGTCAAGCAATTTTCCAAGACGAGCAACAGCAATAGCTAATTCATCGTAAGAAGGTTCTACCTCATTGAAGTCGCTGTCATGATCGTCCTCGGTGAAGCTTCCATCACTTCTAGCCATGAGACATAATCCTGTCAAATCATGCTTGCTTGGAGCTATTGTGTCATCTTCACTGCTCTCTGAATCCACATCACTCAAGTTCACTTGTTCAAGAGCAGAAAGAACCCGATGAACAACCTTTTTGTTGATGAAGCTCTTTTTCTTTCTATCACTTGGAGACAACTTTTTCTTCTCTTTTCTTCTGTCATTGTCCTTCTCCTCCCTTGATGCTTTACCTGCAAGCTTAGGACAATTTGATCGAATGTGGTTGAGGTCGCCACACTCATAACACCTTGGAGGGCCACCACCAACTCTCTTTCTCATTCTCACATTCTGCAAAGCTTTGTTAAACCGAGAAGAGAGTAGTGCCAAATCTTCTTGAGAAACTCTTGATCGCTCATCGGTTAGTGAAGACAAAGAGGACAAAGCAAAGCTTGAAGAAGTATTTTTCATGCTAGATTGTGAAGTCAGTGCAATTGATTTATGATCTGTCTTCCTAGCAAGAACATCCAACTCATGAGTTTTTAATTTAGAAAACAGTACATCTAAAGTGAGTGAACTCATGACAGTAGATTCTCTAATAGATGTAACTTTCATTTCCCAAATAGACATGTCTAATGCACCAAGCAATTATCTAGCATTTGTAGCCTCATCAAAGAAAACTCCAACAGCACGTAAATTGCTAAGAATTTTATTGAACCGTGCAAAGAAATCATCTAGAGACTCACCAGGCTTCATCTCAAATCGCATGTATTCTTTCTTATAAATATCTTGCCTAACCTCTTTGGCGGTGTTAGAACCTTCATGATAATCACAAAGAGATTTCCATACCTCATATCACGAGACTTGAGATGAATCACACGATCAAAATCACTTCTTCCTAGTCCTTGGATAATCAAATTCCTTGCTTTGTTTGTTTGCTTCAACATGTGCTCGATTGGTGTCATTGACTTCATCATTCTCAGGAACATTGTTTGGTTTGTAGACCTTTTCCCAAATTGTAAAACCCTGAGATTGAATATATGTCTCCATCTATGCTTTCCAACACTGAAAATCAACACCATTGAAAACACAAGGTTTTGTCGAATACCTATCCATCGCTACGGTTTCTAATCATCTGTTAAGAATAATTAGAAATACCAAGCTCTGATACCACTTGTAGGATCGAAATATACTAATCTAGCAATCAGAGGGGGGGTGAATGATTGCGCGGAAGCTAAAATCAATTTTTTGACTTTTGAAACACCCCAAACAAACTCAGATCGTTTGATTTGTATTCAACAAGAATCTTATTGCACCAGACCAAATTTGCACATGTATGACGGACCAAACTTCGCTTCGGACAGAGAATTGCACGTGTATGACGGACCAAATTTCTACTGTAGCAAAGGAAGTCAATTTATGACGGACCAAATGAAAACAGCCTGACACACGTTCACTAAAACAATAATTCCTGAAGATCCAATCATTGGATTGATGTGAAATTTTAACTGTAGAAACTAGACTTAATTCCAAAGCTAACCCAAAAAGAATCAACTCAATCAGACCTATGGATCTAGAGTTTTGTCCTTCGCAAGACGACTGAAACAAATCCCGATCTAATTATGACGAACCAAATTCAGACTAGTGACAGACCAAACATAAACAACAAGATTACTGAAGATCTAACCGTTAGATTGACATGAAATTTTAACTATAAAAACTAGATTCAATTATGAATCTAACCCAATAAAAATCAACTCGATCAGATCTACGGATCAAGAGATATTACCTTCGCAAGATGACTGAATCAGGTGATGACGGAAATTGATTTCAAAGGCTATGACGGACCAATCTTCAGATGATTTCAAAGGCTATGTGTAACATTCCAAATTTTTGAATCTTATTTAGTTAATAATATTTTATTGCAATTTATGATTTTTGTGAATTTTCTGGACTTATTTGGAATTTCTGAGATTTATTTGAATTATTTTAAATTAAAATGTATTGCCTCTTGTCAAGAATTAATTATAAATAGAAAATTTTAAAATAAAGTTTTATCAAAAATATTTTATTTGGGTCCGGAATGTCTTAAAGTATTTTTGAGATTTTTCTGGGATTTTTCCCGATATTTTTACTACCCTAAATAAATAAAATTATTTTTCTTATTTATTTTAAATCAAAAACCCCAAGTAATTCGCTTTGAACAGTGTTGGGCTTGGCAGGAATCTGTCTTGGCGTCTTGACCCATCATTGTCGCATGAAACCCGTCGACGTGGACCGTTGGATCGGGATCTGACGGGCTTCATCAAGCCGCACCGCAAACCAAAACCCTAGCCGCTACTCGCCGTTGGATTTCCATCAAACGGTCCTCATCAGGCGATACCGAATAGGTAACCTAATTAATGCGGGTCGTAGGATTAGGCAAGCGGATGAGATTGTGCCGTGCATGGAGTCTCTTATGACCGTCCGATGGGAATCGTGTGGTTGTTGGTCGTCGTCTCCGACCAGGACTCGAGTCCGCCGCCGCAGCCATCGACACGGATTCCAGCAGCCGTACGCATCGCTCGGGGGTATTAGGACCAGCGCCCTCGAGGATTCGAAGCCGCCGCATCTTTTTCTTTGTTGCCGCCGGGAGGAGCACCGAGGGAGTCGCGCGAGCTCGCCGGAGTTGAGGGCGTTCTTGAGGATTCCGCCGCCGGTGACTCTTCCATTGCCCGGTCGACGGAGTTCACCGCGTTGTGCCGCACTCGTTTCGTCACCTCATCCTCGCCGGAGACACCGGAGCGCCATTGGAGGGGTCGTCTTCTTCAAGTCCGGTGAAGCCACGCCGCCGCGTCGCCATCGCCGGGATCAAGCATCGTCAGCCGTCCGATTGACCACGCACGCGCCGGATTCGTCCACGTCGCCTCGGTACACAGCGAACCGCTCGGGTAAGATTTCCGCCGTTAGATTAAGATCGTGTGCTCTAGATCGTGCCGCGTCGATTAAGTCTATAGTAAACACCTCGGGTAAGTAAGGGCTGTCCGATCGTAGATGTGCGTCATAGATTGAGCCACGTAGACAAGTAACTAGGGTTTAGCTCGGGTAGAGGTTCACCGTCCGATTTAGATCGGGTGGTTATCATCTAGCCACGTCATTAAGTTAAGTGATGATCGTTGGATTGGCTCTGAGCGGCGTAGATTGTGCCACGTGTCAGCCGAACCAAATCAGTGCAGTGCTGACGTCAGCTGACTCAATAAATTAGATTTTTCTTTATAAAAATAATTCGGTTATTTCGGATTTTCCAATTTTAGGGATTTTTGGATTTTTGAATCTTCCGAGGGTTCGTTCTCCCTCATACGAACTCCGATTGAGGTGATTCAAATTTCTAAAAATTTGTAAAATTGAGATCTATCTAATGGTAGCTTTGGTTTGAATTTTTGAGTTCATTTGTTCTTTATTCTTGGTGTTTATTTGCTATTTCTTCTCGATTCGCGTAGACGTTGAATTGTGCGAGGCTTCGGAGAAGGAATTGGCAACTCAGGAGCAATTTCTAGATCAAGACCAAGAGCTTAACCAAGGCAAGTTGTGCTTTGATTATATTGAACCCATGTTAGGAAAAATTGCTATTTTGTTTTACTTAATTGCATGTTATTTCATGTGTACAAATGGTTTCAACTTAAATTGGGATTTAGATATCATACCCTTTTGAATTACACCCTACCTTGTTAATTGTATGCCGTACTCCACTTGTCACCTTAGGTTGGTTCACTATAGTTGGTTAATAATGAAATCAACATGGGATGGTTAGAACGGAATAGAATTGATTAGTCATGCCACGTCATCACATGTCTATGAATCATTGATTATTAATCTTGACTAATGGAATATGGAACAATGATGAGAATTTGTGTGTCATGTGTGGTCACACAAAGAGATTGAGTTGTCGTGGCGAGGAGGTCACGCAACGATGTTGATTTGTGTATAGCACGTGGTGCTTGGTAATCAACCGGGGTTGGTAATCACTTAGATTGAAGCAAGTGGCAAGGACAGGTGTGCCAGGGTGGGCCGATGGGCAGATGGTATGTGCAAGTCTTGCTTTGATCAATCCTAAGGACTTAACCTTGCGAGTCTTTGACCTGAGTCAATCGTGCAACCACATGTACATTATGGGGCGACCTAGTGACTAATTTGCAAAGTCTTAGCTTGAGTACTATCGTGGCGGTGTGAGTCCGGGTGTACGGAGGAAACTCACATGGCGCAAGAGGGGGCCTTGTTGTGGTGGTGTAACCCTTGATGTTGAAACCTCGGGGTAATCTTGGGTTAAGATGATGCATTGTAAAGGCTTTGTTATGATCATTCGCCTGTGTGGTGCATGGTTGTATCGTGTGGGTAAAGTGTATAACCTCTGCAAAGTGTACAAACTATTCGGATAGCCGTGCTTACGGTATTGAGAAATGCTCGGGAATTACAGTCAAGGGGTAGTTAATTAAAATGGATAATTGGTTGGGATGGCAGGATGCCATATGGATAGTGGAACTGGACTTAGGATGGAAATTTGATTTATTTAAGAATCATTGAATCTATTACTGTTATTATTTGTTTTACAGTTATTTCAATCTACATATTGTATATGTTTGTAAATGTTGCTTTACTGCAAGTAAACCACTTAACCATTCCTTTGGAATAAGCCTTGCATCTAACTATGGTAGAATTGAATTCTGTGCACAACTTGTTGAGTACGTGCTGGTGTACTCGCCCTTGCTTAACAACCAACGATAGTGGAGGAATCATCGCCGTTATTGGAGGACTTTCAGGTGGACACGAGCACTAGGCCAATCCTTGTCAGACGCCTGTGGTGTGCTAATGGGACATCTACGTCTTTTGCTATTTTCCGCTGCATTTGTCTAAGTTTAATTCTCAGTCTAAGCCCATGTGGCTGAATAATGTAAGTGATCATAAGATCATACACTAATTATATTAAATAAATGAAGTCTTACTATTCTTATCGTTGTGTATGATGTGATGCTTACCAATGTTAAACTGTGTGCACTAGCATTGATCTTGAGACTAATGCGGTAAAACACAGTGGATTTGAATTGGTGAATTCGGGTCCCGACACTATGACGGACCAATCTTAAGAGGAAACACCAAATGCCACGAACCACAGAAAATTGTGAAGAGCAATCACGAGTAATTACTTGGCTGCCCTAATGATCAAAAGATCTAATCTTCTAGTGCAAACCACAAGCAAGATAAAACTCTGGACGCAAGACCTTCTGGCAGAAGGATGAATTTCTTTATTGAGTATGGTTACAGTACTCCAATACCAAAAGAGTACAAACCCTAAAACCCAAAAACGCTCAAGAATAAACAGGAGACACCTCCTCCTATTTATACAGAGCAACCACAAAGAAATTGAATACAACTCTACTTCCAACATAGAAAGAGTTCGTATACATCTCAACCTGGCACAAATATGACCAAAAACAACTCTTGTACGCATGTACAGCCCACATACTGTAAACACGTGACTAACCAGCCTCCATGTGCATGTTCTCTAGCCCGAACGTCCTGCATGACTTCCTTGACCACCAAGACCTCGATTCCTCCCTGAATCTAGTCTCGAACCTTAGTTCCTCCATGAACCTAGTTCTGGTCCTGTCATCGACCACGTTCGCCCTCGAGCAACACCTGCACATGAATAAACAAAAATGAATCCGAACACAAGTCCACGACTTAACTCACGGTTAATCCATGCAACCACTCACATGAGTGCATTGCATCAAGCAAAATCATGAACATGCTAACATAGCATATCAGTCAATCAACTGAAACATCACATGCACAAGCATCACACATGTCATAACCAAAATCACTTTGCAATGCCAATTCCATTACTCAGCCAATTTTTCAGCATATGATTTCACAACATCAGTCACATTTACAACAAAATTTAAATACAAAATTTGACGCCACCAATGTGTTAGTGTTATTCTTAAGGTTAGTATCCTGTGTTCAACAAACCTTGAAGGCTAGAAACTGCATGTTTAGAATAATTCTTCTGAACACTAACTCCAGTTAAGAGCAGGCAGTTTCCATAAATGGATAGAGAAATCCAGTATATAGATGCTGATGTGTTCTCCACATTTTTTTCATTCACTTCACGAACAAAAGCTCACTGTTTGACTAGTTTAATGGTTGCACGGCATCAGGAAGTGTACGATAGTCCCTCTCTGTAATGGACCATACTTCATACTGCTCGTTCGCTGGATCTGCTCTTTCTTTGGGAAGGAAGCCCCGCTCTCTTGCAAGCAACCACTGGTCAATGACACCACATTTAATAGCATGTTTAATTGCCTTGTGCAAGTAAACCTTGTCCGTGACATGGTGAGGGTTAATTGCCATCATACTCATGAGGGCTGAAAAAATAAGAACATAGTCAAATGTCATCTGAGCAGAATTCAATTCACAGAAACAATTGGTCTTAAAAGACATAAACAGAAGATGACGTGTCATTAATCATTCTGGCATATGGTGATATCAATCTATTAACAGCTGAAGCGTTAACTTCAAAATGAGCCTTGTCAATAATGTTCTAACAAACTTGTCATATCCTCCCCACCTAGTAAAAGAGTAAGTATGCATTGATGCACTTCCTAATGTATGGTGACATTGTGCAAAAGTAATAGCAAATTCTGCAGAAGTAAATAAAACAATTTATCGTATGTCGTACCTGCAACAATGGCATCACCCGATTGTGACATGTCACCGGTGAAAGGAGTAATCGGCGCATCTTCCATCCCGCAAACCCAACCATTGTGCTTTTTTGTGTAATAGTGAATCTTCGAGGTCCCATTTGTCACAAAGAGGACCTCGAGATTGTCATGCCATAATTTCATAACAACTTCTGCGCTGTAGTGTGTGAATTTGGATTTATCATTATCTTCCGTGTCAAGTTTCTCAGATGGTTTAATACCGCAGAGGAACTCAAGTTCCTGTTTTGTGACTTCAATAATATCAGCAGCTTCCCATGCTTCCTTGATGAGTGACTTGGTCTCCTTACTGGATGACCATAGTGGCAGTGGAAGATTAAGATCAAAGAATATTATACCACCAAATTTCTTGGAGATCTCAATTGCTTTTAACAATGATGACCGTGTAGTCCGCTCAAGCAAAGCTGATGAATTATAGTAAAACATCTTAGCCTGCATTAAAAAGCAGAAGAAAGTTACATCTTTTTTAAGACATAATGAATCACTGTACTGTTTTTTTCATTGTTCTAAAAGGCGGCCGCCTAGCCCACCGGCTAGGCACTAGGTGACAACCCTCACACCTTGCCTGCCTAGTCGAGTGTATCCCACCTAGGCGGCCGCCTAGCCCCTCCTAGGCCTGACTAATCAATGACTGGGCATGGGGCGCTAAGCTACCACCCGACTAGCACCTAACACCTTGGTGAAAAATGTTTTTTTTTTTACTTTGAAAATCTAGGTGATTTACCTAAGTTTAGGATGCAGATTGCATAAGAGACCTTTAACCTTTTTGAACATAAGAGACCTTTAACCTTTGAAGTTTGAACTAGTTGTTCCCTAGAAAGTCTTGATATGCTCATTTTCTTTTGGGACAAAAAAAATTAGGTGCGCAGCTGTAGTAAAGGTAGTAAAGATATTATCCTACATGTTTTAATATGGAGCAACTGTCAGCGTCTCACCGCTAAAAATGGTTTTATGCCATTGTGATTTTCGCAATGCAAGTCTTTATAGAAAAACACTGAATAGTGCAAGTCTTTATGTGTCTTCTGCCTAAAAATAGATTACAGACAAAGTGCACTTCTAGGCTGAATCACAGACCAAGAGTTAGATTGTAGCCTGTGTGCAAACTTATAGTAAAGCAGAGTTGTCAGCAGATGGTGTTGTATTTGGTTCCTACTGTGTCACAGGGTCAAACACTGAAACAGGTAAACCCCAAGTTGTTTATTAAATGTAGTATCATGTTCACCCATTTATGATAAAAAAAATCATGTATAGCAAATTTGAATCGACAGAAGTCATGTTGTGTAATATTGTTGTGTGAAATTTTGCCAGATCTGTCTGTTATTATTTGCTTGATTGCTTCGAAGAAGTAAAATGATCTTACATTAATCTTAGTAGCTCTAGTTGTTCTTTAGGTCATAAAAAGTAGGAAAAAGTCCATTTCTGGTCCATCAACTCTTGCTGCAGTTTAATTTTGGTCCCTCAAGTACAAAACCAGGTAGAACTCATCCCCCAACTATCAAAACCGGTGCAAATGATGCCCCGAGGCTGTTTGGCAGGCGGTTTTGGGTGACATGTCGTCCTACTTGGTATCTAAACTGACATGGCATGCATGACCCACAAGTCAGCCCCATAGAGAGCTTCTAATTTTTTTCTCCCTCTCTCCCTTGGGCAATGGCCCCATTTATCAGTGCTACCCACCGCTTATTCTTCCCCACACCATCATACAAAAGAGAGGGAAAGCAGGGCAGCACCATGGAAGGCAATGGCGAGCTCAGTGCCTGCAGGAAAAAGGAGAATGCGACCACCAGACAGCATCAAAATGGATTTCTGCAACCAATGTTAACTTGCGGGCAGCAAGAGCACGGGCACGGCCAGAGGTGGTCTGTGGTGGGTAGGCAGCTGCGCCATGGCGGCGGAGCGGCTCTGGTACAGTGGCTACTCATGCCCTAATGTCTGAGAATATGACAGCGAGGATCCACTTAGCACCATGTCACCCAATGCCACCTACAAAACCACCTTTGGATGTAATTTGCACTGGTTTTGATAGGTGGGGGATGAGTTTTACCTGGTTTTGCACTTTAAGGACCAAAATTAAACTACAGCAAGAGTTGAGGGACCAAAGATAGAATGACAACTCTACAGCTAATCAGCGCACCATATCTGAGAGAAATTCTTAAAAGTCAACTACAAATTTATGCATTGCATATTATGAAAACACAAATTTTAGGCAAAATCATTTGCTTTAGCTTAGAGCTCTTGTATGACCTGCTAGTTTGTAGAGCTGTTCTATAATTACCTATGTGAATCTTCTTATTTGGTAAGATAAAAAGTTATTTTCCTCACAAAAACAAAAGAATTATTCGCAAAATTTGCTTGTGGGCACTAAAAGTTTCACATCAGATTAAGTAGACATACCAAAAGTATCTTCGACATATACACAACACCTTGGATAGATTCTTTTAATTCTTATAGTAGTTTTTAATTGACTATTTGCATCCTGTCTAATGACAAAAATTATGCACCGCAACATAAATTACAGGTCAGCATGTTACAATAAACTATGGGCCAATTTAAAGGTAAGATAAAAATTCAAAAAACTTGGAAAAGTACAGATGCAAGCTAAAAATACCACTTACTGAATAATTAAACATTTAGAGAGTTCATCCTTACATAACATGACCCACACCATAATGCATGCATGAACCAGGTGTTATCATATTAACTAAATAACAAAAAAGTATTATACAGAGGATACGGTGCCATCATAATTTTATTTGACGGATTCATATTTACCTCTTTTAGAACGGCTGGGTTGATATCAGATTGCAGAAAACAATCCTCAGCACAAGGTTTCACACAGGTTGTTTCCAAACTACCTCTGCCTGTGACCTTCATCAAGGACATGGCTGTTGGCGCTGAAGGATCCAAACTAACTGCTCGAGTTTGAACTCCATTGATATTTAAGTGATACAACAAACTTTGACCATGCTCATCATCACCAAGTTTTCCCATGAGCATAACCACCGCCACCAATAATTTGCTAGAGCAAGGGCAACATTGGATGAAGGCCCTCCGGGTGCCCTCACAAATTCATCCGGAGACCAAAACATATCCTTCATTCTGTTATGAATCTCATGATCTATCAGCCTATTGGCAGGTCTTCCATAAGGAATAAATGAGTATTTAGCTGGTCCAAAGCAGCACACAAGAGGCATTAAACTGTCGAGCTCTCCAATATCTTCTAATAATAATGCCTCTACTTTACTTTCCAGATCATTGACTGAAACATGTCCTTCAATCTGATCTTCTCTTTGATTAGAGGACACCATATCTTTGCTCTGATCTTCTCCTTCATCATCACTCAATTCTTCCACAGTCATAACTTTTCTTCTGCCCCTCTTCTTTGGTTCTTCTATATTTTCCTTCTCTTCCCCTGATCTTGCAGTAGCAGCTGATGCAGCATAGGAGAAAAGTTGTGACTTTGCTAAGGGTCACGGTATAGCAAAATTATCAAGTCCACTTATCAGGATACAAAAATAATGTGTACTCCAGACATGAAAGCAATATGTACGGTTACCTTTCTTGCGGCCTCTCCTTTTCATTTTCTTAGCCTCTTCGGGGGATGCACCTTCAGTGTTCATTTGGGCTTCTTGTGTTTCTCCTTCTGATGTATGTACAGTGGATTTCCGTCTTCCACGGCTTGGGGCTCTTTTCCTGGTCTTTGAGCTTTCAGCATCAGTCTCTTCATCACTTGAACCTTCTGCACAATCTTGAGAACTCCTCCTTGACACGGAACTCACATTTCGGTTAAGCAACCTCAATTTAGGCTTAGTCATATTCTTTCCCAAAATGTTGGGCTTATAATGTAATTGACCCCTGCACATGAGTGACCAAATTAGACGAGTGCAAATTACAAGTATGTCACTTATAATTGTTCACAGTTATAAAGGGATTAAGTAACTATGTGTTAAAAAAGAAAAAAAGATTAATATAAAATAAACCTAATGTTATCACACATTTGGGTATGAAGCTCTTGCTTCACTTCATGTATTCGAGATAAGGGTAGCTAGAAGTGGTAAGATCGTCGTGAAAGACATGCTTTAATTGAAGATAATTGGATTGGTGGCTCATTTTCAGATTAACAGATTGTCCATTAGAATGAACAAAAAATAAACCGAAAATGCAATGGAAAAATTCCGCAATAAACCCAGCTAAGTAAATACACAAGAAATGCTATTGAACCAACCCAAGTATTGAAGCAAAGCAAGATTTGACAGGAAAACTGCAACCTTCGTGTCTTCCCCTTCCCCAACTCGCCATTTCCATGGCGACACAATCCAAAAGAAAACACAATATACTCATATTTGTTGATCAGAAGGAAAAGCTGCATTACCCCAAAAAATACATAAAAAGCATTTCCTCTCTCCTTCTAGTTTCATTGAGATGAAAAGCGGTAGCACTAATTAAAAACTTGAAGCCTTACAATATCGTGGATTGCAACGACCATAAGAGAAAGGCATCTTTCGCACACATCCCGACTGGTAATTGGAAGGTAAGGCTGCAACATTAGCTGGAGAACATTCTCCACTTTCCATCCTGGTGAATCTGAAGTGTAGAAGCTACTACTAATCTACTATGTTGCCCAAGAAAATCTATAAAGGGATGGGGGAGAGAGAGTGAGATATTACGATCGATGTAGTAAGGTAGGAGCAAGTGAATTGAGGAGGAGAAGAAGAGAAGCCATCAATGGAGTACTTCTTTGGGCAAAAATCGTCTCTGCGCCTACTCCATGAAGAACAAGTTTCTTGGTTTCTTGGTTTCTCCTTCGCGACACCGAGTATAGCAGAGGCAAAAACCCCGGGGGACAAGGAGGGGATTGCTGCTGCAAATTACACACCTGCCCTTAAGCTGAGGATAAGGGGTAGAAGCGTAATACCAACGAAAAGCGAATTCTATAGTACGCCTATTTCACATGATTACGGAAATGGGGAAGAAAAGAAGTTGGCTTGTTGGTTTTTTTGCCAACCAGGGCTCCCGCAGCCGCGGCCCCAAATCTCCCCCTCGGTTCCTCCGCGATCCAAAATTTTCCCACCGAGAAGGTATTGATCTGTCCTACTCACCCCAAATTGAAACGGCATTCGAGTTGTCCCTCGCGTTTACTATGTTTGCATTCGAGTTCTTGAATTGCTTGGGTCAGTTCCAATAACTCCTGAATCCATTATTCGAAGGTCTTTTGGGGTTCTTATTACTATTGTGCTTAGTCTGTACAATTTGCTCACAGTGGTTCCGCCATTCTTGGTCGGCTCCTACGTCAATCATCTGCAACTACTGTTGCAATCCTATCTTTTTATTATTCTAGGTCTTCCCGTTATTCTTTGCTCTTGTGTGAATCCTTTGTGCATTGGTAAATCGTTTGCTTCGTTGTAATGAACATAGTAGAATCATTGCATGACTTCTAACACTAGCAGGTTTTAGTTGATAAATAATATTTTGTAGTAATTTATGTAGTCTGTTGGAGGAAAGCTCACCAATCCTGGGAAGGGAGGTTTCATACTTCTACGATTCACCCTCAAGCCCGTGTGCCACTCCCAGGCGTGCCAGGTGGGCGTGCCTGCGGAGGTCTCCTTCAAGCCCCGTGGGCGTACCCTTTGGGAGGTCTCCTCAGCCTCATGGGCGTGCCATGGGAGGTCTCCTGAAGCCCATGCGTGCCCCAGTGTAACCCGCGAGAGGTCTCCCTCAAGCCCGTGCGTGCCCACAGGAGGTCTCCTTCAAGCCCGTGGCGTACCCCAAGGCTTACCCAGCGGGGTCCCCTTGTGGGGGCTCCAAGTCAGGAACTTGCCCCGGCGAAGCAATGGCGTGGGATCCACTACGTACACCCGAGAATGACCAAGATGCCCTCACACAAGTCTCTTCGGTAGGGGTAGGATGGTATTTTCATGTAACAGGCTAGGCTAAAACCCCGCTGTAGCCCCTACATGTAACCTAGACTCTCATTAAATACAAAACTTGAACTACTGGTGTGTCCTGCGGGAGCCTTACCTCGGAGCCCTCCGGCTCTCCCTGGGGGACACGCCGACAGGAGTAGAGCGCTTCCTTAGACGTCCGAACCTGTATAAACTCTTGTGTTCACTTTGTCTCCTTTGGACGGGGGCCCGTAAGACAGCCAGCGTCCTCTCTTTCTCTTGTGTCTTGTTTAAACACATACGACATTTGGCGACGTCCGTGGGGAGCCTTAGTTGACATCAAAGGCTATGGCTCCTACAAAGAAGTATCCCAAGCCTCCTCAATCCCAAAGCGTAAAAGCAAGTCGATGGCCTCCTTGGCGAGCCTCTGGCGTGCACCTCCCTATGAGATCGGAGCCATCCACCTGGAGCAGTGCGTCCTCCAAGCCCCGAACACGAGCTCCACTCCTCCTCTCGTTGCAAATCGTGGGTGAGAACAACGGCCCCAAGATGTCGTCATCGCCCATGGTTGATATCCGGAGCCCACAATCCTCTGGGCGTGGGACTTGTCGGTGGAAGCGACCAAACAAGCGGTGGATTACTGATGGCCTCCTATCGTCCTCCTAGCATCCCTATGCACCTTCGCCCCTCCACGCCCTCGGTCCAAATCGCCCTTGACAGGGTCCATGAGGCCCGCCTCGCATATGGAGGAATCCTTGCCTTCCGTCGTTGGCCCGTCGGCGGTCTCGGCGAAACCTTGTTACGCCATTCGTCCGCTGGCTCGGGTCGACGTCCCACCTCTGCAAGCGGGAGCTCAGGCCCCTCGCCATAAGCTCCTCCTCACAGGCAAATCGCCTACACCCAGGCGGTGAGTCACCTCCGCTTTCAAACGCGAGCCCACTCCTCTTGGCAGCATGGCCCGGGGCAAAGAGAACCTCACGAGACCAAAGGTGCTGTTCCCGATGGCACTTCTGTGGAAGCGAAGGAATCGAGCTCTGGCCCAGCTGAGCACTCACGAGGCTCTAGAGATCATCATTCCGTCCAGCGAATCCAAGTGGAGGGAAGGAGCCATCGCTCTGTCCGCTCAAGGCGAGCCTTTTCCCCTCCAAGTCATCGTGAGTACCATCGCCCTAGGGGAGGGAGGCCGAGTCCGAGGTCTCCCGGACTCTCTGAGCTATGCATCGGCAGAGGCCCTCTGGCTCTCCCGAGCGCGAGCGTCAGCGCCACCGCTCCCGAACCTCCAGCTCTTCAAGTTCCGAAGTCTCTTACTGTCATCATCACCACGTGAGGTCGCCTTCTCCTCACCGGCAGGAGGACAAAGGTAATCTCAGAACCAGAAACCCTCTTGCTCGAGGAATTTCGGAGACCCGTTCGAGCCCAAGTTTATGCCAAGAACATTCTTGTAGTATGATGGGGATACGATCCCATACAATTCTGAAGTCTCGCCACGGCTATCACGGGCGAGGCGGGGAGGCCGAGATGTGCAGCGCCTCCATTTCTTCCTCTCGAGGCCGCTTTCGGTCATGGTTTTCAATCGAAGAGGGTCTATCCACTCTTGGACTCGATTCGTGAAGAGTTCGGCGCAAACTTCGAGGGAGTTATAAGCGTAATGCTTCCAAATCAACTTTTCGCGGTCGAGCAATGAAGGATGAATCTCTGAGACTTCCTCAGCGCTTCTCCAGTGCAGGCCAAGTGGTGGGCGCCCGGACTCCACGGTCATTAATGCGTGCAAGAAGGCTCCTGCTGGCGAGCTTAATCGGGCACTAGGGAGGATCCCGACAGCGACTCAACAACTCTTGAGATCGTTGAAAAATATGTCAGGGAGAGAGGGCGATTTGGCCAAGGGGCTCCTCCTTGGTGGAGTGACTCACGAGAAAAGGCCAAAGGATCATCACAGTAAAAGGGCAAAAATCGGAGGACCGCCCATGGAGGGCGTGGCGTCATCGGTGGGGCCCGTGTGTCGATGGCGGCACTATTACGTGGGCCGAGTTCACGGTGGACGAGTAGTCACGATGGACTAGGTCCATAGGCCGGGTTTCGTGGCATTCCCGAGCTTTCCGCGTGTAAACTACATAATCTTGGCCCAATAAATCGATTTTTCAATGGAAAAATAATTTGCATAATTCGGTTTAATCTTTTTATTTTATTTTAAAACATTGAAAGGCTATAACTTTTGCGTTTTAACTCCGATTGAGGTGATTTTAATTTCTAAAAAATTTTAAAATTAAGATCTATTTATTGGTGAATTTTGTGGAATTTTTAGAGTTGATATTACTCTCTGTAAATTATATTTATTGTGTATTTATTTATTTCGAGTGGACGTTGAATTGCCGGAAAGCTTCGAGAGAAATTTCGGCCAAGACCAAGCTCGGATCGAGATCGGCTACTATTTGAAGGCAAGTTATGCGTTGATCATTTTGCTCCTAAGTTTTGAAAATGTATTTTGATTCAAACTATGCATGCTAAATTAATTAAAAATAAATTTAATTAATTTGGGTGAATTAGTTAATCAACCTATCTGTTATTGCCACCTTGATTTTAATATTTGTATGCCATGATCCATTTGTTGCCCTAGGTGATAATTTAGTTGGATGTGATGATATTTAACACGGGAGGCTACAAATAGTTGCATATCATTACATCGTGAATAATCTAAATTATCACCTTGATTAAAGGAATAGTTGGCATATCATTGACATCGACTAAATTATCTTGAGGCTAGTTTTGGTGGAGGGCAACAAATGGATCATGGCATACAAATATTAAAATCACAATGGTGGCAAGGTCATGAGGAGCTTAATTCTCCCCAAAGGTTGATAGACTAATTAGACCCAAGAGGCGGTTACGAAACAAGATGCTAATGATAGCCCCCCATGAGTCCCATTCCTTGAAGATAATTTACGCCCGTGAGCATCCCCCATGACGCAGTATCGAGATACATCCGCTTGGATATGGTGGCGGTCACCAAGAAGGCGTCGTCATGTGGGAACCTTAAGCCTTTTGAGTCTTCCTTAGTGAAGCTTAGTGGAATGTTCGCCCACTTCGGGGGAACACTTCGAAAGTTCACACCCACCACATCGACTTCGCGCACGTATTCCTTCCTTTGACGCTTGGACTCATGCCCATAGGCCGAGCCCCCCATTATGACATTAACTTGCCTTTGGGGTACTTGGAAAGGAGTTCTTGCTTTCGGCATCACGCGGGTTCCATCGAGAGGCCACCCAGGGGCTTAATCGCGCTGGGTGGATTGCTTGGAGGTGGCATAGCTTCGGCTGTCAGCGGATTTCGGCGGCGATCCCCGATTTGAGGTTCAGGACCACGCTGGAGGAGCTTGGCTACACAGCGAACAAAGATGACGACACTCGCTTGTGTCGTGCTCGCCCATCTTGTGATAGGCACACCAACGACCATCTCCTTGATCTCGGTTGCCTTTCTTCTCACTGGGACCTTCGTCGCAGAGCACGAGGCCTTTGGCTTGGAGCCCTTTTAGGCCCCTTTTGAGTCATACCCTACTGGGCGGGCATCGGCCACGACTAGGATCTGGAGTCACGTCCTCCATCATGGCCCCTCCGATTTTGCCCTTTTACCAGATGATCCTTTTGGCCTTTTCTCGAGGAGTCACCTCCGGTGGCGAGGAGCCCCTTGGCCAATCGCCCTCTCTCTCCTGACATATTTTTCAACGATCTCAAGAGTTGTTGAGTCGTTCGAGGATCCTCCCTAGTGCCCGCTTAAGCTCGCCGAGCAGGAGCCTTTCTTGCACGCATTAATGCCGTGGAGTCAGGGCGCCCACCACTTGGCCGTGCACTGAGAGAAGCGCTGAGGAAGTCTCGCGAGATTCATCCTTCATTGCTCGTGGTGAAAAGTTGATTTGGAAGCATTGAAACTTATAACTCCCCTGAAGTTTGCGCTGAACTCTTCACGAATCGAGTCCAAGAGTGGATAGACCCTCTTCTCGATTGAAAAACCATGACCGAAAGCGATCCTCGAGAGGAAGAGCGGGAGGCGATTCACATCTCGCCTCCCGCCTCCCTCGCCCGTGGATAAGCCGTGGGCGTAGACTTCAGAATTGCATGGGATCGATCCCATCATCTGGCGCAATGTTGGTTGGCGAAACTTGGGCTCGAACGAGGTCTCCAAATTCCCTCGAGCAAGAGGGTTTCGGTTACGAGATTACCTTTGTCCTCCCCGCCAGGAGAGAAGGCGACTCACGTGGTGACGATGACAAGAAGAGACTTGAACTTGAAGAGCCGGAGGTTCGGAGGCAGCGGCGCTGGCCTGACGCTTCGGGAGAGCCAGAGGGCCTCTGCCGATGCATAGCTCAGAGAGTCCGGGAGACCTCGGACTCGGCCTCCCTCCCCTAGGGCGATGGTACTCACGATGACTTGGAGGGGAAAAGGCTCGCCTTGAGCGGACAGAGCGATGGCTCCTTCCCTCCACTTGGATTCGCTGGACGGAATGATGATCTCTAGAGCCTCGTGAGTGCTCGGGGGCGGTCGTAGCCTGATTCCTTCGCTCCACAGGAAGTGCCATTGGGGGAACAGGCGCCTTTGGTCTCAGAGGTTCCCCCTTTGCCCTGGGCCATGCTGTGCCAAGAGGGAGTGGGTCGCGTCTTAAGAAGTGGTGGTGACTCACCGGGCCTGTGTAGGCGATTTGCCCAGAGGAGGAGCTTATGGCGGGGGCCTGAGCTCCCTGGCACAGAGGCGGGACGTCGACCCCGAGCTTAGTGGACGAATGGCTGTAACAGCGCCGCTTCGAGACCGCTGCACGGGCCAACGACGAAGGCAAGGATTCCCCTCCATATGCGAGGGGCGTCTTCATGGACCCTCGGGTCAAGGGCGATTGGACCGAGGGTGGCGGTGGGAGCGGCGAAGGTGCATAGGGATGCTAGGAGGGCGATAGGAGGCCATCGGTAATCCACCGCTTGCCGTAATGGTCGCCTCAGGAGACAAGTCCCACGCCTCGGGGAGGATTGTGGCTCTCGGGGATATCAACCTCATGGCGATGATTTACATCTTGGGGCCGTTGTTCTCGACCCACAGTTGCCAACGAGAGGGAGGGAGTGGAGCTCTCAGGTTCTGGGGCTTGGAGGACGTTACCTGCTCCAGGGTGGATGGCTCCGATCTCATAGGGAGGTGCACGCCTAGAGGCTCGCCAAGGAGGGCCATCGACTTGCTCTTTACGCTTTGGGGATTGAGGAGGCTTGGGATACTTCTTTGTAGGAGCCATAGCCTTTGATGTCAACTAAGGCTCCCCACGGACGTCGCCAAATGTCGTATGTGTTTAAACAAGACACAAGAGAAAGAGAGGACGCTGGCTGTCTTACGGGCCCCCGTCCAAAGGAGACAAAGTGAACACAAGAGTTTATCTGAGTTCTGACGCCTACAGAGCGCTCTACTCTGTCGGCGTGTCCCCAGGAGGAGCCGAGGAGCTCCGAGGTAAGGCTCCTTGAGACACACCAAGAGTTCAAGTTTTGTATTTAATGAGAGTCTAGGTTACATGTAGGGGCTACAGCGGGGTTTTAGCCCAGCCTGTTACATGAAAATACCATCCTACCCCTACCGAAGAGACTTGTGTGAGGGCATCTTGGTCATTCTCCTGCACGTAGTGGATCCCACGCCATTGCTTGTCACGCAAGTTCTCGACTTGGAGCCCCACGGTGGGACCCTCACGCTGGCCTAAGCCTTGGGTGCATGGGCTTGAAGGAGACCTCCCAGTGCGTGCCACGGGGCTTGAGGAGACTCTCATGGTTACACTGGGGCACGGCTGAGGCTTCAGCGAGACCTCCCATGGGCACGCCATGAGGCTTGAGGGAGACCTCCCAAAGGGTACGCCCACGGGGCTTGAAGGAGACTCCAGGAACCCACTGGAACGCTCAGGGTACTTGCCCAGAGGGCTTGAGGTGGTCGTGAGAAGTATGAAACCTCCCTTCCCAGGATTGGTGAGCTTTCCTCCAACAGACTACATAAATTACTACAAAATATTATTTATCAACTAAAACCTGCTAGTGTTAGAAGTCATGCAATGATTCTACTATGTTCATTACAACGGAGCAGAAGCAAACGATTTACCAATGCACAATGGGATTCACACAGTAGCAGTAACAATGGGAAGACCTAGAATAATAAAAAGATAGGATTGCAACAGTAGTTGCAGATGCTTGACGTAGGAGCCGACCAAGAATGGCGGAACCACTGTGAGCAAATTGTACAGACTAAGCACAATAGTAATAAGAACCCCAAAAGACCTTCGAATAATGGATTCAGGAGTTATTGGAACTGACCCAAGCAATTCAAGAACTCGAATGCAAACATAGTAAACGCGAGGGACAACTCGAATGCCGTTTCAATTTGGGGTGAGTAGGACAGATCAATACCTTCTCGGTGGGAAAATTTTGGATCGCGGAGGAACCGAGGGGGAGATTTGGGGCATGGTATGGAGCCACTGTTGGCAAAAACCAACAAGCCAACTTCTTTCTTCCCCATTTCGTAATCATGTGAAATAGGCGCATTATAGAATTAAACTTTTAGTTGGTATTACGCTTCTACCCTTATCCTCACCTTATGGCGGGTGTAATGTAATGCAAAAGAATCCCTCCTTGTCCCCCGGGGTTTTTGCCTCTGCTATACTCGGTGTCGCGAAGGAGAAGCCAAGAAACCAAGAAACTTGTTCTTCATGGAGTAGGCGCAGAGACGATTTTTGCCCAAAGAAGTACTCCATTGATGGCTTCTCTTCTTCTCCCTCCTCAATTCACTTGCTCCCTACCTTACTACTGCATCAGGTAATATCTCACTCTCTCTCTCCCCCATCCCTTTATAGATTTTCTTGGGCAACATAGTAGATTAGTAGTAGCTTCTACACTTCAGATTCACCAGGATGGAAAGTGGAGAATGTTCTCCAGCTAATGTTGCAGCCTTACCTTCCAATTACCAGTCGGGATGTGTGCGAAAGATGCCTTTCTCTTATGGTCGTTGCAATCCACGATATTGTAAGGCTTCAAGTTTCTTTAATTAGTGCGCTGCTTTTCATCTCAATGAAACTAGAAGGGAGAGAGGAAATGCTTTTTATGTATTTTTTGGGGTAATGCAGCTTTTCCTTCTGATCAACAAATCTGAGTATATTGTGTTTTCTTTTGGATTGTGTCGCCATGGAAATGGCGAGTTGGGGAAGGGGAAGACACGAAGGTTGCAGTTTTCCTGTCAAATCTTGCTTTGCTTCAATACTTGGGTTGGTTCAATAGCATTTCTTGTGTATTTACTTAGCTGGGTTTATTGCGGAATTTTTCCATTGCATTTTCGGTTTATTTTTTGTTCATTCTAATGGACAATCTGTTAATCTGAAAATGAGCCACCAATCCAATTATCTTCAATTAAAGCATGTCTTTCACGACGTATCTTACCACTTCTAGCTACCCTTATCTGAATACATGAAGTGAAGCAGTAGCTTCATACCCAGTCGTGTGATAACATTAGGTTTATTTTATATTAATCTTTTTTTCTTTTTTAACACATAGTTACTTAATCCCTTTATAACTGTGAACAATTATAAGTGACATACTTGTAATTTGCACTCGTCTAATTTGGTCACTCATGTGCAGGGGTCAATTACATTATAAGTCCAACATTTTGGGAAAGAATATGACTAAGCCTAAATTGAGGTTGCTTAACCGAAATGTGAGTTCCGTGTCAAGGAGGAGTTCTCAAGATTGTGCGTATGTTCAAGTGATGAAGAGATCGATCTTTGAAAGCTCAAAGACCAGAAAAGAGCCCCAAGTCAGGAAGACGAAATCCACTGTACATACATCAGAAGGAGAAACACAAGAAGCCCAAATGAACACTGAAGGTGCATCCCCCGAAGAGGCTAAGAAAATGAAAAGGAGAGGCCGCAAGAAAGGTAACCGTACATATTGCTTTCATGTCTGGAGTACACATTATTTTTGTATCCTGATCAGTGGACTTGATAATTTTGCTATACCGTGACCCTTAGCAAGTCACAACTTTTCTCCTATGCTGCATCAGCTGCTATTGCAAGATCAGGGGAAGAGAAGGAAAATATAGAAGAACCAAAGAAGAGGGGCAGAAGAAAAGTTATGACTGTGGAAGAATTGAGTGATGATGAAGGAGAAGATCAGAGCAAAGATATGGTGTCCTCTAATCAAAGAGAAGATCAGATTGAAGGACATGTTTCAGTCAATGATCTGGAAAGTAAAGTAGAGGCATTATTATTAGAAGATATTGGAGAGCTCGACAGTTTAATGCCTCTGTGTCTCGCTTTGGACCAAATTTAAATACTCATTTATTCCTTATGGAAGACCTGCCAATAGGCTGATAGATCATGAGATTCATAACAGAATGAAGGATATGTTTTGGTCTCCGGATGAATTTGTGAGGGCACCCGGAGGGCCTTCATCCAATGTTGCCCTTGCTCTAGCAGCTATTGGTGGCAGGGTTGCGTTCATGGGAAAACTTGGTGATGATGAGCATGGTCAAAGTTTGTTGTATCACTTAAATATCAATGGAGTTCAAACTCGAGCAGTTAGTTTGGATCCTTCAGCGCCAACAGCCATGTCCTTGATGAAGGTCACAGGCAGAGGTAGTTTGGAAACAACCTGTGTGAAACCTTGTGCTGAGGATTGTTTTCTGCAATCTGATATCAACCCAGCCGTTCTAAAAGAGGTAAATATGAATCCGTCAAATAAAATTATGATGGCACCGTATCCTCTGTATAATACTTTTTTGTTATTTAGTTAATATGATAACACTGTTCATGCATGCATTATGGTGTCATGTTATGTAAGGATGAACTCTAAATGTTTAATTATTCAAGAAGTGGTATTGGTATTTTATGTAAGGATGAACTCTCTAAATGTTTAATTCCTGGTATTTTTAGCTTGCATCTGTACTTTTTTGAATTTTTATCTTACCTTTAAATTGGCCCATAGTTTATTGTAACATGCTGACCTGTAATTTATGTTATGGGTGCATAATTTTTGTCATTAGACAGATGCAAATAGTCAATTAAAACTACTATAAGAATTAAAAGAATCTATCCAAGGTGTTGTGTATATGTCGAAGATACTTTTGGTATGTCTACTTAATCTGATGTGAAACTTTTAGTGCCCACAAGCAAATTTTGCGAATAATTCTTTTGTTTTTGTGAGGAAAATAACTTTTTATCTTACCAAATAAGAAGATTCACATAGGTAATTATAGAACAGCTCTACAAACTAGCAAGTCATACAAGAGCTCTAAGCTAAAGCAAATGATTTTGCCTAAAATTTGTGTTTTCATAATATGCAATGCATAAATTTGTAGTTGACTTTTAAGAATTTCTCTCAGATATGGTGCGCTGATTAGCTGTAGAGTTGTCATTCTATCTTTGGTCCCTCAACTCTTGCTGTAGTTTAATTTTGGTCCTTAAAGTGCAAAACCAGGTAAAACTCATCCCCCACCTATCAAAACCAGTGCAAATTACATCCAAAGGTGGTTTTGTAGGTGGCATTGAAATGACATGGTGCTAAGTGGATCCGCTGTCATATTCTCAGACATTAGGGCATGAGTAGCCACTGTACGCTCAGAGCCGCCTGCCGCCATGGCGCTGCCTACCACCACAGACCACCTCTGGTCGTGCCGTGCTCTTGCTGCCCAAGTTAACAGTTAACATTGGTTGCAGAAATCCATTTTGATGCTGTCTGGTGGTCGCATTCTCCTTTTTCCTGCAGGCACTGAGCTCGCCATTGCCTTCCATGGTGCTGCCCTGCTTTCCCTCTCTTTTGTATGATGGTGTGGGGAAGAATAAGCGGTGGGTAGCACTGATAAATGGGGCCATTGCCCAAGGGAGAGAGAGGAAAAAATTAGAAGCTCTCTATGGGGCTGACTTGTTTTACGCAATCGATATCCTTGGCCAGTTCTAAAGAAATAAATATGAATCGAGTCAAATAAAATTATGATGTACTTATCATCCTCTGTATAATACTTTTTTGTTATTTAGTTAATATGATAACACCTGTTCATGCCAAACAGCCTCGGGCATCATTTGCACCGGTTTTGATAGTTGGGGGATGAGTTCTACCTGGTTTTGTACTTGAGGGACCAAAATTAAACTGCAGCAAGAGTTGATGGACCAGAAATGGACTTTTTCCTACTTTTTATGACCTAAAGAACAACTAGAGCTACTAAGATTAATGTAAGATCATTTTACTTCTTCGAAGCAATCAAGCAAATAATAACAGACAGATCTGGCAAAATTTCACACAACAATATTACACAACATGACTTCTGTCGATTCAAATTTGCTATACATGATTTTTTTTATCATAAATGGGTGAACATGATACTACATTTAATAAACAACTTGGGGTTTACCTGTTTCAGTGTTTGACCCTGTGACACAGTAGGAACCAAATACAACACCATCTGCTGACAACTCTGCTTTACTATAAGTTTGCACACAGGCTACAATCTAACTCTTGGTCTGTGATTCAGCCTAGAAGTGCACTTTGTCTGTAATCTATTTTTAGGCAGAAGACACATAAAGACTTGCACTATTCAGTGTTTTTCTATAAAGACTTGCATTATGTAAAATCACAATGGCATAAAACCATTTTTAGCGGTGAGACGCTGACAGTTGCTCCATATTAAAACATGTAGGATAATATCTTTACTACCTTTACTACAGCTGCGCACCTAATTTTTTTTGTCCCAAAAGAAAATGAGCATATCAAGACTTTCTAGGGAACAACTAGTTCAAACTTCAAAGGTTAAAGGTCTCTTATGTTCAAAAAGGTTAAAGGTCTCTTATGCAATCTGCATCCTAAACTTAGGTAAATCACCTAGATTTTCAAAGTAAAAAAAAAACATTTTTCACCAAGGTGTTAGGTGCTAGTCGGGTGGTAGCCTAGCGCCCCATGCCTAGTCATTGATTAGTCAGGCCTAGGAGGGGCTAGGCGGCCGCCTAGGTGGGATACACTCGACTAGGCAGGCAAGGTGTGAGGGTGTCACCTAGCGCCTAGCCGGTGGGCTAGGCGGCCGCCTTTTAGAACAATGAAAAAAACAGTACATTGATTCATTATGTCTTAAAAAAGATG
This sequence comes from Guadua angustifolia, assembly GCA_036346375.1. Lineage (NCBI taxonomy): Eukaryota > Viridiplantae > Streptophyta > Magnoliopsida > Poales > Poaceae > Guadua > Guadua angustifolia. Next base: position 52,620,334 of record CM070504.1, on the reverse strand, counting down.
TAACTTTCTTCTGCTTTTTAATGCAGGCTAAGATGTTTTACTATAATTCATCAGCTTTGCTTGAGCGGACTACACGGTCATCATTGTTAAAAGCAATTGAGATCTCCAAGAAATTTGGTGGTATAATATTCTTTGATCTTAATCTTCCACTGCCACTATGGTCATCCAGTAAGGAGACCAAGTCACTCATCAAGGAAGCATGGGAAGCTGCTGATATTATTGAAGTCACAAAACAGGAACTCGAGTTCCTCTGCGGTATTAAACCATCTGAGAAACTTGACACGGAAGATAATGATAAATCCAAATTCACACACTACAGCGCAGAAGTTGTTATGAAATTATGGCATGACAATCTTGAGGTCCTCTTTGTGACAAATGGGACCTCGAAGATTCACTATTACACAAAAAAGCACAATGGTTGGGTTTGCGGGATGGAAGATGCACCGATTAGTCCTTTCACCGGTGACATGTCACAATCGGGTGATGCCATTGTTGCAGGTACGACATACGATAAATTGTTTTATTTACTTCTGCAGAATATGCTATTACTTTTGCACAATGTCACCATACATTAGGAAGTGCATCAATGCATACTTACTCTTTTACTAGGTGGGGAGGATATGACAAGTTTGTTAGAACATTATTGACAAGGCTCATTTTGAAGTTAACGCTTCAGCTGTTAATAGATTGATATCACCATATGCCAGAATGATTAATGACACATCATCTTCTGTTTATGTCTTTTAAGACCAATTGTTTCTGTGAATTGAATTCTGCTCAGATGACATTTGACTATGTTCTTATTTTTTCAGCCCTCATGAGTATGATGGCAATTAACCCTCACCATGTCACGGACAAGGTTTACTTGCACAATGTTACGTGCACAATCCGCACACGCAACGGAGATGAGATAGGGCCCTTAACGTGGGCGAAACAAGCTGTTGTCGAAGCTAGCGGCTTGGTTGTACGGAGCCACCGGCCAGTTATCGATGACAACGCCTGATCTACTAGAAACTTGGTTTACTCATTGCTTGGATGCATAATACATACAGTGTTGTCCATTTTATAGGGATGGCTAGACTTGACCCCTAGGAAACCTATTCTTGTATTAAGGAAACTAATCCCTATTACATGGAAATAATTTAAAAGGAAACAAACCCAAATAATAAAGAAACTAATTATTCTAATCCTAATTAATGACATGCTGCCATGCACCACGTCCTGGCAGTTATGGCTCGCTCGACCCATAACAGCTTCACAGTTGTTTTCCAGTCAAAAGCTGATGGAAGGAATTTGTTGTAACCTTCTTAAGAGCATCTCACATTTTACATTAATTTAATGAGGGACTAAATTACATCTAAGTTGGGATCACCAAGGACATCCAGGTATAGTCCCCTTTTGGTGCTCCCATACTCACCGTTGGAGCTGTTTATAAAGGTGGAGACATTTTTTAAATAAAAAATATGCGATGCCCAGTTGATCAAGAACTAGCGTTTAACAACATACACAAGCCAAGCAAGAAATACTGAAGAATAGTAGAACGTAACTTACCTTCTCCCTTTCAGGCCTAGAATCTTTAGCATCCCCATAGACAGAAAAGTAACAATCCGTCCAACTGGATACAGAATAAGTGAAAGCCATGCAACCGGTCTGATATATCACAACAGAAATATAACATTCAAATACTATGGAAACAAGAACAGTATTTGAACAAAACTTCTTTGAAACTAATTTATGCTTACATCTCACTCACCTTACCACAAACCTAGCAACCTCTGTGGCATTGTGGACTGCAACACTTTTGGGTGTGATTTCTGTAAGTAAAACAGCAACCTGCAAACAAAAGGATCGACAGTTAAAGAGAATCCTACACACCACTTAAATTGATCAGAGAACAGACTACATAAGAGTAGAAGATAAGTATGAGAGAGAAGACATACAGTCATGACGCCTGTTGCTGCACTGACACCTGCTTCACCAAACATTGCAGTCGCTGCCTCAGTAACAATTGCTGTCGCACCAATGTTGACCACACTATTTCATATAAATGTAGCCCCAGGATGAAGAAGAAAATAATTAGTAGAATTGACAAAATAAAATTACAAGAAAAACTGCACAACACAGAAAAGCCATATATTACGTTGTGCCAATGAGTATGGTTGTCAGGAAGCGAGTGACATCACTTCGGAGCATTTTGAAAACACCATTCTCAGGTTCCTTTTCAGCCAGCTCACGAACCTGATGGAACGTCACAGCAAAATATTAGCAAATAGTCATTTATTAAATCAAAAGAGGGCCTCAGTTCACAACATTTCAGAAATAAATAAAAAACAGATGGAAAAATATAGAGCACATAACCCATGAACAAAAAGAAACAATTAAGTTACTGCTGCAAATCTAATCCCCACGGAGATGTACCTGTAAAACCATTAGACCTAACAGAATTGCCCTTTCTATGTTTCTTGCTAGGTATTTCAAAACTGACTATTATTCACTTGAAAGTTTGCCCACCCAGATCAAAATTCAAACCAGATGTGCTGATATGGGAAGATTCTGGCAGTAAATCCTGATCAATAAACCAAAATTATGTCCAAATTTTAAACCCTAAATGATAAATTGCATTAAACCTGGACCTCGAAAAACAAAATAGTACTGAACCCAAACCTTAAATACAGACCCTTTACAAAAGCCCAATTAAACTTGAATTGTAAAATCATGTGAAAAAAGATCTAATCCTACAATCGAATTTCATTAGTATTTTGGTTGGATTTTTAGATGATAACCAAAATTAGCACCTTCATCTGGATACACATGGACAGGAAGGGCACAATGCACTTTCTCTGACTCTTACCAGGGTATCAGTGTGGGCATCCAGTTTGACGTCATAGATATGCTAATATGATATTAAGGGATGAAAGACATGTATTTTGATTTGCCAAACTATAAATTGCTTTGGACTGGTATGTTAGGAGTGTATGTTTATATTCGTATTGGTCCTTTGTATAGTGTGTTTTCTGCTAATTGCGCTAGCCATGTACATGTCTACAACTCTATATATTGCCCATTTGGCCCATGGAATTTAATTGAATTCATTCCAAAACATGGCGATAGGGTTAGGGTTGGGGAGAGGCCGACCTCAGGCCACCGCCGCCTCCTCTGCTCTTCTCTCGCGTTGCTGCCCCCTCTGCTCTTTTCTCGCGCTGCCACCAACCCATTCTGTTCCATTGCATCGCCATGCCGCCATGCTCATTTTACCTTCCTCTCACCAAGATCACACATCACACGGATCCGACATGCCCCATGCCAGATCTTGCCACCACGCCGGCCTCCTCGATTGCCATCAGCCTCCTTGTCTTCCATCAATGCCGGATCCAACCCCCTCCCATGACACCACCAACACCGGATCCACCTTAGGGAGAGTCCGACCTCAGCCGAATAAATTGAGCACGTGCGGCATTGACCTTGACGCGCTCAGATCCGATGGCCTCTTCATTCACCACGCCAGATCCCTGCCTCCCTTGAGCCATGACCTAGACCATCCCCACCAACCTGATGGTGGCCGCTACCTCCTCCATCTTAGCCCCACTCATGTTCAATGGGACAAACTTTCAGAAGTGGTTTGTGCACATGCAGATCTACCTCAATAGCTAGTGCCTTTGGGATCACCTCCCCAACGAGCGGCCTTGCCCACCTCTACTAGCTCTGCGGGTCGAGCCACCTATCGGTGTGGGTGGCGCACCAGATGATCTAATGTCGTTGCTGCATTTGAGGATGCTATGGAGATATACTAATCCGACTTTCATACCTATGAGAGCTGTTAGGGTGATGAAGCTCATCCAATCGCTGTCCTTGTTGGGAGCATGACTATCGACATCTTTAGACTTCGCTGAGCTCGAGCCTATTCGTGCCTCACCTATTGGCCCATTCACCACGCCCGTCTCTGGTGGAGGCACTCACTTCTATTCGTTCCAAGGAGACTCGTCTTCGTGGCATGACTCAAGAACCGTCTGCTATTGTTTTGGCTGCCTGTATGCTCACTACTCCTATAGCTCCCTGGTGGTAACCTCTACTACTCCTTCGACATCAACGACTACTACTAGTAGCCTTTATTGCACCTGGTGTCAACATGACAGTCACACCTACTAGACCTGCTACTCCAGAAAGTGAAGACAAAGCCGAAAAGGTGTCGCCCTTAACATCGCTATCCTCAATCAGGAGGTGACTCCTGCTATTTTCAGGATTGATACACAGGTATTGAGTTGCATGCACCAACCAGTTCACCCAAAAGCTTAAGCTGATGAGGAAAGGTGGGCAATTCACTTATACTTCAACACTCCCCTCACGCAGCGTGCTCCTCGGGCCTAGGACGTGGAATAGAAGTGGTCGCAATTATTTTTGTAAATTGCGCCAACCAGGTCTTGAACTCGAGACCTCTTGGCTCTGATACCATATTGAGTTGCATGCACCAGCCAGTTCACTCAAAAGCTTAAGCTGATGAGGAAAGGTGGGCAATTCACTTATACTTCAACAACAGGGATTCTGGTTGGTATGTGTCCGAGCCACTTGATTCTCAACGTCTTTGGGAGTTCGAGGGGCTTCATCTTCCTCCCACTTCTGCCTCCATCAACTGCCATTACCTCCGCCGCCACCACTACCATCAGTTTTGATCAGTGGCATCATTGCTTAGACCACCTATGAGAGTTGTATCTTTCTTCTTTAGTTGATAGTGGTGTTCTTGGGTCTGTTCCCAGTGATACTTCTTTATCTTGTATGGGTTGTTGGCTTGGCAAGCAGTTGCAAGTCCCTTACGGTTCTAGTGACTCTATTTGTGCTCGTCCTTTTGATTTGATTCACTAGGATGTATGAGGTTTGGCTCCCTTGTTTCAAAAGGGGTTCATCGATACTATATGATCTTTATTGATGACTACTCTCACCATGCTTGGATTTATTTCATGTTTTCTCATAGCTAGGTTCATTCTATTTATCAGTCTTTTGCTATTATGGTTCATACTCAGCTTGATTCAATCATTTGTGTATTTTGTGTTGATTCTCTTGGTGAATACTTGTCTATTGCTTTTCATTAGTTTCTTTTAGTGCAAGGCACTCTTCATCAATAGCGGTGTTTTTGAGTGTAAGCATCATCACCTTCTTGAGACTACTCATGCTCTTATGTTGGCTGTTACACCTCACTTATGGATGATGCATTTCTATAGCCACCTACCTTGTCAACCTAGAGCCCTCCACTGCTCTTTAGGGTTCTATTCTTATTGAGCGTCTCTACTATAGGTCTCCTCAGTAGTCACCATGTTTATCACGGCGTCGCCTAGGCGTCCAGTCGGCCGGCCGGACTCGCCTGGACTCGTCGCCTCGCCTAAAGTCAGCCAAAGCCGCTGGGCGCTCTGGCGTCGCGTCGTCACGCCTTAGGCGTCGCCTGTGGTGTCAGGCGCGGCGGCAAAGTGTTTGGTCAAGAATAAACGGCTTGACCGACCGCACCAGAGAACACGGAGAAGAGACCGAAAGACTCACGGGTGAAGACGAGACCGGACCGGAGAGGCGGAGCCGTGGAGGAAGGAACCCTAGCTTCGCGCGGTCGCGCCTAGGGTTGCAATCGGATCGGATAATTTCCGACCGACCGACCGGATACGTTCGGATCGGATTCGGATATTTTTTTCGGATAGTTTTCGGATTCGGTATCGGATTCGGATATTTTATGTCGGATTCGGATTCGGGATATCACTATCCGTCGGATCGGGATTTTCCGAAAAAAATTTCGGATATATCCGCTACACATTTATTCGGATATCCGATACTTAGCGCAGCGACTCTCTGCTCTCTCCATTGTCTCCAATCCCCAATCCTCGCCGCTTCAAGATCCCAAGACCGCCGCCCTCCTCGTCGGCCACCCAAAGCACTGCAGATCCCTCCGCGCATCCCAAAGACTGGCTTTGATCCCAAATAAGTTACCCACCATCGAGAGGTGCCAGGAGCTCTCCAAGCAGCTCTTCTACACCCATCTCGCTAGGTCCGTATCTCCAATCGCAGATTGCATGCCCCTTACTCCATGATCTCAATGCGGTTCTTGATGTGAGGGTGTTCTCTACAAGAACAAAACTGCTGAGCTAAAATTTGGGAGTAATGGACAGTATGGTTCTAGAGGCTGGAAAAAGCAATAGTGATCAACAATCTATGTATCTTATGCTACTGTAGGCTCATGTCCTATCTCCTATGGCCATGTTGTGACCATATTTCCACAATGTTGCCAGTAGAGGCGTTGATGATCCTAGAATGCTAGGATTGGAAAGTGGATACATTTTGCTGAACGAGTTTGAAGCAGTTCAGTCAGCCACGGCCATATGGGTTGCAAGTAGAAGTTTTTTCTTAATTCTCAGTAAATGAAGACTTGAGATATCAATTGCAGGTTTATATGGCCATGAAGGAAGTTCTTGTAAGTTGTAAACAGATGGCAGAGTAGCCTAAACCTGATGCGTTATTATCTTCAATCATGATTTCTTTTGTCCAATTCCAGACTGTGAATCTGTTCCTGATCATACCTTATGTCTTCACTTGTCTTTTAAGAAGACTTATTGTAGCCATAATATCAGTTTTGCTTGGGCCTTATGAAGTAATAGAAGCTTGTTTATGTTAAAACTTCAATTCGTCCGTTATAGGAACATAATGTATTATTTTGGTAATTGTCTTTGTTCAAGCAGTTCTCTTTATTGTTGTTCTTGCGTGAATTATCAAATTCTTTGATTCTATTGAACTATGCAAGCTGACTGCACTTGCCTTTTAGAGCTATTTTAATAAAATTTGCATCAATAGTACATAAACATATACACACTACTGGCCTTATCAGCCACAAATATTTCTTCTGTAGGATGATTTCAGTAAATTAAGCTGAAACTGGGTATACATTGCATCTTCATTCGATATGTTGTGACTGTGTATGATGAAACTGGGTATACAAACTATATTCGCTCCGTGTTTATAGCCCTCTTTGATCGATAGCAAACTTTACAAGACAACATATACTCAATTGTTCCAAGTTCAGACATGATGGCTTTGAGACACGAGTATGATCATTGGGTAGATATGTTGGCTTGCACAAGTTCAAGCGTGCTGTTTCCCTATGTTGAGCAATTATACAGCCTTACTCTCTCAGTTTGTATAGATACTATTTTGGACGGTGCCAGACTGCAGGTCCATGCCTCCATAGAACATGTGTTTGTTGTCAAATGCATTATTAACATGTGCTATTTGTTCTGCTTATTTGCTTTTAGCGAAACTGTGAGATTACTTAAGCTTTATCAAATTATAGGAAGGTAAATTTTATTAATGTTAAATATGTTATGCACTCTTCTTACCTTTTGTTTCGTAGGATGAGACTATGGTGACGGCTAATAATGATTGAGTGCTTGTCAAGGACAAGTAACCATCATCATACACTCGTTGTCTCTTGAGATATTGCCAGCCTGACTTAGCCACTTCGATCTTTGAACTCTTATATAAGATTATGTTATTGTTGAGTCTTATGTCTGCCTGTCTGTATGATGTAATCTAAATATTATCGACTCATCGTATTATCTCTTTCATGAAAACATGGAGTTATGGACCTTATTGTCATGTTATCGACTTATCGTAATATTATTTACTTATCATTTTATATTTTGAAACTTGTCATATGTGTACTATTCAAATTTAGTGTATTTTTGCAATTTTGTTGGACTACCCGATAAAATGACTTGTTAGACAACGATAATCTTGTTACATGTTGAACTCATACGTTTGGTTAATCAGTACTATATGTGTGCTTTATACTGTATCTGTTTTCGTGCGTTATCCGACAAAAATTATTCGACATCAGATCGATTCCTCTCGATTCGATTCAATCTCGACCGATATTATCCGCTACCAGATTCAGATCCCAGACTATCCGAATCCGATTAATCCGACAAAAAATATAGTTTAGGATATGGAAAGAGCGATATCCGATCAATCCGATCCGACAGATCCCTAGTCGCGCCCACCAAAGAACTGCCCCGCCTCAAAGACTTCGACCACCAAGAACCCTCCGCCTCCCACTCCTCCTCCGCCTCCCGCTCCTGCTCGGCGCCGATTCCTCCTCCGTCTCCGCTCGCTTTCGGCTTGCTTCGCTCCTCCTCTCCTTGGCCCAAGGCCTCCTCTCTCTCTCTTGTTGAGGATGCGGCGATGTCTTGTTGAGGAGCTCTACGATGATCTTGAATGGATGAGGATGGGGCGAAAGCGAAGGGCGGTTGAGGAAGAGAAGCTTGATAGCGGACGGCAGACACGGTCACTTGGGTGGTCGTGGTGGATGGCTTGAGCTCGATAGCGAGCGAGCAAAAGAGGAGGCTAGCGACTGTGGTTGTGTTGTGCGGCATAAAATTTCGCATGTCGCTTTGGTTGGGGTGACGGATGGGCGTAAATTTAATGGGCCAATTGAGATTTAAAGACTGAGAGGACAAAAAGGGATTTACTGATATTGCTATATATATGTATTGGTAAAATACTAATATCAATAATTTTTTTGTCACCTAATCCTCGCCTAGGCAGCCGCCTAGGCGTCCAGGCGCCTTGGAGACGACTCGCCTCGCCGGGGTGCCGTGATAACCATGGTAGTCACCTTCATGCTTTTGGCTGTGTTTGCTTTGTTCTTCTTCCACCCCATAAGCGCAATTGAGTGTGTTTTCCTTGGCTACAATAATGAGCACAAAGGTTACCACTGCATGACCCTATTGCTCATTGGATGTGCACTTCGCACGATATCACCTTTGATGAGTCTCGGCCTTACTATCCTCATCACACCACTTCTAGTCAAGACTCTCTTCCTAAGTAAATAGCCTTTCTGACTTTTCTCTTACTAAGGGTGTGTTTGGTAGGGCTCCAGCTCCACCAGATCCATGGATTTGGTGGAGTTGGGTATTCCTAGCTCCACCAGATCCGCGGAGCTGGAGCTGTGAGTACATTAAGAGTGTTTAGATGGATCATCTTGTTTACATTTTAGACCAAAAATATAAACTTAACTTACTTTATTTTAGTCTACAAGTTTCAGATCTCAGGTTAAGCTGGGATCTGGAGCTCTACCAAACAGGCCCTAAGTCAATCGCCTTTCTGATTTTTCCTGATCCTTAGCTCTCCACTTCATTGGTTTCACATCCGTCTCTACCACCTTTGCAAGGTTTCACCTTTGGCTCTTTCCCCTCTAGCTCCCCTTGCTTCCTCACCGAAGGATCCCACTAGCTCTTTTGTTGAGGTCCCCACTTTCCATTCCACTACTCGTCATCCCCATTCTAATCCTCCTCCGTCAGCCCTGTTATCCTCCGACATTATTGGGTCCTACTCCAGCATCTCCTTTCAGGTACACTCTCTGTGATTAGAGTGCGATTCCGCGTCCTGATCGCTATGGCTTTGTAGCTTCTACTACTTCTCTTACCAAGCCTACCTCTTATCCTGATGCTACATCTCATACTTTGTAGCATACTAGCACTTGGGACCTTGTTCCCCTTCCTGCTTGTGTTATTCCTATCACGTGCAAGTGGGTCTATAAGATTAAGACTCACTCTGATATAACATTGAGAGATACAAGGCACGTCTTGTTGCACATGGTTTTTACGAGTATGGGCGTGACTATGATGAGACTGTTGCTCATATGACTACTATTCACACTTGTTGCCATTGCTCCTATACAACAATGGACTATCTCACAGCTTAATACAAAGAATGCTTTTCTTAATGGCAAGCTATGAGAAGTCTACATGCACCCGCCTCCTCGGTATTCTGTTCCCAATGGTCAGGTTTGTTGCCTTCGTCATTCTCTCTTTGAGCGTTTCACTTCTGTCACTACTGACTTCTCCGCCAGTGATCATGACCTCGCTCTTTGCTCACACATTCTCTCTAGGTCAGACTTGTTCTTCTCTACGTGGATGACATGCTCATCATTGGAGGTGACCCTCAGTATATTGACTTTGTGAAGACACGTCTCAGTGAGAAGTTCTATATGTCTGATTTAGCTCCTCTTCCCTACTTCCTTGAGATTGAGGTCACCTCTATGCCTAATGGCTACTACCTCTCCTAGCAGAAGCACATCCAGGATCTTCTTGATCATACTTGTCTCACTAATCAGCGCACAGTGCACACTCCTATAGTGTTTTACCTTTAGCTTCGTCCTGCTGATGGTACCCCTCTTGAGGCTCCTACCCAGCTCCACTACAGTCACCTCCTTTGAGTTCTATGATATCTTCGTGGGATCATCACTTGGTGCCTTTTCTTCCCTTGCTTCAGTTTGTTACAGCTTCAAGCGTACTCTGACGCAACCTGGGATAGTAATCCTTCTGATCATCGGTCCCTCTCTGTTTTTTGTGTCTTCTCTTTTCATTACTTCGAAGACTAAGAAGTAGGCCACAGTTTCCTGTTCAAGTGCAGAGGCTGAGCTAATGGCTTTGGCGTCTGTGACAGCTGAGATCACCTACAGTGGTTCCTTGAGGACATTGATATTTCGTTTTCTGCACCGACCACGCTTATTGTTAGACAGTGCTGGTGTGATCAGCATTACACGAGATCCAGTGAAGCATGAGCTCAACAAGCACATTGGACTTTATGCTTCCTACATGCGGTCGCAAGTGCAGCAACAGGTTGTCAATCTTCAGTATGTGCCTTCAAATTTTCAGCTAGCTAACTTCTTCACGAAGGTGCAGATTGGGGCTCATCATAGCTTCTATCTATACAAACTCAGTGTTGTTGATCCACCATGAGTTTAAGGGGGCATGTTAGAAGTATATGTTTATATTTGTATTAGTCCTTTGTATAGGGTGTTTTGTCTACATATAGCCCATTTGGCCCATGGAATTGAGTTGACTTCATTCCAAAACATGATAAACCTTTACAAATTACCCTTTTTCCTAGAAAAGTTGTATTTTCCTTGCATAGCCCCTTACACCATGACAGCTCTTCACTGGTGACACCGATACGCAATAACACTGCCCACCTCCTCTAGACAACTAGCAAAGAATGCCACTAAAGCCCAGTGCACCGATCATCTCATCTGCACCCCCTCACTGTCGCTTAGTGATACCTATGCACTGTCCTACATCACCCAGTGACACACAAATGATATAATAAACACTGAAGCAGGATGAGCATGACAACTGACAAACCCCAAAACACTAGCCATATCCCCTCAGCTTTGCCCTGTGACATCTACTGCCCACCCCTCAAACCCCATGCCATCATCAAACTTAACTCTGCAAATTGGCATCACCTGCTCATAAAACACGCCATTCAGCTATCTTTATCCTACCTCCATAGCCTTGTGATGTAAATTGTTGCATAATTCCCAAAGCAGCATTACTATAGTGTTCTATATAAGATGCCAATGAGGCTCCCCTCACTGATCACCTCTCCTAGACACCAACTTCAGTCTCTGCAAAGTCCCCTCCTTTGGCCCTGACGCCACTCCCAGCACTGGCATTGCCCCAATCACCATAGCTATCTCCTGGAGACAACTGCTGCCGCACCAAGCTCCACCCCAGGGCTCAGACCCAAATCCGCCCCCTCCTATAGTGGTATAGTGGGCACTAACCCCAACACCGACCATCAACCCGCTCATCTAACTATCCTGCCATATCCTACCTCCGTCAAGTAATTTGATTGATTGTAGTAAGCAGCATGAGCATCACGATTCATATATGATGACCACTAACTCTATTATGTCTCGGCACCAATTTCACATACTGGTAAGCAGTAAAAGAGAAGTTTAAAACATGGATTTTGGGGTACGTGCTATGCACGCACCTTCCAGGGCCAGAGCGTGGTGATAGATGTCTCGGCCATATAGAAGAAGGCGGAGAGGCCGAGCAACGCAGCGAGAACGAGCCCCTGCTCCCTGAGCAGCTGCAGAATCTGCAGCACCCTCGGCCAGCTCCGGCGCAGCGCCATCCCGCCGATCCCCGCGGCCGCCTCCAACGCCCCGGACGCCCCTGCCCCCGCACCCGCCGCGGCAGCCCCCACGGCAAGCGCCCGGTGGCACCACGCCACCGCCAGCGCGCCACAGGCCACCGCCACCCTCCTCACAGCCGCCGCCCTCCCCGCGTCATCCTCCACCTCCACCCCCGGCGGAGGAGCAGCCGTCACCTGTAGGGGCAGGGAGGAAGCGGAGATGGGAGCGAGCGGGAGGGGCCTGGCGCCGGCGCAGCCGCGGAGCAGGGTAGAGAAGGAAGAGGCGGAGTGGAAGGGAGCCTGGGTGGGGGCGCGGAGTGACTGGAACTGGAACCCCGGGAACATACCGCTGCCGAGTAGCAACGAGGTCGTGCAGGTGGAAGGGACGGACATGGCGCTCATCCGCGGCGGCGGCGGGGATGGAGTGAGGAGTGTTCGGGGAGGAGGGGGCTAGGCCTAGGCGGCGAGGTGGGTGGGCGGTGGTTGCGTGAGGGGAGGAAGGTGGGAGGAAGGGGATGATGCCATGGATAGAGGTGGGCGTCGTGCCGGGTCGGGCGGGCCAAGACGGCCTATCGTCTTCGGATCTAAACCGTCTTGCCGCCGTGACGGCCATCGTGCTTTGCCGTGCGGGTCGGGCTGGCCCACTTCGTCTTCGGCGAGCCTAAGCACGCCCATTTGCCCTTCGTGCGCCGTCTTGCGTCTTTTACCAGTCCCATCCATTTATACTATTACTATACGAGAAAATGATCACGGATTGATTTCTTTTTTTATCTGTCTAGGACTTCCTTTTTCTCCGATCGAAACAAAATCTTATTGTGTTTATTTTCTCGATTTTCTTGATTCAGTTGTTCCTTCTAGTCACATGCATGCAGCCATACATTTGCTTCTTGATTTGCTCACCCACACATACAACGTATGGATACATTCCCTTCCTTTTCCCCGGCCCATCCGTAGTTTTCTTCCTTTACTCCTTGATTTGCTCACCCACACATACAACACAGTGCGTTCTTTGCGTCGGTAGGACCACCCATCGTGCTGGATTAGCGGGCAAGACGGCCGACAATCTTGGGCGTCGGCCTGTTTAGACCATGAACAAGACTTGCGGCCGTGGTCGTGCTGCGCCGGACGTGCCTCGTGTCGGCCCAAAATAGCCCTACCAAAGCCCAACTCTAGCCATGGAGGTTGGGCGGCGAGGTCAAGACGAGCGAGGAGCAACCAATAACCACACGGCCCCACCCATCGCCACCAATTGATTCAACGCCTCTCGACCAAATATCATCGAGAGTCCCCAACTCGGTCCAGTCCTGGTCGCCTCATTGATAATGCGCTTGCGGCAAGTAGGGCCCTCGTGTTAAGGGCACGCATAACAACATTCGCATTTACCGTTGTCTATATGAGTTACCATGTCACACGAGACAAGCAATACGCATAATATGTACAAGGGTTGTCTATTTAGTCGCTCAGAAGTGTTTAATGCATATAAAGCATACATGATCAAGCATACATTTAGATCTATATGTATCATTTTGTTGCTTCTTCAATACAAATGATATCAAACATACATAAATAAGATGAACATGAATACAAATATAATAATTTCTATTAAAAGCTCAAATATAATATGTTTTATATCAATATATATTAATAATACAAAATATGATGTAATAGATGCATATAACGATTACATCATGTATATCTAATTTTCATCATGTCCGTTCTCTGCTTCCTCGTGATCAGGTTGAGGGCCTGTTTTGCTTCTCTGCCAGGATGCAACAATGAGAGCCTTGGTTTTTCTTCCCTACCAACAATACCAAGTTTCTCTGCACAAGATGAACCAAATCAACTTGTCATGCATCGTGCCCTTGAGATAATATAATTGCTTGTAAATTGTTAAAATCATTTGAATGGCGAAGTTCAAGGTTTTGCTTCAGATATGAACCGCTACCTCACCTTTGATTCTTCTTCGCATTTCCACATGAGAAGGCGATGCTACCAATACAACCACCACGACGATGATCGCACTAACAACTGCCATTATCCATCGCCTCCGCTTGGAGCCTATTTCGAAAGGTGTCAAATATAACAACAAAATTTATCACTCGTGCAATTGTCAAGTGGTTTTTCTACAGTAAGAAATGAAAAGTATGTATGAATCGGCCCTGTCACAACAGAAGAAAACTTCAAGAATTGGTCAAATCCGCACTTGTATTCAGATCAGATAATATAAAAATACCATATATAGTCAGACATATTGATCTACATGGTCGGAACAATCATTAAGACAATAAAAGATTGACATATATTGTTCTTTTCCCACAGGTCAGCTTCTGGAACAAACGGCTTGCATATATATTCGAAGTCGAATCGAAACGCTTCGCTTATGTGCCTTGGAATATGAAATCTTTTTAACTGTCTTAGAGCACGTACAACAGTTTAGACGGCTGTTGTCTATATGAGTTTCCATGTCACATGCAGACGGCAATACAGATAATATATTATATCGGTTCCCTTATAGATTCCCTGGAACTAACAAAGAGTATCGCATAATATTATCAGTAACATTTCTTTGCAAAAGGCGAGCAGAGCAAAGATTTCACCCTAGTCAAAGATATGTCCACCTCCGTGCTCCTTGTGAATAAACTCAAGCATGATACTGCTAAGTAAAAAATGCCGAGACATTAGGTTAACCCTCCAAGACTACTAAGTGTCAAAATAGCAAGATAAATGTAAGTAAACACTAACAACTAGATCTTTCAAAGAAATAAGTTTCAAAAAATACCTACTTAGTCATTTTCAGAAATAACCTCTTCCCGAAACACTTCAAGGCAAAGAACATGTTCACCTTTTCATCATCGACATTCCCTTGTGTCTCGTGAGAGGAGGTCATTATAAGCTTCCATTGTCTTGGATTCTTTCTCATGCATTTTTGCCTCTTTATTCTCCTTTCTTTGCAAGATGGGCAAGTCTAGCGGATTCAAGCTTCTCGGTAGACAACTTTTGCTGCAATTCTAGTACCTTCATGCGATTTTCATTAGCTTCGGATTGAATTTTGGAGAATCTATCAAGCTGGTCAACATCAATTGCAGATTCCTTCGACTTGCCTCCATCACCATTATCTTTTGAAATTTCCTTCGAGTTGACTCTAGCAGCATATGCAGCCTTTTTAGCTGCCTTTTGTCCCATTGGACGCGGTTTTTCCACATCATCTCTAGGTTCTGAATTTTCTTGTATTTCCTCTTTTTGATCCGATGACTTCCTTTTGCGTGCATTCTTGAGCATATTGTTGTATGTTATCCACTTTGGCTCGTTTCGGACAAGATATCATACATCCATCAACACAAAATATCCTAGCTTCAACTGTTTGTTGTCATCCTCATAGAACTTGTGGGCCTTGTCAATCCACATTTGATCCGAATGACCGCTAGTATATATTCTTCGAGCCTTCAGCCAAGCGCAATGGAAAAGGTCAGTCATCTTATTAACCTTGTGCCACCGGTCCTTGGCTTGCTTTAGATTCCTTCTCCTATGTGTTGGGGTCGTCATGTTATATTTCTCAAAGAACATCGCCTAATATCGTTCGTTCCTCTTGTCAGCCCCATCGATTGAGTCCAATGAATTCTCCAACCAAGAGCTCATCAGCCTTACGTCTTCTTCTTGTGTCCATAGGATTCGCTTCTCAGTCCTAATGCCTTCATCCCCGCTGTCCACTTCAATGGGATCATGGTTTGAATGTGCGGTGGGTGTCTGCACAAGCTGGCGCATTTAAAGATTTGCAAAGACTCACGCATCGTGGCACCTTGAATGGTGCACAAACAGAAGTCTCACCAACAAAGTGAAAATTTTGTGACACTTGCGGCTGCTTATTAAACATGCTCAAAAATCCACCAGGGGGATGTGGGTTGTTGTCCCTGCAAAAAATAGATGAAGAAATGAAAACACAAAGCAGCACACTACTAAAGAAAAAATAGATGCTAACTGATAACTAATACAAATAGAAAAGGTAGTTCTGAAATTGCAATCAGGCATCAAGATTGAGTATCTTATTCTGATGAAAACACAAAGCAGCATACTACTAAAGAAAAAATAGACGCTAACTAATCCTTGATGGTTGAACAAAAATTGAATGTAATAGCTTGATCACTAATACAAACAAAAGATTAATCAAATAAACTTCTCCTGCTGCCTGCATTGCTAGCTATTGGTGGTAAATTCACAAAACTTCTCCTTTTCTGCATATGCAGAAGACCAACTTCCTCTTTCCTTCAATTGCTAAGGTTCCTTGCTGGTATTGCCAGGAAGGCTGGCAAGCTGAACACAGACCTTCAGGTAAGTCCAGAGTCCTATAAATTCTCTATCAATTCAATCGAAGCTTTTCTCTCTTTAAAAGATGCAAAACAGATTGTTGTTGAAATCCTATTATTTGCAACTGGACATTGTTCTTTTAATCTAGTTGCTTGCAGAGACTCTGTATCAGTAATTTAGGGAGAGCGGTCTGTAGCATATCAGATCTTTCAGTTTGGGGACTTATTTATGATTACTTATTTAGACTAAGAATGAATTTAACCTTTTTTTTAATCTGATTTCTAACATGTAAACATACAGATGGCCTATTTTTTCCTCAACATCTACTTGGGCTCCATGGGATATATATGATGCTCAGTATGTTGACCATGCTATTTCCAATCTAACAGAATATAGGCCATCTATCTTTTAACAGATATCCTTCAACCCTTGCCCGCTTGGCAGGGGAGAAACGTGGATATTATATTCTTACAATGCACTTATCATGATTGTAACTTGAAACTTGATCAGAAATACATTTTAGATTATGTTAGCTATCTGATTTTTTTTTAAAAAAAAACAGGTACATATTCTTAGAGCTTCACATTGAATACAGGTAAATCACATTTGATGCAGGAGATGGATTATAGAGCAGAAGCAAGAAATGGACTTAAGTTCAGGTTGTATTCTTCATTTACTTGCCAAAGTCGTGTTCAATTGCTTTGTATAATATCAACACTATCTCAATCAATATTTTCAGAAAATACCAAAAGACTAGCAAAGGTCATGCAAAATATGAGAAACATACAGCTAATTTGTTTCAGAAGTTCTACTTTACTAAAGGTCTGGTCAGGAGTAGCAGTTCAGGGTTGTGCATTCTTCTTAAAACTTTTGCTCAGTTTGTCTCGTTACTGGTAATTCAACAGCATCTAATTTGTTTTACTGCTCCACAGATGTTTCTGCCATAATCTTTGTTCCTGAACTTTGGCCCCTATATTGACCTGGCATTGTCTACAATGCAGCATTGATGATACTGATTTTGATCCCTAGTCAAGGAAAATGACAATTAGATGCATGTTGATTTTACTACTCGATTTGCTTGCCTACGTGAACAATTATACTTTCTTATGTGCACTGTCAATTTTCTCCCCCACTTGTCTTAATCTTAGGACAACTGAAAATGCTCAAACATTTATTTTTCTTTTACATAAATATATCACGGGAATATGTTTGGTCCAGCAGGTTACAGTCATATGAGCTATTAGCTTATTGTTAAAAACTTGAAGTTATATACTTTTCATGCTTCCCTTCAGCTGCAAAATGGTTGTGGTTTTTCCCCCCTAAGTTGTTGCTGCTTTCTCTGATGTGGTGAAATCAAGAGTCACCCTGATGAAACGACTGAAAATTTAATTTGATGGGCTATGTTTGCAGGTCAGAATTCAATCGTATCATGCCTGATTTAAATTCGATGCCAGATCAAAGGCAGTAGTCTGTAAATAGTGAAAAGTCAGACTGCATACTTCACTCTACATTTTTTCGCAGGTTCATATGATGTTCCTTTTATGGATTTTGGTGCTACATCTTGCTAGTTCAAAAATCCCATCGGAAGATAGAGGAAGTGGTTACCATGCTGCCGGATCGGAAGATAGAGGAAGCATCCATGGATGAGGCATCGGCGACGCTGGTGACAAGCCGGCGATGGAGTTCAGGCCCATCCAGCCCACCGCGCCACCAAGATCCGCTCGCTTCCACCGCATCGCGGCGCCCTCGCTCTGTCGCCGCCAGCTCTTCTCCGCTCCATGCCGCTGCGCTTCTGCACCACGCCATGCGCCTCGCTTCCTGCCCGCGCTCCTGCTCCTCCACGCCTGCAGCGCTGGCGCTGGCCGATCTTCGATTCGCCCTCCATCTCAACCAGCTGGAGGCAAATGGTGTACTAATATGAGGAAGAGATGGAGAACGGGGGAGAGGAAGGATAAAATACAGTGGGGGGATCGAGAAGAACGGGGAGGGGAAGGGCTGGACTTGGCGCGCACGGAGAAAACTTTGCCGCCATTTTTTCGCGCGCCCGCCGCACCGGATCCGCGGAAGCCGTCGCCGGGAGATAAGCATCGTACAACGGTGGAGAATGGGCGTCGCTACGCCTGGGAGCACGAGCAGCTGCCGTCGCTTCGTGAGAAGACGATTCCCTTCTCTCTGCTCATTTAATTGTGTCCACGTAGGACTAAAATACTGATGTGGCACTATATAGACAGCAGCTGTCTAACTGTTGTACATGCTCTAATATAGGCTGCTTTTGTCCGGTCTTACTGGGTTTGGACGCCCCAAGGCACGGACTCCATTACTCTGAGGCATTAGTGTTCACTGTCGAGTTCTACTTTTCTACACATAATTTTATTTTCCTCTTCTAGAAGAAAAATCAACCAATACTACAACACCAAGAGTGTGCACTTTAAATTTAGAGTGTGTTTGGTTGGGTGTATAAGGGTGAACTGAACCGTCCCGTACAGGATAGTTATATTTCTGTGTTTGATTGGCTGAACGAAACTATTTGGTACAAGATTAGATAGTACAGATTCTTGAATATTTTAAAAAGATGGTGTACCACCCCGTACGGGCAATTTAATGGAACTAAACGATTCAGGACATGATCATTCATTCGCACCATCTTTTAAACTAACCTCATCTCTTAATCCAATCTCATCCCTTCAACCAAATATCATCTCGTACCATCCTGTATCATTTCATCCAAGTAACCAAACAAAATCTTGTATTATTTCATTTAGATAACCAAACACTTTCCCTGTACCATCTAATCTAGAATCATCCTATCCATCCTGTACCATCTTATCCCATTCATCCTCGTACACTGTAACACCCCAATTTTTGCTTTTCTTGCATTTAAGTGGTATTTCGAATTTTTGGAAATTTATGGAATTTATTTGGATTTAATTTGGATTTAGCTATTTACTTAATTAACTAAATAATAGAAAAGTTAAAATAAAGTTTTATTGTAAATATTTTATTTGAGTCCCAAATATCCTAAAATATTTTTGATAATTTTTCCGAATTTTTCGATATTTTTAATGCCCCAAATGAGTTATTCTATTTTCTCGAATTATTTTTATTCAAAAAGAATTGAAAAACCGGTGAATGTTGTTGGGCCAAACACTTTATGCCCATTTCAGAAAAACCCTAGCGCCGTCGCCGTGCGATCCGGATCCAAGGGCTCGCATCAAGCCGCGTCGCCACGTGCGTCACACTGTTGGATCTAGTTGGATCGGACGGACACCGTCGCGCCACGTCGCCTCTCCATGTCGCCGCCGGACTCCGCCGCCGCCACGGACTCCTCCGCGAATTTCGCAACGGCACGGACGCCTAGAGCCCCTATTTAATGCGCCACCGCCTCTCCTGTGTTCCTCGGTTTGCGCCGCATCCAGCCGTACTCTTTACGCTGCCCGAGCCATCTCATTGCGACGAACTCCGAAACATCTTTGACAAGAGACCACTTCGATCTCCTCCAGCTCCCCTAGAGGAGCCACTGCAACCACCGTGCTCGTACCTCCCACCCACCCGACTTCTAAATTCTACCTTGCCCTGGAGGCAGCCATGGCATGCTGGAGTTGGTCCTCCTCATCAACATCACCCGTATACTATGAGTATACACTTTGCCTTTATGGGGAATCTCCAGTTGCTGCTGCTTCTTTCCTTAGCATCTCCTCTCCTGTCCTTCTTCTTATCCTTCATCCTGTCTAGCTTTCGCTAAAAGTACTCGCGAACATCCGCAGGAACTTTACTACAATGGACGACACTTATACCACGTCCTGCCAAGTGCTTAAATCATGTCACACCGCCTTCTTTCTTCTCTTTAAGATAGTGCTTGCAAAAAAATCCAACACCCACCTTGTCGTCGTGCTCCCACACCACGTCGATATCTGCCATCTGTTGATAGAACACAACAAAAGTAAGCTACTACATATACTTCAAAAAAATGTTGCTACAAAATATTGCAACTTGACATAATTTAACAAAATTTTCAACTAGACATACCTCAACAAATATTGCTACTTGAACAAATATTGGTACCAAATATAATTGAACAAATATTGATACAAAAATATGTTCAAGTAAATATTGCTACTAGACATATTTGAACAAAAACTGGTACATCAAATTTGTGAACAAATAAACAGTGAGCATATTATCAAAAACTGGTACATCATGAAGTAAAAATTTATACTAAATATGCTCACTATTTACTCTCTCTCTCTCTAGTCTCTACCACTTTCTCTCCAAACAAATATTGCTTCAATTCCTACTGGTGCATGCTCATGATGAAATGAACAGAGTCAGAGTGACCATTTTTATTGGACCATGTCCATGCATGCATATAGTGGCAAAGAAAGTGTCAAATTGCCATTTGGGATGAAAATTATTAGTCATACACAATGCTGATTTATGACAAACTTGTAATGAAAATTGCGATTTGCATGTAACGACAATCAAATTGGAGTAGCACAAGACATGTTTCAAAATCTTGGAGATACAATCTATGTGCCATGGAAATTCATGCATTGCTTATGAAATTAGATGGAATATCTGAATATGTACCTCTTCCTTCGATCTTCACCTCAACCGAATGGTTTTCCCTGCAAAACCGATCAAATTTCATCCAAAATTAAGAGAAAACTAAGCTAAAACCGTGAAATTCAAGGTTAGTCACGAAAATCGAAAGCTCCTCGAAAAATCACAAAAACTAAGCGGTTTCTACACTTACCAAATGAAAACTGCTGATTCCCTAGTGGTTTCACAACACACGGTGGCCAGATCAGACTGGTGGCAACACAGTCGGTAAGAAGAGAGAATGGGGAAAGTGCGCACGCGTTTAGAAGAGAGAATCGGGCAACCACTGCCTTGTAGAGGAGTAGGGTCACTCGGGTGGGCCGATCGGCCGGGGTGGGCCAGCTGGCTGGCTTTTTTATTTTTTCTATTTTTTAGATATCGAATGGCTCAAAAATGTCTTCAATTTTTTTAAAAAAATTTTAAACCATAAGTCACAGAGGAATTAATACTAATTTTAGAATTTTTTGGATAAATTTTCCTAAATTTTTCAAAAAATTTGACTTCAAATTTGAACTCAAGCAGTAAACCACCATTTTCAGAACCCTGCCTGCTAGCTCCGCGCCTAAGCAAAGCTTGGATTTTGTGATTGCTAGAATAGAAGGTGGTGAGAGAAGCCATCAAGGGATTTGCTTAGGTCACCAAACTAGACAAGATTGCAAACCCTTGTATTTGCGGCCAAACCAGATCACTCTTCAATGACTTAAATCTACTCTAGGCCCCTTTAATATTTGGATTACTCATTAATTAAATTTTAGATAGGTAAATACACTACTACAGAATGGTACATCACTATCGCTTCATCTGGGTCGGTTCTTAAATTTTTAGGAAAAATAATTGTGATAGATGACTTAGAAAGGGTAGTAAAAATAATCACTATTGGTTCTCAGGTTAGAAGTGATTGTGATGTAGCACTAGGCACATCACAACCGGTTCTTATGTGAGAAACGATAGTGATGATCATACACATCACTATCGCTTCTCACAAAAGAACCGATTGTGATGTCTATTGCTTCTCACATAAGAACTGATTATAATATGCACGTTCACATCACAATCGGTTCTTGTATCAAAAGCGATACTGATGATCATGCACATCACTATCGCTTCTCATATAAGAACCGATTGTGATGTGAATAATCACATCACTATCGCTTCTTATTTAGAAATCGATAGTGATGAGCATGAACATCACTATTGCTTCTTAAGTAAGAACCAATTCTGATTTGCCTCGCTAGGTTATTTATACCACTCGGGTTGAACTCTCCTCTATTTTTGACAGGAGATTTTTCTCCGCCGCCACCTGAGAAAGTAGCTCATATTTTCTGGTTGGAAACAATATTTGGGTGAGAAAAATTGAAATCCACAAGGGTGGGTGTTAAGAGGGTAAATTTGAAACCTAGCTGGAGGAGATTTCCCCTCATTTTGCAGAATTTGTGGTTTTCTTCAAAATGTAAACAATCCTTCAAACCCCTTCAATTTTGCATTTCATAATTTTGATATGTCGCGAAGAAAGTTTATGTTGCACTGGTATTGTGTATATCCTATCAGATTTCACACCCTTTATTTGACAAGCACACATGTATTTAATTATCTTAATTTGTTGTGCTCTCATGTTAATCTAGAATTATATTATTGCTGTTATATAATGAATGTTAGAGTTTAGGCTGTGGAACCTACATCTCCCATTTCGAGGGTGCTTGTTTATAAAGATGCCAATCGAAATGGCATATTTATAAGTAAGTAGTCTCGAATTGTCCACGTTCTTTGGATAGTTCGAGGATATATGGTTCGGACAAGTTCATGATCAGCTGTTGTTCAACTCCAGAGTAGATTTCGGTAGCATCTCCCTAGAGACATGTATCAGGAGAACAGCAGGGAGATGCTGCTGAAATTTTCTTTGGAGTTATACAACGGCTTAGGAACTTGCCCAAACCACATATCCTCGAATGGGATTGGGATCTAACCTATTTAGAGATTAGGAGTCATTGATGGTACCCTTGTTTTGTTTCATTGAAGTTAAAAACATTTGCAAGTTACTATACTATATAATTAGTTTATTCGATATAACTCTTGAAGTTTGCAATGTATGTCTCCTAACTAGAGAATTGGAAGCTCCTAACTAGGGAAGAAGCTACCTATCGTTCGGGAGTACATTTATATATCCTAAAACCCATCCTCTATTTCGCAAAGGTAATATTAATTGAAATAATGTCTCAATATTTGAAAAATAGCTAGCTAACTGTCACTCCAGTTTTTCTTTAATTTATTATACAAAGTCTAATTACAAATGGACTGTGAGGAATGGATGTATGAAAAAAGCAGTGTGAGTGATGAATTTCAGAGGGGTGTTTAGGAGTTCAAAAAAATTACAGAAAAAGACATGGTGAAGAGGGATCTAAACTTCATATATTGTCCTTGCATTGATTGCACCAATCTCAAGAGATTTAACAACTCAACTCAAACTGAGGACCACCTAATTCGACGTGGCTTCATGAGGAATTACACATGTTGGATCCATCATGGGGAGACTGGTAGTACTCTTCCAGTATGCAACGAAGACATGGTGGAACCCTATGACGAGTTGCAATATGATATATTCGAGGAGGATAATTTGGAGCAAATGTTGCGGGATTTGGAGGGAAATTACACGGAAAGAGAGTTTGAAAAGTTTAAAAGCTTAATGAAAGACGATGCCAAACCACTATTCTCGAGTTGCAAAGTGGAATACACCAAGCTGGGTTTGGTCCTTACATTATTCGAACTAAAGGCAATACATCGTTGGATAGATACAAGTTTCAATGCACTTCTAGTTCTTCTATCGGATCTACTTCTAGAGGGAAATGAGTTGCCAACAAGCATTTATGAAGTGAAGAAGCTACTATGTCTCATAGGAATGGAAATAGAAAAGATACATGCATGTCCGAATGATTGCATCTTGTACTGTAATACGCATCAGGAGTTGCATGTTTGTCCAGTTTACGGTGTGCCCCGGTACAAACAAAAGGAGAAGCGTAATGACAAGAAGCATAAGAGCTGGATCGATGACAGTGAAGAGGTCATTAAAGGTGCACCGGCCAAGCTATTGTGGTACTTGCCCATCATTCCCCATTTGGAGCGGTTGTTTGCAAATCCTAAAGAGGTAAAATTGTTGCGTTAGCATTATGAGTCTCGTAAGGAAGATGGCAAGCTGAGACATCCTGCTGATTCGGCTCAATGGAGAAACATCGATTGGAAACAAGAGGAGTTCGGTGCTGAAATGAGGAGCATAAGATTTGGCTTGAGTATGGATGGAATGAATCCATTTGGTAATATGAGCAGTCGTCACAACACCTGGCCAGTTCTGTTGTCTATCTACAATCTCCTTCCTTGGCTGTGTATGAAGCGGAAGTATATCATGATGTTGTTGCTAATCTTGGGACCTAAACAGTCAGAAAATGATATTGATGTGTACCTTACTCCACTGATCGAGGATTTGGTAAAACTGTGGAACGCGGGGGTCGTGGTGTGGGTTGCGTACAAAAGAGAGCACTTCACCCTATGGGCTATGGTATTTTGCTCCATAAATGATTTCCCGGCCCTTGGTAATTTGGCGGGCTACAGTACGAAAGGAGCCAAAATGTATCATATTTCTGAAGAGGATACTGACAGCTGTTAGCTGCCGTATTTCAAGAAAACTATGTATATGGGTCACCGTAGGTTTCTACCTCGTAGTCATTAATACCGTAAGATGGATGACAAATTTGATGGGAAGAGGGAAGTTCGTTCGGCCCCGCAGCCTATGACTGGAAGGCAAGTATATTCACGTGTGGAGGATATCGACATTTAATATGAAAAGAGCTGTAAATCTGTTTGTCCCAGAACCATGTGGAAGAAGAGGTCGATATTTTGGGAACTACCATACTGGAAGGAGTTAGATGTACGACATTGTATTGATGTCATGCACGTTGAGAAGAATGGCTATGACAATTTGGTTGGCATCTCGCTTAACATATCTAGGAAGACCAAGGATAGTGTGAATGCTCACCGCAACATGGTTTACATACAAATCGGGCACAAGCTTGCAGTGATAGAGGAGGATGCAAAAGGTCTGTACATCCTCGCTGCATGCTACACACTATCCAAGAAGGAGAAAGAAGACCTCTGCAAGTGTCTTCAAGGTATTAAAGTTCCATCGGGCTACTCCGCAAATATTAAGAAACTCGTGTCTATGGATGATTTGAAGTTGGTTGGGATGAAGTCTCATGACTGGCATGTCTTGATGACCCAAATGCTCCTTATTGCAATTATAAATATTCTGCCAGAGGATGTCAAATTCACAATCACGAAGCTATGTTATTTCTTCAATGCGATCTCTTGCAAGGTTATCGACCCAGATGTACTGAATAACTTACAGAGTGAGGTGGTGCAGATTCTATGTCACCTTGAGATGCATTTTCCCTGTCGTTCTTCGACATGATGGTCCACCTTGTAGTATACATTATTAAAGAGATTAAGATATGTAGACCTGCATTACTACGTTACATGTATCCTTTTGAGAGGTATATGTGTATATTAAAGTCATACGTGAGGAATCGGTCGAAGCTTGAGGGTAGTATTGTTGAAGGTTATGGGACTGAAGAGGTTATTGAGTTCTACATAGACTATCTCAGAAAAAGACAACCAATCGATGTTCCTGTATCTTACTATGAGGGCAGACTTACTGGCAAAGGAACCGTTGGGTCAGAACTAACAAGGCCATGGTTTGATACGTATTGTAAAGCGCATTTGACAGTATTACAGCACAGCGCAGAAGTTGCAAGGTACGTCGACCAGCACAAGTTGATATTACGGGAAGAGAATCCAAATATGGATGAGCTTTCCATCACGCAAGAACACAACGACAGATTTCTCGCATGGTTCAAAGAAAAGGCGGAGGTCTCTATTAGTGAGAATGTGAAATGGTTGGCTGATGGGCCTAGATTTAATATACAGAGATGGTAGGGGTACGATATTGATGGGTACACATTTTACACTGAAAGTCAGGATACTAAGAGTACTATTCAAAATAGTGGTGTAAGCATAGATGCTTTGTCTGATGAACATCACTCGAAAGGAGGATCCTCATCGGCAATGAAGTTGTGCTACGGGATGATTGAAGAAATTTGGGAGCTCGATTATGGAATATATCAAATTCCATTATTCTGATGTAAGTGGGTGGGACTTCCACATGGAGTGAAGGTCGACAAGAGAGATTTTACTCTTGTGGATCTGAATAGACTCGTCTACAAAGATGACCCATTTATCCTTGTGAAGTAAGCAAATCAAGTCTTCTACGTGCGTGATCCCGCCAATTTGAGGTTGCATGTCGTCCTTCATGGCAAGAGGCGGATCATTGGTGTTAAAAATATCATAGATGAAGAAGAATACAACCAATTCAATGAGATACCTCCGTTTGCAGATGGGGCCTGTCTTAGCGAAGTTGACGATGACACACATGGAACCAATTACGTGCGAGTAGATCATCAAGAAGGGCAGTATTGTAAATAAATGGACTATTGCAATGTTTGTTGTTAATCTCATTGTTCCATTATATATGTAAAATATTTTGCAATGCTTTCAGAGTAAAAAATCCAAGGTGAATTGCTTTTGGAGGTTTTGATGGAAATGCAATTTCTCTTTATGCCTACATAGAACTTTGTGCCATATGTTGTGAAAGAAAATTCCATTAGACGAAATTATTATTGGGAAAGCTTGTAAATAGTCGAAAGTTCATTTCTGGAAATTTTCGTACAATTCGGGATTAATTTGAAAAAGTTTTGACTTTTTAACGCTTTATGCACAAATCATGTCTATGAAATGAATTTCAGCGTATTTCTTGAACGAGGTCCCTTTTTCCAAAATATTCTTTTATAAAAAGTTTTGCAATATCCTAAAATATGTTTCTGCAAAATTTCTAATAATTTCAACAATGTATAAAAATGTTATGGCCTTTTCTCTCTTTGATGAAATGCTGAAAATTCAGAACTTGCAGATGTGTGATAAAGTTTATTATTAGTATTGGTTCATTATGAAAACCGATACAGATAGCACTTATTAGTATCGGTTCTTTATGAAAATCGATACAGATTAATATTACATAGAACGCTTTTTAGTATTGGTTCTTTATGAAAACTAATACAGATAGTGGTCACGGTACATAAAGCACTTATTAGTATCTGTTCAATATGTGTGAGACCCCATTCTGATGAACAGGAACCTCCATGTGATTACTGTGCTATTCCCTGGATCAGTAGCTAGCACTCACATGTTTACAACAATTGGAAATCACAACCATACAATAAAATAATTAAGCGGAAACAATTATACAAATAAATATTACAACTCAGATAAATCTAGCAGCAAAAGAAGCGAAGCCTTGTGTAGTGTACCCATCCATTCCCGCAGTAACCGACCGTGCATAAACTCTAGATAGAACACGATTTAAGAAAATCCAAACTGCGGCGATTTAAAAGAGACTCGAAGCCACGCTACCACAACCACCTACATATAATTAGGCAAGGGTGAGTACTTTACGTACTCAGCAAGACTTGAGCAAAAACTACAATACATGCAGGCCATTTCAAAGGAAAGGCTACTACAGTTAATTTGCATGAAGTAAATTGATTTGTAAATCAAGTTATTTGCAAACGGAATTTATAAGAGCATTTGATTGATAACAACTAAGTAAAGCATAATAACACTCACAGTCCTCCATGACGTGAGTGGCGAATCATGAATTCCTGAAATCCAACAATGTCACTCTTTGACATAAAACACGATTGCTAAAACAAATGAAACCAACCCTTTTGAAAATAATAAACATTTAACTCAGCAGAGTTCACCAAGACACCCATGACCGCGTGTGCGGCTAATCAATTAGATTTAAACTCGCAGAGGTGTACAAGCTGTACCCACAAGGAATGACCCACCTTTTGCAAGGTCACACATGCCTCCAATAGGCCATTGTGCTTGCCAGCGATCATACACACTGCTCATTACCCGGACATGACTTTACACCACCGGGGCGTAAACCCCGCCAGAGAACTAGAAACACACACCCAAGCCGTGGATCCACATTCACACACCCAACACAACGCTTTCTAAACACGGCAGGCGACACCGATTACATTAGCAAGTAGACTGACCGAATACCCGTCGGTAGACCGGACCGGAATACCTGTGCAAGCTCCCGCCTACCAATGAGCAAAGCCATGTCCAAATAAGTTAATAGGCTATGGCTAACCCATACTCACCCTCGTGGTTTGTACTGATTTTCTTGGATCAAGCTACACGATGTTCGGTCCTTAGTTGTGACACGGGCGACACTTCACCCTACACTACGTGCAATTCCTGTCGCACATCCGGCTATTGCCAATAATCGCCCGCATCAACACATAGTTTTCTTTTGGGTTTTTAATCAAAGTACCCACAACCAACTGTGACATTTTCAATGTTTTCAGGAAACAATTACTGGTTTGATCATGTATATCATTGATTTTAAAGCATGGCTAAGCATGAATAATATGAACGCATATAACCAGGATGACATTATGTAATGCCTAACCTTAATCTAAGGTTATCAAGGTTCACATGTTCATAATCATCAAAGGAGGATCACAAGACAACAGGTATAGCTACCAATCCACAAAATAGCAATTTACATAAAGTAAACGCATGCATAAAATTATTTGATGCACAAAAGGAATACAAAATACTGGGTTCAATATGGTCAAGGGATGCTTGCCTTGCTTAATCACTGCTTACGACGAAGACGAGGATGCGGCTGATGAAGGCGATGACGGAATTAGAGGCGTCGAGTTCTACACGTCGATCAACGGAAAATAGCAAAACAATAACTTCAATAAGGGCAAAAAGAAAATTGATAGAAAGAATAATTAAAACTCTTCACAAGAAACAGGATTGCTCTTTTATGAATTTATTAATTTTATTTTACAAATTCAAGATGCTAAGATTGGTTGGATTAATAGAATTAATCATTAGTTGCAAGCTTTCATTGATTCACTATTCACAATATGAGTTTTGTTAATCCTTATCACTTACGGGTTTTGCTCCATTAAGATTCAGATTCAAAGCAAGTTAAAATAAGAATATTTTCTTACATTATTGCAGAATATATCCTAAGGATCATTTCTAGACTATTCTTTACTAAATTCAGGTTTAAATGAGCCGCTTATGAGTTATTGAAAAGGCTTAAATGATCCTATTACATTATAAATGATTAGTTCTTTATCTTTGATTGATTTACGCTTAGAATTAGGTTTACGTAAGTTAGATCTATTGATTTAGGCTATTGGGATTATTTACATGATATTTAAGAAGGTTCGGTGATAAAAATAACTTAAATACTGTGTTTCCTCATTTGCAACTTCTGATTCGTTCATTCATATTACGGACCACATACTTGTGAATACTTAGGGTATTAAGTTAATAGGATTAATACACAAATCATGATGAAATGAGATTAACTTTTCATATTTGGGTAGGCTATACTTTGGAGAGCACTACTGAGTTAATTTCATAACTTTTATGATTTAGACGAGGCTTTATATTCATCGATGAAATGGCTTATGTGGCATTGTATAGTTTACACTATTCGGAATCGGCCAAAAGTAAATCAAAAGGTTAATCACTTAAGGGTTTTGATCTAATAAGATTAATAGGCAAACCTTAATGGAATAAGATTCTTTTCTGATTATGGTAGTATAAACTTTGTAGAGTGTTACTAAACTGATTTTATTGACTTTAGTATTTGGATGAGTTATTTTATCTATCATTGAAATAGACTAAATGACCACGATGAATAACGCTAAATCGGCCAACCTCCTTTTACGCTTATAACTACATTATACATGATTTTTAATTCATTTTTCGGGCATTAGCGAATACCATCCTAGAAATGTTTTAAAACTATTTTTACCTTATTTTGGCCTTAACCTTGGTAGATTAACTATTTATTTGTTGTTGTTGGTTGCACTTTCTTGCATCAAAGAATGCAAGATAAGTTTTACTTTAAATATTTTTATATAAAGGGTTCTCCATGGATTCAAGGAACAAAGATACAAATTATTTCATCTTTTTATGAGCTTTTATGCACTTATTCTTATAAATGGTCATATTAGGGCTTATTAATATTTGCATAGTAAGCAATTTAAACATAGATCAAAAGTTGCATGCTCGCATATCTGAGCTTCTCATAATTCCGTAAGCACTTTCAAATTTATTTTATGATTTTATGACATATATTTTTCATGTGTGCAATAGGGACCATATAACATTCTTTGTTTCACTAAAGCCCTTATTTACTTTAACCTATATATATATGGCATGTTCATTTGAAGATTCATTAAACTAATGGAGCAACTTAATTTGAACATCATTATTTTACATTTTTAAGCTTTTGGCAGCATCAAGATTCCATAAAAATTCATTATCCTTTATTTTACCTAAAATAAAAATCATTATTTACTTATGGCATAGAGCTTTCTTCCTGTATTTCATTTATCGAAATTATACAAAGGACTAAACTAAAAATATTTTTGCATATTCTAATTCTACTGGATTTTACATGAATTTACAAATTTATTTCACTCGAATCGAATTTCTAAATCACAAGATATTTAACTTGAATCTTCACGCTTATGCAAATTCTAAAATAAAACTTTCCACAAATGGCAAATACGTTTTCCACCCGAGATTACGCTTTCCTTTCTTGGCTAAAACCGATTCGATCATCAAGGCTGGACCCGATTGTCACGACAACAAACAGAGGATTGGCTCACGGCCTCGCATGCGTGACAATGGCCGGAGCGGGAAATGGCCGCACCTAGAGCATCAAGACGACGAGAGGAGTCTAATGGTGGTACTCATTCCGCTCGGGGCGGCCAACAAATGGTCGCCCACGACGCTGTTTAGCCGCCATGGATTCCGTGAAAGCTCTACTCCGTGAACCATTGGCTAAGGCGAGGATTTGGTGAGCATCTGTGAGTTGAGGAGGTTCGATTTTACCGAGAACGGCGCAGAAGAGTTAGCGAGAAGCTCGCCCACTGCTACCGAGACGGAGAAGATGACCGTGAGCTCGGCGAATCGCAAGGAAATGGGTTCGAATTGAAGCTCGGTTAGGGCTCTATGACGCATGGCGAAGCTCGATGGAATCAATTTCATGGCTTACCCTTGCTCGCTTGATTCGCGATTTCCCCTTTCCTGGCTCCTCGCGACAATGGCGAGAAGAAGAAGGAGCAAGAGCCTGCCCATGAAGTTGGCGAAGGGAAAGGGGAAAAGATACTAGTGTGGCTGTGGAATGGTTTGTAGTCGTTTGGGCGAACTGTTGGGTCTTGGACGCGCGGCAATGATCGCCATGCTTTGGCTCGGCAGGACAGGGAGCAGACGGGAGAAGGTAATGGCGAGGCTCAGTGCGTGCGACCCGTGGCTGGTCCGTGCGATGCTTAGGGAAGATGACGCAGAGGAACGACCGAGAGGCGAATGGATTCGCTGAATCGAGCTGGTTGGATTGGTGCTTCGGGAGAATTCCCTCGCTGCACTGGATCGGAAGGGAACGGCTTCGGTCAGAAGAACAGGGAGGAAGAAGGGTATGACGAGTGGGCCTGGGACCACTGGCAGTGACCAAACGGCTTTCCCATTGCACGCAGAGGAACGGAACGGGAATGGACTTGGTCCACACGTCAGTGCTTGATCAAAAGAACAGGGTGGTTGTGGGTGCATGTTTCCCTCTCTCTCTGATTTTTACTAATGGTCAAATGGAGGTAAAAGTGATGAAACTTTTTAACTAAAGTCTCCAACCAGTATTCATCCCCTGGTAAACATTTGGGACTAAATAAAGTTACCAAAAATTTATCAATATTCTTTCAATAATGGCTATTTAAATCTCTAGTCTCTGTCTTTGATTTTTATTTGAATTCAAATGAATTCTATTATTTTTGAAATTTTGTTTTTCAATTGGATTTGAGCTACAGATACTTATGTAAAATTTTCAGCTCAAAAATTTGCTTCATTATTTATTTAAAATTCTGACATTGGAATTTCCATTTTCCCAAGTTTTCAGTTTTCAGATTTTAATAATTCTCAAACCATCTTTTTAATTTATTATATTTTTAATATGTGAATATATAGTAATGAGGTTCTTGTATAAATTTTCTCAAGTCCATTTGTTGTTCCAATATTTTGCACAAATTCTGACAATGCATTATTTGGGAATAAAAATCGTTGTTATATTTTTCTCCTCATATTCTTATGTGAAGATTTCATGTGGTAGTTAAAATGGCTTATTTACATGCTCAGGATTCTCCTAATAAATTTTCCAAATCTTTGCTTTTTGCTTCTTTGCCTTTTCTTCTTTGTATTCTTTATTTCCTTTTATTGAATTTTTCTTGCAACATGGAAATCCAAGAACTCCAAATAAAAATCAATAATGCCAAGAAAACTCAGAAATAATATTCACATTTAAAATTTCGTGTTTGCATTTTACTGTTCAAAATTCAGGATGTTACAATATGAAAACCGATACAGATTGCAAATGTCGAGTAAAATTCACCTGTTCTATAGTTTATTGTTTTGAGATTTCTAGTTGGGTTAATTACAACAATCTCCTCTTTGCACCATATATGTTACAATTTCTCTGGCTAATGCAACTTCTCTTGATCCTATGTTACAGTTTATTTTTGGCATATTACATGTGTTCATTTTTGGCATATTACCTTTATCTTTTATCTCAGCATGATGTTAGAGTTTAGATTGCATAACCTACGTCTCCCGTTCGAGGGTGCTTGTTTATAAATATGCTGAATGAAATGGCATATTTATAAGTGAGCAGTCTCGAATTATCCATGTTTTTTGGACAGTTCGAAGATATGTGGTTCGGACAAGTTTCTGAGCTGTTGTACAACTCATGAGTAGATTTTGGTATTGTCTCCCTAGTGTTTTCCGGATACACACCCCTCTTGACCTGTTGTCGAGACGTGTATCTAGAGAACATTGGGGAGATGCTACTGAAATTTTCTCTGGAGCTGTACAGTGGCTTAGAAACTTACCTAAACCACATATCCTCGAATGGGATTAGGACCTAACCTATTTAGAGATTAGGAGTCATCATTGGTACGTATTTAGTTGGTCAACAGATATACTTTTCTTGAAAATCATTCGTTCATCTCATGCTCTACTGCAATATACTAGAATAATTACAAGCTATGCATTATCCATTCAGTTGTTGCTTCACATGATTTATTGTCAAGTTCACATAATAGCTATGAATTGCTTTCTCTCATATCAAATATATGACCATGTCAGATAAAAAACTCAAAATGTCATAATTAGAGAGCATCGACTCATCGCTAGAGAGAGTAGAAGGTGCTCCTGAGGGACCAAGTCTAGTTCCAAGTGTTAAGCCGAGCCAAGTTCCAAATGTTGAGGGGCCGAGTAAGATGAGGAAGGCCCGAGGACCGAACAAAGAGGCCACAGGGAGAACACCACAGGTTCTCCACTTCAATGCCACGGGGGTCTGCACAGGTCCTCCCAAGTACAAGGGGTGATACCAGTCATTCCTCGACCAATTGGTGAGTGAGAGAGTGCCCATAACGATTAAGAATTGGAGGAACGAAGTCAGCGCCGAGCAGAAGAGTCGGCTGTGGGACGAGATTAAGGGCAAATGAATTATAGGGGAGGATGATGAACGCAACACGAGGTGGTACGCCTTGAAGAGGATGGGTGTGGCCTTGAGGCACTTCAGGGTCCTCATGCACAGTGAGTATGTGCTGAAAGGCCATACACCATATGAGAGGTATCCATTCGTGACTCCTGATATTTGGGAGGAGTTCATGAGGATGAAGGGCACGCTCGAGGCAGAGCAACTCAGAGAGAGGAACACCGCTATCCAGAGGCATAACACGCACCCGCACCACCTCGGTACAAGCGGCTATGAGGGGAAGAAGGTAGAGTGGGTGCGACTAGCCAAGGAGTGCGCGAATTCTAGGATGACAATGCCTTACTCCCACATATGTGAGGAGCGGCCATGCGACTGGGTATTCGCGAGGACAAAGAAAACCACCGACGTCCAGCTTGTAGTTCCAAACCCCGCTACCACGCACGTCGTCTCCACCATCGTAAGACATCTAACTTAGTACATTGCAGTTGACACAATTTGTATTTCAGATCTAATTTGTACTCGCTTATTGCAGGAGGAGGTAAGCTAGCGAAAACAACAAGGGACCTTTCAGAGCCAAGGGTCAAATGACATCCTATTGTCTGTGTTCGGGAAGCCCAACCATATGGGCCGGGTGCTTGCTGCAGGGGCAGGGCATACGAAAAAGTCTTACTTCCAAGGTAACACTGCGAGTGCTAGATCAAGATCATGAGAGGCGCGTGCAGAGAATCTCAAGGATACACTCAGGGAGTAGCTGAGGGAGGAGATCAAGGAGGAAATTAGGGAGGGGATGATGGCACATGAGGAGATGAGGGAGGAGATGATGACACATAAGGTGAACCTAAGGGCCGAGATGATGGCGATAATCTCCCAGAGTTAGAGCCAGATGCCCCAGCCTCTTGTAAAGAAGCCTGTGCCCCAACCCAGTTGTTGTGATTCCAAAAAATTATAAGACCGGTCCCCAGCTAAAGGTAATAATTAATTTTCCTGACTTAAAGCTACGAGTGTAACTCCTATAATGTTTTTCCTCAAGTTGCGCACTTCTCGTAGGTGCTTGCCAAGTGCTAGTTCACCCTGATGGAGGACGGATTTCCCATTGAGGCTGCACGTGGGGTTGCATTTCCATGCAAGGATACCGACACTGTGCATGGTCAGCATTTGGTGAAGGGCTACATGAGGGTGCAGGTGGACTACGTCCACGAAGACTACGTATCACATGAGCTGGAGTTCCCCCAACGAAGATATCAACACTCTCGGACAAGCACACATGTTGTTCATCAAGTGGCCCACGATGGGTGTACTGGTCAAGGTAAAAATCCATCGCATCTTCTTACTATTCCAGTAGTACTGCAAAAAGCACTACACCAGGAATGAGCTATAGCAACATAGGTATATGTTGCTATATGCACACATATGTGTTGCTAGGATAGATAGCAACACATGTGATAAGTGATGTTATTGATCATGTTGCTATGGTAGATATACTGCAACACAAACTAGATGTTGTTAAACAAAAGAAAAGGTGTTGCAAAGTAGCAACATGTGTTTTTATATATAACAACACATATGTAACACCTGTTAGAAACACATAATTAGTCTATTGCAACACAACTAAGTAAACGTAAATTATGGTTTATTTATTTGCTATATATATACAAAATATAATTGTCGCAAATAATTTTTATTTGATAATTAAGAAATTCATATTAGATGATATATAATACAATTCAACACGAGCAATGATCAAATGGTAGATTGCATTGCATTAATTAAGGAAATAAATATAAGTATTGAACATCATTCCACATAGAACAATACATCTCATTTGTTGAGAACAAGAGTAAAATTTGTGTCCTACCATATGAAATTCTACTACTACTAATACTATTACACTACTAGCACTATCTTTTCCTCTTGAAATTCCTTGCTTCTTGATACCTTGATGAGGTAAACATCCAAATACAACAATTCAACCATTGATCTTTTCAACCTGCAAGAATAACAAGAAAATTGCATGAATGTAAATATACATGACTTGTCTGACACACCAAAATCGAATCAAGATGACATTAACATACACAAATTGAAGGCCAAGCAATTGATTTTCCTTTTGTTTGGCCAATTGTCTTGTAGTTCTCCCATGGCCTTACCAACACTTCATGGTCTTCGATAGGATAATTAACACGCACTTTCCAAAATTCGTTACCTAGCTTGAAACCACCAACTTCTGCATCTGGATCACTACTCAAGAATGTAGCAATGCAATGATCTCTTTGTTTGGATACTGCTGGCGGACTTGAGGAGTACAATGGTACCAAATCGCATTGGATTTTAATAGTCATTAGAAGTAAAACATGAATTATGACGAGGGCTGGGCATCCTTTGACCGACCGGTGCACGGTCAACGGATCGCCCGAGCTCGGGCGGCCCCCGACCACGACACTGGTGCGTCTTGGCGCTCGACCTAGAGCGCTGGCCCGAGCACGCCCCGCCGACCTCGAGCTCGGGCGGGCCCCTGTCCAGGTGCCGTAGTTCACCCTTGGATTTCGGATCAAGCATTTGACCGTGGTTGCTCAAGGAGCGGGTCGTAGGGCGAGCATAGGTGCGTCTGACAAGTCCGGCGATTCTTCGCCACCCTCAACGTGCATGAAGGCCACTTCCTGAATCTCTCCGTCTGCTTGCGTCTTGAGGTATAAAGGCCAAGGAAGTGCAGTCTTTTGGGGAGAGGAAGACAACGAACTCACAACACACATAGCTCGAGCTTAGACATAGCCATTATTGAACTTGAGCTGTAACACATCCCTGTACTCAGAAGTAGCCAAGAAAATTGCCGCAAGGCGACTGGAGTAGAGCTATTACCTCCATAGGGGCTTGAACCAAGATAAACCTCTTGCCTCACGCTTCGTTGCCTCTTGCTTCACCATAGTCACGTCTTACTTTTCCTCCGCTTGAGCGGCGCGCTCGATCCCGCATCACACTGACCCCCATCTCATTTCTTGCGGTTGGCGATCCCGATCGTCGACAGCTGGCGCCCACCGTGGGGCCCGATTGCTTCGCTTTTTCGCAGGAACGACATCAAGGTCTCGGGAGCATGGCGCACTTCGTCGACGGACTCTCCTCGAGCATGGATTCGGGCATGGACTCTGACTCCGTGTCCCTGTTTTCACCGTCGCCACCGCCGTTTGAGCATCGTGTCCTGATGGCGGACGGTTAAGGCGCGGAGGGAAACGCGGATGACCGTGATCCGCAAAACCCTGAAGACGCTCGCCAGATGGTGCGCGTCGCCATTAACTAAGCCATAACCACCCTCGTGGAGGCCCAGGAGAAGGCCAGCACGTCTTTTGGGCCGTCTAGGCTCCCTCTCACGGGAGCGCCTTGCTTATCGCCGGGTCATGGCCGACCCGATAGGGCGAGGTCGAGCTTTTGGCCGGCCTGGCGAAGAGCTCGACGGCCGCGACAAGGCTGCCCTCCGCCGCACCGGTCAAGACTCGGGACCCGCTCCTAGAGGAGCGATGACAACACGTCGCGCCGCCGCCAAGACCCATCGGACGCCTCTGCAGAGCTGCCTCGAGCAGCGGGCTCGGGGCGAGGCCTTGACGCAGACGCGTGCGGCGTCCCGCGGCATCAGACGAGCGAGGGCGGGCCCGAGCCAAGCCACACAAGCTCCGAGTCGACTGGCAGCAGGTCTGCGGGCCTTTCCCCAGACGTTCCGCCCAGGCGCCGCAGGTCCAGATCGCGTATGCGCTACTCGCCGGGCGATTTCGCGCCGCACCGTGGTCGCATTCGCCGGCGAAGGACAGTCGCCGGGCAGCCTCGACCAATCCGGCGGAAGCGAGGGACCTTGTCGGGGACGACCACACTCGGCGGCCGCTGTCGACCTATGGTCGCATGGCGACTCGACGGCTGCGTCGCGTCGATGGCGGCTCGGTTCAAGCCCGCTACGATTGAGCGTTTAGACGGGACCAAGAACCCCGATGAATTCTCGCCCATCTACTCGATCGCTATCTTGGCACGGGGCGCAGAGCTCGTCATGGCCAATTACCTCCCGACCGCCTGGGCGGTGCCGCGCGAACAGGCTTTTCAACCGTAAACCCGGTTCTTTCGGTCGTGGCGCCAAATCCAGAACGCCCTCCGCTCCAACTTCCAGAGTTGTTACGAGCGCCCAGGGAGGGAGAAGGACCTGGATCGTGTCATCCAGGGCAAGAACGAGCCGCTTTGGGACTTCGTGCGGCGATTCATCCGCCCCAGGAACCTGATTCTGAGCATCTTCGATGAAGCCGTCATAAAGGCTTTCAAGTTCGGCGTCCTCGACCGCCGCCTTACCGAAGACCTGGAGATCGTCTCACGGCTTAGCATCAACAGGCTCTTCCGCATGGCGGAGCGGTATGCGGATGCGGACGACGCCGTCCGCTGGAAGCAGGATTACGACCAAGGTAAGCTCGGTCTAAACCCCTCAGAGGCTGACCCGTCCAACTCCAGGGGCGCCGACCACGGCACCGCCGCCAGGAAGCGGAAGCGTGATCGCAGGGGCGGCGGAGGCCTGCCGCGGGTGGTCGTTTCGGCGGACGGCCAGCGCGAGGTCCTTGAGGTCCGAGATCAGGCTCGGGAAGGCTCCAAACCTCGCCAAGGACGACCTCGACCTCGTCAGGCGCAGAACCAGCCCCAGCAGGAGGGCCGACGATCTGAGCCCCGTCGGGCCGATGCTCGGCCGCAGGGGGCTGAGGGGCGCCTGGGGTATGATGAAGCAAAATTCTATCTGTTTCATAGGGCGGCCGGCCACGATCTGCGGGCCTGGCAGGGAAAGCTGGAGGCCTTCTATGATGGGCGAGGTGAGATGCCCGTGCTCCCGAAAGACGACGACCAACCAGACAGGGTCAACGCTGGCGCGGAGCGCGACGACGTCGACTTGGAATTCCAGCAGGGCGAGCACCGGATCGACGTCATCTTCGACGGCTCGTCGGCTTACCAGACCCGGCGCGAGGTCAAGGCCGCCGCGCGGGCTATCACCAGGTCGCCGCTGGGAAGCCCATCGAGCAGCCTTGCAAGTGGGCCGGGGCCACCATCACTTTCTCTCCAGAGGATGTTCTCCCAGGTATGGCCCGAGACCTGAAGACCGCCCTGGTCGTGACCCCGACCATCAGCAATACCACGGTCGGGCGTGTCATGGTCGACGGCGGCAGCTCTCTTAACTTGCTGCAGGCAGGAGCGCTGGACCGGATGCAGATTCCCCGATCGAAGGTCAAGAGCATCGCCATACCCTTCTTCGGGATCGTTCTCGGGAGCTCGACCATCCCCCTGGGGCAGGTGGTCTTGCCCGTTACCTTCGGCGACTCGGACAACTTTCGTACCGAGCTGATCACCTTCGAGGTGGTCGAGGGTGACCTCCCGTACAACGCCATTCTCGGGCGTCCTGCCTTGGTCAAGTTTATGGCGGCCAACCATTATGGCCACCGATGTATGAAGCTGCCCGGCCCGAACGGCATCATCACCGTGCGGGGCGACCTGCAGGCGGCGCATGGATGTGAGACCAAGGCCCTGGCTCTTGCAGGCATGCTGCCCCAGCGTGGCCCGGAGGCGGTTAAGAACGCCCGTCGGCGGCGATCCACCAGATGGGCGACGAGGGCGTCTTGCCGATGAGAGCGACTTCGACGAGTCGTCCACATCTCGACCGAGCTGAGTTCCAAATAGGAACTCGAGCTCGTCACCTTCCTTCGCGCCAATAAAGGTATATTCGCTTGGGAGCCCGCGGACATGCCCGGTGTTCCGAGGGAGGTGATCGAGCACAAGTTGCAGGTGAGACCCGGCTCTCGACCTGTGCGCCAGAAGCTGCGTCGCTTCTCCTCGGAGAAGGTCGCGGTCATCAAGGAGAATCTTGGCAAGCTCTTGAAGGCCGGATTCATCCGTGAAATTAACTACTCCGAGTGGCTGGCCAACCCGGTCATCGTGGAGAAAAAAGGGGGAAAGTGGAGAATGTGCGTCGACCATACGGGGTTGAACTCGGCTTGCCCGAAGGACAACTTCCGCTCACAAGATCGACGGATCGTCGACTCCACTGCGAATGCCAAAATGCTGAGCTTCTTGGATGCTTACTCGGGATACCACCAGATCAAGCTGGCGGTCGACGATGAGAGCAAGACATCCTTCATCACGCCGTTTGGCACCTATTGCTATACGACCATGTCATTTGGTCTGCGCAATGCGGGGGCCACGTTTCAGCGCCTGATGACCAAGACCTTCGAACCCCAGATCGGGCGGAACCTTGAGGTCTACGTGGACGACATCATCGTCAAGAGCCCATCCGAGGGCGACCACGTTCGCGACCTCGAGGAAACCTTCGCCAACCTGAACAGGCACAAGATCAAGCTCAATCCCGAGAAGTGCATGTTCGGCGCAGCGTCGGGGAAGGTGCTCGGCTACATGATCGGGGGCTCGGGCGTCGGCCCGAATCCTGAGAAAATCAAGGCGATCGAGAAGATGGCGCCCCCGACCTCGATCAAACAGGTCCAGAGCCTCACCGGCCGCGTGGCCGCCCTCAGCAGGTTCATCTCGAGGCTCGACGAGCGTGGGCTCCCATTCTTCCAAACTCTGCGCAAGCACGGGGGCTTCGAGTGGACTCTAGAGGCGCAGCGGTCCTTCGACGAGCTGAAGGTATACTTGTCGTCCCCACCCCTCCTTACAACGCCACAACCTGGCGAAAGGTTGCTGCTCTACCTCACAGCCACCACCCACGCTGTCAGTGCCGTCCTGGTGGCGGAACGGGGGTCTCAGCAGCACACAATTTATTACGTCAGTGAGGTCTTGCACGGCGTGAAGGCGCGCTACCCGCAGTGCGTGGTTGTCAGATGTTTCCTCATGGCGTCGCGCAAGCTCCGGCACTATTTTCAGGCGCATTCCATCGTTGTTCCGAGCAACTTCCCGCTCGGGGACATCTTGCAGAACCCAGATGGCGGCGGGCGCATCGCCAAGTGGGCAATGGAGCTGGCGGCATTTGATGTCCAGGTCGTCACTCGAACAACCATCAAGTCGCAGGTACTTGCCGACTTCGTGGTCGAGCAGGCGTCGCAATCTGCGCCTGAGCCTGAGGCCGAGGATGAAAAGCCTTGGATCCTGTTCTTCGACGGCTCGAGGTCCTTCAAGCGCTCGGGGGCTGGCATCCTTATTCTCACACCGCGCGGCGACCAACTGAGGTACGTGGTTCGTTTTGGGTTCGCGGCGACCAATAATGTGGCAGAGTACGAAGCCCTCTTGGCGGGCCTCCGAGCTTGCAAGGCTTTGGGCGTGCGCCGGTTGGTCGTAAAAGGCGACTCCCAGCTCGTCGTCAACTAGTACAATAAGGAGTACCAATGCTCGGGAGACTCGATGGCAAAGTACCTTGCCGAGGTGCGCAAAATGGAGAAGTGGTTTCAGAACTTGGAGCTCAAGCACATTCCCAAGAGGGACAACTCCAGCGCCGATTTCCTCTCCAAGCTCGCCTCTTCCGACGACGAGATACCACCCGACGTCATCCTCGAGACACTGGCGGCTCCCTCGATCTCCGACCAGGAGGTCATGCTCGCCGTGGTCGAGGATACACCTTCCTGGGCCGAATCCATTCGTAACTTCCTCGCGCGGGGCGACCTACCACCCGACCGCCGAAAGGCGGGTCGGGTCAGCCGCAAGCGAGTCTATACACACTCGCCGAGGGCAAGCTCTACAGCGAAATATTTCCAGCATCCCGACGCGGTGCATCTCCATGGAGGAGGGTAAGTACCTACTAAATGACATCCATTCAGCCTCAGAGAGCGCATTCTTCAGACAGTCGATGGTCGGCAAGGCCTTCCGCATGGGGTATTATTGGTCGACAACCGCAAGATGCTTGCGATATCGTCCGCACTTGCCGCGCATGCCAATTCCACGCCCGAAGTCGATCACCGCCCTCGCGCTCCGCACCATCCCGCCGCTGACCCTTCTCGACATGGGGCTGGACATTCTCGCCCTTTTCCCCAAGCAACAGGGGAAAGAGGTTCTGTTAAATCGCCGTTGATACCTTCACCAAGTGGATAGAAGCTGAACCGGTCTCGACCATAACTGCTCGAGCGGCAGTTCGTTTCTTCCGCTTGTTCGTGGTCACCAGGTATGGGGTTCCATGCAAAATTATCACTGACAACGGTACACAGTTTACCAGTGAGTTGTTCCAGGAGTTTTGTGAGGAACTCGGCATCAAAATATGCTTCGCTTCGGTGGCTCACCCCCAGAGCAACGGAGCAGCGGAACGCGCCAACGGGCAAATCGTCCAGGGCATCAAGAAGCGAGTTGCAGATGAGCTCGAACGCTACGGCAAGACCTGGGTGGACGAACTTCCCACCGTCTTATGGTCCATCCGAACCACTACAAGCCGAGCCACGGGGTCCACACCCTTCCAGCTCGTGTTCGGTACAGAAGCCGTCCTGCCTCTCGAGGTTACGCTGGGCTCTGCCAGGGTCAGCTTGGTCGACCAAGTCGACTTCGAGCACGAACGGTCTCTCGACCTTACCCTCGCAGAAGAAGTAAGATGCCGTGCACTGCTATGATCAACGACACCGCAAGCTCTTCGCAGCATGCGTCTCGGTCGACGACCTAGGAGCTCCTTGTTGGGGACTTAGCCCCGAGATGATTCGAGCACCGCCCAACGCCAACAAGTTATCCCCACGGTGGAGGGCCCCTATAGAGTCGTTTCAACAGATCGCCGCGAGGGCTTACTGGTGGCGATGCCGATGGCAGAGAGCTCTCTAGCTCGTGGAATATAGATCAGCTTCGAAAGTTTTATGTGTAAACCTCTTTACC
Organism: Guadua angustifolia; assembly: GCA_036346375.1. Classification (NCBI taxonomy): domain Eukaryota; kingdom Viridiplantae; phylum Streptophyta; class Magnoliopsida; order Poales; family Poaceae; genus Guadua; species Guadua angustifolia. Next base: position 52,577,988 of record CM070504.1, on the reverse strand, counting down.
TTAAAATTCAATAAAGGTTGTTCTTTCATTCTTGCCATTTATATCTTTTTTGCGTATGATTACGATGCCATTGTTGCCCATGACTCTTTCTTCGAGCACGACCTCCGCGCCCAGCGCTCCCGTTCTTGGTCTACGCGTCGCGAGCTTCGTGTTCACCCCCATTGGTCGAGCTACTCGTAAGCCGAAGTCTCTTCGCACTCCAGCTCTTCCCTATGTCCGGGCTCGAACCACACGTCTCGTGGCTTTGACCATCGAGCAATGCGGAGGGTCGTGGTCGTGATTCAGTGTTAGTCCGGGTGTGACCACCTCACTACCTTGTGCCCCGTTTACTATCTCTCTAGACCTTTTCTTCACTCTGCAGGTCGCGGTCGTTTGTTCACGTCTAAGTCTTGCGCCCAAGGCCGACGTTGCTCGACCTTGGACCCAACGGGGGCTGGATAAGGGCAGGTAGCCGGCAAACGACCTAAGAAGCGCGACCAAAGGCGAAAAAGGCATACGCCACGGATCTTCGACTAACTGGATTGACGCAAAAAGGGTTTGTTCTCCCTAAATACATGTTACTCCACTAGAATTCTATGCGGGTCACTTTTCCTTTACAGATCGGCCATCTCGCGGTCAAGCTTCTCTTGCTCGAGCTCGGCGATCTTGGCCCGCAAGGTCGAAAGGTCGCCCTGCAGTTGGAGGGCTTCCTTGGAGGCATCCGCGGCTCGGCGGCGCTCGTCCTGGAGCAGAGCCATGGTGCTCGTCGCCGTCCTTTTGGCGCGCTCGAGCCTCCCCTCGAGCTCCGAAACCTTGGCCTCGAGCCCGGGAGGCACTTGCGCCGAGGAGGACGACTGGTCCACGGCGGCCTTCTCCAGCGCCTCGACTTTGGCCCGCTCGTCCTCGACCGCCTTGTCGGCGCGCTCAAGCTTCGCTTCGAGCTCCAAGACCTTGGCTTCGAGCTCGGGGGACGCTTTCGGCGGGGGAGACGTCCACTCCGCGGCAGCCTTCTCTAGGGCTTCGACTTTGGCCCGCTCGGCCTCGAGCGCCTTGGTCGAGCGAGCGCGCTCTTGCTCCACGGCTTTAAAGCCGTGCTCGCGCTCGGAGGTCCTGGTCTGCTCAAGCTCGGCCGCGTGGGCTACCTCCTGCGCCTTCATCGTCTGGCGCAGGTCATCGAGCTCTCGGGCCTTCTGCTCGAGCTCCCCCTGCTCGACCTCGATGGTCCTGATGAGCCTGGAGCGCTCGACCTCCCGCGCCTCTACCGCGTTCAGGAGGCCCCTCAGCACGTCAGCATGCTCTTGAAGGCCTTGTAGCCCTCGAGAGGCATGGACGATCACCTTCACGATGAAAAGGGTGGCCCAAAATGAGAGGAGACAAAAGAGCCTAGACTCCAAACTACGAGGTATGCGGGAAGACCCTTACTTCGCATAGATGGCCCTCCAGGCGTGCGCGGGTGAACTCCTCGCGGTCGTCAATACGATCATGAGGAATCTCTCTCCTCGCCGACCGCCGCCCAGTTGTCGAGGTCGCCACCACCCACTGGCGCGGGCTGGGCCAGACCTTGGCCCCGCCGGGTGGCTCGGTCATCCGCCGCTCCCGGTGGGTTCGCTGTCGTCGGCAGAGGGCGTGGCGGCGATCGTCCCGACCTCCACAATAGGGCCCCGCTCATCTCCGGCGCCAAGGGGACGGCGGCCGGATCCGCCGCGACATTCTCGGCCTCCATGGCTCGATCTTTGCGACAGTAGCTGTCCGACGCAGCAGAATCGTGAGACCCCAGATTTACCATCCGGAATCTCTGTGTATTTCAGTATTAGTCCCGATCGGTTGCTAGTACACACAAAGGAAGCAAAGGATAATCGTAACGAATGTAACGAAGAAATAACATAAATATAAAGTACCACCACATGGCTATTTATTACATCACCGTCACATGACCGAGTTCATAGCAATGAAACAAATAATGTATGATAAAACCCAAAAGACACCACAAAGCGACTAGGAGCGCGAGCTTAGTTATCCCGCGACCTTCATCAAACTCCTCAGATAGAATTCTTCATCTTCAACGGCATCGTGGTAGTTCTCTGATGAAAAATTTGTGTGTAGCATGTGAGTACAAATGTACTCCGCAAGTCTGGGAACATGCAACATGTAGGACTTTCCAAGGAAAGGCTTAATAGGGTTCTTTTTGCATAAAGCCAAGTTTTATCAAACCATACATAATAATAATTTTCACAATGCACATTTTAATAATTATTTTAACAATTGAATTATTTGATATTCTAGTGAAGGTTCTATCTACCATCACTAGTATAAAGGCTCTATCCGCCACATTTAAAAGATTAAGGTAAACAAACTCATGACTCCATCCGTCATGATCAAAGCAGGTTCCATCTACCTGATTGGCTCAATCCGCCAAATAAATATCCGAGAGTTCTATCCACTCCCGTATCCCAAAACAAAACATCAGTTATTTTTAAAACCAAAACCAAGTCTACCAATATGAAAGCATTCTTCGCTTTGCCCTTGACCGTAGGCACGGCTATTCGAATAATTTTAACTCTGCAGAGGTGTACAGCTTTACCCACAAGACATGATCATCTCTTTAGCGCCAAGCGCTATGAACACACTTCCTTTGGTGTGTCGGCAGAGAGATCATGACAAGACCTTTACAATATATACGCCTAACCCTACTCACCCGCTGAGGTTTCACCGTTATTAGGGTTCCATCTGCCCAGTATAGAAGCCCCCTCTTGTGCCGTGTGGGAAAATACAACCTGCCTCCATCCGGCACCCACATTCCACCATCCGATGAGTCTAAGTTAAGTTTCTACAAATTATTCAGCCAGGTCAGAGCCCATTTGACATGTGGTTGCACGGTAATGCTTAGAATGGGCAATCATAAGCGTCGGTCCTTAAATTGATTAGGCGGCTTTCAAACCGTAACCAAGGCTCCATCCTTTCCGCCCGACAAACCATTCCGCCCCAATCTAAACCATTTTTATTTTATTTTTATTTTGCAATCACAGCAGCAATCTCTTTGCTACAGTTTCAATAAAACACATTTCAATAACATTTTCAAAGCAACCCATCCATAGGTATTTTAATCAATTCCGCAACTAAGCTCATCTAACACACTAAACAAAATATATCACAATCTAATATGATCATGATATATCACAACAATCAAGAGTTACAAATGAACATGGATTTCAACATCAAGGTGGTATTATCAATTCGGATTAACTACCAACCTATATTTAACATCGTCTTTATATAAATAGCAATGCATGTTGTAAAACTTTTGTAAAACATTTGCAAACCATGGGATCAATGTGCGTCAAGGAGACTTGCCTTCGTCGACGAGTTGCGATGTGCTGCACTGAAGCTCTTCTCCTTCGTCGGCGACTACGACAAATTCTTCGGCTACGCGCAAAACGGAACGACACAAAAGAATAAAATAAATTTTAACAGCACCAAAAATTATAATAAAAATACTGGCAGATAGAGGATGAATTTAGATGAATTTAGCAATTTGAATCACTTGATTCGGAGTTCAGATGACAAAGATAAAAATGTTTGAAGTTTGCACAGATTGAAAAATTCAAAAACGAAAGAATATTCTCAGCATCTTCTTTTTACTGATTTCTTTTAGAGTTTCTTGTCTCTATGACTGGTGGGGTCCTCCTGTCATCCTCTTCCAAGCCTTCTTCTACCTCCAGACCTCTCCCATGGCAACACAGAACTTCGATCTTCCTCTGGGCGCCGGCGATTGAGACCACGACGGACGACGGTGTACACAAAAATGGAACGGCGACGCGATGGTGTAACATCCCAATTTTTGACTTTTCAATTAATTAATATTATTTTATTGCTATATATGAATGTTGTGAATTTTTCTGGAGTTATTGGATTTTCTGAGATTTATTTAAATCATTTCGAATAAGTATATATGGCTTTTGTTAAGAAATATTTTTAAAATAAAGTCCGTCCAAAAATATTTTATCTGAGTATAGAAGGTCTCGAAGTATTTTTGGGAAATTTCTTTTTCTCTCCGGGATTGAAGTGGATTAGGACTAGACTGATGATCGGTGCGATTTGGAAATAAGAGTTGTTGCAGGCGAGAATCTTCCGTTTTTGCCCAAGAACGTGCCGATTTGAACTCCATCGCTAGCACAACGCCGAAGCCAGGCGCGAAGGAATTTTTCCGTTGTCTCTAGAAGCGTAGTTGATTCATCCTCTAGCTGGCGCCGAGTTCGGAGTCCGTTCGGCGGGAGAAAACAACGCGTGGCTGGCTGAGTTGAATTCCCATGCAGGCGCCAAGCCATTGCTGGTTCGGAAGTCCTTCCGGCGGGAGCATGCACGTGGCGAATTCAAACTCCTCAGCGCCAGCACCGAACCGTAGAAGGCACGGACTCCGTTCGCGCGGGAAAGGAAGGCTTGGCCGGGTTAAATAGCGCGCGACCGATTGGAATTTCTGCGCTGGCGCCGCGTTCGGTACGGAGGCGGAGCCGTTTCCAGCGGGAAGCAACACGTCGCCACGCAGCCAGTTAGGAAAGTCTTCCGGGCGGGGAAAACATGCGCGTGACCGAGTTTGGCAAGGAGCGAAGCCTTTCGGGCGGGAGAAGCCTCGCCTATTTAAGCCTCGCCTATTTAAGCCTGCGCGTGGCGTCCCAGAAGCATCGGGCGACAGGGAAAAAAAAGGGATGTGTGCCGAGTGTCGCCGAAAGAAGCAAGCGCCAGAAAAGAAGTCGCCGCGCGTCGCTAGAACCGAGCGAAGGAAAGGAGTCGCGACTCGCGAGCGAGTCGTGTCGGCGAAGGAAGGATTTCGCCGAGGAGTGCGAGCGTCGCCAAGAATACAAGTGGCCCGAAAGAAGCAGGCGGCAAGAAAAATCGTGAGTGCCGAGCGAGTCGCGTCGTCAGGAAAAGTCGCGAAGTCACAGCAGTGTCTGGAAGATTTCCGAAGCACGCGCTGCCGAGGTGTCGCCGAGGCCGTCGTCTTTGTTTCCGGTGAATTCAAGTCGCCGTCGTTTCGTCGCCGATCGGGAACTTCGTCAGTCGTCGGATCTTAACCGAGCGCGCGGAATTCGTTCACGTTGTTTCGGAATCGGTAAGCGTCTTAGATTAAATATCAACCGTTGGGTTTAGATCAGACGGTTAATATTGAGCCACAGAGTAGATTTACCCATAACCGTTAGATTGAGTTCATCAGTCTAGATTTCGCCACGTTTTGTTCGTACAAGCCGGGGCGAGAAAATCTGTATTTTCCTTTGCAGAAATGATTCGGGAAAATAAGAAATTCTAATTTCAGAATTAACTAAACTTCCGAATGTTATAACTTTTGTATATGAACTCCGATTTGGGTGATTCAAATTACTAAAAAATTTATAAAATTAAGATCTATCTAGTGGGGGTTTTTTATCTGGATTTTTGAGTTCATTTGCTATTTGTTCTTGGTGTTTATTTGCTTTCTCTCTCGGTTCGCGTAGACGTTGAATTGTGCAAAGCTTCGGAAGGGGATTTCACATTTCAAGAATTATTTCGCATCAGATCAGGAGCTTAACCAAGGCAAGTTGTGCTTTGATCATGTTGCACCCATAAATTAGATTGCATGCTATTTTGATTTACCTTATCACTTGTTATTTTAGGTGTATAAATGATTTCAACATAAGTTTGGGATTAGCTATCGTACCCTTTGAATTACACCCTACCTTGCTAGTTGTATGCCATGATCCATTTGTCACCCTAGGTTGGTTCACTATAGTTGGTTAATAATGATATCAATAGGGATGGTTAGATCGGATTAGAATGCTTAGCCATGCCACGTCATCACATGTACATGGAATGTTGATTATTAAATTTGACTAATGGAATATGGAACAATGATGTTAACTGGTGTGTCATGTGTGGTCACACGATGACATTGAGTTGTTGTGGCAAGGGATGTCACGCAACGATATTGAGTTGTTGATGGCACGTGGTGCTTGGTAATCAAGCTGGGTGGTTATGATTTTGGGTCGCAACAAGTGGCAAGGCGGGGATGCGAGGGTGGGCCCGATGGGCGAGGGTATGTGTATGTCTTGCTTTGATCAAACCATAAGGACACCTTATGAGCCTTTGACTGAGTCTAACTTGCAACCACATGTGCGGAATGGGACAAACCTAGTGATTAATTTGCAAAGTCTTAGCTTGAGTACTATCGTGGTGGTGTGAGACTCGGGTGGAGGTAACCAGTCCTCGCTCGGGTGGCTCACATGGCGCAAGAGGGGGGCCCTGGATGTGGTAACCAGTCCCACCAGTGTTGAAACCTTAGCGGGTAGTACTGGGTTAAGACGATGCATTGTAAAGGCTTTGTCGTGATCTCTTCGCCGACACACCAAAGCAAGTGTGTTAATCGCGTGGCAACAAAAGATGATCATGTCGTGTGGGTAAAGTGCATAACCTCTGCAGAGTGTACAAACTATTCGGATAGCCGTGCTCACGGTATTGAGCAATGCTCGGGGATTACAGTCAAGGGTTTAGATTCTTTTTGAAAACTTGGGTTGGATGGCGGGTTGCCATGGAAAGTTGAATCTTGACTTAGGATGAGAAACTTGGTTTACTTGAGAAATGCTGAATCTATCTATTACTGTTATTTGTTTTACTGTCATTTCAATCTATATATTGTACTTGTTTATAAATACTGCTTAGTTGCAAATAACCATTGTTAGCCTTTCCTTTGGAATAAGCCTTACATATAGCTATGTTAGAATTGCATTCTGTGCACAACTTGTTCAAGGCTTTTGTACTCACCCTTGCCTACAAAAATCATCGGTCAAGAAGGAGTACCATGAAGAGACGAATATTTAGGGTGCGAGCCTTGTCGGTTACTGTGGTATACCGAGGGTTACCTACGCCTTCATTTCCGCCGCAGCTCAATTTGTTGTTCAAATTTGTGAGGCATTGTTAAGTAAGTTGACCATAAGGTCATACAACCGTAATATTTAATATATTATGTCTTTTATCTATTTACGTTGTGTATGATTGTGATATTCACTAATGTTGAGCCTGTGTGCACTAGCGTGATCCTGGACTAGTGCAGTATACACAGAGGGTCTGGATTTGCATATTCGGGTCCCGACAGAGGTGGTATCAGAGCTATACTGACTATAGGTCTTGACCCTAGATAGATGGTCGTCTCTATAGATCCTTCAAAATTGTTTTCGAAATTAAAAGATCTAACCTAGAGGGATAATGTGTTCTCAACTTACCCCATTCTTCTATTTCCTATCCTTACCAAAGAAATTCTTTCTCTTCCCTTGCTGAAATTTCTTTCTCTTACCTCTGCTGAATTGGGATAAAATCTTATCTAAGTTATCTTGAGTAGAAAACGATATACCACACTTTAAGAGATGACACCAAGTGCCTACTTCTACCATAAAGATCACGAGGGAAAGAATCATCAAGCTCATGGAGGAGCAGAACAATGAAGCGTTTCAAGAGCTAGAAGACTCAGTGCTTCAAGTAGCCAGTTAAGACTCATGTGTGAGAGTCGCGTTTCCTAAGATAAGAGTATCACCCTTATAGACGGTAGTTTTGTGTGTTTAGGTTGAATTGGTTCTTCTCGACTGCTGAGTGTGCAATATGTGTTGCAAAGCTTTTAGGCTTACATAAGCAACCATACCAAGTTATTAATATTAATTGTTCAAAGTTATTGAACCTATCTCCCCTGTATTAGGATTCTTGCTCCTTACCTATGCTAATTTCATTTTCCTAACCCTTGAGGTAATCAAGCAGATGGCAATGGAGCTAGTGAAAGTGGAAATCAACCCAATGGAAACTCCCAGGAATGGTATGGTCATAGAGAAGGACGCTACCCTGCATCTTGCTCAAAACTTAGATATTGCTCTATGAAGCGCGGTCAACCAAACAAGTTAGAGGATTGAGCGTGCATTTGCTATGGGGAAAATTAGTCATACCTCAAATAAGCATGCGATTAGTTGCTCTAGTTGCAAAGGAAATCATACAATTAGAAAAGGTCCTATGAGTAACATCACCTATCACCTTTGTGAAAGACAAGACCATTGTCTACCTCAGTGTCCCTTAGATCTAATAGTTACTGCCGTAATCTAGCATCAACAGAATCTACGAACCCTAGTTACTCAAGAATTATCAATAAGAAGGGGAAACTTTGTTGCACCGGATATGTCGCTTGAAGAGTTAAAAAAAATGTACCCTTCTAAACTTATCAGGAAAACAGTAAGTGGCTATTACCCACAGTAGGTCTCTTGTATGGTGAAGAAGATCGCTTTGCTAAGAAAGGTATTGCAAGTCAAAAGGTAATAAATCACAAGAAGAACGTCATGAGTGCTACAACTGTCATAGAAAAAGCCATTACGTTAATCAATGTCCACAGGGAAAACAAGAAATTCCTATAACCATAGATATATCGAAAGTTACCTTAGCCCCGTACATAACGCCAAGAGTAAGCGGGGATGTTGCAAAAGAAAATTTTCAAGAAAACCAATTAAAATAATAATAATAAAAAAATGTCTAGGTAAAGATACTGTTCCAATCAACGAATAACTAAGAAAGAAAGTTCACCCTAGACTATGCTATAATTGCTACAAACCTAAGCAGTTTGCCAGCAAACGCTCTCAAAGAAAAGCAATCATGTTAGTTCTAGTCAATTACAACCCCGTCCCTATCAAAGCCCCAACGCCAAAGCCAAAATCAAGAAAGTTAGGAGCCATGAGTTTACTTAGTGCAAAGCCGTAATCCTATGTGTAAAGTAAAGGGGCTTAGTGACGAATTCCATGTAAAGATTCCTTGTCGAAAGAAATGAAGCAAGAATGGTTAATACATTGGTATACGGAGTATTGGAATGAAGAGCAATAATATAAACTAATTAGTTAGATGTCTCTCTAAGAATAATCTGGTGTTAAGGGTTTATCTAAAAATGATGCATGGGAAATGGTGTGGAATTTGCCAATTAGAAGATGCGCCAAATGTCAGAAAATACTTTGATATATTTCCTAAGAAATTGCCTGGTATGCCATCCTATCGAAAGATCAAGTCCATACGTGAATTAGTGCCTGCTATAACATCAATAACAAAAAGAACACATCAATGTCTATCAAGGAATAGGTGAAAAATGGAAACGCATATTGAGGAGTTAATAGGAAAAGTTTTGAGAAAGCTTAGTGCGTTATTTGTAGCTAACAAAAGGAGAATTGAAGATCTGAAAAGTGCACTAAATCATGCTGTAAATAAAGACAAGGTCGAAAACTAGTATCCAATATCAGGATCGACAACATGATTGGATAGTTGAGAATAGAATTGGAAATTCCTTAGAACAAAGTTTCGCTTAGGCTACCATAAACTTAGGAGTCATAGGAATGATGTTGCTAAAATTTCGTTCTCTACATAAACGATATAAGTTTTGGCTAAATCTCCTGAATTGACCGATGCCCCGCATATCTAATGAACCTGATAAGTAAGATATTTATGGAGTAATTAATAAATTCATGGTTAATGACAATCTAGTATACTTTAAGACAAGAGGAAAATATACAGAACCTAGAAATGAGTTTTTGCGAGAGCAGCATTCGTACGCTAAATTCAACAAATGTGATTTCTGGAAGAAAAAGGTGGAATTTCGTTAGCCATGCAACGACTACTAAAGGAATTATTATTCAATCAAGCATGGTAAAAGTTGTGTTAAAGTGGTAGCAACCAACGTTCGTTACCTAGATTTGAAGTTATAGAAGCAATAAGATAATACCATTGGTTCATAGGAAAAATTTTCGACAATATCTAGACCTTTTGTACGATAGTTAAGGAGGAAGAGATGCATAGACACCAGAGTAACGAAAAGGGTTTCCGGAAGTTGAAAGAGCGATTACCATTAACGCATGTGTTAGTATTACTAGCTGTGCAGAGTAGTTTCAATATATAAGGATGATGCTCCTAGACATAATCTGAGAAGTGAACCAACGTTGTTGCATAAACGATGAGGCAGTTGAAATTACCCTACGTATGACTTGGAGTTAGTCGTTGTAGTGCGCACAGAAAAATCGTGTCACTATCTCATCGAAAATAAATATGAGCTTTAAGAATCTAAATATATTTACTCAGTCAGATCTAAATATGGAACGAAGATAATGGTTGGAAAGGATCAAAAAGTTTAGTGTCAGAATCCATAGGCATTTCAGTAAGGCTAAGGTGGTAGTCTACGTTTGAGTTACGAGATAATATGTTGATAATAAGTAATTAACCAGGGTATGTAAAGAATTTAAGAAGTTGAAATTAAAGGTCGCCCCACAAGGTTTCATAGTTGCCTTGGAAATAGAACCAACATTAGAAGATCAAAACATAAGAAGTTCGAAGGTACATGAAGTACAAAATCAAGTTAAGGAAAGAAGAAGGCGTAGCCAAAAAGTAGAAATTTGAATGATTAGGATACCATAAGGATTTTATGCTGAACCAGTGTGCCGGATAGGAAGATCTTAAAAAAAAATTGATACTTGAGAAAACTCATAATATTCAATATACCAGGAAGTGCCAAAGAGAATCAATATCTTAAGGAAGGGTTTTGGTGACCTAAGGTGAAGGGCGAAACTATTGGTTATGATACTCAATGTGATGTGAATAAAAAAAATATAATAATAATAATAAAGGCAATGCATTAGAGATCTAAAGGTTCGTTGCAAATCATTATAGATTCCTATCGGAGGCAAATCATTAAAATGATCTCTAGTGTAAATGGACCCTAAAAGGGTATGAATTCAGAGGAATCATTATTGATTAAATTACCCAAAATTACTCATTCCATACCACTAAAAATTACGTAATCAAAAGATCATTTGGCAAATGTGTTAAGGATTGAGTGACTACATAAGGTGCTCAAGAAGGCTGTGTTCGATAAAGGTATCCAATTTATCTTGAGGTTTTAGAACGAGTTACATGAAGAAAAAGGGGAAGCTTGCACCTAGGTATGTTGGACCATTTAAGATCTTAAGCCGTAGAGGAGAGTTTGCGTATCAGTTGAGTTGTCCCAAGTTGTTAGCAGGAGTCCATGACGTATTTCATGTGTCGCAGCCCAAGAAGTGCCTTAGAGTGCCAGTGGGGCAGATGCCATTAGAAGCTACCGAGTGTAGGGAGACCTGATCTACAAAAAGTAGTCGAACAAGATTTTGGATGTGAGGGAGCGTAGAATCATAAACAAGTTTTGTTGCCTTGGTAGGGTTCGATGAAGCAAGCACTCAGAGAGCGAGACAATTTGGGAGTATGAAGAGGACCTGGAAGTAGAATTCCCAAACCTATTCTCTAGATAGCCCTGAATCTCGGGGTCGAGATTCCGTTAAGGGGGGGAGGTTTGTAACATCCCAATTTTTGACTTTTCAATTAATTAATATTATTTTATTGCTATATATGAATGTTGTGAATTTTTCTAGAGTTATTGGATTTTTTGAGATTTATTTAAATCATTTCGAATAAGTATATATGGCTTTTGTTAAGAAATATTTTTAAAATAAAGTCCGTCCAAAAATATTTTATTTGAGTATAGAAGGTCTCGAAGTATTTTTGGGAAATTTCTTTTTTCTCTCCGGGATTGAAGTGGATTAGGACTAGACTGATGATCGGTGCGATTTGGAAATAAGAGTTGTTGCAGGCGAGAATCTTCCGTTTTTGCCCAAGAACGTGCCGATTTGAACTCCATCGCTAGCACAACGCCGAAGCCAGGCGCGAAGGAATTTTTCCGTTGTCTCTAGAAGCGTAGTTGATTCATCCTCTAGCTGGCGCCGAGTTCGGAGTCCGTTCGGCGGGAGAAAACAACGTGTGGCTGGCTGAGTTGAATTCCCATGCAGGCGCCAAGCCATTGCTGGTTCGGAAGTCCTTCCGGCGGGAGCATGCACGTGGCGAATTCAAACTCCTCAGCGCCAGCACCGAACCGTAGAAGGCACGGACTCCGTTCGCGCGGGAAAGGAAGGCTCGGCCGGGTTAAATAGCGCGCGACCGATTGGAATTTCTGCGCTGGCGCCGCGTTCGGTACGGAGGCGGAGCCGTTTCCAGCGGGAAGCAACACGTCGCCATGCAGCCAGTTAGGAAAGTCTTCCGGGCGGGGAAAACATGCGCGTGACCGAGTTTGGCAAGGAGCGAAGCCTTTCGGGCGGGAGAAGGACACCTCGCCTATTTAAGCCTGCGCGTGGCGTCCCAGAAGCATCGGGCGACAGGGAAAAAAAGGATGTGTGCCGAGTGTCGCCGAAAGAAGCAAGCGCCAGAAAAGAAGTCGCCGCGCGTCGCTAGAACCGAGCGAAGGAAAGGAGTCGCGAGCGAGTCGTGTCGGCGAAGGAAGGATTTCGCCGAGGAGTGCGGGCGTCGCCAAGAGTACAAGTGGCCCGAAAGAAGCAGGCGGCAAGAAAAATCGCGAGTGCCGAGCGAGTCGCGTCGTCGAGGAAAAGTCGCGAAGTCACAGCAGTGTCTGGAAGATTTTCGAAGCACGCGCTGCCGAGGTGTCGCCGAGGCCGTCATCTTCGTCTCCGGTGAATTCAAGTCGCCGTCGTTTCGTCGCCGATCGGGAACTTCGTCAGTCGTCGGATCTTAACCGAGCGCGCGGAATTCGTTCACGTCGTTTCGGAATCGGTAAGCGTCTTAGATTAAATATCAACCGTTGGGTTTAGATCAGACGGTTAATATTGAGCCACAGAGTAGATTTACCCATAACCGTTAGATTGAGTTCATCAGTCTAGATTTCGCCACGTTTTGTTCGTACAAGCCGGGGCGAGAAAATCTGTATTTTCCTTTGCAGAAATGATTCGGGAAAATAAGAAATTCTAATTTCAGAATTAACTAAACTTCCGAATGTTATAACTTTTGTATATGAACTCCGATTTGGGTGATTCAAATTCCTAAAAAATTTATAAAATTAAGATCTATCTAGTGGGGGTTTTTTATCTGGATTTTTGAGTTCATTTGCTATTTGTTCTTGTTGTTTATTTGCTTTCTCTCTCGGTTCGCGTAGACGTTGAATTGTGCAAAGCTTCGGAAGGGGATTTCACATCTCAAGAATTATTTTCAGACCAGGATCATGAGCTTAACCAAGGCAAGTTGTGCTTTGATCATGTTGCACCCATAAATTAGATTGCATGCTATTTTGATTTACCTTATCACTTGTTATTTTAGGTGTATAAATGATTTCAACATAAGTTTGGGATTAGCTATCGTACCCTTTGAATTACATCCTACCTTGCTAGTTGTATGCCATGATCCATTTGTCACCCTAGGTTGGTTCACTATAGTTGGTTAATAATGATATCAATAGGGATGGTTAGATCGGATTAGAATGCTTAGCCATGCCACGTCATCACATGTACATGGAATGTTGATTATTAAATTTGACTAATGGAATATGGAACAATGATGTTAACTGGTGTGTCATGTGTGGTCACACGATGAGATTGAGTTGTTGTGGCAAGGGATGTCACGCAACGATATTGAGTTGTTGATGGCACGTGGTGCTTGGTAATCAACTGGGGTGGTTATGATTTTGGGTCGCAGCAAGTGGCAAGGGCAGGATGCCAGGGTGGGCCCGATGGGCAGAGGGTATGTGTATGTCTTGCTTTGATCAAACCATAAGGACACCTTGCGAGCCTTTGACCTGAGTCTAACTTGCAACCACATGTCTGGAATGGGACAGCCTAGCTAATTAATTTGCAAAGTCTTAGCTTGAGTACTCTCGTGGTGGTGTGAGACTCGGGTGGAGGTAACCAGTCCTCGCTCGGGTGGCTCACATGGCGCAAGAGGGGGGCCCTGGATGTGGTAACCAGTCCCACCAGTGTTGAAACCTTAGCGGGTAGTACTGGGTTAAGACGATGCATTGTAAAGGCTTTGTCGTGATCTCTTCGCCGACACACCAAAGCAAGTGTGTTAATCGCGTGGCAACAAAAGATGATCATGTCGTGTGGGTAAAGTGCATAACCTCTGCAGAGTGTACAAACTATTCTGATAGCCGTGCTCACGGTATTGAGCAATGCTCGGGATTACTGATCAAGGGTTTAGATTCTTTTTGAAAACTTGGGTTGGATGGCGGGTTGCCATGGAAAGTTGAATCTTGACTTAGGATGAGAAACTTGGTTTACTTGAGAAATGCTGAATCTATCTATTACTGTTATTTGTTTTACTGTCATTTCAATCTATATATTGTACTTGTTTATAAATACTGCTTAGTTGCAAATAACCATTGTTAGCCTTTCCTTTGGAATAAGCCTTGCATATAGCTATGTTAGAATTGCATTCTGTGCACAACTTGTTGAGTGCTTTATGTACTCACCCTTGCCTACAAAAATCATCAGTGCTGAAGAAGGAGTACCATGAAGAGACGAATGTTTAGGGTGCGAGCCTTGTCGGGCCGTACTGTGGTATCTTGAGGGTTACCTACGCCTTCATTTCATTGCAGCTTCAATTTGTTGTTCACCTTGTGAGGCATTGTTAAGTAAGTTGACCATAAGGTCATACAACCGTAATATTTAATATATTATGTCTTTTATCTATTTACGTTGTGTATGATTGTGATATTCACTAATGTTGAGCTGTGTGCACTAGCGTGATCTGGACTAGTGCAAGATACACAGAGGGTCCGGATTTGCATATTCGGTCCCGACAGATGGGGAGGTGGTGGCGCCGGCGGCAAAAGCGGCGCGACTCGACGTGGTCTTGTAGCGGGACCCGCAAGGGACGCCGGCGAATACCGGACGGCTCACGGGCGAAGGGAGGCGCGGAGACCCATGAGGGCGCATGAGGGCGGCGGGTCCGGGAAGTTGGAAGACTTCGCTCGGACGGGAGTGGCCGAGGCGGCATGCTCACTGTGGCTATGGTCGGCTTAAGGCGCGTAACGCGGGACGGTGAACGGCGTAGGCGGCGCCAACGAAAGGGCCAGGAGGTTGGTCGGAGAGGATGCACTCGCCAAGGATGGCCGGGGAGGCTCTAATCGGCGGTGGCACAAGCTTTTGGCCGGCATCAATAGAGATGAACAGTGCACAGGGTGAGCAAGATTTGGGGAAACTTCTATTTCATGAGATTTTGCAAAATTGGTGAGCGCAATTGAAAGAACATGATGTAATGAGTATGTAGACGCAAGGAATTAGATTGGGAATTACCGATTCGCAAGAAATCGACGATGAACGACAAACGGGCGACGACGAACAATCTTCAAATTAAAGACCGGAACTGCAACGAAATTGAAATCTTGTTGAATGGTTGTGTTCCTGGAAGCAAGGGGCACAAAGTGACTCGATTGGTTTGCTGGAAAACTCAACGGAATAAGAGACGGCTCGCCGGTGTCTTTGGAAGATGTCGACGTACTGTTTTTGTGAGTTTTGGGATAGGAAACGATACAGAACCAAAGGGACAAGGTGAGCACGGTGTAGAGGACGTTGATACGCACGTTTGGAGTACTCACACGCTCGGAGAGACGAAGAAACGGAAGAGTTATGGCTAAAACAAGAAACGGCAAAGATTTGATTGCAGCGACCATTTTGCTTCATTTCGGGATAAGCAGTGGTCGGATAATCAATCTCCATTACAACGCCGTCGTAACGCTTCAAATTTCACTAGATTCGGACAATCGTGGAGAGAGTTATGAGCATTTGAAGATGGAGTGAAAACTGAAAATTTCTGCTCATGGCATTGTCGGGAGGAAGAAGACGATGAACAGTGATATGACACGTGTCGCTTTCTCGTTGGTCGAAAGAAATGAAGAAACAAAAGCGCGAGAAATAAAATAGTAAAAATGATCTAAAAATCCTGGAAAAATTTCTAAAAATACTAGAGATTATTTGGAACCTAATAAAATTGGTTTTACTGAATTTTTATGAATTTGGGAATTTAGACAATTCCGGAACTAATATACTGATTTTGATGAAAGACCGCGAGGGATAAAATACCAGAGAGATTCTAAAAATCTGGGAACAATTCTCAAAATCATTTTAGAATATTTGGAACCTAATGCAATAGGTTTTGGGATTTTTAGAGCATTTTGGAACTCGAGTGAGATTTCAAATAAGGACCGGAATTGGAATCTTGACTTTGCGGGCGATAAAGGATTGAACTCCGAATTTTGGAAGGATATGGATGCCAGGTTAAATATAACACCGAGTTAAATCCAAATTTTAAATTTAATTATTTTAAATTAATTTTTAGCAGAAACCTGAAATTGGGGATGTTACAAACCTACCCCCCTTAGAGAGAATCTCTAAAATCCCCGAGATTCGGACGGAGAAGGAAAAAGGTCAGGGAACTCTGCTCTCAAATCCTCTTCTCGCTCCCAAGTTGCTTCTTTTTCGGAATGGTTGCTCCACTGAACTTTGCAAAACTTGATCACACGGCTTCTGGTTCGACGTTCAGCTTCATCCAAGATTTTGACTGGATATTCTGAATACGACAGGTCTTCTTTTAATTCCATCTCTTCATACGGCATTTGATGCTCGGGTACTCTGAGACATTTCTTTAGCTGAGAAACATGGAAGACATCATGCACATCTGACAATTGCGGTGGAAGTTTCAACTTGTATGCAACTTCTCCTTTCTGGCTACCACTGGAAATGGACCGATGTAGCGAGGTGCAAGCTTCCCACTTTCTCTGAAACGACGCATTCCCTTGAGAGGTAAAACCTTAAGATACACATGATCACCAGGTTCAAAACTTAATTCCCGACGACGATTGTCAGCATAACTTTTCTGCCTTAACTGGGCCGTCTTCAAATTCTCACGGATCACTCTAACTTGTTCTTCAGCTTCCTTCAGAATCTCAGGTCCAATTATTTGTCCATCATCTGTCTCTTTCCAATATAATGGCGTTCGGCATTTCTTCCGTACAGAGCTTCAAATGGTGCCATCTTCAAACTTGACTGGTAACTGTTGTTGTACGAAAATTCTGCATAGGGTAAATTCTGATCCCAAGAACCTTTATAAGTCAAAGCACAAGCTCTCAACATATCTTCTAGTATTTGATTTATCCTTTCCGTTTGACCATCTGTCTGAGGATGGTAAGCAGTACTAAAGTTTAGATTCGTGCCCAAAACTTCATGCAACTTTTGACAAAACCTCGAGGTAAACTGGGAACCTGGATCTGACACGATTTTCTTTGGCACTCCGTGCAAACATACAATTTTGGCCATGTATAGCTCTACGAGTTTATCACCAGAATATGTCGTCTTCACAGGAATAAAATGGGCCACTTTTGTCAACCGATCAACAATAACCCAGATAGAATCATAACCAGATTTGGTTCTAGGAAGTCCGGTAATGAAATCCATTCCAATCTCTTCCCATTTCCAGACAGGAACATGCAACGGCTGTAACAATCCAGCTGGTCTCTGATGTTCTGCTTTTACTAGCTGGCAAATATCACAAAGAGCCACAAATTTGGCTACCTCTCTTTTCATATTTGGCAACCAATATCTCTCTTTCAAATCCAAGTACATTTTTATACTTTCCGGATGAATTGAGTACACCGAGTCATGAGCTTCTTTTAAAACCAAATCTTTTATTTCTTGCTGATTCGGTACTACAATTCTTTTTCCAAACCAAACGGTTCCTTTCTCGTCCTCAAAAAATTCAGAAAATTTTCCTTCCTTGAAATCTTTCTTGATTTCTGCTATACCACTGTCATCCTTTTGAGATTCTCTGATCTGATCTTCAAGGGTTGAATGCACTTCAACATTGAAAATACATCCTTCATTAACCAACTCCAAGTTGAGACGTTGGACTTCTTCATAGAGTGCTGGCTGACTTTTTTGAACCATAACGTTGTTGCAATAACTTTTCCTGCCCAATGCATCCGCAACAACATTAGCTTTTCCGGGATGATAATGGATACCAATATCATAATCTTTTACTAATTCCAACCATCTTCTTTGCCTCAAATTGAGATCTGGTTGAGTGAAAATGTATTTCAAACTCTTATGATCTGTGTAGATCTCACATCGATTCCCAATTAACTGATCAAACAGATCATCAATCCTTGGCAAAGGATATTTTATTCTTAATTGTGACTTCATTCAAGGATCGGTAATCTATGCACATTCTCATACTGCCATCCTTCTTCTTCACAAAGATTACAGGAGAACCCCAAGGTGATGAACTTGGTCTTATAAATCCTTTTTCCTGCAGTTCTTCAATTTGTTTCTTCATTTCTGCTAACTCATTGGCAGGTAACCGATAAGGTCTTTTTGAGATTGGAGCGGTTCCAGGAACGAGCTTGATGATGAACTCAATATCCCGATCTGGTGGCATACCAGGCAAATCTTCTGGAAATACATCTGGGTATTCATTCACTATGGGCATATTTTCCAAAGATGTACCTTTTAGTCGATTCAGGGTACTACCCCCCTTAGAGGAGAGATTAGATAGGAACTCCACTCGAATTCCCTCAGGACTAGTAAGGGAGATTGCTCTACTAGCACAGTCTATCTGACCCTTGTACTTGGTTAACCAGTCCATTCCAAGGATTACTTCTATACCCTTAGTATCCAATAATATTAAGTTCACTAGGAACTTTACCCCTTTTATAATTATATCCATTTTTGGGCAAATAGCAGTTGTTCTTAGTTCTTTACCAGGGGATTGAACTAATAAGGGGTTTCTAAGCTGAACTGTATCACATCCATGCTTTTAATCCAAATACTCTGATATGAATGAATGCGTTGCACCAGAATCAAACAGAACTGAAGCAGGTACCGAGTTGACAAAGAACTTACCATACACCACATCAGGTGCATCCTGAGCTTCTTCCGCAGTGACGTGATTAACACGCCCTCTTCCGATCGTGCGAGGAGTACGCGGCGTCTGCGGCGTACCTCTTCCTTGAGCTGGTGCAGGCGTGCGGGCTGGTGTAGTCCCCAGATTGAACCGAACAGGGGTTACCGCTTGACGCTTCTGGGGACAGTTATTAGCATAATGTCCCATCTCTCTGCAGTTGAAGCACTGGATTCCTGTTGTAGCTGTGTTGCTCTTCTGAACTTGATTTCCTGCATTGCTAGCAGGGACTTGAACAAGCTGACGCTGAGCTGGAGCGGGAGTCCTAGGAGCACTAGAAACTGCTGGTCTGCCAGACTGAGGTTGGAAGAAATGTGGCCTAGAACTGCTAGCACCACGATGAGCCTGAAAAGTCATCTTCCTCTTCCTTGACTCATAAAGCTGACTCTGGGCATCTTCTTGAACCAGAGCCTTATTCACCATGTGCTGGAACGAAGGGAAGTCATTGGATACTAGCTGAACTTTGATGTTAGGGTCAAGACCCTCCATGAAGCGCCAAATCTTTGCCTCATCAGTGGCAACATCCTCCATATCATATCTAGAGAGCTGAGTGAAACGATTCAAGTATTCTGACACGGATAGGTTTCCTTGCTGCAACTTATGGAACTCACGCCTCTTCATTTCCATAATCCCTGTCGGGATGTTAGTAGCACGGAAGGCTTCAACAAACTCATTCCAAGTGATGTTCTGGGCTTCCTCGTGGGCAGCGAGGAAATTTTCCCACCAACTTGCAGCGGTTCCTTTCAGCTGATGAGAGGCATATAAGACGCTCTCAAATTCATCACACTGCGCCAAGTACAACTTCCTTTCAACTTCCTTCAACCAATCATCAGCCTTCAAAGGGTCGACTGATCCTGCGAAAGTTGGGGGTCTGGTCCTCATGAATTCCCCGAACTTAGACTGGGGAGGCTGAGCTGCGGCCTGAGCTGGGGTGACTTGGGGCTGATTGAGAGCATTCTGCGCCAAAGCTTGAAGAATTTGGAGCTGCATGGCCATCATCTGCTCTATGCTTGGTGGCTGATTAGGGGGTGGGGGTGGCACTGGTTCTTGCTATGCTGGAGGTGGCGGTGCCTGGTTATTCTCATTGTACTGCTGCTGTTCTATCGGCACTTCATCCTGGATTTGATCTCTTCCACGACCACGACCACGGCCTCTACCGCAGCCTCCTCTTCTTCCTCTTCCACGACCTCTGCCAGGGTTCTCCATCTAAAAGCAAGGACGGGGAAAGCACAAGGAAAGAGGGAGAAGCAAAGATAAGAAAATAGGGAAACTAAATAGCATCCACCAAGACAAAAGCGCAACCAACAAAAGGAAATACCAACTGAAATCTTTATTTAAATCAAAATAGATTTATTAAGATAATTGTATCTAAAATGCTTAGAAGCACGATACAGTCCATCAAACACAATCAATAACGTTCTAGCGTAGACAAAAGAAAGGTGCTACAGACAAAAACTAAAACTAACTACTTTCTTCACACTGCTCAGGGACATGAGGGGAAAGATCCTCTTCACTAGGTAAACGAGGTAAAGAAAGGCATCTACAAATTTTTGAAACAAGACAAGGTCAGTAAACAAATTTTAAATAGAGGATGAGGTAAGGACAAGACACTAAGGTAGAAAAGATAGAAGCAGAGGAACTTAAAATTTTATAAGTATACTTTTATAAAAATATTAATCCTTAAGGCTTTGCCATTCTAACTAAGTTGCATCCTACAGTCGTTCAGGCTTTGATACCACCTCTGTGAGACCCTAGATTTACCATCTGGAATCTCCTGTGTATTTCTGTACTAGTCCCAAATCAGTTGCTAGTACACACAGTGAAGCAGTGATAATCATAACCATAACAGAACGAAGAAATAACATAAATATAAAGTACCAGCCACATGGCTATTTATTACATCACCTGGTCACATGACCTGAGTTCATAGCAGCGGAAACAAATAACAGAAGGATAAAACCCAAAAGACACCATAGGCGACGACTAGGAGCGCGAGCTTAGTTATCCTGGCGACCTTCATCGCAAACTCCTCTGTATAGAATTCTTCATCTTCAACGGCATCGTGGTAGTTCTCTGATGAAAAATTTGTGTGTAGCATGTGAGTACAAACGTACTCCACAAGTCTGGGAACATGCAACATGTAGGGCTTTCCAAGGAAAGGCTTAATAGGGTTCTTTTTGCATAAAGCCAAGTTTTATCAAACCATACATAATAATAATTTTCACAATGCACATTTTAACAATTATTTTAACAATTGAATTATTTGATATTCTAGTGAAGGTTCTATCTACCATCACTAGTATAAAGGCTCTATCCGCCACATTTAAAATATTAAGGTAAACAAACTCATGACTCCATCCGTCATGATCAAAGCAGGTTCCATCTACCTGATTGGCTCAATCCGCCAAATAAATATCCGAGAGTTCTATCCACTCCCGTATCCCAAAACAAAACATCAGTTATTTTTAAAACCAAAACCAAGTCTACCAATATGAAAGCATTCTTCACTTTGCCCTTGACCGTAGGCATGGCTATTCGAATAGTTTTAACTCTGCAGAGGTGTACAGCTTTACCCACAAGACATGATCATCTCTTTAGCGCCAAGCGCTATGAACACACTTTCTTTGGTGTGTCGGCAGAGAGATCATGACAAGGCCTTTACAATGTATACGCCTAACCCGACTCACCCGCTGAGGTTTCACCGCTATTAGGGTTCCATCTGCCCAGTATAGAAGTCCCCTCTTGCGCCGTGTGGGAAAATACAACCTGCCTCCATCCGGCACCCACATTCCACCATCCGGTGAGTATAAGTTAAGTTTCTACAAATTATTCAGCCAGGTCAGAGCCCATTTGACATGTGGTTGCACGGTAATGCTTAGAATGAGCAGTCATAAGCGTCGGTCCTTAAATTGATTAGGGCGGCTTTCACAAGCCAGAACCAGTGCTCCATCCGCACCCGCCCGACAAACCATTCCGCCCCAATCTAAACCATTTTTATTTTATTTTATTTTGCAATCACAGCAGCAATCTCTTTGCTACAGTTTCAATAAAACACATTTCAATAACATTTTCAAAGCAACCCATCCATAGGTATTTTAATCAATTCCGCAACTAAGCTCATCTAACGCACTAAACAAAATATATCACAATCTAATATGATCATGATATATCACAGCTATCTAGAGTTACAAATGAACATGGATTTCAACATCAAGGTGGTATTATCAATTCGGATTAACTACCAACCTATATTTAACATCATCTTTATATAAATAGCAATGCATGTTGTAAAACTTTTGTAAAACATTTGCAAACCATGGGATCAATGTGCGTCAAGGAGACTTGCCTTCGTCAATGAGTTGCGATGCGCTGCACTGAAGCTCTTTTCCTTCGTCGGCGACTACGACAAATTCTTCGGCTACGCGCAAAACGGAACGACACAAAAGAATAAAATAAATTTTAACAGCACAAAAAATTATAATAAAAATATTGGCAGATAGAGGATGAATTTATATGAATTTAGCAATTTGAATCACTTGATTCGGAGTTCGGATGACAAAGATAAAAATGTTTCAAGTTTGCACAGATTGAAAAATTCAAAAACGAAAGAATATTCTCAGCATCTTCTTTTTACTGATTTCTTTTAGAGTTTCTTGTCTCTATGACTGGTGGGGTCCTCCTGTCATCCTCTTCCAAGCCTTCTTCTACCTCCAGACCTCTCCCATGGCAACACAGAACTTCGATCTTCCTCTTGGCGTCGGCGATTG
This sequence comes from Guadua angustifolia, assembly GCA_036346375.1. Taxonomy (NCBI): domain Eukaryota; kingdom Viridiplantae; phylum Streptophyta; class Magnoliopsida; order Poales; family Poaceae; genus Guadua; species Guadua angustifolia. The sequence goes on along the minus strand of CM070504.1, from coordinate 52,555,450 downwards.
AGACCACGACGGATGACGGCGTACACAAAAATGGAACGGCGACGCGATGGGGAGGTGGTGGCGCACGGCGGCAAGGGGCGGCGCGGCTTGACGTGGTGCGCGCGGGACGCGCAAGGGACGGCGGCGGAGGCTGGACGGCTCGCCGGCGAAGGGGAGGCGCAGGAGACCGGCGGAGGGGCGCATGAGGGGCGGCGGGGTCCGGGGAAGCTGATGGAAGACTCGGCTACGGACGGGAGTGGCCGAGGTGGCGTTCTCACGGTGGCCATGGCTGGCTTGGGCGGGCGAACGCGGGGACGGTGAACGGCGGCGAGGCGGCGGCTAACGAGTGCGGGGAGGAGTGCGGTGAGGTTGGTCGGAGAGGATGCACTCGCCAAGGATGGCCGGGGAGGCTCTAATCGGCGGTGGCACAAGCTTTTGGCCGGCATCAATGGAGATGAACAGTGCACGGGGTGAGCAAGATTTGGGGAAACTTCTATTTCGCGAGATTTTGCAAAATTGGTGCGCGCAATTGAAAGAACATGATGGAATGAGTATGTAGCTGCAAGGAATTGGATTGGGAATTACCGATTCGCAAGAAATCGACGATGAACGACGAACGGGCGACGACAAACAATCTTCAAATTAAAGACCGGAACTGCAACGAAAATGAAATCTTGTTGAATGGTTGTGTTCCTGGAAGCAAGGGGCACAAAGTGATGCGATTGGTTTGCCGGAAAACTCACCGGAATAAGAGACGGCTCGCCGGTGTCTTTGGAGGATGTTGGCATACTGTTTTTGCGAGTTTTGGGATAGGAAATGATACAGAACCAAAGGGACAAGGTGAGCACGGTGTAGAGGACGTCGATACGCACGTTTGGAGTACTCACACGCTCGGAGAGATGAAGAAACGGAAGAGTTATGGCTAAAACAAGAAACGGCAAAGATTTGATTGCAGCGACCATTTTGCTTCATTTCGGGATAAGAAATGATGGGATAATCAATCTCCATTACGACGCCGTCGTAACGCTTTGAATTTCACTAGATTCGGACAATCGTGGAGAGAGTTATGAGCATTTGAAGATGGAGTGAAAACTGAAAATTTCTGCTCACGGCATTGTCGGGAGGAAGAAGACGATGAACAGTGATATGACACGTGTCGCTTTCTCGTTGGTCGGAAGAAATGAAGAGACAAAAGCGCGAGAAATAAAATAGTAAAAATAATCTAAAAATCCTGGAAAAATTCCTAAAAATACTAGAGATTATTTGGAACCTAATAAAATTGGTTTTACTAAATTTTTATGAATTTTGGAATTTAGACAATTCCGGAACCAATATACTGATTTTGATGAAAGACCGCGAGGGATAAAATACCGGAGAGATTCTAAAAATCTTGGAACAATTCTCAAAATCATTTTAGAATATTTGGAATCTAATGCAATAGGTTTTGGGATTTTTAGAGCATTTTGGAACTTGAGTGAGATTTCAAATAAGGACCGGAATTGGAATCTTGACTTTGCGGGCGATAAAGGATTGAACTCCGAATTTTGGAAGGATATGAATGCTAGGTTAAATATAACACCGAGGAAAATCCAAATTTTAAATTTAATTATTTTAAATTAATTTTTAGTAGAAACCTGAAATTGGGGATGTTACAAACTGAGCAGGACTGCGGAGCTCCCGCGACCCGATTATCTTCGGCGGCCGGCGGAATCGCGGCCTCGGCACCCGGAGCGGCCGTGGTCGGGGGAGCCTGGGCTGTTGCCTCGGGCGCGGCCACGGAGCTTTGGGCGTCCTCCTTCGCGGTAGCCTCGGGAAAGTCGACGACGGCAGCTGCGTCGTGCGCCTCGCCGGTGGTAAAGTCCGCGCTGGTCGCGGGCTCGTTCTCCTCCTCGTCCGGGTCGTCGACCCCCTGGTAGAACTCACCATCCGGGGGCGGGCTTGGTGGCCCCGAGGGGGTCCGGGTCGGGCGTGAAGGCCGGCGCCGAACCAACTCGAAGGTGTCCTCCTCGGACTCGGATTCGCCCTGGACAACAGGCATCGTCAAAACGGGCAAGATTCGAGCTCGGGTGCTCAAGGTCTGCGATCAAAGACACACACTAAGCCCGAAGGGTGCGAGGAAGACAGAAGACCAAGAAGCCAGGAACCTACCTGGGACACCAGCCTCCGCCTCGTCGAGGGCCGACGAAGGTCTTGTCGCCCCGAGGCTGAGGGGGCACTTCGCTTGCGCGACGTCGCAGCCGGGGGTCTCTTGGCTCATGCCGGCCCAGCGTCACCCGCTGCAGCGGAGTCCCGAGCTTGAGGTCCTGGAGCCGGGGGAGAGCTCGAAGACTTGGCGGCGACCGCCGCGCTCTGCTGCTGCAAAAAGATAAACACGTCAGACCAGCAAGGCGCGCGAGCACGGGCTCGGGGGCTCGACCGGCGGGATCCTCACCATGGCGCGGTCGCCCCACTTGACGTGAGTCTTCTTCGCCTCCTGGCGGTCCGCGTCTGCCGGGGAAGGTCTCTTCTTCCCTTTCTTGCTCTTGCCCATCCCGGGCAATGGGAGCATACGCTTGGCCGTGCCGAGCAGCTCCTGGTGGTCCTGCATGCGGGAAAGGGTCATTACGGGCCACGTGGTCGCTCGGGTCGATCCGTTGGTCGGGATGGCTTACCTCGGCCTTGCGGCGGAGCACGTTCTTCGGCACGGAGTCGTCCATGGAGTAGTTGTGCGCTAGTTTCCCGAACATCTCGTTCATCCTGGCGGCAACCCAAGATTCCTTCGGCGCACGCAAAAGGGAACCATTCTCAAAGAAGCGTGGTGGGAGGACTCGAGCAAGACCACAAGGCAGGAGGGCTTACCAGACGTACCCTCGCGGGTCGAGTCGATGCTTCCTTGGATCTCGTAGAACGGGTGCTCTCGCCTCCGTAGAGGGGACACCCGGTTCCGCAGGAAGTCGACGGCGATCGCCTGCCCGGTGAGGCCGCGCTCGGCGCAGAGATGAATGGCGGCGACGGCTTCTTCGTCGGCCTCGGGGTCGTCAGTCTCCGGGGTCTCTTTCTTCCCACCGACGGCTTTCCTCGTGGGTCGGCGTGCGAGCTCCCTTTCTTGAGTAGAACCACCGCTCGGACCACGGCCCCAGGGAGTCCCGAGCTTGGATCTTGGGGAAGGACCACTTGAGCCCTGTCCGCTGGCGAAAGTAGAGACACCCGACCACAGGGTCCTTCCCGGAGCGGAAGAGGCTGAAGTACCGAAAGAAAAGCGAGGGGTTGGGAAGGATTCCCAGGAACCCCTCGCACAGATGGGAAAAGATGGCAAGAGTAAGAATAGAGTTCGGCACCAGGTTTATGAGCTCGATCTCGCAACTGGTGAGGACCACGGAGAGGAACTCACTCTCCGGGGTCCGCAGGCCGAAGAGGACATAATGCTCAGTGCAGACGATCTCGTCGTCCCTGGGGCATGGCTCGGTCTCGTTGCCCGGCAGCCGCCACGTGAATGGGTCAAGCAGCCCCAGGGTCTCGAGCTCTTTCATCCTTACGGGCGACAGCGTGCTCCTCCCAAGCTTGGCCATGGCAAATCGCGGCGATTTCGGTCGAGGGGGGGGGAGGAAGTTTTTTTCGCTTGGGCCCGGAGGTTTGGGAAGACGAAGGGCGCCGATCGGGAAGTCTCTTCAACAGACGCTGTGGTCTCCAGTTTATAGGCCGCGCCGACACCAAATCCAGACCGTGGCGCTTCGAAGGGCGTGCTAGCCATGATTTGACAGGCGCAATTAAGGCCTGGGCGGCGGTTTCGAGAAGACAGCAGGTGTCGCCAACCGTTCGCATCCGTATCAGGGTTCCGGAGATCAAGAGGCGCCAGGTGTCGCTCATCCACGGCCTGGCGTTACGTTTCCACCCGACCTCGACCTCAGGTGAATTCCGGGGGTCGGTCCCGGCTTTGGAGCCTCAAGGTCGGCCCGTGTTCCGGTCACGACCTTAAGCCTCGGGGGCTAGCTGACGAGGGCTGGGCATCCTTTGACCGACCGGTGCACGGTCAACGGATCCCCCGAGCTCGGGCGGCCCCCGACCACGACCTGGGTGCGTGCCGAAGCGCTCGACCTAGAGCGCGCTGGCCCCGAGCACGGCCCCGCTCGACCTTGAGCTCGGGCGGGACCCTGTCCAGGTGCCGTAGTTCACCCTTGGATCTCGGATCAAGCATTTGACCGGCGGTTGCTCAAGTAGCGGGTCGTGGGGCGAACAAAAGCGCAAAGAAGTCCGAGCGATTCTTGCCGACCCTCAATGTGCATGAAGGCCACTTCCCGGGAATCTCTCCCGTCCGTTGCGTGCAGGGGAGGTATAAAGGCCAAGGAAGTGCAGTCTTTTGGGGAGAGGAAGACAATGAACTCACAACACACATAGCTCGAGCTTAGACATAGCCATTGTTGAACTTGAGTCAGAACACATCCTCAGACTCGAAGTAGCTAAGAAAAGCGCACGCAAAGGCGATCGAGTAGAGCTATTACCTCCATAGGGGCTTGAACCAGTATAAACCTCGGTCTCACGCTCGTTGCCGTCTTGCTTCGACCATAGTCACGTCTTACTTTTCCTCCGTTTGAGCGAAGCGCTGCTCGGGTCCCGCATCACACTGACCCCCATCTCATTTCTTGCAGTTGGCGATCCCGATCGTCGACAAATTAGATCTACCATAATTTAGAAGGAACATTTTATGAATAAACTCATACTGCCATTGCTGAAGGACGGGTCTTCTTTTGAGTTAGTTGGTCCTGTCTCCTTTTCATAGTGTTTTGCTGATGCTTTTGCTTCTTATTATGCTACAATTAAGACAAATTAAATGTTATTAGAACCAACATTGATTAAAGATATAAATTCATGTTTCATCGTTCCCATTGAATGAAAAATGCTATATTCAAAGTCTTGCCTGAACTGCCATCGTTTTACTACATTGAATAGACTTTCTTGCATGCTTATCAAATTGAAAATAAGGAGATAAGATTAGCTAGATCTTGCAGTGTAAATAAACTGAAACAATTATTTTTGTATATGAAACAAAGGCAGTATTAATTCATATGTAACATGATAGGCTTATATCCTACTAAAATCCACAACTTACTGATAGTTTTACATTGACCAAAGATCTCTCAATGACTATCTACAAAATTGTATTATAAAGAGGGAAATTGCATGAAAGCACACCACACAAATCTTGTACAGTTTAAAATATGAACCCCTTCATTGGAATGCAAAATCACCTATCTTTATTTATTTACATTACATGATACAATGGAGTTTGAGAGAGTACTTTTTTTCTTTAATTTTATTGCCTTTAATAGATTACACACAAAATAATTACCTGTTCGTGTGGAAAATCATGAGCAGAACATGATGATGATGCTTCTTGACGTATTTCCTCCTTACTATTAGAACCCTCAAGTTGCTAGATGCATAACATAGTCATGTTAATCAACTAAATATGGTGTGAACTTATAAAAATGCTTTACTAACCTGTTTGGTAGAAAATATATTTTTTTCCTGCTGCGTGTTGTCTATGTCCACATGATTTTTTTTCTATAAATAAATGGACACACATTAGTTATTTTGTATGTATAGAATGTTGTAGTTACTATAGTACATAGAAAGGAAGTAGCAGTAGTAATAAGAAATTTACCCTTAATACGTTTTGTTGTTCTCTCAAAGAGATGTCTACATCCGATACATTGCACTCAACTCGCTGCACAGTTAAACATGCAATGATAAAACAGTATAGCAAAGACCTATCACTTGATCAACATCTTGCGAATACCTTTCTTTTAGAATGTATCGGATGTGGGTGAAAATTATCATCATATTTTGCTTGGAAATTAACCTACAATAAAGATATAGGGTTCAGTAAAATTTCAATATCAACAAAGATTTTTTTACCTCTGTTGGTTCTTTGTTCCCAAGGCATGTGTGCTTGTTTCACAATTCTTCAATTAATCGATCTTGCTTTTTGACATGTTCTTGCAGCTTTTCTACTTTTTGCATAGCATGTGTCTCTACATCAGATGATGAGCAATCTAAGGTAGAAATTTGTATGTTTTTGAGACGACGTGGTGTCCGATCATAAACTTGTTTAGGGATTGGAAGCAATCCCATGCCATGCACTTGTCCCGGTTGTTCTTCCCCTAATACTTTGTGTAATGCATCGCCTTCCCATGCAACTCTTCCTTGATCATTTTCTACCAACTCTGGTTGATCATGAATGAAATTTTCCAACTCAGCCTGCAAGTGAAGAATAATGCATTTGTACTAGTGAGGTCTTATTATATCCTGATATTTGTGAAAGCATTGTCTGTATATAGCATACCACATGTTCATGTCCATCTTTGCTCTTCTCTTTGTGTGTCGCTAGGTAGACTTTTGATCTATGCGGTTGTTTCTTTTCAGGATCGTTTTGCCTCTAAAAGCAAAAGGATGTAAACAATATCAAGAAAAACATAGAGAAGAGTATATAACAAAACAAGTGGACTCACCAAGTCCTCCGCCCATCGAGCATAACTCTTTGTCCCTGCCGTATGGGTTGTCTTCCTCATTGAATGACTTCTTTTGTTTCTCTCGCTAAGTTCCTGTTGCGGAGTACAAGTAATGTAAATGCAGCATGTATTCTTCAATATTTGCATAACTGTACACATATATATGAAGCAATAGTATATAAATAGTTGCAGTTTTATTACCTTCCCTTTTTTTGACTTCCAGTGATTGACAAGGGGACCCATTCATCCTCATCCACATCTTTTGGACATCGTCTATACAACACAGATCTCTTCTTCTTCACATTAAATAGAGATTTCTTTAGTGTTGCTTTGTACTGTCTCCAATCTCGCCCAATTGATTTGAATATCCATTTCTCGCATGATCGAGGATACAAAAACTTTGTCTATAATCAGTAAGAAACATTGAGTTAAGGATAAACTACTATGTCATGTGGATTTTTTATATACAAGATGTCATAATGGATAAGATATAGAAGATTAGTACATTGGTATAAAAATAAGAGCTATCTAATTACAACATGTTACAGTAGTTGACAGACCTGTACTAATTGAAGTATTGTTTTATCTCCTCCATGCTGTTTAACTAGCCTCCAGTCCTTCTTGCTAAGTGGACAATAACCTCCATTTCTTGCAACTGTGCCCAGAAACTGCCCCAAGACTCCACCTTCCCTCCGAATGGGTTGTCCATGCCTATTGCATTGCACTACTATGCGTTTCCCCGCTGGAAGATCCCAAACATCCGGTAATAATGTTTCCACACGTTTCTTTACTTCATCATCTTCACCTAAATAATTATGTGATAAAAGTGTAAAATAGATACATTTGATTTTGTCATCTAGCTTTTGCTTTATGTAATTACATTTGTACCTGACATGTTAGGGTCACCATCATCTTGGTTATCAACTAGGACCATATCATCTCCTGAAGCTGGACCTTGAAGCAGCGGCTCATGTTCTGGCAACACTTGTTCACTGCTATTGTGGCTTCCATTGGCATAAGGATCATTGCTTTGTACTACATTCAACCGTTTGCTTCTACGCATTTGTCCTACAAATTGAATTGGTCTTATCATCACAATTGGTGCTAGAATGTTACAAACAATGAGCATTTTATTGCTATTTGATTGCAGTAAGCAAGATTTGTAAGACTATTTTCATGAACAAAATAGTTCTTTCTTTGATCTAGATAGATGTTCATCTTGATTTTTATTTTAGGTGAAACTTTTGCATTTGAAGGAATCTAGCACATCTGCTGCTGAATTACTGATTGAACAAATTCGAAACAAAAGAAAACTCACTTGTGGTTGTTTCCATAGCAGTTCGAGGAAGGGGGTGCAAAGTCGTGCTGATGAGCTGTAAGTAGCACAACACTACCAATAGTAATCGAAGTCTGGAAATGCAAGTGCATGATGAGGTGCAAAATCTTTGCATGGCTTTTATTAGTTGCCAAATTGAGCACAAAAAACATGCTTTACACAAAACACTTCATTAGTATTGATAGGCATTGTGTTCTTTAAAAAAACTACATCTAGCTATTATAGTCGTATCTTATGCAATCTAAATACTGAAGAAACCTTGTACCATCTATTCTTTAGGTGCAGTTTTAGTATTTAGTGTTGGACTATCTTAAACATAAGTTGGATCGGCACAACTTCTATTTGCACAAGACTGCAGGGAAAAATGATGTATCAATTCAAAGCACAATGGTTATTTCAAGGGAAAAATGATGCACAAAATATTAATTTTTACTCGTCACATAAACTGTTTAGATTTACAGGGGTTAGTTGAGCCATCCAAGGAGCCGTTTATTGGCCGGTTCTAGTTCTTCACCTGTTACAGCCGGAACGGCTCGAAAACTGTCCAAATCTGAATTTTAAATTTCAAATTTGAAAGCTAGATGAAACACTGTTCATCTTCGACTCGAATTCCCGGTGTATCCCATTTCCATGATTTCAGACTAGATCATTGCTTAGTTACGAAAACGTGGTGTATCGCATTTCCAGCAGGCCTCGCATACACGTCCAACGTATGTCGTCGTCTCGTCCTCCGTTCTTAAAACTTGAAATTCTACATGATGAACCAAGGATTCAAAGAACTTAGTTTTGCTTGTTTCCATGACACGCAGGAGAACCCCAACTAGGAACATGGAGAGCAACTAGAACTTTTAGTGGCCCATCCAATCACCAACAATTCAAAAACATCCTGATTCTATGCAGTATATATAGCACAACTAGGATCATGGAATATCTGGAAACAGAGAAACACAAAAAAATATCAATTGCATATCACCTTCGGTGGCTACACTCCCTACAATTTTCCAGTGACTAGACTCCCTGCAATTTTTTAGCCCTTAGCACGGCATCTATATTCCCCCTCCCCTAATTAACCTCCTGTACAAAATCTATGTATTATATGCCATGTATTGGAATAAATAGCAAAACAAATTTAATCATATTATCAATAAAATGATTTTAGGGCATGAGAAGAATAGGGAATCAAACAATGAAATGCCAAACAATAGATCAGACTCAAAAGGAAAACAGATTAGTACAGTTTGTTTCACACCAAAGAAGCTTCAAATCAATTGATCTGGTAGCTAAGCATGCAATGTTCCCAAGCAATTGCATAGATTGGGTGAACACTTTGAGTCTGCCAATTCCTTCCAACAGCAAGGAACATGGATTAGGGGGGCACGGAGAGCCTACTAGGGGAATGATTTGAGAGGAGGTGGGGGGAGGAGATTAGGCGTGGTGCTCACGAATTGGGGGGATGGTCGCCATAGGAGGTGAGGGAGGAGACTAATTGTGATGCGAATTGGGTCATGGGTGAGATGATGGCCAGGTGAAGAGGCGTAAGATGGGGTTGGGGAGGATAGAGCAGTTACTAGATATATTTAATCTGATTGAGGAAATTTTTAGATTAGCGGTAAAACACTCTGAATGCTCCCAGTGCTATATCTAAGACAAAGATAGTTTTCGTGACGTAATACACCATGTATGTTGTTTTTTTTCGTGAAAGCAATTTTATTTTTTTCCACCGGCGCATAGGAAAAATAATGAAAGTCAGCAAAGAATTGAGCTAAAAATTTCACGGAGAACTCTCGTTTGCACTACTAACATGCCACATAAATTCGCCATTGGAATTCCGTCTGTGGCGCACAGGAAAAATAATGGAAGTCAGCATATTCTCTTTCGCTTTCAACGTGCGGCACTATCTGACAATTCAAGCTAGCATTTGGTATCGAATTGAGCTAAAAATTTCATGGAGAACTCTCGTTTGCACCACATAAATTTGCCACTGGAATTCCGTCTGTGGCGTATAGGAAAAATAATGGAAGTCAGCATTTTCTCTTTTGCTTTCAACGTGCGGCACTATTTGACAATTCAAGCTAGCATTTGGTATCGAATTGAGCTAAAAATTTCACAGAGAACTCTTGTTTGCACTACTAACATGCCACATAAATTCGCCACTGGAATTCCATCTATGGCATATAGGAAAAATAATGGAAGTCATCATTTTCTCTTTCGCTTTCAACGTGCGGCACTATCTGGCAATTCAAGCTAGCATTTGGTATTGAATTGAGCTAAAAATTTCATGGAGAACTATCGTTTGCACTACTAACATGCCACATAAATTCGCCACTGGAATTCCGTCTGTGGCGTATAGGAAAAATAATGGAAGTCAGCATTTTCTCTTTCGCTTTCAACGTGCAGCACTATTTGGCAATTCAAGCTAACATTTGGTATCGAATTGAGCTAAAAATTTCACGGAGAACTCTCGTTTGCACTACTAACATGCCACATAAATTCGCCACTGGAATTCCGTCTATGGCGCATAGGAAAAATAATGGAAGTCAGTATATTCTCTTTGAGCTAAAAATTTCACGGAGAACTCTCGTTTGCACTACTACCATGCCACATAAATTCGCCACAGGAATTCCATCTGTGGCGCATAGGAAAAATAATGGAAGTCAGCATATTCTCTTTTGCTTTCAACATGCGGCACTATCTAGCATTTCAAGCTAGCATTTGGTATCGAATTGAGCTGAAAATTTCACGGAGAACTCTAGTTTACACTACTAACATGCCACATCAATTCGCCACTGGAATTCCGTCTGTGGCGCATAGGAAAAATAATGGAAGTCAACATATTCTCTTTCGCTTTCAACGTGCGGCACTATCTGGCAATTCAAGCTAGCTTTTGGTATCGAATTAAGCTAAAACTTTCACGGAGAACTCTCGTTTGCATTACTAACATGCCACATCAATTCGCCACTGAAATTCCGTCTGTGGCGTATAGGAAAAATAATGGAAGTCAGCATATTGTCTTTCGCTTTCAACATGCGGCACTATCTGGCAATTCAAGCTAGCATTTCATATCGTCGAGAAATGAGCGAAACGTTTGAAAGGATACAAACATAATCATGTTTTTTTCCATCTATCTGGGGTTCTCTCACGAAGGATCCGCGATCGCGCTAAATCGAAATGGTCTTTTTCATGAAAAATAGCTGCAATGATCCAAACGTTGTTATGTTTTTTTCGGTATCTATTTAGGGTCCTCTCATGAAAGATCTGTGATTTTTTTGATCCAGAAGGTTCTCTTCTTAAAAAAACCCGTGGGAAGGACCTATACGTAATTACGGATTTTTCCAGAGACCTAAACGCGAAAAAATTAAACCGAGCCGGCCGGCCGGCTCGGCTCAAACGCACAGGAGGACGCAAACTTTTCCAACATTAATAGAGGTATCTAAGATTTATGAGCTCTGTCCCATACAGTGAACAACACCAACGAGCATTTGGTCCAGTGGTATGAATCTTTCTTAGAGTGCGAGAAGTCCTGAGTTCAGTGTTGCGTGCCGGATATGGTATAGGGGTTGTTGCATGCAGCATGTCCTAGCGGAAGCAGGGGTTGTGTGCATGATGTAAGGAGGGTCCACTTGTAAGTGAGGGTTTGGGATGTGCTTAAATACTGGGTTGTCGGATGAATTGGTCATGGAAGAACAGAATACTTACTTCTTTCCCAAGTTCTCCCTGGCTTATCTCTTTTCCTCTCTGTTCTATCGCAAACTCCGGTAGATCCATAACATTCAGTTCTTAGAATGCCCCTTTTTATTTTTCCTCTCTCTTTCATTCCTTTTCCTTCGGTTAAATTCTTGGAGCTTGATAATACTAAAACAGGTAATTGTGAGTTGACAAATGTCATGCCCTGATTGAAATCTAAAACCAAACCGTAACAAAATCTGACAGAACTGGGATAAAATGAGAGAGGAAATAGGGTTCTATTCTAGCAACTAAAAAGTACTCTTAAGATATGTGGAAACATCTTCTACTTCCATTTTTCCCATTCACCAGGCTTATAGCCTTACAGTTTTACATTGATTTCATCCAAAAGTAACTAGTAAACTGAGTTCCAGTAAGAAATAGAGCAACAGCAGTAAAAAAACTAGCAACAAAAAAAATGATAGCTACAGCCTTCCTAGTTTTTGGGCCATTCAAATGAATACTGTAGGTACGCCTATTCATTTTTTTGTTTTGTGATTATGTTGTATCGGAAGGAGGTGGAAAGAAGCGGTGGATGGCATTTGACATGGCATAACCCTGAGAAGGTAATTTATGCCCTGCAGCAAACCATCTGATTTTTGCATCCTCTTTTTACATCTCTTACTTGTTTCTTTCATACAACGCATATCGACACACTGACCAGACGGGATACATGATGGCTAGAATTGCAGAGGTATAGGCTCGACTGTAGATATCGACATACTGACCAGACGGGATGCATGATGGCTAGAATTGCAGAGGTATAGGCTTGACTTTAGATTTTCTGCCCACTCAACTGTAGATTTTCTGCCCTACTTTCCTTGAAAAGAGCAAGCAATCTGCTACTTCAATAAAGGGAATTTCTGCCTGTGAAGTTACTGAACATGCCAAACTTTAAGTAACTCCTTGATTGAGCTATTGATGTCAACATTTCTCTACCTTTAATGTTTGAAGACAAATCCATCTTTCATATACACAAGAATTCAAAATTCAACTACTTTTTGTGTGAGTTTTCACAAGATACTCATATAAATTAATGTACCACACAGGAAGGATAACCCATTCAATACCAGCATAGCCTCATCACCATCAGCAGATTAGCATAAGCAAAGTTAGATAAATGTTCATAAGCTTCCGTGCAGAAGTAACTATAGGAAGTCAGTCCCCTCTAAGGTATCTCAAGCTTCCTTTCATCCTCCTGATAGTTTAGCTACATTACAACCACAAAAAGAGGAGAAATTATTGTATACATTTGCACAAATTATTGATGAAGAAAGTAAACAATTTACTACTCACCCCCTATGCATTTAGCAAACTACTATGCATCCTCGCCATAATTCAGTGGACCAAATAGCAGAATCTGAAAAAATACAAAAGTTTGTCAAGTTGTACAATAAGGTGCACCCGTACTAACAAAAAAATAATGGCACAAAAGGTTTGCAATGACATAGGAAACCTTCCTTGCACTATTGGGTTGCAAAATTCATACCTTTATGAAAAAAAGATTCCCTCCACTATGCTTCATTGTTCAATTCATTATTATCATCATACACGGTTATACCCTCAATATTTATTCTAACCCAATGCTGGGCGTTCTTTGCATTATTGAACAACTTCCCAAGTTGTGAGACATGGAATGGTGCACTTTCTATGTCATCTGTACATTCCTCCTCCCCGGTGTCATATATATCTCTAGGTTTCATCCTCATAACCACAGACCACCCTAGGTTTATTTGATCCTCAACATAAAACACTTGATCAGCTTGATTAGCAAAAATAAATGGCTCATGTTCAATCTTTTCCCCTGTATGTATCAAATGCGAGAAGTTGACTAGTGTGTACCCATATTTGTCTTTTTTAATGCCTTTTCCAGTAATGACATCAACCCATTCACATTTAAATAGTACTACTGAAAATTTGACATAGTTCAGCTCAATTATATCAATCACCCTCCCATAATATGCCACATCACCTAAAATAGGATTTGCATCACCTGTTTTCACGTAACTAGATGTCTTTGCAATTAGTACTGCTCCACTATTTTGTGTCACTCCATCCAGACGTTTAGGCCTAAAGCGAAAGCCTCGGGTGTTGAAAGCACGATATCTTTTTGCTACTTGAACTGGGCCACGAGCTAGCCACCTAATATCTTCTTTAATACTGTTGATACCATTTTCCCTCTCCAAATCCATTATCTGCGTAGAAAGAACTAATTCAATTGATGACTTATGTAGTACTTCAAAAGGATGTGAAATGTGGAACTTACATGAGCTCTAAACCATTGATGGAACTTTTCATTTTGGTTACTTTCAATAAATTTTGGGCTGACACGATGTGGAAGATATTTACTCCTTATCACATCAGCATGCACTCTGCACATCAATTCATAATGTATCAAACGAGGAAAGGTATTAATAAAATTGTTTGTAACAATGAAATATTACCTGAGGTACATATTTACATCCGAACAATTGAACAACACATATCTATGTGCTTGTACTTTGGCCAAATTCGTTAGAATATACTTTCTGGGCTTTCCAAGTGGTTTTCCGACATGAGGAAACATAGTTGGTCCTTGTTCATCATTAGAATGTTCAAAGGACTCATCGTTGTCATCATTCCTTGAAGGTCGGTTATGCTTGGTCTCAAATCCTTGTAGATATCTTGAACAAAATGACATGCACTCATCCGCCAAATATGCTTCGGCAATACATCCCTCGGGGTGAGCTTTATTACGCACATATGACTTTAACACAAGAAGGTACCTACACAAACCAAAAACCAAATAAACATGTTAATAATCATGTATTGGAATAAATAGAAAAAAATTGGTATATCTATGGTTGTTTCTTAGTAAAACATACCTTTCCACAAAGTACATCGATCGATAACATACAGGACCTCCAATTTTTTCCTCGGTTGCTAAATGAATAACCAAATGCACCATAATTGTAAAAAACCCAGTTGGGAATATCATCTCCATACGACATAATGTCACTCTAATTCGTTCCTCTAACTTGTCAAGCTCATCTACATATAGGACTTTTGCACACAGTTCTCTAAAATATGCAAATATATCAAACAAAACAGATGCAACATTATCTGGAAGTACACCTCGCAAAGCAACAGGTAGAAGTTGCTGCATTAAAATATGACAGTCATGACTTTTCAGGCCTGAGATTCTCCCTTGAGCAACATTTACACACCTTGAGATGTTTGCAGCATAGCCATCTGGAACTTTTATATCATGAAGGACTTTACAAAACTGTTGCTTTTCTTTTTTAGACAGGGTATACGAAGCTGGAGGCAAGTAAAACTTATTTGAAGATCTTCTTTGTGGTTGAAGCTCTGATCTAATGTTCGTTTCTTGCAGGTCTTGCCGTGCTTGTAGGTTGTCCTTTGATTTTCCCTCCAGTCCTAAAAGTGTACCATATATATTATCACAAACATTCTTCTCTATATGCATTACATCAAGATTATCTCGGAGTAAGTTGAAGTCCCAATAAGTTAAAGAAAATAGGCCACTGACACACTTCCAAGTTTTTGATTTCTCAAAATTATCAATTGCTTTTATCTTATGTACAATTGAAATTTCGGAATAAGCAATAGGCTCTGATCTATGTTCTTGAGTTCCATCGAAAGAATTAACATCATATCGAAACTCATGACTAGAAGGTAGAAATCGGCGATGTCCCATGAAACAAAACTTGTGCCCATATTTCAAGCGTTTAGAACATGTTTCTTCACGACAAGTCACACAAGCAAACTGGCCATTGGCACTATACCCTGAAAAAATCCCAATCCCAGGATAGTCACTCACAGTAGACAATACAACAGCACGAAGTTGGAACATCTCATCTCGAGAAGCATCATATGTAGGTGTGCTGACCTCAAATAACTCAGTTAATTCTTCATAAACTGGCTCCATAAGTATATGGAAACTCTTTCCAGGATAAGATGGTCCAGGAATTATCAGAGCAAGCATAAGAGAGGAAGCTTTCATGCATAACCATGGAGGAAGGTTGTAGGGTACTAAGACAACAGGCCAACAACTATAAGTTGAACTCATCATCCCAAAAGGATTGAACCCATCACTAGCAATTCCAAATCTAATGTTCCGGGATCGATCAAGTCTGGATATCTAGAATCAAGTGCTTTCCAAGCCTTTGAATCAGCTGGATGACGCAATGCCCCATCCTTTATATGTTCCTCATCATGCCATCTTGAAGCAATAGATGTTTCTTTGTGCATAAAAAACCTCTTAAGGCTTGGTTTAATTGGAAAGTACCATAACACTTTCCTTGCTGTTGCCTTCTTTCTTTCCTTCTTGGTTAAATTAGTTTTATCTGCTAAGTTTTCCACCTTGAAGTTCCACATTTCAAGCAATAATCATCATTTGCCTTGTCTTTACGATAAAGTTGGCAATTGTTTGGACAAACATGAATTTTTTCATAACTAAGACCAAGTTTCCCAATTATCTTTTTAGCCTCAGCAAATGTTCTAGGTATATTCTTGCCATAAGGTATTGCCAATTGCAAAATTGCTAGCAAATCATTTAGAGATTTATTACTCCACTTGTTAATGGATTTCGTGTGAAACAAAAGTACAAGAAAAGAAAGTTTCGATAGCTCACACCCTTCCCATAAAGGTTCATCGGCATCTCTAAGCAAGTTATAGAAGGCTTCTGCTTCATCATCTTGTCCAGTTTTTGAAGAATTCGGGGCATCTGAATCCTTCATTGGATGTCTGTTCTGTACATTTCCAAAAGCATCATGGACTAGCTGGTGCATATCAATATTTGCTCCATCATGCTGCGATTGTGTCTCTTGGTTAGCACGGATGTATGCTGCAGTTTTGCCATGACTACTCCAAATAGTGTATCCGCGTAGCATTCCATGACAAACTAAGTCATCATATACTTCATTACGATTTTTCAACCGTCTGTTTACACATTTCAAACATCGGCACCTGATCTTGGCATTAGGACTCCTATCCTTATATGCAAAGTCAAGAAAACCCTCTATCCCTTTTATGTAGTTAGCAATTGGTGTACGGGAATGAAGTAATTTCTTCGTAGCATTTAAATCCATAAAATTACTGCATTAAAAATAGAAAACAATATTGATCCTGTAATACAAATGCCAAAAACATACAAATAATGATTTAAAATGTAATGGAAAATGATAGAAACAAAAGGCATTTTGAATAGTTGGTAAAAAAACTGCATTATCATTTTTTCAAAACAAAAGGCATTTTGAATAGTTCATTATCATTTTTTCTAGGTGAAACACAAGCACTAGAACATTGGAGAAAGGAGACAACCAGCACAAATTTTCTAAACTGAACTAGATCTGTAGTTCTTTGTTGGACCACAAGAGCACAGGGATGCCCATATTTCTCAATAATCCATCCCGATTTAACAGCAAACTATCCCCAACATGAAATTGAAAATACAAATAGTGTATTCAAGCAGCGAGGTAATCAAGATGCACCACAAACTTGCAGTGAAATAGACTAAGCATCAGAACAAAACAAGCAGATGCACCACAGACTTGCAGTGAAATACTAATATCCAACTAGTAAATTGAAATACAGATCAACCATCTTGAAAGTAGGTTGAGAAGGTAACAATATTGATTCTGTTGAATGGGTCCTCTATAGACAAGGTAATAGAAAAGTATTATACATCAGAGACAAAAGGGTGTAAATATGACAATTTAGTGTGCACTTCCGACTTTTGTATCTAGCAAGAATCCAATAGGTTGTGGTTTGCTCTGCCTTTTCTATCTAGCAAGAATATCCAACATGTTATTTCCAATTGCTCCCATTGTCCTTTTTGTCATTATGTCTTATAAATACAGCAGCCATCTACCATCAACTACTATAAAGATCATTAATTTAAACATGGTTAAAGAGCACCATCTGTTCCTACTTTAGAGTTTGTTTTGATTGGTTTGTAAATTAATTGTAAACTTTCACAGTCTTAAGATTCTTCAAAATTCTGTTAGCTTGTCCAGAATTTAGCTGAGATCAACTGTTCTTACTTATTCTTGGAGTGGTGTGCCACCTTATCTACGACCTAACATATGGAGGCTTCTTTTGGTGAGTAAGGCTCCTAATATGTAGAATGTGCAAATCAGATAAACATATTTTCCTCTAAGATTCTTTTTGTTGAGGAATGTCCTTTAGAAAGTATATGGTAGATGGTTTTCAGTCCATATGCTGTAACTTGCATTTTTCTAATTAGCTGGTCTGAATGTCTGATTTCAGATGGCAACTTTTGTGAAATGATTTAAGTAATTATAGTTGAGTGACTTGAGTCAATGGATGCCTGCTATATATGCGGCAGCTAATTTCTGTAATTTCCATTAGATCAACGGAATACAATGCAGACAACGGTTGTGAACCATGTCAGATTTTAGTTCAGAACACTAGTATTCAGATGCACATTAAGGTGCCTAGATTTAAATACATAACCAGGAACATTTCAGTTGGGGCCACCGATAGAATGGACTCTCTACAACCCACCCGTTTTTCATCAAAAGCATGGAAACTCTCCAACTATGCTAACAGAAGCATGAAATTTGAAACAATCATGCAAAATCATGCTGTAGCTAAAAATGACTTTTAGTACCGTAGTAGAACAGTGTCCTCACTTTCAGATTCAGAGTAAAGCCCTCACTTTCAGATTCAGAATAAAGTCCTCACTTTCAGATTCAGAGTAAATTTTAGCTAAACATGTTTTTTAGTATGGCAATGCATATCAAGACATATTCTGCAGTTTCTGGCCTCACTTTCAGATTCAGAGTAAATTTTAGCTAAACATGTTTACCTACCTGGAAGCGGCAGATGTAGTAGTCGTCCCTGACCGTGGCCCTGATGGTCTGGAGCGGGCTCCTCCCGGACTGTCGCGGCCTGTACTCCACGCTGAGGACTGAGGTTGACGAGCGCTTTCACCAAGTCCGGCCGGAGCAGGCACAACACCCACGCCACGAGGGAGCCCCAGTCGTGCCCGGCCACGAACACCTACCACGCGACGCACCGAGTGCAAGAATCAAATGAAGAAGACGCAAGAAATTAAAGAATGGGATTGAACAACTCACGCCAGCAGGGGTGGGCGACTCGCGGCTGGAATGGGCAGGGGAGGGCACGGGCGACGGCTGGAGCCTGGACTGGAGTGGGGAACCCGGAACCGAACGCCTGGAGTGGGGGAGGGGAGGCCGGGAGGGGCGCCGGAGGCCCGGAGGGAGGGGCGGCGGCGGGAGCTTGGAGTGGGGATTGGGGAAGGGAGGCTGGAGCCTGGAGGGGCGGGGTGGCACCTGGAGACTGGAGTGGGGAAGGCCGGAAGGGGAGGGGCGGCGCGCCGGTGCTTGGAGGCTGGAGTGGTGGAGCCAAGGGAGGGGAGGGGCGCCGGCGCCTGGAGGCTGGAGCCAAGGGACTGGCGACGCTTGGTCGCTTGGAGACGGAGTGGGGATTGGGGAAGCTGGGATTCAGGAAAGGGAGGGCGTCCAGCTGAGCTAGGGTTACTGAGGGTCACATGTGCTCGAGTCGAGATTGACAACCGAGATTGAAAACTACTGAGGGCTGAGGCTGGTCCGATTAATTCGGCTAACCGAGATTGAAAACCGAGTAAGCCGGAAAAAATCCATTATTTTATACAGATAACCGAATCAATAATCGAATAATTCGGTTTTGGTTTTTTGGCTTCGATTTCAGTTTTCGGTTTATTTGCCTAGCCCTAACGGCTTGGTGCTAGCCGAGCGAGGACTTGGCGTTGCGCAGCCCACTCGGTCTTGGGGAGATGGGCCACATGGGCTCTATGGGCTGTGAGCCACCGAGCTGAAAGAACTGTTCACAGATACCCGGAAGGAAATACCCGCTTAGTATCCGTATCTAACCCGTTTTCATCGGGTATTTTCTATCCTGTATCCGACCCATATCCGAACAAAAAATATCCGGGTAGTACCCGAATCCGTACCCGAACCAAAAATACCCGAATCCGTACCCACAATTTCGGATAATTTTATTACGGATACGGATCGGGTATTACCCGACCCGTTTTCACCCCTAGGCGATTTAGCGTTGGAGACTCGGGATCACTGGATGATTTGGATTTTGGAATCGGGAACTTGGGGTCACCACGTCACGCCATGTGGCAAGCAATAAGTTCAACTGTTGTCTTCAATATTCTTTTTTTAAAGTATGTTATGTTATTCTCATATTGCCTGATGCCCCTTCAATGCAGGATACTCAGACAAGGAGAAGTCAAGGCACCACACATCTCGAGGAAGATTAATTAGCGAACAGCCTCCATCACCCTATTTTGTTTAGCCAAAATTTATATATGTTTCTTATCTCTATTCTTTGTTCACCTACCAACACATCTGACAAGTGTAGCAACATGACCATCAAGTGTTGTAGGGTAATTCAATGGGTACTATATGTTTGAGAATTCTACATATGGTGTTAGCAACACGTAGCATGTGTTGCAGTTGAGTTTTCCTACAACACAAACTATATGTGTTGCAAAGTGTGTGTTAGAATAGATTGGTCTTGTTATAGTGAAATTACATATGTCATATGTGCGTGCTTCATAGGTTCCTACTGTACCTGCGCCTGCTTCTACCATCGAGATGAGTACTACGCAGTGTGCAGAGCTCACATGTAAAAGGACTATCACAACAGCCACTGAACTATAGGAGGCCTAAGAGACTTCTTCCAAGAAATCAAAGCTAATAGAGGCTACAACGCCCCCTCCAACACATGAAAAGCCCCTTGCCACGACCTCGAAGACTCCTTCTGCACAAAAAGGAAAGTCGACAGATAATAAGAAGACCCTTCATGATTTTAAGGCCTACGTACATGGAGAACCTCTGATTGCATCCAACCTATTAAATGATCTAGCCAAGTTTACACGCATGCTCTATGCATGGTACATTGATAGGGTCAAAGAGGAAGAGCGTCGAGTCGACTTCACTGTGAGGTATAGAAATGGACATTTCCACCGCGACGAGCATGGGACATTCCCAGTTAGTTTTAAGGATTGTTTTGTGTGTACCAACTAATAGCCATTGATATTTCTACTTGATGATCTTGGATGCTGTGAGTAATGCACCATACAACATGACCTAATGACTTTCATAGGATTTCACATTATGCTTTCTAACGTTCAACATAAGTTGCAGGGCAATGAGGCAGTGAGCCATGGTGAATCAACACCTAGTTGTGTTCATCGACCCCAAGCTGGTGTTTGTGACCATGGCACAGCTTCAACTGGACTTCATTGCTGGCTACATTAAGGGGGCATTGAATGTTGAGTCGAAGAGGGACTTCATTCTATTCCCATACCACGAGGAGTAAGTAGTACTTTACCCTTAAATTACTTGTACGTACTTAAACTGTATATGAACTTATTTCCTTGCACTGCATACCATTTAAGAAGCAACCATTGGGTTTTACTTGTCCTTGTTCTGAGTGAAAACATGGTCTACACTTTTAACTCGATCGAGAAGAGACCGATGGCCTACGCGATTAAGCCTCCTTTGGAGCAGTAAGTACATTACTATAACCTAACACTTTATGAATTTAACTACGTTCATTTTTTTTGACTCAATGGCATCTCTCCAATGTATATAGGGGTTTCTTAGCCTACATCGATGAAGGACAGACACACGATGATGAAAAGGGCAAGAAGTTGGAGTATAAGCGCTTCAAGGTACAAGTGCCTAGCATATTGTCGAGACCCGAATATGCAAATCCGGACCCTCTATGTATACTGCACTAGTCCAGAATCACGCTAGTGCACACAGTCTCAATATCAGTAAATATCACAATCATACACAGCGGAAATAAGATAAAATATAGCATATATTGAATATTACTAGTTGCATGACCTTATGGTCAACTTACGTTACTTTGCCTCGCAAGGCTGAACAACAAGTTAAACTACAATGGAATGAAAACGTAGATAAACCTCTCAGTATACCACAGGCAACTGACAAGGCTCGCACCCTAAACCTTCATCCCTTAAAGGTTCTTCTCCTTCAACACGAATGTAGACTCCTCAATTGGTGATGTTGTGGTTGGCAAGGGTGAGTACATAAAGCACTCAACAAGTTATTCACAGAATACAATTCTAACATATCTATATGCAAGGCTTATTCCAAGGGAATGGCTAATAATGGCTATTTTGTGGTAAAGCATCATTTATGAACAAGTACGATACATAGATTGAAAAGACAGTAAAACAAATAACAATAATAGATAGATTCATCATTTCTCAAGTAAACCAAGTTTCTAGCCCTAAGTCAAGATTCAACCTCCCATGAAAACCTACCATCCATCCCAAGTTTTATTTTGCAAAAGTCTAACCCTTAACTGTAATTCCCGAGCATTGCTCAATACTACAAGTACTGCTATTTGAATAGATTGTACTCTTTGCATAGGTTATGCACTTTACCCACAAGACATGTTAATCTCTTTGTGCCTAGCCATTAGCACATTTCCTTTGGTGTGCCGGCAGAGAATCATGACAAAGCCCTTTACAATGCTCTGTCTTAACTCAGTATCACCCGCTAAGGTTTCAACACTGAAGGGACTAGTTACCACAACAGGCCCCCCTCTTGCACCATCTGGGTTCATTAAAAAGGGTGAACCTCACCGCCACTGGTAGTACCAAAGTTAAGACATTGCAAATTAATCAGCTAGGTCCATCCCATTTCGAATATGTGGTTGCATGATTGACTCAGGTCAAAGGCTTGCAAGGTTAAGTCCTTAGCGTGATCGAGGCAAGACCTTCACATACCCTCTGCCATATGGCCCACCTTGGCATACTGCCCCTTGCCACTTGCCCCAATCAAAATCATAACCACCCTAGTTGATTACCAAGCACCACGTACCATCAACAATTCGATATCGTTGCATGACATCCATCGCCACACAACTCAATCTCATCGTGTGATCACACATGACACACAAGTTCATAACATTGTTCCATATTCCATTAGTCAAAATTAATTATTAATGATTCAAGTACATGTGATGACGTGGCATGGCTAAGCATACTAATTCGTTCTAACCATCCCATGTTGATTTTATTATTAACCAACTACAGTGAACCAACCTAGGGTGACAAATAAATCATGGTATACAAATGACAAGGTAGGGTATAGATCAAAAGGTATGATAGCTAAGTCCCAATTTAGATTGAAAGCATTTGTACCTATGAAATAACATGCAATATTGTAAAACAAAATAGCAACTTTACAAACATGGGTTCAACATGATCAAAGCACAACTTACCTTAGAAAAGCCCTTATTCTTGCTCTGGACCTTGGTCTTGAGTTGATGGATTTTTCTCGATTGTGTCGCACAGTTCAACGTCTACACGAATCAAAGGAGAAAGCCAAATAAATACTAAAATAGAAAGCAAATGAACTCCAAAAATCAAATAAAATTCATCATTAGATAGATCTAAATTTTACAATTTTTTTAAAATTTGAATCACCTCAATCGGAGTTCGTATGAGGGAGGACGAGCTCTCGGAAGATTCAAAAACAATAAAAATCAGAAAATTGAGAAATTAAATAATAATCCAAATTATTTTTAAAATGAAAAACCGATTTATTGCGCAATGCTAACATCAGCACCAAACCAGGCCAATCAAAAGATGACACGTGTGCTCGGCTCATAGACTCACTACAACAGGAACACCCCTTTAACAACGCATATATACGTTGCTAACAGTCCGTATATGCGTTGCTAGGGTCTATACCAACGCATAATTATGCGTTGCCTAAAGTGGCGTTGCTAGGGTCTATTGCAACATTTAAGTATGCGTTGGTAAGTCCTATTAATAACCATTGCTAAGTTGCAACGGATATTGATGGGCTATGGCAACGCTTATATATGTTTGTACAACCTATGGACGAATAGCCTTGCAACATATAGATTATACTTGTGGCAACGCTTATATGCGTAGCAACGAATAAACCATCTAAGCAACAATATTTGTAATTATTTTTATTTGGAGCCAAATAAATATATTATGCATGTGCAATGTATTTGAAGAATTCAAGATAATTTCCGAGCACACATTGCAAATAAGCGCAAATCAAGAATATATTAAAAAATTGTTGCATTACGAGTTCCATCCACCACTTAGTTATCAAATTGTCGCATTACAGAGATACTACATCTACCACTTAGTTTGGCACAACCATGTCATACTACATAGCTCATAGAGGTTCCTTATATGTATGCGAGCTCATTAGCCCAAGACACTACGATTTGAATTGCACCCATGACTTGAATTCAGATCAACCTGCATTGTGGTGGTTGAACAATGATTAGTCGAGAAGGAGCATGTCACCAGAAATCATCAACAGGAACGGCAAAGTGAATTATTGTAGAAAAAGGAGCACAACTACAAGGCCTAATAGTTCATTGCAGCCTTCTCAAATTCAAGCACAATCCATAAAACTAAAACATTTGCTATCAACCTATACATTATAAAAGAAATGGCTGCAGCAGAAAATCTTAGCCTACAGGAAGCTCTGATTTTTCACCATCTAATTCTAACCTTCAATCATGTCCCAAAAAAAGTAGCCCACAATATTTGAAAATTCAGCTAAACATTGCAACCAATGGATGTAGATTTTGATCAGCCTTAGGCCTTGAATGGGTAGCAGTTAACTATGCAAATGCAGTATCACATGTAGTATGAATTTTTCCAGTTCTGTTAGGATAATCCAGTGCTTGCATGTGTGCATATTGGAGAATGCTACATGTATGAATGATACCTTCTTGTGCTGCTTCCTGTACATAGCTGTCCAGGTAAGCTTTGCAGGCTTCAGGCGGTTGTGGAAGTAGCGCTTGCATTTTGAGTTGGCAAAAAGGAAAACCTGCAGGAGAAAATATCTGAATTTATTAGAATTCTAAGCTTACTCATATTAATGACCTTCAACACATTAAGAAGGTTACCTGTGAATCAGCACGAATGAACCTGATACCCTTCCCTGGATATATCTTCTGGCCACTAAAACGGCAAAGTTCAGTCCTGCAAAACCAAGGAAACAACACATTGAAGACAATCATGGTGAAATTGTACTTACAGTATCAATAATATCAACTAAGTACAAAATAGAGGTGCTTAATTAACAAGAGCTATCAACAATACAATGCAACAATTTAAGCACAGAGATTAACTTACTTCAGAACCATCTTGTCGGCCTCACAATGCTTTCACAAGCTCCTGTCTGAATTCCACAAGAAAAAGACAACAGAATAAACTTGAGCAACTCTTAAAGCCTTAAGACAAGGATGTGAAAACACAGAAGCACATTTAACAATATGAGCACATAAAAGGAGCCAAGACAATAAAGTAACCAACTTGAAATGCAAATCTAGGGCCTTTACAGGCAGCGGAAACACAAAATAGTTTGCACTGCAAAGCGGATACCCAGCTCTATTTTGCATGTTATAGGTTAGGATACTATCCGCTAACATGCTTGTAAGACCATCTTCAACGATTTCCCAGCATTTCATTCCCTTCCCCACCCCTGAAAGGAATCCCTTCCCAGATTTCATTCCCTTCCCAGAAAAACACTCCAACAGCATTCCCTTCCCTATTCTCTTCCCACATTAAAAATACTTATTTTATCATCCTCTTCTAACTACCAACTCTATACCAATTTCTAACTGCATATGTTCAGGAGCTAGAACCTCTTCTAACTGCCTTATGGTGCCTCAAGCTACATGATCTCAAATACATTTCATTCAAATACAAGAATTGGTTTGACGCCATGGTGCCGCAACAAGTTCACCCTATGCATGCAGTACTCAATATGCCTGGTTCAAATTCAGGAAGGGGAAATAACACAGGTGAGTTTGTGGTGCTAAACTCCAAAAGCGATAATGAATTGGAGTTGTAACTCTATGGTCCTCTGCATTATGATTTCATGGCATCCGAAATACAAATGCATCAGAAGATATCCCAGTACAAAAAAGAAAAAAAACCAGCAATGGTAATGTTAATGTTTATAGAACCTTTCGTGCATAGGCTATTTCCAACAAAGAATTGAAATGGCGTATTCTTGGAACTAAAGCAGTGCCAGATCTTCCCCCAAATAGGTTTCTTGGATCCAACCTAGACATACAAGAAATCTTGGCACTTGGGGCAGATAAAAAAAAGGGTAAATGCACTGCAATTATTAGGGGCAAAACAAATGTACCATGAGATCAAATATAGACAGCTGGTTTTGATGCAGCATAAACAGCTGAAAATATAGAGATGCAATTGTTTAACATCAATAAATTAAACAGGTTCTTCATTCTTCAATAATATCAGAAGGCCGTACAAGCAAAGAATATCCTCAAGTATTATTGGTGAAGGGTTATATGCTCAAAGCAAAACCACTAAAAACAGTTTGCATTATAAGTCTGATAAACTCTAAATCACATGCTTTAAGCTATCTTCAGAAGCACAAAAAGAACTATATGTTAAATTCCATTGAATGTATTAACAAAATAGTTGAGGACTGACTTTTTCTTGTCAATGTCTGGGATGTCACTTCTCTCAGCCTTCTCAACAATGACCTATATCAGATGACAATTGCTTCGAATGTGAACAAACCACCACAAAAGGAAGCAAACTGCATAAACAGCAAGAACAGAGACATACAGGAATTCTATCAGGATACTTCTCTCTGATGCGGTTGGCCTCAGCCTGCCTCCTCTCTGTTACATGCCACATAAATAGAAAGAGATTTCAGTTATTCCATGTTGAAAGCAGTTAGTTTTAAAGAAAAACTGGAAAAAGTTTGTAGTCCATATCCGATGGTCAGCTAGTAAAATAGGAAACAGATCATGGTAAAACATTGTGCACAAAGAAGTGAAGAACTGACACTAACAGTATTATTTCACAAATTATCCATGAGCCAACCACATAATCCAGTTATATAACCCTAGATACTGATCAATCATGTCAAATATTTGTACAAATCCAGTTACCTAGAGAAGACATTATGGAAACAAAACTAAAACCAAAATATTGGTGCATAATAGAACAATGGAAATTTGATAATTAGAACCACTAACAGTTCAAGACAGAGTACAAATTCCACAAAAGGACATTATAGAAACTACAACCCAGAGTTTCCAACGTCAACAACAAAACCAATCCGCAATGGTTTGAATTATAGGTACCATCAACCAATTAAGCACATGGAGAAATTACGGGTCACCAAATGTCCAATTCTCATATGTAATTAAAATGGAATTTCCCTGTAAATAGAGAAACTCACAGCATCAACACCCACCAAAAATACAAGTTATAAAGTAGGTAATTAGTTATGGCTGGAAGTTACAGATTGGCACGATCAGAACGAGGCATGATCAGAAAGAAAAAGCTACAGATTCTAATGAGTTGATCAATACCAGCTTTGGCGACGTTGCACAAGCCAGGGCTGTGGCCCGGCGCTTCCTCACAGCGCTCTGCAGAGCCTCCACCTCCTCGGCGTTCCTCTCCTCAGCATCCACGCCCCTGCGTAGCTCCTCGTGCCTCCACGCCGGCAGCGCCATGACATCGTGGTGGGCGGCGGCGTCGGCGCCTCGCGCGTGAGCGGCCTACTCGGCGGCCGCGGTCGCGGACCACTCAAGCGCTTGGTCTCCACAGCCACGGCGCGCTCGGCGAGGGAGAGAGGCGGCGAAGGCTGGATCTGGCGCGAGGCCGGGAGCGCAGAGGAGAATGTAGATCTGCGACGAGACGCGAACACGGGTGGCGATGATGGAGTTGCGAGGAGGGTGGCGATCAGCGGCGAGGGGTGGCGGCGTCTAAAGCCGTAGCGATTTGGGGATTTCTTCGGTTTGGGAAGATGGCGGCGGTGAGGTTTTCGCACCGTGGGATCTGCTGCATCCTAGCCATCGGTTAGATCGACGGATCGGCTAAATCCTTTCCTAAAAGCACGAAGCGGGTTGAATTTGAAGCAATTTACATCTAAAAGACGAAATCTCGATATGAATCGCAATCTTGAGCTCAAACTTCCATACACAAGATTACATTTCAACAAACATGCTAATAGAGAAAGAGTCACGTTGATTAAGCATCCTTTTAATCATTTAAATCAGCCTTACATATGAGCAATAAGATTATAGGAAAGCATAATGGCCATACATTTATGCCTACTTTCCACAATCAACAGCCTAAGAGCATCTCCAAGAAAGCCCCTAAACCACCCCTAAACTTTAAAATAGGAGTTTACTAAAAATGCAGGTCCAAAGAGGCCCTATTCCAGCCCTAAATTTAGGAGGCCCTAAATTTCCTCCCGAGCCCCAATTCGAGGGCCCTAAAACAAATTTCTAAACCTTAAAATAGGGAGTTAAGTGAAGGATGGCTTGCATTAGTTCGCTGCACTAAGCGTGTCTTTGCTGGATGAGTTGCAACTGCAGCATCTGCATCACTCATCAAAATTTTGAAAATTTTAAATTTAAATTTTAAATATCATGTTTTGAAAAATTTAAATTTTAATTTTAAATATCATGTTTTTAAATTGTAAATGTTAATATGCTTATGTTTTATGTATTACAAATATTTTTGATTGAATTTTAGTGGTGTCAAATGAAGATTATACATAGCGGATATGTCAAAATAGGAGAAAAATAAAATAGGAAATGAGATTTAGGGATGTTCTTGGACTTGTGCTCAAAACAGGCCCCAAAAATAGGGGAGTCCTAAATCCAAAATAGGGACCTGTTTTAGGGCCCTTCTCGAGATGCTCTAACAAATTTTTGTTTTCCTCTATCATATATTATAATAGCAAGAACCTGTCCAGGGAAAAATTTCGACCTAATCTACTCACAGTGAGAACTAAGAATAATGAAGTTAGAGACTTAAAGCTAGAATTTACCATGATCTCTTGGGGAGGCACCGTGCGGCTTGTGGCCGACGGGCGAGCCGAGGGCCACCGAGCGGGGCCTCAAGCGCAGGGGGCTAGGGGTGGCGGCCGGTGGGCTGTGCCAAGGGTGGGAGTGGGCGGCGGGCTGGCCGTCTTGGCGACGCCGCTTATCGACAGTGGGATCTGCGATGCGTCGAGAAGGGGAGGATCTGCCACAAAGTTGAGGATCTACACCGCGGGGGCGACGACCGATGGGCGGGCGGGAGCAGCAGCTGACGACGGCGTGAACTCAGATCGGGCGGATCATGGACGGGAGGGCTGGCGTTAAGCGTGAGCTCGGCTCGGACGTTTCTCTAGCCGAGACGCTTGGTGGTGGTGCCACGCCTCGTCAAGCAAGCGCTTGGCGGATTGGATGCGAGTGTAGGCACGGTAAATAGTATTATCGATTATCGAGACCGTGCGCCGTCTTGACCAACTTAATTAATTCCTTCCTTCCTACGGTAGCTGAGCTTCATGATGTGTATCATGTCAAAATATCCTAAGTTCTTAATTAATTCTTGCAACAGTTGACAAACGTTGCCACTGGTTGCTTAACCCCACGGATGATGCTTGCAACGCTTTGCAAGCGTTACCACCATGTTGCTTGCAACGCATAATATCATGTGTTGCTATGTATCCGTTGTTAAAGGGGTGTTCCTATTGTAGTGACTCGTTCCACGGTGTGGATCTGGCCCACAACTTACCGACTCTGCACGACACGTGTCAACGCGTAATTAGGGCACACCGATGGCTCTATCTGAACTGCAAATCTATGATCTAACGGCCTGCATCGATTTGGCCATGCGGTGAGATGAGAAGGCATCCACTTGGCTCGCATCCATCGGCTCCCTTCTCGCATCCGATGACCAGAGCAAGGCGCAGCTCCAGTGAACATCCTGTGGCGGCGCTATTGACGGAGCTAGGGACAACGACACCGCAACAATGAAGTAGCCTCGGATCTTAACTCTGATCTCACGAATCTGGTAGAACTCCTCTCGATGAACTCGGATCTACGCTCAGCTTCAACGAAAATCCCTCAACGGCGTAGATCAAGGTGAATGAGGCATCGGCGATTCTTGGGCAACTTCGGCAAGAGAGATCTTCTCAACAGCTACACCTCAACCAATGCTGACTGGGGTAAGAGACGCGGCACCCAACGGTGATCCTCGGGGGCTACCTGTTCCTATTATAGCACTAGAAATCACATGCTTCACGGAGACCTAGCAGAGCACAGCGGCACCGGCGTATCGAAGCAGGAGTCCGACAGCGACTCAGAGAAGAGGCAATCCCAGGCGTCCACGTGTTCTGATTCGACGACTCCCAACGCGCGCTACGCAGCTCAATCCCAGCCTTCCTCACGAACTCAATTCGACGGCCCAGATGCACTAGGATTTTCGGGGTGGTTCCCACCATTGGATTAGAATCCGACGGCGGCTTCTTGAACTCGGGCCGCATAGCGTGCGGGCCACACATGCATAGTGCTGGGCTTCGGCGAAGCCCAACACTGTTTAGAGCCATTTTCTTAGATTTTTGATTTAAAATAATTATAAAAATTAGTTTAATTTATTTAAGGTAATAAAAACATCAGGAAAAATCTAAACAAAATTCTCATAAATACATTGAGACATTATGAACTTAAATAAAATATTTTTAGTCAAACTTTATATCTATATTTAATTAGTTATCAACAAAAGGTTAATATACTTAAATTTAAATAATTCAAATAAATTCCAAGAAAATCCAATAAATCCAAAAAATTCACAAAACTCACAAATTGTAATAAAACACTTTTAGCTAATATGAAAGGGCAAAATTTGGGATGTTACACATATATACGATTAATTTTTTCTGACATATAATCTTCGTGTGTTAAGTTCTTCCTCTCATCACAATATCATCAACAAGGCAGCGATGACCTGTGTGGTTTCTATGTCATGCAACACATGCTGATTGTGGTCGGCGGCTCACATCTTTTCCCTATGGTATATCTACATGCATAATAACACTTAGCCTTTTATATATAAATTTTATAACTTAAATTAGTGCACTAATTTCTATTTTGCAGAAGATCAATATCCCCCCAGAGGAGCTTAGACAACAAAGCACTCAACTATATACGAGATCACTTATGCTAGTGGTACTGGTTAGAAGTTATATCAGAGGACGGCAAGTTTAGAAATCCTGAAGCATCATACTAGTCCATATGTAAACTATATTAATTATATATGTCAATGTGACATATATATATGCATGTGTACTGATTATTAATCATGTGTATGTTGTATATTATCACCGAATGTGATATATGTGTTGTAATTAAAATGTTTGTGTTCTGTGAATGTGATATATGCATTCTATGTTATGTACTACGAATGTGATATATATATATATATATAGAGAGAGAGAGATTGCTAATGTGCTATAAAGAGCGCGGATCATTAGTGCTCTCGAGTGCTTCTTAATCCGTGATAAAATGTTCGATCCGAACCGTTCATCTTCTTCATTTTGTTGAAATGTAGCTATAGACAAAATTTCATATTTTTTGAATTTTTAACTATTTTTTGCATTTTCTAAAATCAGCGATCTAATTAGTTTTGGACCAAATAGTAAAAAATTCAAAAAATACGAAATTTTGTCTATAGCTATATTTCAACAAGATGAAGAAGATGAATGGTTCGGATCGAACATTTTTATCACAGATTTTGCAAAAGCACTCGAGAGCACGGAAGGATCCGTGCTCTCAAGAGCACATTAGCAATTCTCTCTCTCTCTCTCTCTATATATATATGTGCATACTATCAATATGTGCTATTTTGGAGAATATGCAAAAATGGTACACCCTACGAGGGTCATCACAATCAGTTCTTATGTGGAACCGATTGTGATGACAGGGTCATCAGAATTGGTTTTCGTGAGGAACCAATTCTAATGACCATATAATCAGAATTGGTTCCATACAATAACCGATTCTGATGAGTTCTCATCCAGATAGATTCTTATGTGGAACCGATTCTAATAACCTATCATTAGATTAGTCGCGGATGATGGCATCCTGGGTGGGGGAGGAGAAGCCACTAGTAAAGCCAACAATGGATCGTAGGGTTGAGGGAGAGCGACGATGGAGGCGGCGAGGAAGGCACGGGCAAAGGGGAGAGGTGCGTGGAGGGAGTAAGGGATCGCGATGGTGAGGCGGTTGAGCATCAGAGGCAAGGAGGTGTCCACGTACTGCTCGCACGGGCGGGGGAGTGATGATGATAGAGGAGATGGCAAGGGCGGCTTGTGTGAAGGGGTTGGTGGAGATTGGAGGGTGGAGATGACGACGACGAGGGTGGGCTGTGCAAAGCATGTGATAAAGTGGTACGAGGGGTGCCTGACCTTCACAGCATAGAATCGAAGATACTCGCAAAACCTGACGAATCTTGTGCAATCAACCGTTGCAAATGCAACAACCTGCAGCACGGAGTTCGCCAACCTCACGTTGTCCACACCACCAAGTCAAGTGGATTATAATCCTCGCTGCAATCACAAAGAGCTTGTAAGAACAATGGGAAGGAATGCACAATCTAAGAGATGTTTCAGCCAATGGCATGAAAATCCAAGAACATGCATAGATTTTGATTTAGTTTCAAAATGGTCTAAAGTCTTTTTTCATAAAGGGGTGCCTTCTACATATAAGAGGGGAGGAGAGGAAGACAAAAGGAGGGCTGGACAAGCCCAGGTTGTAGCACAAAAGCCAAGGACAAAACATAATGGTGGCACAGCACCCAATACATAGGAATCTGTTTCTAGCCGCCATATTAATTTGATGATATCTTCGTGCTTCAGTTGAATTAAAGGGTGTGGCTAGATCCATTGGAAAGCTTAAGAGACAAGCTTTCAAAGCTGTGGCCAAACACTCCAATCAGACTCCATTTACATCTTCTATGTTGTTTTTAATGAAGACTGGTTCTACGAGCCCGAGCTGCGCAATTTAGCCATTGTTGCTTGGTTGTTAACTTTTCTTTCTCCTCCTGATCTTATCTCAAGTGTTCACATCTCCTCGCATTGTTTTCACACCTGAGAATAGTTAAATTACTCGCATTAGGTAGTAGCTGATTGTTGACGTTTGTTGTTGACAATAATATTTATGGGGCTAGGCGCTGGATCCAAACTCGAAGGTAACACAAGACACGGGATTTATACAGGTTCAAGCCCTCACGGAAGAGGTAATACTCTAGCCTTGTGCTCTGAAATTATGATGGTCTATCTTACTGCTGATGATCTGATGTTGATGTCTCTCCACCCCCCTTTATATAGTCGAGGGGTGCAGTTACAAGGAAGAGCCCTAGTTGATTACAATATGGAGACCCTATCTCTGTCCTTTCCCGCCGAACCTCTAACAACCAGGATTACAATCGTATCCTACCTAATCAAGGTTGGTTACTATCTTCAGGGCTTCCTTGCTGTGCACAGTGATGGCCCTTTGGGTGATGCCCGTTTCCATGTAGTCGGCTCGACCCATCCCCTCTTGGGTGGTCCTCGCGGCCCGCCATGTAGATACCCAGGGTCCATGTACTCCATAGTAGCCCCGAGTGCTTTTTGATCGAGTTGCCACCTTCTTGGTCGCATCCCAACTGAGTCATGCTTCGCGCCAAGTGCTTTCAGTTATTGGTGCAGCTTCCCGACTGGTTTTTCTTCGATGCCGAGTGCTATGCTGCAGGCAAAGAGATCGTGAAGGACTCAATAGAGCTCCATGCGTCGAATTTTCTGAGTGGTACCCAGCCCAATCATTGGGATTTTGGCTGTCAGCGTACTTTACGCTAGGGTACTCTCTCCACCGCAGATAAGTAAGACCACGTGGCAGCCTGGCGAGCTGGTGGGCGATCAGGCCCCACTCGCCCGGTGAGTAGCCCACGTGACGGCATGGCGGGTAGGCGGGCAATCAGGCCTTGCCCACTGGGCGTCGGCCCCCGTGGCGGCTTGGCGAGCAGGCGGGCGATCAGGCCCTGCCCACCGGGCGTCGGCCTACGTGGCGGCCTGGCGAGCAAGTGGGCGATCAGGCCCTGCTCGTCGGGTGTCGGTCCACATGGCGGTCTAGCTAGCAGGTGGGCGATCAGGGCTTGCTCGCCGGGTGTTGGCCCACGTGGCGGCCTCTGTGGCGGCCTGGCGAGCAGGTGGGCGATCAGGCCCAGCTCGCCGGGTGTCGGCCTCCGTGGTGGCTTTGGTGGCGAGTGGGCGACGAGCCTCGCCACGGTGTCGGCCCATGTGGTGGCCTCCGTGGTGGCTCGGCGGCGAGTGGGCGATCGGCCACGCCACCGGGTGTCGGCCACGTGGCGGCTGGCGGCGGCGGCGGTGGGCGATCGAGCCACCCACCAGCGTCGGCCCGTGGTGGCTCGGCGCGGTGGGCGTTCAGCCCCACTCGCCAGGCCACGCGGGCAGCCAAAAGAATGAGAGAAGGCTTCGCCTTGAAGTCTCCCTCCCCTGACATGCTGTGGCAGAGCCTGACACGCTATGTCAGGGCCATTGATTGCAAGGAATTCTACGGTCGACACGACGACGGCCCATCCCTCTGACACCTCACACCAAACCCGTTGCAGGAACATCACATCCCGGGTGGACTGGGCGAAGCCATACAGCGACATTAAATGGAGCTTGAAGGACATGGCTACAGCGATGGGTGTAATAAATGAGTCATGGGTCAGTATGATAAGACCACAGTGATGGGTGTAATTAATGAGTCGTAGATAAATATGATGTCACCTTCCTACCTGCCCGAGCCAGCCCACTCTATATAAGGAAGCTCTGGTGCATGGGGAAAGGGATTCCCAACGGAGAGTTCAAAAGACATAGCGAAAAAATAGAAGAACGAAGAGCATTGTAGCCAGCTCAATATACATCAATGATTGTAGGGCTATTACCCAGAAGGGGGGCCTGAACCTGGATACATCGCTGTGTTCTTTGATCTGTTGATCCCCCGGATCCCCCGCGCGAGAGTCATTAGGGTTTCCAACTGCGAAGACGCCCTCTACCAAACCTTAACCTCCATCCTCGGAGGACACCGTATCTATTGACAGAGTCATGTCGGTGAAATACGCCGACACTGGCAGTCGGCCCACCTTGGGGCATACCTTTGATTAAATAGGCTTTAGCCGAGTGGTACCTGTACCCGACTATTGCGGTGTACAACTGGCTGCCCATCATGGGACTTACCAAGGATTGGCCGAGTGGTACTTGCACCCGACTGTTGCGGTGTACAGCTGGCAGCCCATCATGGGGCGTACCCTCGAAACCCTTATTCAGGATCGACTCGTGATATTCGATTCTGACTTTTGCGGTAACCGGCAATAGACCCAGCATGGGGCATATTACGAGAAGACATTTTGATTTGGTCTGGAAGGTACCCAAATCCCGTTTGACACGGTGACTTGTGATCGACTCATCATGGGGAGAACCATATCCCAAACTAGATTTGGCCTGAGAGTACCTGCGCACGACTGTTGTGGTGCACAGCTGGTGGCCCATCATGGGGCGTACCCTAGGTCAGACCCAGACAAAATGCAGAAGCTGAAACGCTCTTCCTACTCAAGGCAAAATTCAGCATCGCTCTCTTTAAATACAAGGCTTGATGCGAACAAAAAGTTTTTCCTTTCCACTGCACGCATTTGCCCCTACGCCTTCTAAACTCCGCAACGTGCTCCGCCGCTAGGGTTAACCGCTGTCGCGCCACCAATCTCATGCCACCGCTGATCCCCCTACTGAAGATGTCTTCTCCCTCCTCCAAGGACACCCCTACACCATCCTCGACCAAGGATTGGGCTACCTCGATGACGACGGAGGAGCGCTTGGAGGCGATGGTTACCATTGGAGTTCTCCCGGCATTGACGTTGATCTTTCGCGTCCGGCTGTGGGTGAGTCTTCTCCCACTCCCCGATCTGAAGAGATTGTGGTCTTTGAATCCTTCTTCAAGCGCGGATTTGGGCTCCCCGCCAGTGTTTTCTTTTGCGGTCTTCTCAACTTCTACAATATTGAGTTGATCAATTTGAACCCTAATTCCATTTTGCAAATTTCCATCTTTGTCCATCTCTGCGAGGCATTCCTTGGCATTCACCCGCATTTCAACCTTTTTTGCCACCTTTTTCTTCTCAAACCTTACCCGAGCAAGAGCGCCCCCAAGGCAATTGGGGGTGCCAGCTTCTAATTGCAGGATGGGCTGAAGAAATCTTATTTCTCTATCCCCTTCAAAACCTCTAATAAGGGTTGGCACCAGAAATGGTTTTATTGCGCCAATCCTAATCCTTTTCTTCCTCTTTTTGCCGGGCTCCCACCCAAAATTTCTCCTTCTTGGGTCTCAACTCCCCCGGATAATGAGATGGACCAAGTTGAGGAACTCCTGGGACTGATCGATAAGCTGAAGGAGGAGGGCTTGACCAGAGTTGGGATCGCCATCAGCTTCACCCTTCGCCAGGTGTAGCCCCTCAAGGAGCAAGTCCATCTAGGATTCGAATATAGCGGGGATGATGACCCCACTCGAGAAGTGCCCGAGCCAAGCCCGAGAGAAGTGTTGTAAAACCGGCTGGGCAACTTCTTCGCTCCGGGCACCCAACTCTCCAACAAGGGATGCCCGAAGGCCTTCACCGTGACATATCTTCCTCCTGAGGTGAATATTTTTATCCGCTAGTATCTGATCATTGACCTCTGAATGGTCATTGGTCGACTCAAGACTTGTCGTGTCGTTTACGGACCGGTCGCTTTCTTCTCGACGCCCACTCCCGACATCCCTCAAAGATAAGAGTCTTTGGGCGAAACTGATGAGGACATCACTTCTTCAGATACGTACAACATGACTCCTAAAGATATGCAAGAACCCATTATAAGAGCACGTGCACGACAATTAAACCACTAGGTGAACTCGTTCCTCGCTGCTCATGATTTCTTGGATGGGTTGCTACTAAATTCTTGTGATATCTTGTTGCTTAGGAATATGGAAGAAGAATTACAAGCTTACCTGGACGTGATCCCTCGAAGTCCAAGTCAAGTTGGAATCAAAGTCAAGCTCAAGTCGGACTCCAACTTTGGTTCGGAGTCTCAGGATAGCACATCAATAAAATGACCATATCTGGGTCATACGAAGTCCGATTGAGGCATTCTTGGGCTCTACAGAGAAGCCCACGATGAGAGATTTCCAATGGAAGTACTTTCACATTCAAAATCCTTCTAGACCGACAGGAATCATCAAAACTATATGACATACATAATCTGTCAGGTGCTGCGACACCTCCACTTGGGCCCAAAGGCCTTGTACAACCTAGGGTTGCACGGACACCCCCTTGGCCGCCTCCCTTGCCTTCTTCCTCATATATGTTCAGCAGATGTCACTAGAATAGATGGGTTTTGTTTAGATTATTCTGCCATTGCAGTTTTGCCGTTCTTTGGTTTGTGGAACCCCAACTTCGTGCGCTTAATACAATCCGCAATTGAGATTGCTTCTTTTTTGTTCTTGCTTGTGTTCTTGATTTGCTTGTAGGAACTAGCCTTTTGGGTGATGTCAACCGCATCTTGGCACGGTTGATAACCAATGGAGCTGTGGTGTTACGATTGCCGGTTTTGTTCGATTCTGATCGGAAGTCCGGATCGTTTACGTCGAGTCCTCCACCAATCAAATTACCGTCTACCTATCAGAAGATCGGGCCCCGTGTCGCATCAAGTGGTATCAGAGCTTTGGTTGCCCGATAGGTATAACCTGTATCTCCACTTTGTTTTGCCATCATCCTAGTGTCCAAAAAAAACTGCCCTACAAAAAAAATTCATCATCATTTCCCCTGCCTTACAACCCCTTGTGCCTTTACAATTTTTGTTCCAATTTTGCTTTGTTGAATTTATGTCAATCGTCATCATCTTGTTGCTGGTTAGAGGTCGTGATCCTAGTTTCTAGTTGTCCCTTTCCGTTGCCCTAGTTCTTGTCTTGCACCGTTTGCTCCCCACCACCAAACCCTAGAACCGAACTAAGTTCTTCTCGGTTGTTCCTTGTCACCACTCTGCATTATATATTCCATTCCGCAAGCCCTAGATAGGTCGTGTCGGGACCCGAATATGCAAATCCGGACCCTCTGTGTATACTGCGCTAGTCCAGGATCACATTAGTGCACACAGGCTCAACATTAGTGAATACACAATCATACATAATGGAAATAAGATAAAAGACATTATATACTAAATATTACTAGTTGAATGACCTTATGGTCAACTTACTTAACAATGCCTCACAAGGCTGAACAACAAATTGAACTGCAGCGGAAATGAAGACGTAGATAAACCCCTCAGTATACCACAGGCAACTGACAAGGCTCGCACCCTAAACATTCGTCCCTTCATGGTACATGTAACATCCCAAAATTTCAGCTTTTTAATTAAATAATATTATTTTATTGCTAAATATGAATTTTGTGATTTTTTTGGATTTTATTGGATTTTCGAGATTTATTTGAATTCTTTTGAATTAAAATACAATATCTTTGTCAAGAAATAATTATAAAAGACATTTACAAAATAAAGTTTTTGAGAAAATATTTTATTTAAGTCAAGAATGTCTCAAAGTATTTTTGAGAATTTTTCTGGAATTCTTAGAATATTTTTGCTACTCTAATTAAATCAAACGAATTTTCGGAATTATTTTAATTGGAAAATCGAAGTAATTCACGTGAATAGTGACGGGCCGGCCCAACTACTGTGCGGGCTTTTTGTATTTATGGAAACCCCGAATTAACGTGGCCGTCCGATGCCGATCCGATGGGTGGCCGTCGTCGTCTCCGAATCGGTTGCCAAAAATCACCGCCGCCTTCCAAACGCCACCGCCCTTAGACTTTCCTTCTTCGCCGCATCCCGCCGGGTATAAATAGAGGCCCGACCCCCTTCCGATGGTCACCACTCAGTGCCGCATCCTTTCCCTCTCGCGTTGTCGCCGGAGAACAGCCGTAGCAGCCGCGCCAGCTCGCCGGAGTTCCCGAGGCATTGCGTCGCGCCTACGCTGTCGTCGAGAGTCTCATCCGCCGCACCAGTGCCCCCGCGAGATTGCTCGCATGGCGCCGCGTCGGATCCACCGCTCCACGTCACCGGAGTCCCGCCGGAGCACCGTTCGGGTGGTCGTCGTCCTCAACGCCGGCAACTCAGCGCCACCGTCAACCATCGTCGCTCGGGAGGAACCTCAGCCGTCTGATCAACCGTCGACGATCCAGATTGCGCCGCGTCATCGTTAGAATAGTGAATCGCAAGGGTAAAGCTCGACCATCGATCGCAAGATCAACGGCCGATAATCAGCCACGTAAGTGTCCGTACATTTGACCGGGGAAATTCGGATTTTTCTATACAAGAATAATTCAACAAATTCGGGATTTATGAATTAGGGTTTATTTTCAGGATTTTCAAACTTCAAAACCTTATAACTTTTGCATACGAACTCGGATTGAGGTGATTCAAATTCCTAAAAAGTGGTAAAAATGAGATCTTTCTAATGGTGGCTTTTATTTCAATTTTTGAGTATTTGCTATTTGGTTTTGGTTCTTATTTGCCTTCTCTTTCGATTCGCGTAGACGTTGAATTGTGCAAGGCTTCGGAAGAAGATTTTGCAACTCAAGAATTATTTTCAGAACAAGACTAGGAGCTTAACGAAGGCAAGTTGTGCTTTGATCATGTTGCATCCATAAATTAGATTGCATGCTATCTTGATTTACCTTATCACTTGCTATTTTATGTGTATAAATGTTTTCAACTTAGCTTTGAGATTAGCTAATGTACCCCTTTGAATTATACCCTACCTTGATATTTGTATACCATGCTTCATTGTCATCTTAGGTTGGTTTAATATAGTTGGTTAATAATGAAATCAACATGGATGGTTAGATCGGTTTAGAGATGCTTAGCCATGCCACGTCATCACATGTTCATGGAATATTGATTATTAATCTTGACTAATGGAATATGGAACAAAGATGTTAACTTGTGTGTCATGTGTGGTCACACAAAGAGATTGAGTTGTGGTGGCGAGGAGGTCACACAACGAAGTTGAATTGTGTAGCATGTGATGCTTGGTAACCAACCGGGAGGTAATCATTTTAGATTAAAGCAAGTGGAAGGGGCAAGGGTGCCAGGGTGGTGGAGCTGAGGGTTTGTGTATGTCTTGCTTTAATCAATCCTAAGGACTTAACCTTCCGAGCCTTTGACCTGAGTCTAACTTGCAACCACATGTCTGGAATAGGACAGCCTAGCTGACTAATTTGCAAATGCTTAACTTGAGTGCTATCGTGGTGGTGTGAGGCCCGGGTGGTGGTAACCAGTCCATGCTTGGGGGTGGCTCACATGGCGCAAGAGGGGCGCCCTGGGTGTGGTAACCAGTCCCTCCAGTGTTGAAACCTTAGCGGGTAGCACTGGGTTAAGAGGATGCATTGTAAAGGCTTTGTCATGATTCTCTGCCGGCATACCAAAGGAAGTGTGCTAATAGCTTGGCATCAAAGAGATAATCATGTCGTGTGGGTAAAGTGCATAACCTCTGCAGAGTGTACAAACTATTCGGATAGCCGTGCTCACGGTATTGAGCAATGCTCGGGAATTACAGTCAAGGGGTAGTTAAATAAAGCTTGTCAACTATTGGGATGGCGGGATGCCATGTGGATAATGGAACTTGATTTAGGATGGAAACTTAGGGTTGATTTGAGAACAATGGAATCTATTTATTGTAACTATTTGTTTTACTGTCTTTTCAATCTACATATTGTATGTGTTTTGAAATGCGGCTTAGTTGCAAGTAAACCTTAGCCATACCTTTGGAATAAGCCTGCATATAGTTATGGTAGAATTGCATTCTGTGCACAACTTGTTGAGTACTGTGTGTACTCACCCTTGCCTACAACATCATCAGAGCTGGAGAAGGAGTACCAAGAAGGGACGAGTGTTTAGGGTGCGAGCCTTGTCAGTTGCCTGTGGTATACTGAAGGGTTAACTACGTCTTCATTCCGCT
Organism: Guadua angustifolia; assembly: GCA_036346375.1. Lineage (NCBI taxonomy): Eukaryota > Viridiplantae > Streptophyta > Magnoliopsida > Poales > Poaceae > Guadua > Guadua angustifolia. The sequence continues at coordinate 52,515,004 of CM070504.1, read as the reverse complement.
GCAGTTCAATTTGTTATTCAGCCTTGTGAGGCATTGCTAAGTAAGTTGACCATAAGGTCATACAACTGGTAATATTAAGCATATTATGTCTTTTATCTTATTTGTATGATTGTGATATTCACTGATGTTGAGCCTGTGTGCTCTAGCGTGATCCTGGACTAGTGCAGTATACACAGAGGGTCCGGATTTGCATATTCGGGTCCCGACAGTACACCTTCTTCAGCACTGATGATGTTGTAGGCAAGGGTGAGTACATAAAGCACTCAACAAGTTGTGCACAGAATGCAACTCTAACATAGCTATATGCAAGGCTTATTCCAAAGAAAGGCTAAGTGGTTCATTTGCAGTAAAGCAGCATTTATGAACAAGTACAGTATATAGATTGCAAAACTTTATTTTAAATTTATTTATTTATAATTAGTTTTTGCAAAAGGTTAATATACTTATTTGAAAATAATTCAAATAAATCTTAGAAAAATCCAATAAATTCAGGAAATTCACAAAAATTACAAGTGACAATAAAACACCATTAACTAATTCAAAAGCCAAAATTTTGGGATGTTACAAACCTCCCCCCTTAACAGAATCTCGACCCCGAGATTCAGTGGCTAACTAGAGAATGGGTTTGGAAATTCTGCCTTGACTGCCCTGCTTTCAGCCTTTCCCTCATCATGGCAACTTGATCCTCGGTCTCCCTAAACACTCTTTCCGTTTCATTCAATAGGGTACGACAGGCACGACCATATAAGGCTTCAAATGGTGACACCTGCAAACTAGCCTGGTAACTATTGCTTTAACACTCTGCAAATGGCAAGTATTTATCCCAAGACGTGGCGTAAGCAACGTACAAGCTCTCAACATATCTTCTAGAATTTGATTAACTCCTTCCGTTTGACTATCGGTATGCGGATGATAATTGTACTGAAATTCAAGCGAGTTCTCATTACTTCGGGTAACTTGTTTTAAAACCTCGAGATGAACTAGATACCTCTATCGGACATAATCTTCTTGGGCATTTATGCAGTCACTCAATCCCCGACACATACAGATCTGCAAACGATCTTTTGAATACGTAGTCTTCAGTGGTATGAAACAATCAACTTTGGTCAATCAACCAATAATGCTTCCTCCGAACTCGTATCCTTTATGGTCAATTCACACTAGGGATCCTTTTAATGGTTTGCCTCCCATTTCCACTCAGGGATCTACAATGACTATAACGAACCAACAGGTCACCAATGCATTGCTTTTATTCTCTGACCCACATCACATAGGGCATCCTATCCAATAGCTTCGCTCTTCATTTTAGACCACCAATACTTTTTCTTTAGACCTCATTACCTCTTGGCACTTTCTGGATGAATCGAATACTTAGAGTCATAGGTTCCCTCATGTATCATCCGCTTAGGATCTTCCTATCCGGTACACTGGTTTGGCCTTAAATCCTCATGGTATCCTATTTGTTCAAAATCCTACTTTTTGGCTAAGCATTCTTCTTTCCTTGACTTGATTTTGTATTTCTTCTCTCTTCGAACTTCTTATGATCCAATCTTCTAATGTTGGTTTTATTTCCACGGCAGCTATGAAACTTTGTCGAACGACCTCTAATTTCAGCCTCTCGAATTCTTTGCATACCTCTGGTTAACTGCTTATTATCAACATATTTGCATTGTAGCCTCCTAACTCAAACATCGACTACCACATCGGCCTTACTAGAATGCCCATGGATTCTGACACTATAATCTTTGATCATGTCCAGCCATTTCCTTCGCTCCATATTAAGGTCTGACTAAGTAAATATATAATTTAGACTTTTATGATTCTCATCTATTTTTGTTGAGATAGTGACACCATATTTTCAAATTGTGCACTATAATAGCTAACTCCAAGTCATACGTAGGGTACTTCTCCTTACAGTTGTCTCAATTGCCTCATCGCATAGGCAACAACCTTGCCATTTTTAGAACTTCAACTCTAAGTAACGAACTTCGGTTGCTTCCAATGTAACATAACTTCTACCTTGCTTGTTTTAACATCAACTCCTTTAGCAACCTTTGCAGGGCTAACGAACTTCAATCTTTTTCTTCCAGAAATCACACTTGTTGAACTTAGCGTACGACTGCTGCTCTCACAATCCTTCCAAAACTAATTTAACACATTCTGCATGTTCTTCTCTTGCCTTAGAGTATACTTAGAATGTCATCTATATGGCAATCAGGAATTTATGCAATAATCCGTAAACACCTTAGTCATCGTATTCACGAAGTACGCAGGGCATTGGTCAATCCAGGGGTATAGCCAAAACTCATACTGTCCATATCGAGTAGAGAATGCAATCCTAGAAACATTCTTCACATGACTCCCCAATTGATGATAACTGGAGCTAAGTTTTTATCCTAGAGAAATTTCAGCTCTTCTCAATTGACCAAACGCGTTGTCGATCCTAATATGGGATACTTGTTTTTGATCTTTTCTTCATTTAGAGCATGATTTAGTGCACTCTCCCTGATCTTCCGTTTTTATTTTTGATAAATATGAGATTCCATGGTGATGTACCAAGTCTTCTCAAAACTTTTCCTAGTATCTCTTCAATATGCTTTTCCATTCCCACTAATTCCTTAGTAGACATGGTCTTTTCACTATTGGTGCTATACCAGGTACTAATTCACTCGCGAACTTGATCTTTCGATATGACGGCACACCAGGCAATTTCAAAGTATATTCTGACACCTGGCGCATCTTTTATTGGCAAATTCCACACTATTATCCATCAGCTGGCTAACACAAACTGTCATCACTGAAAACCCCTTTTTTTCACATTGAGGGTTTTAATCGATATACTCTCCACTAAAATAGTCTTATGTTTGAGCATCCAACTATTTTCAAGGATAACGTCAAAGGTCTCAGTATCCAGTCTCACTATGCTTTGCCTGGAACTCTTCTTACTCAATAAGCACTGAACTCTCAACATCCTGATTAAATCTAGCATCACTGAGCACTTACTGACAATGACAAATCCTTTGGCTCACCAGCTAAGCTGGTACCACTAAACTAGTCACCATTGCACATGCATCCTTTTCAGGTGAACCATAAACACCAGAATACTCTTAGAGAAACATCTAATCATCATTTTACATTATTGCCTCTCATTCCAATACTCTATATACCAATGTATCAACCATTTCTGCTTTATTTCTTTCGATATGGAAACCTTTACATGGAATTCATCGCTAATCTCTTTATTTTACGATTAGGGTTACGACATTGCACTAAGTAACTCTTGGCTCCTGACTTCCTTGATTTAGCATTGGCACTGGGGCTGCGATAGGGACGGGGTTGAAATTGACTTGAGCCAACGCGATTGCTTTCCTTTGATGGCATTTATTGGCAACATGCTCAGGTTTGTGGCAAATATAGCAGAGTCTGGGGTGAACTTTCTTTCTTGAGCATTCAATGATTGGAAGAGTATCTTTACCTAGACGCCTTTTCTTCAATATATTGGTTCTCTCGGCAAATTTCTCTCGCAATTTCACTGCTCACTCTTGGCGTTATGTACCGAACTGAGGTAACTTCCGGTATATCCACGGCTGTAGGAAATATTTATCTTCTCTATGGACATTGATTAGCATAATGGCCTTTTCGGCGACAGTTGTAGCACTCAATGCCACTCTTCTTGTGATTCATTACTTCCTGATTCGCAACACATCCCCTAGTAAAACGATCTTCTTCACCATACAAGGGACCTACTGTGGTTGATGGCCACTTACTGGTTTCCTGATTAGGGTTGATAGGTTCAGGAGGGTGCATTTTTATTTCTCCAAGCGACGTCTCCTGGGCAACTGACTTACTCCCTCTTATTGATAATTCTCGAGCAACTAGGGTTCGTAGATTCTTCCGTTGATGCTGGATCACGGCAGTAACTATCGGATCCAGGGGACACTGAGGTGGGCAATGGTGTCAACCTTCACAAAGGTAACATGTGATGTCGCTCATAGGACATTTTCCAGGAGAATGGCTTCCTTCACAACTGGAGCAATTGATCGCATGCTCGTCAGCGGTGTGTCCTATTTCTCCACAACAAATGCATGCACGATCTTCTAAATTGTTTGACTGACCACACGTCATAGAACAATATCTAGGTTTCGAACAAGATGCAGGGGTAGCGTCCTTCTCTGAATTAACTATGACCATACCATTCCTTGGTGAAGCAAAGAGATCATGAAAAGCAGCTATAAATTCATTCCAAGTGATATTCTGTGGGGCTTCATGGTTAGCACAATAGCTTTTCCACCATTTCGCGGCCATTCCTCTTAACTGATATGAAGCATATAAGACCTTATCATCGCTTCTACACTGAGCTATGAATAGCTTCCTTTCAATGGTCTTGAGCCAGTCTTCTGCTTCCGAAGATGAAACATTCCCCGAAAACGTGGGCGGATGAGTCCTTATAAATTCTGATAACCTTGAGTCAGCACAGGGGTCATTGATAACAGTTCGAGGTGTTTTACTGATATCAGCTTGATTGGTCATATTTTGTATTTGCTTCATCATTGCCTGCATTAACTGAGTCCGAGTAGCCAAAAACTCTTTGAAACTCTGCATATCTAGTTGTATTGATGGTTGAAGAACTGATCCGTCCTTGGAGTTTCCATTGAATTGATTTTCACTTCCCCTAGCTCCATTGCTATCACTTTTCTAAACCATCTGCTTGATTACCTCAAAGGGGTTAGGGGAGAAGGAAATAGCATAGGTAAGGAGCAAGAATCCTAATACAGGGGAGATAGAGTTAACCCAATAACTTAAGCAATCAATATTAATAACTTGGTATGGTCGCTTATATAAGCCTAGAAGCTTTGCAACACATACTGCACACTCAGCAATCAAGAAGAACCAATTCAACCTAAACACACAAAACTACCGTCTATATGGGCGACACTGATATCTTAGAAACGCGACTCCTACACACGAGTCTCAACTGGCTACTTGAAGTACTGAGTCTTCTAGTTTTTGATACACTTCATTGATCTACTCTTCCATGAGCTTGATGATTCCTTCCTTCATGATCATTATGGTAGCAGCAGGCACTCGGTGTCATCTCTTAAAGTGTGGTGTATCGTTTTCTACTTAAGATAACTCAGGTAAGATTTCAGTTCAATTTAGCAGAGATAAGAGACAAAAATTCTAGCAAGGGAAAACAAAGAACTTTTGGTAAGGATAGAAATAGAAGAATGAGATAAGTCAAGAACACAATATTCTTCTAGGTTAGGTCTTTTACTTTAGAAAATAATTTTGAAGGACCTATAGAGACGACCAGACTATCTAGGGTCAAGACCTACAGTCAGTATGGCTCTGATACCACCTTTGTCGGGAACCGAATATGCAAATCTGGACCCTCTGTGTATACTGCACTAGTCCAGGATCACGCTAGTGCACACAGGCTCAACATTAGTGAATATCACAATCATACATAACGGAAATAAGATAAAAGACATATATACTAAATATTACTAGTTGAATGACCTTATGGTCAACTTACTTAACAATGCCTCACAAGGCTAAACAACAAATTGAGCTGCAGTGGAAATGAAGACGTAGATAAACCCCTCAGTATACCGCAGGCAACTGATAAGGCTCGCACTCTAAACATTCGTCCCTTCATGGTACACCTTCTTCAGCACTGATGATGTTGTAGGCAAGGGTGAGTACATAAAGCACTCAACAAGTTGTGCACAGAATGCAACTCTAACATTGCTATATGCAAGGCTTATTCCAAAGAAAGGCTAAGTGGTTCATTTGCAGTAAAGCAGCATTTATGAACAAGTACAGTATATAGATCGCAAAGACAGTAATAAAACAAATAACAATAATAGATAGATTTAGCATTTCACAATTAAACCAAGTTTCTCATCCTAAATCAAGATTCAACTTTCCATAGCAACCTGCCATCCATCCCATGTTTTCATTTTTCAAAAGTCTAAACCCTTGACTGTAATCCCCGAGCATTGCTCAATACCGTGAGCACGGCTATCAGAATAGTTGGTACACTCTGCAGAGGTTATGCACTTTACCCACACGACATGATCATCTTTTGTTGCCACGCGATTAACACACTTCCTTTGGTATGTCGGCGAAGAGATCATGACAAAGCCTTTACAATGCGCTGTCTTAACTCAGTACCACCCGCTAAGATTTCAACACTGAAGGGAATGGTTACCACAACAGGGCCCCCCTCTTGCGCCATCTGGATTCATTAAAAATGATGAACCACTCCATCACTGGTAGTACCAAGACTAAGATATTGCAAATTAGTCAGCTAGGCTGCCCCATAACAACATGTGGTTGCATGATTGACTCAGGTCAAAGGCTCGCAAGGTGTCCTTAGGGTTGATCAAAGCAAGACATACACATACCCTCTGCCCATCGGGCCCACCCAGGCACACTTGCCCTTGCCACTTGCTCCGATTTAAAATCATAACCACCCCAGTTGATTACCAAGCACCACGTGCTATCAACAATTCAATATCGTTGTGTGACATCCATCGCCACAACAACTCAATCTCATCGTGTGACCACACATGACACACAAATTCATAACATTGTTCCATATTCCATTAGTCAAGATTATTTATCAATATTTCAAGCACATGTGATGACGTGGCATGGCTAAGCAATCTAATCCGATCTAACCATCCCATGTTGATTTCATTATTAACCAACTATAGTGAACCAATCTAGGGTGACAATAGATCATGGCATACAATCGACAAGGTAGGGTGTAACTCAAAGGGTATGATATCTAAATCCCAATTTAGTTGAAATCATTTATACACATGAAATAATATGCAATAAGGTAAAAACAAAATAGCAATTTTGCAAACATGGGTTCAACATGATCAAAGCACAACTTGCCTTAGGAAAACCCTTATCCATGCTCTGGACCTTGGTCTTGAGTTGATGAATCTCCTCCGGATGCATCGCACAATTTATCGTCTATGCGAAACGAAAGAGAACGCAAAATAAATACCAAAACAGAGAGCAAACAAACTCTCAAAATCAAATAAAATTCACCAATAGATAGATCTCAATTTTATAAATTTTTAGAAATTTGAATCAGCTCAATCGGAGTTCGTATGAGGGAGAACGAGCTCTCGGAAGATTTAAATTCCTCAAAATACATAAAATCGGAAAATCAATAATATCCCGAATTATTTTTAAAAGGAAAATATGATTATTGCGTCAGCTGACGTCATCGCTAGCCTCGGACCAATGCGAAGCCGACACATGGCCTCGGTCCATGGACTAGGTCCACGGCCTCATTGGTCCACTGTGGCTTCCTCCCCACTGACGTGCGGGGCCCACGCCGGCTGACTCAGCAGTTGATTCAGCGCATACGAAATGCCACGCTCACGCCACACAAGCACCACCTCGGTGACATGTCGCCAGATGCACCCACATGGCCGCCACGCGTCAACGAAGTAATAGGCCACGTCACCCAGTGGCGCGCGAAGACCTAGGGTCACCGGCGACGAGCGGGCTACTCCCCTCCAGACTCACCTCGATGTCGCCGACTTGGTGATGCGAACGGATCTGGTATTCTGGTACTAGTTTAGCGGCGGCGCGGTCTTCTTCCCTGGCGTCGACGGCCTTCATGGCAAACCTTCTCTTCGGCAATGCTCCTGTGGAACAGAAGCGCGCACAAGGTGCTCTAGGCAATGGCGAAGCAGATGCGACTGGTCTCAGGCCTTGTGGTGGCTTGACGGTGGCGAATTGGCGACTTTTTGTTGCGGCGACTCTCGGCGGAAATTCCCCGATTGCAGTGGAATGGCAATGATTTCCAACTAGATAACCTAGGGTTTTGGTTGCTCGGTCGATTGCGCAGTTGATGCTTCCACCCTTTATAGCGCAAGGTGTCCGGATTGGGTACGATTCGGCAAGGTGTCCACGACGTAGACGGCTTGTGTAAATAGAGTTCGGCTCGGGTTTGCTTCGGAGACGAAGACGCAGGGCCGTCCGATTTCCCGATCAACGGCTGCGAGACGCTTGACGCGAGACGATCTGATCCTTCCCTTGGAATCCGACGGAAATCGCCCGGGCTTGATCTCAGCCGCACGATGAAGATCCTCGGCCCCGAAAACCCTCGAAGTTAAATTTGGCGGGCAAACGGTTACTGCGGTAGTGAGGAATAGTCTTGGGCTCGCCGAAGCGCTCATCGATTTCTTTCGGGTTTTCTTTTTAAATAAATACTGAAAATTCGTTTTGATTTGTTTAGGCAACTAAAAACACCAGGAAAAATCCAAGAAAAATCTGAAAAATACTTTGAGACATTCTGGACTTAAATAAAATATTTTTGGCAAAACTTTATTTTAAATTTATTTATTTATAATTAGTTTTTGCAAAAGGTTAATATACTTATTTGAAAATAATTCAAATAAATCTCAGAAAAATCCAATAAATTCAGGAAATTCACAAAAATTACAAGTGACAATAAAACACCATTAACTAATTCAAAAGCCAAAATTTTGGGATGTTACAAACCTCCCCCTTAACAGAATCTCGACCTCGAGATGCAGTGGCTAACTGGAGATTGGGTTTGGAAATTCGCTTGATCGCCTTACCTTTGGCCTTTCCTCATCATGGCAACTTGATCCTCGGTCTCCCTGAACACTCTTTCCATTTCATTCAAAAGGGTACGACAGGCACGACCATATAAGGCTTCAAATGGTGACACCTGCAAACTAGCCTGGTAACTATTGCTTTAACTGCACTCTGCATATGGCAAGTATTTATCCCAAGACGTGGCGTAAGCTAACGTACAAGCTCTCAACATATCTTCCAGAATCTGATTAACTCCTTTCGTTTGACTATCGGTATGCGGATGATAATTGTACTGAAATTCAAGCGAGTTCTCATTATTTCGTGTAACTTGTTTTAAAACCTCGAGATGAACTGGATACCTCTATCGGACACAATCTTCTTGGGCACTTATGCAGTCACTCAATCCCTGACACATACAGATCTGCAAACGATCTTTTGAATACGTAGTCTTCAGTGGTATGAAACGATCAACTTTGGTCAATCAACCAATAATGCTTCCTCCGAACTCGTATCCTTTATGGTCAATTCACACTAGGGATCCTTTTAATGGTTTGCCTCCCATTTCCACTCAGGGATCTACAATGACAGTAACGAACCAACAGGTCACCAATGCATTGCTTTTATTCTCTGACCCACATCACATAGGGCATCCTATCCAATACTTCGCTCTTCATTTTAGACCACCAATACTTTTTCTTTAGACCTCATTACCTCTTGGCACTTTCTGGATGAATCGAATACTTAGAGTCATAGGTTCCCTCATGTATCATCCGCTTAGGATCTTCCTATCCGGTACACTGGTTTGGCATTAAATCCTCATGGCATCCTATTTGTTCAAAATCCTACTTTTTGGCTAAGCATTCTTCTTTCCTTGACTTGATTTTGTATTTCTTCTCTCTTCGAACTTCTTATGATCCGATCTTCTAATGTTGGTTTTATTTCCAAGGCAGCTATGAAACTTTGTCGAACGATCTCTAATTTCAGCCTCTCGAATTCTTTGCATACCTCTGGTTAACTGCTTATTATCAACATATTTGCATTGTAGCCTCCTAACTCAAACGTCGACTACCACATCGGCCTTACTAGAATGCCCATGGATTCTGACACAATAATCTTTGATCATTTCCAGCCATTTCTTTCGCTCCATATTAAGGTCTGACTGAGTAAATATATAATTTAGACTTTTATGATTCTCATCTATTTTTGTTGAGATAGTGACACCATATATTCAAATCGTGCACTATAATAGCTAACTCCAAGTCATACATAGGGTACTTCTCCTTACACTGTCTCAATTGCCTCATCGCATAGGCAACAACCTTGCCACTTTTAGAACTTCAACTCTAAGTAACGAACTTCGGTTGCTTCCAATGTAACATAACTTCTACCTTGCTTGTTTTAACATCAACTCCTTTAGCAGCCTTTGCGTGGCTAACGAACTTCAATCTTTTTCTTCCAGAAATCACACTTGTTGAACTTAGCGTACGACTGCTGCTCTCATAATCCTTCCAAAACTAATTTAACACATTCTGCATGTTCTTCTCTTGCCTTAGAGTATACTTAGAATGTCATCTATATGGCAATCAGGAATTTATGCAATAATCCGTAAACACCTTAGTCATCGTATTCATGAAGTACGCAGGGCATTGGTCAATCCAGGGGTATAGCCAAAACTCATACTGTCCATATTGAGTAGAGAATGCAATCCTAGAAACATTCTTCACATGACTCCCCAATTGATGATAGCTGGAGCTAAGTTTTTATCCTAGAGAAATTTCAGCTCTTCTCAATTGACCAAACGCGTTGTCGATCCTAATATGGGATACTTGTTTTCGATCTTTTCTTCATTTAGAGCATGATTTAGTGCACTCTCCTTGATCTTCCGTTTTTATTTTTGATAAACATGAGCTTCCATGGTGATGTACCAAGTCTTCTCAAAACTTTTCCTAGTATCTCTTCGATATGCTTTTCCATTCCCACTAATTCCTTAGTAGACATGGTCTTTTCATTATTGGTGCTGTACCGGGTAGTAATTCGCTTGCGAACTTCATCTTTCGATATGACGGCACACCAGGCAATTTCAAAGTATATTCTGACACCTGGCGCATCTTCTAATTGGCAAATTCCACACTATTATCCATCAGCTGGCTAACACAAACTGTCATCACTGAAAACCCTTTTTTTTCACATTCAGGGTTTTAATCGATATACTCCACTAAAATGGCCTTATGTTTGAGCATCCAACTATTTTCAAGGATAAAGTCAAAGGTCTCAGTATCCAGTCTCACTATGCTTTGCCTGGAACTCTTCTTACTCAATAAGCACTGAACTCTCAACATCCTGGTTAAATCTAGCACCACTGAGCACTTACTGACAATGACAAATCCTTTGGCTAACCAACTAAGCTGGTACCACTAAACTTGTCACCATTGCACATGCATCCTTGTCAGGTGAACCATAAACACCAGAATATTCTTAGAGAAACATCTAATCATCATTTTACATTATTGCCTCTCATTCCAATACTCTGTATACCAATGTATCAACCATTTCTATTTTATTTCTTTCGACAAGGAAACCTTTACATGGAATTCATCGCTAATCTCTTTATTTTACGATTAGGGTTACGACATTGCACTAAGTAACTCATGGCTCCTGACTTCCTTGATTTAGCATACAAGGGACCTACTGTGGTTGATGGCCACTTACTGGTTTCCTGATTAGGGTTGATAGGTTCAGGAGGGTGCATTTTTATTTCTCCAAGCGACGTCTCCTGGGCAACTGACTTACTCCCTCTTATTGATAATTCTCGAGTAACTAGGGTTCGTAGATTCTTCCGTTGATGCTGGATCACGGCAGTACCTATCGGATCCAGGGGACACTGAGGTGGGCAATGGTCTCGTCCTTCACAAAGGTAACATGTGATGTCGCTCATAGGTCATTTTCCAGGAGAATGGCTTCCTTCACAACTAGAGCAATTTATCGCATGCTCGTCAGCGGTGTGTCTTATTTCTCCACAGCGAATGCATGCACGATCTTCTAAATTGTTTGACTGACCACACGTCATAGAACAATATCTAGGTTTCGAACAAGATGCAGGGGTAGCGCCCTTCTCTGAATTAACTATGACCATACCATTCCTTGGTGAAGCAAAGAGATCATGAAAAGCAGCTATAAATTCATTCCAAGTGATATTCTGTGGGGCTTCATGGTTAGCACAATAGCTTTTCCACCATTTCGCGGCCATTCCTCTTAACTGATATGAAGCATATAAGACCTTATCATCGCTTCTGCACTGAGCTATGAATAGCTTCCTTTCAATGGTCTTGAGCCAGTCTTCTGCTTCCGAAGATGAAACATTCCCCGAAAACGTGGGCGGATGAGTCCTTATGAATTCTGACAACCTTGAGTCAGCACAGGGGTCATTGATAACAGTTCGAGGTGTTTTGTTTTCCAATTAATTAAAATTTTGAAAGGCTATATCTTTTGCGTCCCAACTCTGATTTAGGTGATTCTAGTCCCCAAAAATTTGTGAAATTGTGCTCTATTTATTGGTGAATTTTACTTAATTTTTGGAGTTGATTTTACTCTCTATTTTGGTTATTTATTGCTCTCTCCTTTGTTGCGCGTAGATGTTGAATTGCCGGGAGACTTTGTGGTTGAGGAGCCAGCTTTTGACCAGGTTGCAGAGCAGGATCTAGACCCATTTGAAGGCATGTCGTGCTTTGATCATGTTTAACCTATATTTAAATGTTATGTTGTTTTAATGTATTGCATATATTTCAATTATTAAAGGTTTCTCATATGTTGGGAGTAGTTAATCATCCACTTGAATTAGTTTCACCTTTGCCATATCGTATGCCATAATTCATTTGTCACCCTAGAATGGTTTGATAGTAAATGGTAGCTATATATGCCAATGTGGGCAGCTAGAACGCAAGTAGAATGCTTAGCCATGTAACGAGTCATTATTTCATGAACAAATGTTTAATATTGCTTAATGGTTATGGAACATGTTTATTAATTTTGTGTCTGTGTTGTTACACAATGTTGGTATTGTTGATGGCACGTGGTGCATGGCAAATCGACCGGGGTGGTAAAATGATTTAGACTGAGGCAAGTGGCAGGTCTTTGTGGTGGGCCAAGGTTGGCATGTGGGCGGTCGAATTTGCTTTTATGATGTTTGTGGTTTGGATATGGTGATTTTTTTGTTAGTCTTGCCTTGGTCAATTAAGAACTTAACCTTGCAAGAATTTGAACTAAGTCATTCATACAACCACAAGTCTAGAATGGGACAGACCTGGCTGATTAAATTGTTGAGTTTAAACTTTAGTACTATTGTGATGGTGTGAGGCCCAGGTAGTGGTAACCAGTCCTTGCATGGGTTGGCTCATATGGCGCAAGAGGGGGGCTCTGGATGCGGTAACCAGTCCTACCAGTGTTGAAACCTTCGCGGATAGTACATGGTTTAGATAGGCATTGGAAAGGCTTTGTTATGGTCACTCACCTTGGTGGTGTTTGATTATATCTTATGGGTAAATTGTATAACCTCTGCAGAGTGTAAAATCTATTCAAATAGCCATGCTCATGGTATTGAGCATTGCTCGGTGATTACAGTCAAGGGTTAGATTTTTATTAAAACAAATGTGGGGTTGGAATGTTAGAATGTGGAAATAAGGATATGAGTTGGACATTGAAAACAAATGCAAAAGTTATTACTGTTAGTATTTGTTTTATTGTCTTTCAATCTATTTATGCTATTTTTTGTAAATGTTGTTTATGCAAAGTAACCATGTAGCCTATCCTTTGTACTAAGCCATGCATATAGTAAATAGACTTGCATTTTGTGCACGGCTTGTTAAGTGCTTTATGTACTCACCCCTTGCCACCAACATCATCAGTTCAGGAAGAAGCAATGCCTACATTTGAGGAGGAGTTCCAAGAGGAGGCGAACAATTAGGATGCGAGCCTTGTCAGTTGCCTGTGGCAGTTGAAGGGTTTCTACGCGTTTATTTATTTCCGCTGCAGTTTATTTATTTACTTTCAATTAGCCCTGCGTGGCGTACTCTTGTAAGGAGGACCATAAGGTCATTCAATAGTTATATTAAACTTGATAAAGTCTTATTTATAATTATCGTTGAGTATGATAGTGATATTTATCTATGTTGAGCCTGTGTGCACTAGTGTGATCCTAGACTAGTGCGAAATACACAGAGGCTCCGGATTTGCATATTCGGGTCCCGACAGAGGTGGTGTTAGAGCTATACTGGCTGTAGGTTAAGCCCTAGATGGTTGTCATTTAGGAGAGTCCAAAACTATTTTCTAAAGTCAAAAATTAACTTGGAAAGTTAAAAGGATCTTGACTTGTCCCTTCTTCTTGCTCTTTACCTATGCTGAATTTTTCTGTCTTTCCATTGTTTTTAAGTTGAGGTTTTGATAGAGCCGCTTTTCTGTAGGTTGAAATGGACTGTTTTTATGGTGAGCGGAATGGAGGATTTGCCGTTGAGCACTAGAGGATGTTGCAGACGCTGGGAGGCTTCGATCGCCTAATCTACGACAACACCAACTGGATGGTGAATGGAAAGAGGAGGGGCACGATCTGCAAGCTCACAATATATGCTCAGGAAGGTGCCATCGGAAGTCGTCCATTCTACATCACTGCGAGGAGGTCGTCCTTTGAGGCTAGGATCCAGGAGACTGCTCGTCTTGCCCTTCGCCGCTTTGCTCGTGACTACGCTGTGCAGCTGGAGACCACCGCATTCAAGTACCATCCAGATGGGGTCACCGTCACTAAGGAGAAGGTCAGAGAGGAGGACAACGCCACCACTGTCCACTTGTTGCATCTCATTTCAGCTCAGGAGATACACACGAAGGCCACCAACCAGGAGCTTTTTGATGCGTATGAGGCCTTGGCAAAAGCTAAGAAGGATCTCTAGGAGACTAGGAGGATGGTTGCCGAGAGGATCGATGAGTTGGAGGAGGCTCTCTACCTCAGGGAGGAGGCAGCTGATCTGGAGGAGTCTGATGTGGACCCAGAGGAGCTTGAGCCAGAGCCTGAGAGTCAGGGGTCAGTGTCGTCCGATGAGACTCAGTCATCGAACCAGTTGCTCAAGTCGAGCCCCCCGCCGTGTCGGCCTGTGTCTTGTCAGGATACCTTAGTGAGTAGGCGTAGTTGAGTCTAGTAGTAGTTGTGACCCGAGTGTGAGTCACATGAGTCTGAGATAGAGTGTTGTCATTAGCCGGTAGAGTTGCTTATTATGTTATTTGCAATTTCTAAGTCCTTGTATTCTTTTGAGTGTGCAGTATGCGTTGCATTGCCCTTAGGCACTTGTGAGCAACCAAACCAAGTATTAAATAAATAATCACTATATTATACACGGAAGATTCTGAGTGCATGCAAGCCCCAAGGTACATTTTTTTTGCAAAAAAAAGCCCTTCAAGAATTCTGAAATTGGAAATAGGTCCTTCCACCGGTATTTTGCAAAAAAGACCCTAGGAATTCTAAAATTGCGAACAGGTCCTTCCACCAGTGTTTTGCAAAAAGGACCCTAGAATTCTGAAATTACCAGTAGATCCTTCCACTGGTGTTTTGCAGAAAGGACCTTAGAAATTCTAAAATTGCGAATAGGTCCTTTCACTAGCTATTTTGCAAAAAAGACCACATAATTCCGCAAAACTGTCCCGAATGTTGATTCTTTTGACCCGGAAGATTCCAAGATTGCGAACAAGTCCTTTTGGTAGTTATTTTGCAAAAAAGACCCGTAGTCCTGCAAATTCAGCATGAGCGCCGGTTCTTTCGACACAAAAGATTGGAATTATGTTATGCAAATTCACCGACGGCTCCTAACCAAATAATTTAAAAAAACACCGCTAAGAAAAACGGAATTGCATTTTTTAGAAAAATTTGGGCCGGACTTTTCTACCGGGCGTAGCATCGCGCGCCTCTCTACCTAGTATAATAAAGTTTGGAGTTTGGGATAAGAACCTTTTGCCCCGCCTAAGTTCTTATATTACTTGTCTATGCTGTTTTTCCCTCTTTTCTCTAAACCTTGGAGTGATCTACAGATGGTTCAGACTAGTGGAAAGAATGGAGCCCAAGGAAGTGGAAGCTGTTAGGATGATAACAAGAATGCGTCGCCAATTCCTCAGGCTGCACCCCAAGTGGATATGAGCAACTTTGGAGCTTGTCTTGCTGCACAAACCCAACTTATGCAAACCATGATGCAGCAGATGCAGCACTTTGCTAATCAAGCAGCGGCCAACAATGCTAATCAAGCTGTTGGCAATGGGAACCGTCCATACTCGAAGCTATCTGATTTCATGACGACTCGCCCATCCACATTCTCTGAGAATGCTAACCCAATTGAGGCCGATGATTGGTTGAGGACCATTGAGAGGAAATTGCATATCACCCAGTGTGAAGGGAATGAGAAGGTGCTTTATACTTCTGATCAGCTAGAGGGCACAGCTGTTGATTGGTGGGAGACTTACTGCGCATCACAGGAGAACCCATAGGAGATTACTTGGGAGGAATTTTCTGCCGCTTTCCGTCAGTACCATGTTCCTGAAGGTGTCATGGATTTGAAGAAGGAGGAATTCAGGGCCATCAAGTAGGGGAGCCAGTCAGTGGCAGAATATTTGAACCGGTTCACTCAGCTTGCTCGCTACGCACTTGAGGATGTAGCGATTGATAAAGCAAGACAGTCTCGCTTCATGAAGGGACTGAATTCTGGACTGCAAGTTGAGCTAATCACTCACACCTTTCCTGATTTCCAGGAGTTGGTGAATAAGACCCTTATTTTGAAGGATAAGCGTAAGGAGTTGGATGACAACCGCAAGCGCAGAATGGCACAGAAGGGAGCTCGCCAAGGGTAGCAATGGGTTGGGTTGCACCGCAGCAATTTGTCAGGTTTCAACCAAAGGCGGTCCTTAAAATGCCTTCGCCTGCATCCTATTCTAGTGGGCAGAATTTTCAGACGCCTGTGCAGACCAATAATGCCCCAGGAGGAGGTCAGCAGTCGGTAGTGAGGTGTTGTTTCAACTGCAATGAGTCTGGACATTTTGCCAATAATTGTCCTAAGAGAGGAGGTGTCACACCTATTTGTTTCAACCTTGGATCAACGCCAGCCAAGACACCTGCACCAGGAGGAAGCCGTGGAGCTGTTCAGCCAGGAGTCACCACTCAAGTCACGGTGAGAGGTCGTGTCAACCATATCACGACTGATGAGGCCCAGGGAGCATCAGATGTTGTACTGGGTAAGTTTCTGGTTAATTCAATACCTGCTACAGTTTGTTTGATTCTGGAGCTTCGCATTCTTTTATCTCTCGAGATTTTGCTGTTGGGCATGGGTTAGAAGTTAAGAATCTTAAGTGCATGCTTTTGGTCCAATCCCCTGGATCAGAGTTGCGATCTAACCTAGGATGTATGGGAGTAAGGATGCGCATGAATGGAATAGAGTCCTAGCGAACCTTATTATCTTGGATACTCAAACCCTAGATGTTATTCTTGGGATGGACCAGCTGTCTAAGCATAAGGCTGTGCTAGACTGTGGTAGAAGAGTAGTGTCCATTGAAAGCTCGAAAGGCGAAAGAGTGGAAGTTCAAGCAACAACAGTTCATAATGGGCAAATGATGGTTAATAGCATTAAGGCAGTCAGCATTGAGGAAGTACCGGCTGTGAATGAGTATCCAGATTTTTCTCTTGAAGAGTTGCCAGGAATGCCACCTGACCGAGATGTTGAATTCATGATTGAATTAGTGCCTGGTATAGCCCCAATAGCTAAGAGACCGTATCGGATGCCGACAAATGAGTTAGTAGAAATGAAGAAGCAGCTTGAGGAATTGCTGGAAAAAGGTTCGTGAGACCAAGTTCGTCGCCATGGGGAGCACCTGTTTTGTTTGTTCGTAAAAACGATGGAAGCATGAGGATGTGCATTGATTATCGAGCTTTAAATGAGGTAACAATAAAGAATAAGTATTCGCTGCCCAGGATCGATGACCTGTTTGATCCATTAAGAGGAGCTAGAATTTTCTCCAAAATAGATCTTCGATCGGGATATCATCAGCTGAAGATTAGAGCAGAAGACATACCCAAGACAGCATTTTCCACCAGATATGGTCATTATGAGTTCACAGTGATGTCATTTGGATTGACCAATGCCCCCGCCTATTTCATGAACTTAATGAATAAAGTTTTCATGGAATACTTAGAAAAGTTCGTTGTCATTTTCATAGATGACATTCTTGTGTACTCCAAGACAAAAGAAGATCATGCAGAACACTTGAGGCTAGTTCTAGAGAAGCTTCGAGCGCAGCAATTGTATGCCAAGTTTAGTAAATGTGACTTTTGGAAAAGGAAAATGGAGTTTCTTGGTCATGTGATGACTGCCAAGGGTATTGCAGGTGATCCTAGTAAGGTCGAGGCAGTATTGCATTAGGAACAGTCGAAGTCGGTAACCCAGATTCGGAGTTTTCTTGGAATGGCAGGATATTACTATGGAAGGATTCTCGTCAATTGCCAGGCCCTTACACCATTGTTGAAGAAGGAGAAGAAATTTGCATGGATGCCAGATTGTAAGAAGAGTTTTCAAGAACTAATGAAAAGGTTGACATCTGCACCAATGTTAGTGTTACCAGATATTCGGAGCAGTTTTGATATCTATTGTGATGCTTCGCGTCAAGGTCTTGGATGTGTGCTAATGCAGAATGGCAAAGTGGTCGCATATGCATCAAGGAAGTTGAGGCCACATGAGGAGAATTATCCAACGCATGACTTGGAATGAGCAGCAGTAGTGCATGCCTTAAAGTTATGGTGCCACTACCTTATTGGAAATTGTTGTGAAATATACACAGACCATAAAAGTTTGAAGTATATTTTCACTCAGTCGGACCTGAACATGAGGCAAAGGAGGTGATTAGAATTAATTAAAGATTATAATCTAGGAATTCATTATCACCCTGGAAAGGCTAATGTGGTAGCTGATGCATTGAGCAGGAAGAGTCACCGTGTTAATATGATGATTCAGGGAAGTCAGTCTGAGTTATGTAAGAAATTTCAGAAGCTGAGATTGGAGGTAATACCAAAGGGATTTCTAGCTACCCTGGAGGTAAAGCCTATGTTGGAGGATCAAATCCGAGAAGGTCAGAAGGATGATGCCAAGATAAAGAGGATTAAGTCTAAAATGGGTGAAGGTAAGGCTAAGAAATTCACTATGGATGCGCAAGGAACCTTATGGATTGGAAGTCGAATCTGCGTGCCGCATAAAAAGGAATTGAAGCAGTTAATTCTCGAAGAAGCTCATGATTCAAAGTACTCTATTCATCCAGGAAGTGCAAAGATGTATCAGGATCTGAAATTGAGATTTTGGTGGCTGAACATGAAACGTGAAGTTGCTGAATATGTTGCCTTGTGTGATATATGCCAGAGAGTGAAAGCAATGCATCAAAAGCCAGCAGGTTTGTTGCAACCTTTAAAGGTTCCTGAATGGAAATGGGAGGAGATTGGTATGGACTTTATCACAAGATTACCGAGGACTTAGAGTGGGTATGATTCCATATGGGTCATAATTGATTGTCTGACTAAAGTTGCACATTTTATACCAGTAAAGACTACCTACTCAAAAGATCATTTGGCAGAGTTGTACATGTCAAGAACTGTATGTCTGCATGGTGTGCCCAAGAAAATAGTATCGGATAGAGGTACTCAATTTATATCGAGATTTTGGAATAAGCTGCATGAAGCAATGGGAACTCGTCTGAATTTCAGTACGGCTTATCATCCTCAAACAAATGGTCAGTCCGAGAGAGTTAATCAGATTTTAGAGCATATGTTAAGAGCTTGTGCCTTATCCTATGCTGCTACATGGGATAAATGTCTGCCATATGCCGAGTTCAGCTACAACAATAGCGATTAGGCCAGTTTGCAAATGTCACCATTTGAAGCCTTATATGGTCGCTCTTGTCGTACCCCATTGAATTGGAACGAGACAGGGGAAAGGTTAATTTTTGGGCCATATATTTTAAAAGAAGCTGAAGAGCAAATTGCCATGATCAGAGAAAGGTTGAAGACCGCTCAGTCGAGGCAAAAGAGTTATGCTGATAACCGTCGCCGATAATTAAGGTTTGAGCCTGAAGATTTCATGAATCTCAGAGTAACCCTGCTCAAAGGAGTAAAAATATTCCATGCTAAAGGAAAGCTTGCGCCGAGATATGTTGGTCCATTCAAGATCTTGAGTCATAGGGGAGAGGTTGCTTACCAATTGGAATTACCGCAGTCTTTGGCAGGAGTTCATGATGTATTCTATGTTTCTCAGTTGAAGAAGTGTCTTTGAGTGCCCACAGAATAGACGCTATTGGAGTCAATTGATTTGCAAGAGGATCTAACCTACAAGGAGCAACCAATCAAGATTCTGGATGTGGCTGAATGAAGAACCTGGAATAAGTTGGTGCGTTTCTGCCGAGTGCAATGGAGCAATCATTCAGAAAGCGAGGCCACGTGGGAGCGGGAAGAGGATTTGAAGTCGGAGTTTCCAAACCTATTCCTTAGTCAGCCCTGAATCTTGGGTTCGAGATTCCATTAAGGGGGGAGGTTTGTAACATCCCAAATTTTGCTTTTTCTGGATTTATTGTGCTTTTCTTTATTTTTTGGAATTTTATTTATTTCTTCTTGTATTTGTTTAATTAGGCCATCTATTGTCTTTTATTTGTTTAGTGCAATTTATTGATGATCTTTTATTGTAAGTATTTTATTTGGGTTCCATTTGTCTCAGAGTATTTTCTGGATTTTTGTGAATTTTCCTGCTATTTATTTTGGCTTTATTGATTTTCTTGATTTATTTTATTTCGAAAAGGTATTAAAAATCCCTTCAATAGTGTTGGGCTGAAACCCAGCTGGTCCGGTTGATTTCTCCTGCGCGCAGCCCAACCCGCTCCGGCCTGCTCGGCCTGCCAGTCGTAAACCCTAGCCCGGAGCCATCCGATCCCGATCAGGTGGTCACTGATGAGTCGCGTCATCGTCTGTCGCTAGCCATTCGATCCAACTGGCGTGGACGCGAGGATGCTGCCACGTTGCTCCGTCTGAGTCCGCCGCGCCACCGAACTCCCACAAACCTCGGACTCCGTTCCGCCTACCACATGCCTTCCCGAGCCCCCTATTTATTGTGCCACCACGCGTGTCGAATAGCCCGAGTCACGCCACACCTGTTTACCTTGGTCTCATTGTCCGCGCCACCGCCTAACGTCCGCCCGACCTCGCCATAGTGCCGAAGTGTTTCCGTTGTTCATTGCATCGTCGCGATCCGTTTCCACCACGTCTGCTATCACTGTCGAGTTGCCCGCGACGAGCCGCGTCCGTTGCACCACTTCTTGTTTCTAGAGACGCCCTCTAGCACCGTCGAGTGTGTCATCGTGTTCATCACCAGTAAGCCCCACCGCCGCATCACCATTTCTCTTTGCGAAGCTTTCTCAGCCGTCTGATCCTCTTTGAACTGTGTAGATCGTGCCACGTCCGCCGCACCGTCGCTATCGATCCGAGCCTCACCGACAGTTTGATCTCCATCCACCGGCCCAGACTCCGCCACGTCGCCTAACAACAGTAAACTACTCCTTCAACCCCAGCTGTTAGATCTTGATCGCATGGTTCCAAATGTGCCACGTTGCAATGCCGTTCGTAGCGGTAGGATCCGTGCCGCTCGTTCCAGATTGCGCTAGGTGTCATCGCGTATGCAGTCGGTTCATTGATTTTGGCCATCGGATCCAAGCCAAATAGTCGAGATTGCACCGCGCAACAGGCCAGACCCGGGTCGATGCGTGTCGCGTGGAAACCGAGGGGTCCACACTATCAATCTCTATCGACATCACCCGGATTAATTCTAGCCATCCGATCGGGATTCAATGGCTGAGGTGTGGTCACGTGTTGTCTCCGGGGTAGATTTGAGCCGAATTGCAGCAATGAATCTTGACCATTCATTTTGAATCGAACGGGTGCGAATGCTTTGAGTCTTGGTTAATTGCGTTGCGCCGCGTGTCGTGATGTGATTGGTCCAGCCATACTGATGACACCAGCGCTTTGCGTTAGTTGGTGTACGGGTGCAGTACAGTTGGTCCACCATGTGCCCGAGCCGTGCTGTGGACCGGGTCCATGCACCGGGATGTGTGGCAGCCTCTTGTTGCAATGCGTGTCGGCTGGTGATTGGGCCACGTGTCATGCTGACGTCAGCGATGACGCCATAATTAATTTTCTTTATAAAAATAATTCGGTAGAAATTTATTTTGGTGCTAACGTCATCAGAGGCCATGTTGACGTCATAAATGCGAATTTCCAGTATAGAAATAATTCGGATAAATCGAATTTTCTGATTTTTAGGGTTTTCCAATTAATTAAAACTTTGAAAGGCCATATCTTTTGCGTTCGAACTCCGATTTAGGTGATTCTAGTCCCTTAAAATTTGTAAAATTGTGCTCTATTTATTGGTGAATTTTACTTAATTTTTAGAGTTGATTTTGCTCTCTGTTTTGGTCATTTATTGTTTTCTCCTTCGTTGCGCGTAGACGTTGAATTGTCGGGAGACTTTGTGGTTGAGGAGGCAGTGCTTGACCAGGTTGCAGAGCAGGATCCAAACCCATTCGAATGCAAGTCGTGCTTTGATCATGTTGAACCTATATTTAAATGTTATGTTGTTTTAATGTATTGCATATATTTCAATTATTAAAGGTTTGTCATATGTGGGGAGTAGTTAATCATCCACTTAAGTTACTTTCACCTTTGCCATGTAGTATGCCATAATTCATTTGTCACCCTAGAATGGTTTGATAATAATTGGTAGCTATATATGCCAATGTGGGTAGCTAAAACACAAGTAGAATACTTAGCTATGCAACAAATCATTATTTCATGAATAAATGTTTAATATTGCTTAATGGTTATGGAACATGTTTATTAATTGTGTGTCCGTGTTGTCACACAATGTTGGTATTGTTGATGGCACGTAGTGCATGGCAAATCAACCGGGATGGTAAAATGATTTAGACTGAGGCACGTGGCAGGTCTTTGTGGTGGGCCAAGGTTGGCACATGGGTGGTCGCATTTGCTTTTTATGATGTTTGTGGTTTGGATATGGTGATTTTTGGTTAGTCTTGCCTTGGTCAATTAAGGACTTAACCTTGCAAGAATTTGAACTAAGTCATTCATACAACCACAAGTCTGGAATGGAACAGACCTGGTTGATTAAATTGTTGAGTCTAAACTTTAGTATTATTGTGGTGGTATGAGGCCCGGGTAGTGGTAACCAGTCCTCGCACGGGTTGGCTCACATGGCGCAAGAGGGGGCCCTGGATGTGGTAACCAGTCCCACCAGTGCTGAAACCTTAGCGGATAGTACTGGGTTTAGATAGGATTGGAAAGGCTTTGTTATGGTCACTCGCCTTGGTGGTGTTTGATTATATCTTGTGGGTAAAGTGTATAACCTCTGCAGAATGTAAAACCTATTCGAATAGCCGTGCTCATGGTATTGGGCATTGCTCGGTGATTACAGTCAAGGGTTAGATTTTTATTAAAACAAATGTGGGGATGGAATGTTGTAATGTGGAAATAAGGATATGAGTTGGACATTGAAAACAAATGCAAAAGTTATTACTTTTAGTATTTGTTTTACTGTCTTTCAATCTATTTATGCTATTCTTTTGTAAATGCTATTTATGGAAAGTAACCATGTAGCCTATCCTTTGTACTAAGCCATGCATATAATAAGTAGACTTGCATTCTGTGCATGACTTGTTGAGTGTTTTATGTACTCACCCCTTGCCACCAACATCATCAGTTGGGGAAGAAGCAATGCTTACATTTGAGGAGGAGTTCCAAGGGGAGGCGAACAATTAGGGTGCGAATCTTGTCAGTTGCCTGTGGCAGTTGAAGGGTTTCTATGCGTTTATTTATTTCCGCTGTAGTTTATTTATTTACTTTCATTTAGCCCTACGTGGCGTACTCTTGTAAGGACCATAAGGTCATTCAATAGTTATATTAAACTTGATAAAGTCTTATTTATAATTATCGTTGAGTATGATTGTGATATTCATCTATGTTGAGCCTGTGTGCACTAGCGTGATCCTAGACTAGTGCGAAATACACAGAAGGTCCAGATTTGCATATTCGGGTCCTGACAACCGATTGCTTGTCTTTTTCTGAGATAGTCCATACAGAACTCAATAACCTCTTCGGTCCCATAACCTTCAACAATACTACCCTCAGGCTTCGACCGATTCCTCTTGTATGACTTTAATATACCTATATACCTCTTGAAAGGATACATGTAATGTAAGAATGCAGGTTCACATATCTTAATCTCTCTAATAAGGTGTACTACAAGGTGGACCATCACGTCGAAGAAGGACGGGGGAAATGCATCTCAAGATGACATAGAGTCTGCACCACCTCACTCTGTAAGTTGTCCAGCACATCAAGGTCGATAACCTTGCAAGAGATTGCATTAAAGAAATAACATAGCTTCATGATTACGAATCTGACATCCTCTGGCAGAATATTTCTAATTGCAACAGGGAGCATTTGGGTCATCAAGACATAGCAGTCGTTTGACTTCATCCCAACCAACTTCAAATCATCCAGAGTCATGAGCTTCTTAACATTTGTGGAGTAGCCCGACGGAACTTTAATACCTTGGAGACACTTGCAGATGTCTTCTTTCTCCTTCTTGGAGAGGGTGTAGCATGCAGCGGGGATGTATGGACCTTTCCCATCCTCCTCTATCACGGCAAGCTCGGGCCTAATTCCCATGTAAACCATGTCACGATGAGCATTCACACCATCCTTGGTCTTCCCAGGTATGTTCAGTAGGATTGCAAACAAATTGTCACAGATATTCTTCTCAACATGCATGACATCAATATAGTGTCATACATCAAACTCCTTCCAGTATGGTAGTTCCTAAAATATCGACTTCTTCTTCCACATGCCTCTGGGATGAACAAATTTATGGCTCTTCTCATATTGGACATCGATATCCTCCACACGTGAATATACTTGCCTTCCAGTCATAGGTTGCGGGGCCAAATGAACTTCCCTCTTCCCATCAAATTTGTCACCCATCTTACGGTATTGATGACTGCGAGGAAGAAACCTACGGTGACCCATATACACAGTTTTCTTCAAATTTGGCAGCCAACAGCTATCAGTGTCCTCTTTACAAATAGGACACGCTTTGGCTCCTTTCGTACTGTAGCCCGCCAAATTACCAAGGGCCGAAAAATCATTTATGGTGCAAAATATCATAGCCCGTAGGGTGAAGTGCTCTCTTGTGTACACATCCCACACCACGACCCCCTCGTTCCACAGTTTTACCAAATCCTCGATCAGTGGAGAAAGGTACACATCAATATCATTTCCTGGCTATTTGGGTCCTGAGATTAGCAACGACATCATGATATACTTCCGCTTCATGCACAGCCAAGGAGGGAGATTGTAGATACACAACAAAACTGGCCAAATGCTGTGACAACTGCTCATGTTACCAAATGGATTCATTCCATCCATACTCAAGCCAAATCTTTTGTTCCTCATTTCGGCACCGAACTCCTCATGTTTCCAATCGATGTTTCTCCATTGAGCTAAATCAGCAGGATGTCTCAACTTGCCATCCTCCTTTCGAGACTCATAATGCCAACATAACAATTTTCCCTCTCTAGGATTTGCAAACAAC
Source organism: Guadua angustifolia (assembly GCA_036346375.1). Lineage (NCBI taxonomy): Eukaryota > Viridiplantae > Streptophyta > Magnoliopsida > Poales > Poaceae > Guadua > Guadua angustifolia. The sequence goes on along the minus strand of CM070504.1, from coordinate 52,489,700 downwards.
CACTCCAAACGGGGAATGATGGCCCAAGTACCACAATACCTTGGCCGGTGTACCTTTAGTGACCTCTTCACCGTCGCTGGCCTGGGTCTTACGCTTCTTGTTTGTATACTTCTCCTTTTGTTTGTACTGGGGCACACCACAAATTGGACAAACGTACAGCTCCTTATGTGCGTTACGGTACAAGATGCAATCATTTGGACATGCATATATCATTTTTATTTCCATTACCATGGGACATAGTAGCTTCTTTGCTTAATAAATGCTTGTTGGCAACTCATTTTCCTCCGAAAGCAGATCCGATAGAAGAACTAGAAGTGCATTGAAATTTGTATCTATCCAACGGTGTTTTGCCTTCAGTTTGAACAATGCAAGGACTGAACCCAGCTTGGTGTATTCTCATTTGCAACCCGAGAACAGTGGTTTGGCATAATCTTCCATTAAGCTTTTAAACTTTTCAAAATCTCTTTCTGTGTAATTTCCCTTCACATCCCATAACATTTGCTCTAAATTGGCCTCCTCAAACATATCACACTGCAACTCATCATCGGGTTCCACCATGTCTTCATTGCATACCGGAAGGGTACTACCAGTCTCCCCATGATGAATCCAACACGTGTAATTCCTCATGAAGCCATGTCAAATCAGGTGGTCCTCAATTTGAGCTGAGTTGTTAAATCTTCTAAGATTGGTGCAATCAATGCAAGGACAACATATGAAGTTTACACCCCTCTTCACCATGTCTTTTTCTACAATTTTTTTGAACTCCTAAACACCCTCTAAAATTCATCACTCACATGGTTTTTCTGATACATCCATTTCTCACGGTCCATCTGCAATTAGACTTCACACAATAAAATTATGAAAAAACTGGAGCGATGGCTAGCTAGCTATTTCAAATATTGAGACATCATTTCAATTAATATTACCATTGCAAAATATCGAACGGGTTTCAAGGTACCATCGATGACTCCTAATGTAGTGCAAAATTGAAGGGGTCTGAAGGAATGCTCACATTTTCAAGAAAACTACAATTTCTGCAAAATAAGGGGAAATCCCCTCCAGGTTGGCTTCAAATTTACCCTCTTAACACCCACCCTTGAGGATTTCAATTTTTTCTCACCCAAATATTGCTTCCAACCACAGAATATGAGCTATTTTCTCAGGTGACGGCGGAGAAAATCTCCTCTGAAAAACAGAGGAGATTGAGTTCAGAACGAGTGGTAACCTAGCGAGGAACATCAGAAACGGTCTTACTTACGAAGCGATAGTGATGTTCATTCTCATCACTATCAGTTTCTAAATAAGAAGCGATAGTGATATGATCATGCACATCACAATCGGTTCTTACAAGAAAAGCAATAGTGATCTGCATGAACATCACTATCACTTTCTTATTAAGAACTGATTGTGATGTGCACATTCACATCACAATCGGTTCTTGTGTAAGAAGCGATAGAGATGATCATACACATCACTATCACTTCTTACAAAAGAACCAATTGTGATAAACATATGCACATCACAATCGGTTCTTTTGTAAGAAGCGATAGTGATGTGTATGATCATCACTATCGCTTCTCATATAAGAACCGATTGTAATATGCCCAGTGCTTGTAACGACCCCCGTTTTAGCACGAATACCAAAACAGAAATCTAATGTGCTTGCAGTACTAGTCCCTAGATCAGTAGCTAGCACGCACATTTCAACAAATGGAATCACAACCATACAACATATTAATTAAGCGGAAACGAATAATTACATAAATATTACAACTCAGAGAATATAGCAACAAAAGAAGCAATAACCAGCAGTTTGCCCAACCGAATCCATGAGCAACCCACCAAGCATAAACTTCAGATAGAACACGCTTCAAGGAAGAACCCGCAACTGCGATGAACAACTTCAAGCTTAAGCTTAAACCACCTACATATAATTAGGCAATGGTGAGTATTTTACATACTCAGCAAGACTTGAGCAAATCCTACAATACATGCAGGCCATTTCAAAGGAAAGGCTACTACAGTTAATTTGCATAAAGCGAATTTCATTTGTAAACCAAGTTATTTGCAAACGGAATTTAAAAGAGCAAGATTAATTGATAGCAAATAAGTAAAGCATAATAAACACTCACCATCCTCCATGACGTGAGCGACGAATCAAACTTTGTTTTTTGAAACTTTGTTTTTCTAAATTATTTGGTCTCAGAATTCCTTTATAAAATTTTCAAGTCAAAATGTTGCCCCATTATTTTATAAACATTCTGACATTGCAATTTCTAGATTTTCAGGGTTTCTGTTTTTAAATTATAAAAAATATTTATCCACATTATTAATTTATGATATTTTTACCAAAGGTAGATATTTCATTGATATGTTCATGATAAATTTTTGAGCTCCATTTGTGGCACCAAAATATTTTACAAATTCTGACAACGCATTGTTTTGATTTAAAAGTTGTCTTTCAAATTTTTCTCTTCATTATTCCATACATAAAATTTCATTTGCTGACTAAAATGAGAAAATTGAATGATCAGGGTTCTCATGGCAATTTTCTAAATTTTCACTTTTTACATTTTTGCATTTTCCTCTTTTTCATTCTTTATTGCCCTTTTGTTTACTTTTTCTTGCTACATGAAAATCCAAGAACTCCAAATAAAAATCAATAATGCCAAGAAAACTCAGAAAGAATAATATTCAAATTCAAAATATTGATTTTTATTTTACTAGGATTTTCAGGATGTTACAAATCTACCCCCCTTACAGAAATCTCGTCCCCGAGATTTGGAAGGACTAGATAGATTAGGGAAATTCTTTCTCGAAGGTAACCTTGTCATTCGGTTGACACTTCGTCTTCATTGCATTTGCTTCACTGGACCTTCGTCTTGCGATTCCAAGTTATCGTGCAAAGAAATAGAGAAGAGAAATCTATTTGAGTTTTAGGTAAACAGACAAGAGATACCAATACTTTCTACATATCCCTTTTGATTGAATAACTAGTATTGTTAATAAGGATAATTCAATTTAGAGAGTGGCATGTGGTATATTTAGAATATTTGAGGTGAGAGGTAGGTTGCATTGCCATTAGATCTATTTGGGAAAAACCTAATGTTTAATATCAAGAAGGGTATTTGAATATAACGATTGGTCTGCATTTAGTTCAACATTAGTTGATGAAATGAGTGAGAATATATGTCATTTCAGGTTGACTTTAAATTGAAAACAAGGTAGAGATAATTCAAGAATTGGATTGTGGTAGAGGAATTATAAAGTGATTCTGATGATTTGATTCATTTGATCATTTTAATAGATAGAGGTTTTGATTTTCTTTGGATTTGGCAACTATGAAGGAATAAAATGTACAGAATCAACAGATTGTTGGCAAAAATTGAATACACAAGGAACGTACTCAATATCACAACAAGTGCTGGGTGGAATCGCATGAAAAAGATATCTATATTCAGAGCCTGATATTGAAGCCGGGATTGTTCTGAGTATTTAATGTTTTCTAAGTTTGTGAGACAGCCTAAAAGTTACTAATGTCTTTCTTGACAAGGTGATGTGGAACTCTTCTCGGGCAGATGTTGGCGAAGTGTCCAAATTCTTCTCGATTGATACAAGTGACATTATCCATTTTATTCGAAACAACAAAAAGGGTGTTTGCCAATATTATAGAACAGGTAATTAGGAAGTGACTAGGATCAAAGAGTAGATCATGGAACTAAACTTGAATCCTGGCAGAGTTCAATTACATAAGTATTGTACCTAGTACTACATCTAGTAGGTCATAAGCTTCTTTCGCGAATTAATGCTGTAGGTAAATGCCATGAATGACTGGATTGACATTTTGGGTTGGATTAATATACATCTAAGGAATTGTTTGTTCGCAGATCCTGGGATATGTGGGTTATGGGCCCACCACGCTTCCGCTGCGCGACTCTGATTTAGGTAATTGTTTGTTTTCAAATTCTTGAGGTCTCCTTTGAGATTGTTACATAGCTGCTCGGGTTGAGAATGATATGGAGTTTGCTTCTTGCTTTAGGCAACAGCTTGGCGTAATACTTATGTTTACCATAGCAAAGGCGATAATATTGTCTTTCCGATTTTTAGTATTAGGACAATTATTCATTGGTATTCTTTGGAGGGATGAACTGATGATTGAGATTGAGAATAAAGTTCAGCGAATTCTATTGGGAACAAGTATTCTTGCTCGGCGCCTTTTCTTTATTTGATTCCTTTAGACAACCGGTTTAGATTTTTATTCCTCCTAGTCTTGAGAGTTATAAACTTGGTGATGTAACTTTTGGTATAGTTATGGTTGTAGGATATATTTATTCAACTTGCGGATGTTGTTTAGCAACATGATTAAAGATTCTAACATTTTTTTTGAACATTGAGAAAGTGGAGAGTTATGACGATTGCTATGCTGAAAATGAAGTGCTTTAGCTAAGTACAAAGGATTTGGTTGAACTTGGATAGGATTATCATTTCTTAGCAGTTGAGTGTCTTGCGGGGTTTCACGAAGTAGACGAGGAGTGTTGTAGTTCATGCCAAGAATCCTTAGCAAGAATAAGTTAATTTAAAGAGAGATACAGAGTATGATAACATACTTGAGATGAGTGAAAGAATGTATTTTAACCAAGATCATTTGGGGAGAGCTAAAGATCAGTTATAAAACTAAAGATTTTGTTATTCATTACTTTTAGTAGATGTATTAATGAATTGTATGGTGTCACAGGCATCCTGCAACAATGTGTATTAGAGTAAAGCGATTTAGACAGAATTCTATTGGATTAGAGGCGTTTTACGACCGCGTTTGACAAGATGTTGGAATCGGAGAAGAATGGTTAGATAAGGATTATCTATATTACGAAGTACTACTTGATTCTTTCCAATTAACTCTAGTTGTGGTTTCTATGCAGATTATGAAATTTTTGGTTTGGTTTATAGGGCAACATTTCGTTCTTTAAAAATTTTCTTAATTAAATTTCTTATTAAGCAGGGTTAAGCATCGTAAATCTCAACCTAGTGGTTTAACATTCACGAGAGCAACCCGAAAGCAATACAAAAGATTTATACAACCAAAATTTTCAACATCATAGAAATACTACATATATATTCAACTCAATATGTAGGAAGGGTATCTAAGGTTTTCCTTCTACTGGCCATACATATTTATGCATAAACAGCTTACTATGCAGCTAAAATATTATGCCGCTCGTATAATACTATCTTTTATTGTAGGCTATTCAGCGTTGAGTTTCTTTTAATCTTCGCACCACTTGTTGTGTTAGTCTTCAGAGGCTTCGATGAAGTCGGAGAAGTTCTGATGCGTGGCTGCTTCTATGGAGTTGAAGAAGTTGTGATACTTGTCACTTCTATTTTCTTCAAGTTGTTGATGTAGGCATCACGACGTCGTTGATTTGTTACCAGAATCCTTTTCAAAAGATCTGTTGGTGGTTTTAATTTCGCAAAAGATAAGGAAAGAAATACTTCTAGAGAGAGTAACTTAGGAGTGAAGAATGAGTATACAGACAATAAGATTTAATTCTTTAGATGGGAAAAGAGTATATATACAACTGATGCTAGTCTTTTTATATTTCTTTTTAGAGAAGTAAGGTTTCCAATTTTTCTAGTTTCCATTCAGGAGAACATAATTTTTCTGGTCCTAGCACTGTTTCATAATGCATAATTGCGGCAAAGCAATGGGGTGAGTTGCGAGGCATGGTTGGAAATTATTAGTGGAACATTAAGTTTTTAACTAGCCTAAAGTGACCTGAGTATGTTGGTATTTACTACTTTTAGGGAGCTCTTGTACTTGGTTTATACACGCATGGTATGATCTCCAGCAAAGCTAAGAGTAGTAATAGGGACTATATTACTAATTCTGGATGAGATTAGATTTTAAGAAAGACTAATGGCTATAGTGGTTACACAAGTAAAAATTTATCTGAAGAAGGGACAAGTTTGTACAAAGCTTTACCAAAAAGATGAGAGGAGCTATTTCATGATTTCTTATTCATCCTATGGTTTGAATTTTCCACATTTATATATGAGGACAACTTATTGTGAACTTCAACCATAGTGGTCAAGTTACACATAAATCAGTCCCAACGTTCAGAACAAAGGCCAATCTCAAGTAGCAGGACATAACAACAACATAAGTTGCTCTATATAATTAAAGCGGAATAATATACCACGCGTATGGGTTCTTATCTTAAGGTAGGTCGCAAGATATTCTAATCTTCTGCCTTTTTGCTGTTGGATGATGCTAACTCTTTATGAAGTAGAATCTTCAAGTTACCCTTCTGTTTTATCGAGGTTAGCGAAGTGTTGTCAATTTTCTTGAGGTGGTTGTTGTAGATGTTGTAGTCTTCACTGGTTGGCGTGAAGGATGACAGCAACCTGACTCAACATCTTCAGAAGCAACATCAACGAAAAACCATTTTTAAGGAAAGAGGCATTTGTTTATCAAAACGAAATGAAAACAGAGACAAGAGTAGAGTCCTAAGAATGAGGAAAGAATAACAGAGTCTACATTTTGCAAATTCAGTAACTTTTGAAAATAAGCTTTTGAATTTGCTTATTCCAATGCTAACGACCATTCTATCTAAGGTTTATCCTACGGTCAGTATAGCTCTGATACCAACTGTAACGACCCCCGTTTTAGCACGAATACCAAAACGGAAATCTAACGTGCTTGCAGTACTAGTCCCTGGATCAGTAGCTAGCACGCACATTTCAACAAATGGAATCACAACCATACAACATATTAATTAAGCGGAAACGAATAATTACATAAATATTACAACTCGAGAATATAGCAAAGAAAGAAGCAATAACCAGTAGTTTGCCCAACCGAACCCGAGCAGTAACCGACTGCATAAACTTCAGATAGAACACGCTTCAAGGAAGAACCCGCAACCTGCGATGAACAACTTCGAAGCTTCGCTTTCTAAACCACATACATATAATTAGGCAAGGGTGAGTATTTTACATACTCAGCAAGACTTGAGCAAATCCTACAATACATGCAGGCCATTTCAAAGGAAAGGCTACTACAGTTAATTTGCATAAATCGAATTTCATTTGTAAACCAAGTTATTTGCAAACGGAATTTAAAAGAGCAAGATTAATTGATAGCAAATAAGTAAAGCATAATAAACACTCACCATCCTCCATGACGTGAGCGACGAATCAAACCTTGCCATCGCATGGCATATATCCAGTTCTTTGTCCACACAGGGCACAACAACTGATTCCAATACTTGCCCACACAGGGTATAGCATTGGGTCATCGTAGGGGTAAGCTAACTTGTAAAATAAACCCTTTTCAAACAATAAAACATTTAACTCGTGCAAGTTCACCAAGACACCCATGTCCGCGAGTGCGGCTAATCAATTAGATTTAAACTCTGCAGAGGTGTACAAGCTGTACCCACAAGGAATGATCAACTCACCACGTCGGTACCGGATCGCCATACAAGAGTATGCGAATGAGCGATCATACATAGTCATTAAATTCCTAGACAAGGCTTTACCCCAGCCCGGGACGTTAACCCCCGCCCTGAAAACAGAGGCACTCACCCAAGCCGTGGATCCACATTTATCACACCCAACACCACGTCTCTGTCCATGGCAAGGCGTACACCGTTACATTAGCAAGTAGAAACCCCGTCAGGCAGACCAAACGGGAATCCTGTGCAAGCTCCCGCCTACCAATGAGCAAAGCCATGTCTAAACAATTTAATAGGCTAAGGCTAACCCATCCTCACCCTCGTGGTTTGTACGGATTTTCTTGGATCATACAACACGATGTTCGGTCCCTAGTTGTGACACGGGCAACACTTCACCCTACACTACGTGCCATTCCTTTCTGCACAACCGGCTATTGCCAATAATCGCCCGCATCAAAGCATAGTTTCATTTTGGGTTTTTAATCAAAATTACCCACCACCAACAGTGCCATTTTCAAGGTTTTCAGGAAACAATTATTGAGTTGATCATGTACATCATTGATTCTAAAGCATGACTAAGCATGAATAAAATGAACGCATATACCCATGATGACATTAAGTAATGCCTAACCTCAATCTATGGTTATCAAGGTTCACATTTTCATAATCATCAAAGGAGATTCACAAGACAACAGGTATAACTACCAAACCACAAAATAGCAATTTACATAAAGTAAACGATGCATAAAACAATTTGATGCACAAAAGGAATATAAAATCTGGGATCAATATGGTCAAAGGATGCTTGCCTTGCTTAATCATTGCTTACGGTGGAGACAAGGTTGCGATTGATTTAAGATGACGACAGAACAACAACGTCGGGTTCTATCGTCGATCAACGGAAAATACAGCAAATAATAAACTTCAATAAGGGCAAAAAGAAAGTAGATAGAAAGAACAAATAAAGATTCTTCACAAGAAACAGAGATTGCCCATTATGAATTCATAAATTTTATTTTACTTAATTCAAGATGCAAAGATTGTGAATTTTCTTTATTTATATTTTAAATTCAAGACATAAAAATAGGTTAAGATTATAATAATTTAATCATTTCAGGTTTAATGATTCTTGTCCCATTTGATTAGATTCAAATTGAAGCAATATTTAATCAATGTTCTAGTTATAAAAAGCTAACTTTGTTGATTTAGGCTACTAGCATTATTTACACAATATTTGAGAAGGTTCGATGATAAAAATGTCATAATAACTGATTTCTCGCTTAAACTCAAAGTTCATTCATTCATATTACGACCGATGTAACGTGATTACTTAGGGTTATTAAGCCATCATGATTAATATGCAAATCGGTGAAATGAGATTATCTTTTAAGAAGCGAGGTAGTATAAACTTTGTGCAGTGTTACTAAACTAGTTTCACAAGTTTTAGGATTCGGACAAGTTATTATTTTCATCGATGAAAAAGCTTAAATGCAACTCTTGTTTATAATTTTACGGAATCGGCCAAAAGGTAAACATAACCATTAACGATTAAGGGTTTTGGACTAGCTAGATTTAGGTGAAAAGCATACTGAAAATGAAATATTTTTCTAGAATCTAGTAGAACAAACTTTGTAGAATGATACTAAACTGTTTTCACGTATTTTAGGGTTTAGACGAGTTATTTTATCTGCAGTTGAAACAGCCTAAATGACCATATCGAAAATCTTAAATCGGCCAAGATTCATTTTGAGTTGCGGCTACACAATACATGATCTTTGATTCATTTTTCACGTATTAGCGAGAATAACCCTAAGAGTGTTTTAAAGCGGTCCCACATTAATCGGTGTTGGCATAATAGTTTATATGCATATGATACAATAAAGCCTTTTATAAACTTAATTTAAATTAGTTACTTTTGTTAATCACTGAATTCTTATACTTAAGAATATGTTAAAATTGGCTCAACATATTCGTGAGCATTCTTGATTATAACTCTGTTTATGTACATGAATATATATATACATACATACATAAAGACTAGTGTGAAATGTTGATATTAAGCATATGTGTAATTATTTATAAATCTCAAAAGTTGTGTTTAATTATCCATTTCCAGCACATATTAAAATCAGAATATCATATTCTTAACAGTTATTAAAATCAATAATATTCTTTAAGCATTTCAATTTATCAATTCTTATTTCTTTTTAGCGAATTAAAGCATGGATTTACTTGATGATGGAGACTAACTTAAAACATAAATATTTTTGTATATTTGAACTCATTTCAGAACAAGGATTTCAAAAATATTTGGTTTCATTTATTTTGATTAAGTTTAAATTAATCTTTTTCTTAACACATAAATGCTCATTTTGGTATTTTTATTTTAGAGATTTATACAAGAACTCTTTCAAGAATATTTTTGCATATTCTGATACTATAGGATTTTATATGATTATACAAATTTATTTCACTAAATTTTGATTAAAATTGCAAAAGATATTCAAATATGGATATTTAATCCGGTTGGAAATGGATGGAAAATCGAAATCGTTTTACCGGTGAGAAGCGCCTTTTTGGCTCAGCTCATCTTCAACCTCGAGCTCGACAGATGGCCCCACCGCCAGCAGAGATCGAAAGCGAGGCACGGTTAGGGCACGGCGGCGAGGGTTTTCCGGCGGTCCTCCGGCGAATGCGACGGCATGGGAAGATTCATCTCAGCGAGGCGCACAAGATGGAGTAACCAATTTGGCCGAAGACACCTCAGGGCGGTGCGCCACCGAGCTCGCGGAATGGCGGCAATGGCGGGGAGTAGGGAGAGAAAACGAAAGCATGAGAGCTCAAATCGGTAGAAATGTAAGCATCAATGGATGCCAAGGATCCTATTTTGAGGTCGAATGAGGTGGAGACTCACGGATTGCTCATACGGTGGCAGTTTTGGAGAAGAAGAGGCGCACGGCTGCAGCACATTCTTGCATGGAGAGCTCACGAAATTGTTGGGGGGTTTGGATCCTTGAGCCCTGGTGATGCTCTAGTCCATAGGAATTTGAAAATGGATTCTTATACATCGCGAATTGAATTCGGCTTGGAGCTTCAGGAAGGTGCGGCCATGGCGGAAGTGTGCACTGGTTTCGGTTGCTTGGCTGCAGAGAGGAAGAAGGAATAGAGGGGAATGAGGAAGAAGCTCATTGCGGTCACTGAGGTGCGCTTTATAGCCAAAGAAAGTAGAGGATGAGCCGGCCTGGCTGAGATGGTCTCGGTTGCGAGGTTCACCAGAGGCGACAAAGGAAGAACAGGGGCGGGAAAGCTTCGTGGCGGCAATCGACGGAGGTATGGGCAGCTGAAGCTTCGCGAGAGGTGCATCGTGGCTGAAGCAGGGCGACGCGGACGCTGGTCAAGCTGCGCTGGATCGGGAGTTCCTCAGTTCGGTCGCAAGCACAGGGAGGAGAAGAAGCTGACAGGTGGGGCCAGGGTCTACCGGTCAGTGAATGGAGAGGAGTACATGAATTTATTGGGCTGTCAAATTTGAGTAGAAAATATCCAAACTTTTTGACCATGGTCTTATGGAAGTGAAAAACCTTTGGCAGAATTTTCGGAGTAAAATACCTTATGGATAAATAATGAAAATTCTGACAGTGAGCACTGCCCAGATTTTCTCAATTCTGATTTCAATTTAATTAAGGGTCTAAATGATATTATTTATTTTTGAAACTTTGTTTTTCTAAATTATTTGGTCTCAGAATTCCTCTATAAAATTTTCAAGTCAAAATGTTGCCCCATTATTTTATAAACATTCTGACATTGCAATTTCTAGATTTTCAGGGTTTCTGTTTTTAAATTATAAAAAATATTTATCCACATTATTAATTTATGATATTTTTACCAAAGGTAGATATTTCATTGATATGTTCATGATAAATTTTTGAGCTCCATTTGTGACACCAAAATATTTTATAAATTCTGACAACGCATTGTTTTGATTTAAAAGTTGTCTTTCAAATTTTTCTCTTCATTATTCCATACATAAAATTTCATTTGCTGACTAAAATGAGAAAATTGAATGATCAGGGTTCTCATGGCAATTTTCTAAATTTTCACTTTTTACATTTTTGCATTTTCCTCTTTTTCATTCTTTATTGCCCTTTTGTTTACTTTTTCTTGCTAGATGAAAATCCAAGAACTCCAAATAAAAATCAATAATGCCAAGAAAACTCAGAAAGAATAATATTCAAATTCAAAATATTGATTTTTATTTTACTAGGATTTTCAGGATGTTACAAATCTACCCCCCTTACAGAAATCTCGTCCCCGAGATTTGGAAGGACTAGATAGATTAGGGAAATTCTTTCTCGAAGGTAACCTTGTCATTCGGTTGACACTTCGTCTTCATTGCATTTGCTTCACTGGACCTTCGTCTTGCGATTCCAAGTTATCGTGCAAAGAAATAGAGAAGAGAAATCTATTTGAGTTTTAGGTAAACAGACAAGAGATACCAATACTTTCTACATATCCCTTTTGATTGAATAACTAGTATTGTTAATAAGGATAATTCAATTTAGAGAGTGGCATGTGGTATATTTAGAATATTTGAGGTGAGAGGTAGGTTGCATTGCCATTAGATCTATTTGGGAAAAACCTAATGTTTAATATCAAGAAGGGTATTTGAATATAACGATTGGTCTGTTTAGTTCAACATTAGTTGATGAAATGAGCTGAGAATATATGTCATTTCAGGTTGACTTTAAATTGAAAACAAGGTAGAGATAATTCAAGAATTGGATTGTGGTAGAGGAATTATAAAGTGATTCTGATGATTTGATTCATTTGATCATTTTAATAGATAGAGGTTTTGATTTTCTTTGGATTTGGCAACTATGAAGGAATAAAATGTACATAATCAACAGATTGTTGGCAAAAATTGAATACACAAGGAACGTACTCAATATCACAACAAGTGCTGGGTGGAATCGCATGAAAAAGATATCTATATTCAGAGCCTGATATTGAAGCCGGGATTGTTCTGAGTATTTAATGTTTTCTAAGTTTGTGAGACAGCCTAAAAGTTACTAATGTCTTTCTTGACAAGGTGATGTGGAACTCTTCTCGAGGCGAGATGTTGGCGAAGTGTCCAAATTCTTCTCGATTGATACAAGTGACATTATCCATTTTATTCGAAACAACAAAAAGGGTGTTTGCCAATATTATAGAACAGGTAATTAGGAAGTGACTAGGATCAAAGAGTAGATCATGGAACTAAACTTGAATCCTGGCAGAGTTCAATTACATAAGTATTGTACCTAGTACTACATCTAGTAGGTCATAAGCTTCTTTCGCGAATTAATGCTGTAGGTAAATGCCATGAATGACTGGATTGACATTTTGGGTTGGATTAATATACATCTAAGGAATTGTTTGTTCGCAGATCCTGGGATATGTGGGTTATGGGCCCACCACGCTTCCGCTGCGCGACTCTGATTTAGGTAATTGTTTGTTTTCAAATTCTTGAGGTCTCCTTTGAGATTGTTACATAGCTGCTCGGGTTGAGAATGATATGGAGTTTGCTTCTTGCTTTAGGCAACAGTTGGCGTAATACTTATGTTTACCATAGCAAAGGCAGATAATATTGTCTTTCCGATTTTTAGTACCGGACAATTATTCATTGGTATTGCTGGAGGGATGAACTGATGATTGAGATTGAGAATAAAGTTCAGCGGAATTCTATTGGGAACAAGTATTCTTGCTCGAGCGCCTTTTCTTTATTTGATTCCTTTAGACAACCAGTTTAGATTTTTATTCCTCCTAGTCTTGAGAGTTATAAACTTGACTGATGTAACTTTTGGTATAGTTATGGTTGTAGGATATATTTATTCAACTTGCGGATGTTGTTTAGCAACATGATTAAAGATTCTAACATTTTTTTTGAACATTGAGAAAGTGGAGAGTTATGACGATTGCTATGCTGAAAATGAAGTGCTTTAGCTAAGTACAAAGGATTTGGTTGAACTTGGATAGGATTATCATTTCTTAGCAGTTGAGTGTCTTGCGGGGTTTCACGAAGTAGACGAGGAGTGTTGTAGTTCATGCCAAGAATCCTTAGCAAGAATAAGTTAATTTAAAGAGAGATACAGAGTATGATAACATACTTGAGATGAGTGAAAGAATGTATTTTAACCAAGATCATTTGGGGAGAGCTAAAGATCGGTTATAAAACTAAAGATTTTGTTATTCATTACTTTTAGTAGATGTATTAATGAATTGTATGGTGCCACAGCATCCTGCAACAATGTGTATTAGAGTAAAGCGATTTAGACAGAATTCTATTGGATTAGAGGCGTTTTACGACCGCGTTTGACAGGATGTTGGAATCGGAGAAGAATGGTTAGATAAGGATTATCTATATTACGAAGTACTACTTGATTCTTTCCAATTAACTCTAGTTGTGGTTTCTATGCAGATTATGAAATTTTTGGTTTGGTTTATAGGGCAACATTTCGTTCTTTAAAAATTTTCTTAATTAAATTTCTTATTAAGCAGGGTTAAGCATCGTAAATCTCAACCTAGTGGTTTAACATTCACGAGAGCAACCCGAAAGCAATACAAAAGATTTATACAACCAAAATTTTCAACATCATAGAAATACTACATATATATTCAACTCAATATGTAGGAAGGGTATCTAAGGTTTTCCTTCTACTGGCCATACATATTTATGCATAAACGACTTACTATGCAGGCTAAAATATTATGCCGCTCGTATAATACTATCTTTTATTGTAGGCTATTCAGCGTTGAGTTTCTTTTAATCTTCGCACCACTTGTTGTGTTAGTCTTGAGGCTTCGATGAAGTCGGAGAAGTTCGATCGTGGTCGCTTCTATGGAGTTGAAGAAGTTGTGATACTTGTCACTTCTATTTTCTTCAAGTTGTTGATGTAGGCATCACGACGTCGTTGATTTGTTACGAAATCCTTTTCAAAAGATCTGTTGGTGGTTTTAATTTACAAAAGATAAGGAAAGAAATACTTCTAGAGAGAGTAACTTAGGAGTGAAGAATGAGTATCTGAGACAATAAGATTTAATTCTTTAGATGGGAAAAGAGTATATATACAACTGATGCTAGTCTTTTTATATTTCTTTTTAGAGAAGTAAGGTTTCCAATTTTTCTAGTTTCCATTCGGAGAACATAATTTTTCCGGTCCTAGCACTGTTTCATAATGCATAATTGCGGCAAAGCAATGGGGTGAGTTCGAGGCATGGTTGGAAATTATTAGTGGAACATTAAGTTTTTAACTAGCCTAAAGTGACTGAGTATGTTGGTATTTACTACTTTTAGGAGCTCTTGTACTTGGTTTATACACGCATGGTATGATCTCCAGCAAAGCTAAGAGTAGTAATAGGGACTATATTACTAATTCGGATGAGATTAGATTTTAAGAAAGACTAATGGCTATAGTGGTTACACAAGTAAAATTTATCTGAGAAGAAGGGACAAGTTTGTACAAAGCTTTACCAAAAAGATGAGAGGAGCTATTTCATGATTTCTTATTCATCCTATGGTTTGAATTTTCCACATTTATATATGAGGACAACTTATTGTGAACTTCAACCATAGTGGTCAAGTTACACATAAATCAGTCCCAACGTTGTAACAAAGGCCAATCTCAAGTAGCGAGGACATAACAACAACATAAGTTGCTCTATATAATTAAAGCGGAATAATATACCACGCGTATGGGTTCTTATCTTAAGGTAGGTCGCAAGATATTCTAATCTTACGCCTTTTTGCTGTTGGATGATGCTAACTCTTTATGAAGTAGAATCTTCAAGTTACCCTTCTGCTTTTATCGAGGTTAGCGAAGTGTTGTCAATTTTCTTGAGGTGGTTGTTGTAGATGTTGTAGTCTTCATGGTTGGCGTGAAGGATGACAAAGAACTGACTCAACATCTTGAAGCAACATCAACGAAAAACCATTTTTAAGGAAAGAGGCATTTGTTTATCAAAACGAAATGAAAACAGAGACAAGAGTAGAGTCCTAAGAATGAGGAAAGAATAACAGAGTCTACATTTTGCAAATTCAAGAACTTTTGAAAATAAGCTTTTGAATTTGCTTATTCCAATGCTAACGACCATTCTATCTAAGGTTTATCCTACGGTCAAGATAGCTCGATACCAATCAGAACGACCCGTTTTAGCACGAATACCAAAACGAAATCTAACGTGCTTGCGAGACTAGTCCTGGATCAAGAGCTAGCACGCACATTTCAACAAATGGAATCACAACCATACAACATATTAATTAAGCGGAAGCGAATAATTACATAAATATTACAACTCGAGAATATAGCAAAGCAAAGAAGCAATAACCAGCGGTTTGCCCAACCGAACCCGCAGTAACCGAGCATAAACTTGAGATAGAACACGCTTCAAGGAAGAACCCGCAACTGCGATGAACAACTTCAAGCTTAGCTTTCTAAACCACCTACATATAATTAGGCAAGGGTGAGTATTTTACATACTCAGCAAGACTTGAGCAAATCCTACAATACATGCGAGCCATTTCAAAGGAAAGGCTACTACGATTAATTTGCATAAAGCGAATTTCATTTGTAAACCAAGTTATTTGCAAGCGGAATTTAAAAGAGCAAGATTAATTGATAGCAAATAAGTAAAGCATAATAAACACTCACCATCCTCCATGACGTGAGCGATTTAATCAAACCTTGCCATCGCATGGCATATATCGATTCTTTGTCCACAGGCACAACAAATGATTCAATACTTGCCCACACAGGGTATAGCATTGGGTCATCTGTGGGGTAAGCTAACTTGTAAAATAAACCCTTTTCGAAACAATAAAACATTTAACTCGTGCAAGTTCACCAAGACACCCATGTCCGCGGGTACGGCTAATTAATTAGATTTAAACTCTGCAGAGGTGTACAACTGTACCCATAAGGAATGATCAACTCACCACGTCAGCCGTGGATCGCCATACAAGAGTATGCGAATGAGCGATCATACATAGTCATTAAATTCCTAGACAAGGCTTTACCCCAGCCCGGGACGTTAACCCCCGCCCTGAAAACAGAGGCACTCACCCAAGCCGTGGATCCACATTTATCACACCCAACACCACGTCTCTGTCCATGGCAAGGCGTACACCGTTACATTAGCAAGTAGAAACCCGTCGAGCGGACCAAGCGGGAATCTGTGCAAGCTCCGCCTACCAATGAGCAAAGCCATGTCTAAACAATTTAATAGGCTAAGGCTAACCCATCCTCACCCTCGTGGTTTGTACGGATTTTCTTGGATCATACAACACGATGTTCGGTCCCTAGTTGTGACACGGGCAACACTTCACCCTACACTACGTGCCATTCCTTTACGCACAACCGCTATTGCCAATAATCGCCGCATCAAAGCATAGTTTCATTTTGGGTTTTAATCAAAATTACCCACCACCAATGCCATTTTCAAGGTTTTCAGAAACAATTATTGAGTTGATCATGTACATCATTGATTCTAAAGCATGACTAAGCATGAATAAAATGAACGCATATACCCATGATGACATTAAGTAATGCCTAACCTCAATCTATGGTTATCAAGGTTCACATTTTCATAATCATCAAAGGAGATTCACAAGACAACAGGTATAACTACCAAACCACAAAATAGCAATTTACATAAAGTAAACGCATGCATAAAACAATTTGATGCACAAAAGGAATATAAAATACTGGGATCAATATGGTCAAAGGATGCTTGCCTTGCTTAATCATTGCTTACGGTGGAGACAAGGTTGCGATTGACGAAGATGACGACGGAACAACAGAACGTCGGGTTCTATCGTCGATCAACGGAAAATACAGCAAATAATAAACTTCAATAAGGGCAAAAAGAAAGTAGATAGAAAGAACAAATAAAGATTCTTCACAAGAAACAGAGATTGCCCATTATGAATTCATAAATTTTATTTTACGAATTCAAGATGCAAAGATTGTGAATTTTCTTTATTTATATTTTCAATTCAAGGCATAAAAATAGGTTAAGATTATAATAATTTAATCATTTCAGGTTTAATGATTCTTGTCCCATTTGATTAGATTCAAATTGAAGCAATATTTAATCAATGTTCTAGTTATAAAAAGCTAACTTTGTTGATTTAGGCTACTAGCATTATTTACACAATATTTGAGAAGGTTCGATGATAAAAATGTCATAATAACTGATTTCTCGCTTAAACTCAAAGTTCATTCATTCATATTACGACCGATGTAACGTGATTACTTAGGGTTATTAAGCCATCATGATTAATATGCAAATCGAGTGAAATGAGATTATCTTTTAAGTAGCAGGGTAGTATAAACTTTGTACAGTGTTACTAAACTAGTTTCACAAGTTTTAGGATTCGGACAAGTTATTATTTTCATCGATGAAAAAGCTTAAATGCAACTCTTGTTTATAATTTTACGGAATCGGCCAAAAGGTAAACATAACCATTAACGATTAAGGGTTTTGGACTAGCTAGATTTAGGTGAAAAGCATACTGAAAATGAAATATTTTTCTAGAATCTAGTAGAACAAACTTTGTAGAATGATACTAAACTGTTTTCACGTATTTTAGGGTTTAGGCGAGTTATTTTATCTGCAGTTGAAACAGCCTAAATGACCATATCGAAAATCTTAAATCGGCCAAGATTCATTTTGAGTTCTGCTACACAATACATGATCTTTGATTCATTTTTCACGTATTAGCGAGGAATAACCTAAGAGTGTTTTAAAGCCGGTCCCACATTAATCGGTGTTGGCATAATAGTTTATATGCATATGATACAATAAAGCCTTTTATAAACTTAATTTAAATTAGTTACTTTTGTTAATCACTGAATTCTTATACTTAAGAATATGTTAAAATTGGCTCAACATATTCGTGAGCATTCTTGATTATAACTCTGTTTATGTACATGAATATATATATACATACATACATAAAGACTAGTGTGAAATGTTGATATTAAGCATATGTGTAATTATTTATAAATCTCAAAAGTTGTGTTTAATTATCCATTTCAGCACATATTAAAATCAGAATATCATATTCTTAACAGTAATTAAAATCAATAATATTCTTTAAGCATTTCAATTTATCAATTCTTATTTCTTTTTAGCGAATTAAAGCATGGATTTACTTGATGATGGAGACTAACTTAAAACATAAATATTTTTGTATATTTGAACTCATTTCAGAACAAGGATTTCAAAAATATTTGGTTTCATTTATTTTGATTAAGTTTAAATTAATCTTTTTCTTAACACATAAATGCTCATTTTGGTATTTTTATTTTAGAGATTTATACAGTAACTCTTTCAAGAATATTTTTGCATATTCTGATACTATAGGATTTTATATGATTATACAAATTTATTTCACTGAATTTTGATTAAAATTGCAAAAGATATTCAAATATGAATATTTAATCCGGTTGGAAATGGATGGAAAATCGGAAATACGTTTTACCAGTGAGGAAGCGCCTTTTTGGCTCAGCTCATCTTCAACCTCAGGCTCTGACAGACTGGCCCCACCGCGCAGAGACTGAAAGCAGGGCACGGTTAGGGCACGGCGGCGAGGGTTTTCCGGCGGTCCTCCGGCGAATGCGACGGCATGGGAAGATTCATCTCAGCGAGGCGCACAAGATGGAGTAACCAATTTGGCCGAAGACACCTCAGGGCGGTGCGCCACCGAGCTCGCGGAATGGCGGCAATGGCGGGGAGTAGGGAGAGAAAATGAAAGCATGAGAGCTCAAATCGGTAGAAATGTAAGCATCAATGGATGCCAAGGATCCTATTTTTGAGGTCGAATGAGGTGGAGACTCACCGGATTGCTCCGCCCACGGTGGCCGGTTTTGGAGAAGAAGAGGCGCACGGCTGCAGCACATTCTTGCATGGAGAGCTCACGAAATTGTTGGGGGGTTTGGATCCTTGAGCCCTGGTGATGCTCTAGTCCATAGGAATTTGAAAATGGATTCTTATACATCGCGAATTGAATTCGCTTGGAGCTTGTGGAAGGTGCGGCCATGGCGGAAGTGTGCCGGTTTTGGTTGCTTGGTCCAGAGAGGAAGAAGGAATAGAGGGGAATGAGGAAGAAGCTCATTGCGGTCACTGAGGTGCGCTTTATAGCCAAAGAAAGTAGAGGATGAGCCGGCCTGGCTGAGATGGTCTCGGTTGCGAGGTTCACCAGAGGCGACAAAGGAAGAACAGGGGCGGGAAAGCTTCGTGGCGGCAATCGACGGAGGTATGGGCAGCTGAAGCTTCGCGAGAGGTGCATCGTGGCTGAAGCAGGCGACGGACGCTGGTCAAGCTGTGCTGGATCGGGAGTTCCTCGGTTGATCATAAGCCTGAGGAGGAGAAGAAGGCGACGAGTGGGGCCGAGGTCTACCGGTCAGTGAATGGAGAGGAGTACATGAATTTATTGGGCTGTCAAATTTGAGTATAAAATATCTAAACTTTTTGACCATGGTCTTATGGAAGTGACAAACCTTTGGTAGAATTTTCGGACTAAAATACTTTATGGATAAATAATGAAAATTCTGACAGTGAGCACTGCCCAGATTTTCTCAATTCTGATTTCAATTTAATTAAGGGTCTAAATGATATTATTTATTTTTGAAACTTTGTTTTTCTAAATTATTTGGTCTCAGAATTCCTCTATAAAATTTTCAAGTCAAAATGTTGCCCCATTATTTTATAAAAATTCTGACATTGCAATTTCTAGATTTTCAGGGTTTCTGTTTTTAAATTATAAAAAATATTTATCCACATTATTAATTTATGATATTTTTACCAAAGGTAGATATTGCATTGATATGTTCATGATAAATTTTTGAGCTCCATTTGTGACACCAAAATATTTTATAAATTCTGACAACGCATTGTTTTGATTTAAAAGTTGTCTTTCAAATTTTTCTCTTCATTATTCCATACATAAAATTTCATTTGCTGACTAAAATGAGAAAATTGAATGATCAGGGTTCTCATGGCAATTTTCTAAATTTTCACTTTTTACATTTTTGCATTTTCCTCTTTTTCATTCTTTATTGCCCTTTTGTTTACTTTTTCTTGCTACATGAAAATCCAAGAACTCCAAATAAAAATCAATAATGCCAAGAAAACTCAGAAAGAATAATATTCAAATTCAAAATATTGATTTTTATTTTACTAGGATTTTCAGGATGTTACAGTGCTATATCACAGTCGCTTCTAACATCAAAACCGATAGTGATTATTTTTACTACCCCTCCTAAGTCATCTATCACAATCGTTTTTTCCTAAAAATTTGAGAACCGACCTAGATGAAGTGATACTGATGTACCATTATGTAGTAGTGATACCTTGGAGGCGTTGCTGCGAAGCTTCAACACTGGGACGATCCGCAACTTGCGACGCTCATGAGAAGGCGTTGGAGGAGGAGCGAGGCTAGTACGACTATGACTATGTTTGGTACAGCTCCAGCTCCACCAGATCTGTGGATCTGGCAGACCTGGGTATTTCTAACTCCACAAATATGTGGAGCTAGAGCTGTGGGTATATTAAGAGTATTTAGGTAAGTCATCTTGTTATATTTTAGACTAAAAGTATAAACTTAATTCACTTTGTTTTAGCCTACAAGTTTTAAATCTGAGGTTGAACTGGGATCTGGAGCTCAACCAAAACAGGGCCTACATCTGCATCACCACGCTACATCGACTCTACTTTCTCTACGGCTTTCTCTACGGGTCTACGCGTCTAGTGGTAATTCTGTGATCTATAACTTGCAGTGATTCTTGGTTATGTGGTAGAGAATTTTGAATTTTCACTAGAGTAGCCTACCCGTTCCCTTACATTTGGGGGGTTAAATGTCTAGTTTTTTAAGTTTATGATGCTAGACGGATTTTTGATCAAAATTCAAGGTGATGATAAGGGGCATATCGCTTCTCATTGTCCCAAGAAGAAGGACGACAAGGACAAGTCACCCAAGAAAAAGAAGGCATTTTAAGGGAGGAAGAAGCTCTTCAAGAAACTTCACAAAGTTAGCATATACGACGCCTACAATGCAGAGTGGGATTCCAAAGAAGAATATTCGGACTCCGACTCCTCCAAAGACGATACTCCTTCCAAGAAGAAGGATCTTAATGGTGTCACCATTAAGGAGGCTTCTTCTCCTTTCGTCACTCCTTTTTATCTCATGGCAAAAAGAGATCAGAAGGTAAAATCTAATGACGATGATGAGCTGACATATGATAAGCTAATGGATATGTTTGAGGGCTTGAATGAGTATCTTGGCAAGGAGAAGTCTAAGCACAAGACTTTGAGAAAAGAGTATCTTTCTCAAACTCTTATGAGGAGCTAAAGGAAGCTCATGAGACTCTCCTTCTTAAGGATCATTTAAACTCTCAAAATGATGTAGGTATTACAAGCAATATTATTGATGATATGCCTAAATTAGAAAATGATTCTTATTGTATATAAAAATCTAGCATTTCAACTTCATGTGATGATCTTATTGATATGTCTTCTAGTTCATGCTCTAGCTCAATTTCCATTCACAAAAATTTAATGGTTGAAAATAATAAGCTTAAAGAGCAAGTAAGCAAGCTAAGTAAGAGCTTGGATCAATGCTTCAAAGGTAAGGAGACCCTTGATAAAATCTTAAATAATCAATGGTGCTCTTACAACAAAGAAGGTCCTAGGTTTATAAAATCAAATGGAAAGCTTTGCTATAAGTGCCACCATGTGGGGCATATAGCAAATGAATGCCCATTAGGAAAGGCTCCTAAGAATAATATTTATGATTCGTACTATGTTCTTAAGAAAAATAGCAATGGTATGATTATTACTAAATTTATTGGTACTCCTATATTCGGTCATAGAAAGAATGCCATTTGGGTGTCCAAAGCCTTGGTTACTAACCTCTAAGAACCCAAACAAATTTGGGTATTTAAAAAGCTTTGATCTTCTTTTTTAGGTGAACTACAAAACCGGTAAACAGCATTGAGGGTTGGATAGTGGATGCACTCAATACTTGATCAACGACCGAAAAATGTTCACCGCATTTGAAGTAGGAAGTGGCCAACACGATGAAGTTTTAGCGATGAAGGAAAGTTTCAAGAAATGTACGCTGCTATTTCTCAGGTCAAGTTGCTTCTATCTGAAGGTGCAGATATAAATCACTACTACAGAACAGGTCATCACTGCTGACTCCAAAACGCCATCACTACCAGTTATGGGAGTCGGCAGTGATACTCAGGATTATCACTGCCGGCTTAGGAACCGACAGTGATAATAGATATCACTGCTGGTTCATTGTACAACTGGTAGTGATATTGGACTATCTCTGCCGGCTCACACCGAAATCCGGCAGTGATATATACATATCAATGCCGGTTCAAAATAGGAACCGGCGTTGATATACATTTATCACTATCGGTTCTTGGACGAACCGGCAGTGACAAGCCATGTACCAAATGTTTTTATTACATTTTTTTTTGCATAATATATTATACAAAATTTTTCTACAATGTGTTAATGTAAAGATCGTTATATTAATATGGTAGAAAAATATAGTATATAAAGCGTCGTTAAATCATAATTCAAATATATTAAAGCATCACAATAGAATTAAAGTTGCTCGTGGAACTCGCTATATTAAAGCATCACAATAGAATCAAATATATTCACTATTTGGTTTTTACAATAGTCTGTTTACAAATATAGTGTGAGTACTTTTCATTCACTTTAGTTTTTCAACGACTCCAATAGAATTAAAGTTGCTCGTGGAACTTGCTGATTGGATTGATGATCTCATCGTGAACTAATCTACTGATCTGCTCTTGAATTGCTAAAATTTCTGTTAGCAGTAACTTATTGGTTCTCATCTTGGAGCGCTATTATTGAAGAAATGAGAAATTTAATTAATGATGATATATGTTAAATGAAAGAAAAGTAGGCATCAATGTGTAATTATATACCATGGCTTCGTTATAGCCGACACTCTCCGTGACAATTGAATGTATATTTCTATATACGTATTATGCACATAAATGGTTTCCTGGGTCCTGTCTCATGCATGGAAAGTCGGTTATTATTTGAAAAATTTTCTTTTAGGGACGATGCCGAACACTTTTCTTGCAATATCATGTGAATGCCCTGTGAATGATTTTAAATAGTAATTAAGCTTAAATGCAATAGAATGGAATATTACTAGAGCAATAACGCAATAGTCAAGTTTTCCTATTCAGCATGTCCCAAAAGTCTTGATACAGATTAATTGGTTTTCTCCTCGAGTCCAAGACAAAAATCTTGCTAGCATCTAACTCGATGACGAGGACCTAGTGAAACTTGCACATATATGTTAACATAGCCCATTAGTCCCGCATCGTGTTACGCAAAAATAGTAAAACGATATTAGAAGTATGGTAATATGTACTTAAAGTTATAGGGTAAAAGTATGGAGGTTTTGTATTGCGGCTTTAAGAAAGTATCAAATAAATAGTCTTCAATAAACTGTGGAGACTATAGGACAATTTTCTCATTGGCAAGCCCTGGATCGAGAAATCCTAACTTGTCATTGCCATTTCTTCTACATATTTGTATCTCCATTCTACATAAGAAAAAAGTTAGACTTGCAATTAAATGGTACAAGAATGTACAATAATATACATAGAGACTTACAAAGTCCACAGTCTGAGTATATTCACGTCTAGGGCATCTTACTAGTACAACATATACAATTCGATGAATAATACCCAGAAGATGTTATCCCTATTATGAAAATCCGATTCTGCGTATTTGACTGGGAACGCCTCCATACCATTCTTGGACTGCTGCATGTACCACTGATGGACGCACCACAGTTGTGTTGTTAGGTGGTCTAAATGAGCTGGTTCAACCAGCGGTTTCCCTAGAAAGAACTTCCACCTTAGACCTTGCTCTTGAGCACGTTCTTGTTCAACAGCATCTCCTTGAGCTTCCAATCTCAACGCGTCAGCACTAGCCAACTTCAAGTATTGCTTCCTGGAGATGCGCTCGTAGTCTAACATTTTGAAAGGTTCAGAAGCCCACACCGTCTTTTTGACTTTTCCCATACTCAAGAAAAACTTCTTTGCATTAGCATCAACTTTAGTCTTCTCAGGTGATGGCACCTTTTTGAAATGGGATGTTTGTAACGTCCCGAATTTTGACCCGATTTTAAATTTTGGAGTTATTTGAATTTTTTATGAATTAATCAACCTTTAATTGCATTTAATTGCATTTAATTGAATTTATCTAATTTTTCTGGGATTTATTGGATTTAATTGGAATTTATTTATATCATTTCCCTTGAGTAATTAAATACCAGAAAATATAATTATCAAAAATTAAAACTAATATTTTATTTAGGCTCAAAATGCTCTGAAATATTTTCTAGAATTTTTCTAGAATTTTTCTAGTATTTTAGTGCCCTAAATAATTACTTTGAATTTCGCATTTATTTTAATTAGAAAAGCGGAAAAATCCTTAGCTACGTGATGTTGGGCGGCCCAACACTTGTCTTTGTCGAAACCTAATCGACGCCAACAATCCGCCGTTGATTCCCGATCGACGGTCGATGTGACCGGACGACCTCGGACGAGGCGATCGTCACACCATTGCCGCCATTGGCCGCCGAGATCATGTCGGGATTTCTTCGTGCGTCTCGAGGTCTGTCGGCGAGTGAAATAGGCCGACGCGTGCAGCACTTCACCCGCTTGTTTCCCCTCTCGCTCGTTAGCTCTCGTCCACCTAGCCTCTCGGGAGCTCGCCAGTAGTTCACACTCTTCCCGCTTCGGTTTCGTTGTGCTCGCCGTGTTCCGCTGTTCCCGCCGCCGTCAAGACCACCTCAAGAGTTCACCAAGCGAGACGCATCCGTGTGGTTACTTTTTTCGGCGAAACAGACCCGGAAACGCCGTCGCCGTGTCATCTTCTCCAACTCCGCACAGAAGCGCCGCCGCCTCTTCTTCAACTCCTCGCGTGCAACCTCGGTAGTCGATCTTCATCAAGCGCCTAAGGTAACGCCACGAGGTCCGTAAATAGTAAACCGCTTCGGTTAGACTCGCGCCGTCGGATTCAATCCAACGATCGAGAGTAAATCGTATCGTGGCTTGATGGTTCGCCGCGCAGTGTCGACCTCTGGTAGGTCCTAGCACATTCACCGGGCCCACATGTCGATGGGTGAGTCACCGGTGTCTTGCCGACGCCAAGATGACGTCATCCCGCCCACCTGTCGGTGACTGTGGGCGGCGTGGCTCGCTCTGGTGCCGACACGTGTCAAGCCGAGGGAAAATCAGCGAAAAATCGGTGGAAAATAGAGAAATAATTCGGTTTATTCATTTATGAATTTCAGCAAAATTGAAAACGCTATAACTTTCGCATTTTAACTCGGATTTGAGTGATTCTAGTGCCCAAAAATTTGTAAAAATGTGAACTATTTATTGGTGATTTTTATTTAATTTTAGTGAATTATTTGCTGTCTGTATTATATATTTATTGTGTGTTTGCTTGTATCGAGTAGACTCGAGTTGCGAAATTAAATCGAGGAGAGTTTGAGGACCCGTCGCAGAACCTCGACTGAACCAACTCCTCTTGAAGGCAAGTCGTGCTTTGACCATGTTAGCCTAGTTTTAAAAGTATATTTTGATTTCCATATTGCATGCTATGTTAAGTACAACCACTATTGATTAAATTGGGAAATGGTAGTTAAAAGCCAAACTTGTTATGCCACCTTGATTATAAATGTTTATATGCCCCAAACCTTGTTCACCCTAAGATGCTTAAATATGTTGGATGCTAATATGATGCCAACACGGAGGCTAGACCGTGATTAGTACTTAGCCTCGCTTGTATGCGTGGAATGACCTTCAAATATCAAATGAATATTGACTAAACAATTATGGAACGATTTTGGAGAATGCGATGATGTCATGAATTGAACCGGATAGTGACACGTGTGGTGCTATTCACGAACCGATGTGGAAAATGGCATGTGTTGCTTAAGTATAAAGTGGGGTGGGAAAATGATTTGAACCGGGCAAGTGGCAAGAAGGCTTCGTGCGAGTGGGCCTGTGTGGCAATGGGATGTATGAAAAGATTGTGAAGGCCGGTGTGCGAGATGTATAAAATGGTTGTCTTGCCCGACAATTAAGGACTTAACCTTGCGAGCCTTTGAGCTGAGTTCCGTGTACAACCACTTGTCAGGAACGGACGGACCTAGTTAAGTAGGTTTCTAATATCTTTCCTTTGATACCTCGGGTGACAAGCTACACAAAAATGTAACCAGACGGGAGCGTACTGTCTTGCGCTTGGTACCCATCTAACGGTATGTGCTGTTCTAAACTTTGGCTCTGTGTGAGGAGTGTTAGGAAGGCAATCTCGAGAGGATCATCGGCTAAGTGTTAGTCTCTCGAAGACTTTGTTACAATCAATCGCTCAGTGTGGTGAACGATCAGATCCTCGTGGGTAAAGTGTCTGACCTCTGCAGAGTGTGTGTGTGAATCTATTCAATAGCCATGTCCGCATGTATTGGACATTGCTCGGTGATTACAATCAAGGGTTAGATTTTCAAAATGAAAATGTGGAATGGGTGGTCGTGCCAAAAAGTCAGTGAATGAAATTAGGTCAGTGCCAAACTCTTGGAAAAGAATTGAGAAATTAATTATTAAATATTATTGATCTTATCGCTTTTAATCTAATAGGACTACCTATCAAAAGAAATCTTTGCTTTATGCAAAATAACCAATTAAGCCTTTCCTTGGAATAAGCCTTGCATATAGTAATAGTCTCATTGTGCATGACTTGTTGAGTATGTGGTATACTCACCCTTGCATCGACAAAAACCTCGTAAGATGAAGCCGCATCAGCTTGGGAGGAGGAGTTCATTGAAGGCCAAGAGGACTAAGGGTTGGGCACTCAAGAGTCTTTGTGGTTAAGAAGGGTCCCGCTATCGTATTTTGCTTCCGCCGAATGAACTTGATATCGATGATATTTATCGCCTGCTTGTAAGTATTGTAAGGTGGCTATAAGGTCATGTAACTCGTTACTATTAAATGCTTGAAGTACTTATTATTTATTTCATTGTATGATTGTGGTACTTCAACCTCGCTTATCCTGTGTGTACTAGCGTGATCCCGACTAGTCTGAGAATACCTGAGTGTCCGAATCCGGGAATTCGGGCACGACGAGGATGGTATCGAGCCATACCGACCGTAGGACTTGACCCTAGTTAGATCGGCCGCTTTAATGGAGTCCAAATTAATTTCTAAAGAATAAAATCTAGACAAGAATAATCAATGAAATCTTGACTCATCTCTTCTTCTTTACTTCATACCTCTGCTGTATTTTTGCTATTACTTTAGTGTTCTTTAAAATTTGTTGTTACGACGCTGCTGCTTTGGAAGATGCGGATGGTTCACTCCTTTGGAGAGCGCCACGGTGGCTACGCCATGAGCTCGAGGATGCTCCGTGTTGGGAGGCTTGACCGACCACTCTACAAGTCCCGCACCGATAGTCAACGGATCGCCGTGGATGGGAGACGACTCGACCTTGTACGCCGGGAGCACGCTCGTGCTAGTCGTCGCCGCCTCGCGGTGAAGCGAGCCACCTCGAGGCGGGCATACAGAGTCTTGCTGAGTTGCGCCACGCCGGATCAGCGGGACCACGGCCGAGCCAGGATACCGCCTTCGTGTGCACCGCGACGCTGGTGGACCCTGCAGCCCGCTTGGACTCGGAGGACGACGCCGCCGTTGTGCACTGGTCGGTTCGCTGCGGCACAGAGGAGGTGATGGACGCCACGACTCGGAGCTTGTGCCGCCTACCGCTTCTGGAGGAGACCGAGGAGGCCTTACGAGAGACCCGCATGCACGCCTGTCCGGAGGATCGCTGAGTTGGAGGAGGCCCTCACGGCCACGGAGAGCCAGACGCCGTCATGGAGCTCGGCATTTACGGCGACGAGGAGCGGAGGAGCCGTCTGGCCACGGAGGTGCCCCCAATTTGCACCAAAGGGGAGGCATGGGGATCGGTTGCCCGATGCCACTCACCCGCCGGTTTACGTGATCGGCGAGCCGCAATGTTGGCTCGATGAGTGATGATTTGTCGAGTTGTAGTGTCCAAATTTTTGCGTTGAGACTCGATTGTTTTGAGTCGCGTCTTTTATTTCAAACATTAGTATGCGATGTTGTAATGAACAATTGGATGTGATGTTTGTGATTGTCGATGGTTGCATAGTCCTAGACTATGTGATAAACCATACTTAATTATCATATATGCTAGGATGTTTAAGTTCCTTTTGTTATTTTCGTTTTAAGTTACACCTGTTTCCCCGTATAAGTTCCTATACTTGCCTATTCTTTTCCCCCTTATCTCTAAACCACCGAAGCAATCAACAGATGGTGAACACTCGCAACAATGGAGCCGGAGGCAGTGGTTCACGCCCTGGAGGTAGTCAGAATGGTACGCCGCCACCCCAGGCAGCACCGCCAGTAGATATGCAGAATCTCGGAGCATTCCTTGCAGCCCACACACAGTTAATGCAAACAATGATGACAATAATTACTTGACTTCGGACTCGTGCCGTCGCTAATAATCAGGCTATGAACAATGGACCCCGTCCCTACTCAAGATTGTCTGAATTTATGAGGACACGATCACGACTTTCTCGTAATGCCACCCGCTAGAGGCAGATGATTGGTTAAGAACCATCGAAAGGAAATTGCACATAACCCAGTGTGAAGGACATGAGAGGGTGCTTTATGCCTCTCACCAGCTTGAGGGAACAGCAGCTGAATGGTGGGAGAACTACTGCGCGTCACAGGAGAACCCGCAGGAAATTACTTGGGAAGAATTCACCCTAGCTTTCCGTCAATACCATGTGCCGGAGGGTATTATGGAGCTGAAAAAGGAGGAATTCCGCGCGCTGAAGCAAGGAGGCCAGGCAGTGGCCGATTATCTGAATAAATTCACTCAGTTGGCACGCTACGCTCCAGAAGACGTAGCAACAGACAAGGCAAGGCAGTCCCGTTTCCTGAAGGGACTTAACACTGGTTTACAGGTGGGACTGATTACCCACACTTTCCCGGATTTCCAAGAACTGGTAAACAAGGCGCTCATACTGGAAGACAAGCGCAAAGAACTCGACGATAACCGTAAACGCCGCATGGCACAACAGGGAGGACGTCAGGGTCATCAGAAAATGAGAATGATACCCCAGCAATTCACCAGATTCCAGCCAGGGAACAGTGTCAGGACGCCGCCACCAATGCCAAGACCAGTCGGACAAACCCCTCAGACCCCAGTCAAGGTTGTTAATCAGAATAGTGGAAATCAGCAAATGGCAGGGAGGCGCTGCTACAACTGCAACGAGATGGGGCATTTCGCCAATGCGTGCCCAAAGAAAGGAGGCGAACACCAAGACGCTTCAATCTAGGGAGCACCCGGCCAAGACCCTAACCAAGGAGGAAGCCGAGGACCTGCACCACCGGAGCTACACCGCAGTATTCACTCGAGGCCGGATCAATCACATTTCCGCAGACGAAGTCCGTAACGCTGGACGTCGTGCTTGGTAAGTTCTTAGTCAACTCGGTGCGACTCTGAAGATTATTTGATTCAGAGCTTCGATTCGCTCGCTTTCGAGATTTTGCCATGACAAATGATCTGGATGTGGTTAATCTTAAAAGTACACTCCTAGTTCAATCCTCGATCCGAACTCCGCTCTAAGGTCGGATGTTCTGGAGTTAAGTTATTAATAAAAGGAGTAGAGTTCCTAGCGAACCTTATTATACTAGACACCCAAACCCTGGATGTTATCCTGGGAATGGATTGGTTGACTAAGCATAAGGCTGTATTAGACTGTGGACGGAGAGTTGTGTCTATTGAGAGCCACAAGGTAGAAAGGTGGAATTTCAAGCGAAGGCGCTCGAGGAGGACAGATGCTAGTGAACAATTTGGAGACTGTCAGTATAAGAGATGTACCAGTGGTCAGTGAATACCCAGATGTTTTTCCCGAGGAATTACCAGGAATGCCACCAGACAGAGACATAGAGTTCGTAATTGACTTAGTACAGAACAAAGACCGATAGCAAAGAGGCTATATCGGATGTCTACCAAGAGTTGGTAGAAATGAAGAAGCAAATTGAGGAGTTGTTGGAAAAGGATTCATCGCATCGAGCTCGTCACCATGGGGAGCACCGGTTCTATTCGTTAAGAAGAAAGACGGAAGTTTAGGATGTGTATAGACTATCGCGACTTAACGAAGTGACGATAAAGAATAAATACCCATTGCCCGAATCGATGATCTTTTCGATCAATTAAGAGGAGCAGAGTATTCTCCAAGATCGACCTTAGGTCGATATCCCCGCTTGAGAATCAAGATGAAGACATACCCAAGACCGCATTTTCCTCAAGATATGGACATTATGAGTTCACCGTTATGTCATTTGATTGACAAATCGCTCAAGATACTTCATGAACTTGATGAATAAAGTATTTATGGAATACTGGATAAATTTGTGGTCGTGTTCATAGATGATATTTTGGTTTATTCAGGGACGGATGAAGAGCACGCCCAACATTTGAGATTAGTGTTGAAAAGCTAAGGAGCAGCGGTTGTATGCAAAGTTTAGTAAATGCGATTTCTGGAAGAGTAAGGTAGATTTCCTAGGGCATGTGATGACCGCGGAGGGAATTGCAGTGGACCCAAGCAAGGTTGAGACAGTGCTACATTGGGAGTCGCCTAGTACAGTTTCGCAAGTTCGGAGTTTCCTTGGAATGGCTGGTTATTACCGCCGATTTATAGAAGGATTTTCGACAATTGCTAGGCCAATTACGCAATTGCTAAAGAAGGAAAAGAAGTTCGTTTGGACACCGGATTGTGAGAAGAGTTTCCAAGAACTGAAGAAAAGACTGACATCAGCACCAGTGTTAGTGCAACCAGATGTGCATCAGAGTTTCGATATTCATCGTGATGCATCACACCAAGGACTTCGGATGTGTGTTAATGCAAATGGAAAGGTAGTAGCCTATGCATCAAGGCAATTAAGGCCACATGAAGGGAATTACCCGACGCACGATTTAGAGTTAGCAGCTGTAGTGCATGCCCTGAAGATATGGCGTCACTATCTCATTGGCAACAGATGTGAGGTGTATACAGACCACAAAAGCCTTAAATACATTTTCACCCAATCGGACCTGAACATGAGACAAAGGAGATGGCTAGAACTGATCAAGGATTACAACATGGGAATCCATTATCATCCCGGCAAGGCCAATGTAGTGGCTGATGCCCTGAGTCGGAAAAGCCATGGTCTGAATCCGAAAGTGGAAGAAAGTCAAGAAGAACTATGTAAGGACCTTCAGAGGTTAAAACTGGAAGTTGTTCCCGAAGGATTCGTAGCTGCATTAGAAGTAAAGCCTATCTTGGAAGATCAGATTAGAGAAGGTCAGAAGGATGATGAGAAGGTCAAGCGGATCAAGGCCAAGATGGAGGAAGGCCAAGCAAAAGATTTTAAGCTAGGCGAACAAGGTACATTGTGGATGAAAGAGCGTATTTGCGTACCCAACGAAAAGGAATTAAAGCAGTTAATATTGGAGGAAGCTCATGACTCCAAGTATTCGATTCACCCAGGGAGCGCAAAAATGTACCAAGATTTGAAAGAAAGGTTCTGGTGGCCGAATATGAAAAGAGAGGTTGCTGAACACGTAGCACTATGTGATGTATGCCAGCGAGTCAAAGCTATGCATCAGAGACCCGCAGGACTGCTGCAGCCATTGAAAATACCAGAATGGAAATGGGAAGAGATCGGAATGGATTTCATTACCGGATTGCCAAGGACGCAAGGAGGTTATGACTCCATCTGGGTTATCGTGGATCGATTGACTAAAGTCGCACATTTCATACCAGTGAAGACAACCTATTCAGGAGATAAGTTAGCCGAGCTATACATGGCAAGGATCGTTTGTTTGCATGGAGTGCCGAAGAAAATAGTATCGGATAGAGGTACCCAATTTACCTCAAGGTTTTGGGATAAATTGCATACAGCCATGGGCACCCGTTTGAACTTCAGTACAGCATATCACCCGCAGACAGATGGGCAGACTGAAAGAGTCAACCAGATATTGGAAGATATGTTGAGAGCTTGTGCGTTAGCATATACGTCGACTTGGGACAAATGTTTGCCATATGCAGAGTTTAGTTACAACAACATTTATCAGGCAAGTCTTCAGATGTCACCTTTTGAAGCCTTGTATGGTCGACCTTGTAGGACACCGTTAAATTGGAATGAGACTGGTGAGCGTCGCGTCTTCGGACCCGACATACTTCAAGAAGCCGAAGAGCAAATAGCACTGATCAGAGAAAGATTAAAGATTATGATCAAGACGACAAAGAGTTATGCGAGACAATCGCCGAGAGATTTGAGTTTTGAACCGAAGATTATGTGTATCTCGAGTTACGCTACGAAAGGAGTCCAGAGATTTCACAAAAGGGTAAACTTGCGCCAAGATATGTAGGACCGCTCAAGATCATAAGCGTAAAGGCGAAGTCGCATATCAATTGGAGTTACCACGATTAAGCTAGCGAGAGTGCACAATGTTTTTCATGTATCGCAACTCAAGAAGTGTCTTCAATTCCTCAAGAGCAAACGCCATTAGGAGAAGTTGAACTACGTGAAGACTTGACTTACAAAGAGCAACCGATAAAAATTTCGACATAATAGATCGAAGAACCAGAAGCAAGACAACTCGTTTCTGCAGAGTTCAGTGGAGCAACCACACAGAAAGTGAAGCCACCTGGGAACGAGAGGAAGATCTGAAAAAGGAATTCCCAAACCTATTCTATAGTTAAGCCTCGAATCTCGGGGACGAGATTCTGTTAAGGGGGGTAGGTTTGTAACGTCCCGAATTTTGACCCGATTTTAAATTTTGGAGTTATTTGAATTTTTTATGAATTAATCAACCTTTAATTGCATTTAATTGAATTTATCTAATTTTTCTGGGATTTATTGGATTTAATTGGAATTTATTTATATCATTTTCCCTTGAGTAATTAAATACCAGAAAATATAATTATCAAAAATTAAAACTAATATTTTATTTAGGCTCAAAATGCTCTGAAATATTTTCTAGAATTTTTCTAGAATTTTTCGGGTATTTTTAGTGCCCTAAATAATTACTTTGAATTTCGGCATTTATTTTAATTAGAAAAGCCGGAAAAATCCTTAGCTACAGTGTTGGGCCGGCCCAACACTGTGCTGGCGCCGAAACCCTAATCGACGCGTCAATCCGCGCCGTTGATTCCCGATCAGACGGTCGATGTGACCGGACGACCTCGGGACGAGGCGATCACGCCGCCGTCGCCATTGGCCGCCGCAGATCATGTCGGGGATTTCTTCGCGTCTCGAGGTCAGTCCGAGCGAGTGAAATAGGCGGCGTGCAGCACTTCACCCCGCGTTTCCCCTCTCGCCGTTAGCTCGTCCACCTAGCCCTCTCGGGAGCTCGCCAGAGTTCACACTCTTCCCGCTTCGGTTTTCGTTGTGCCCCAGCCGTTCGCCGTTCCTCTTGCCGCCAAGACCACCTCCGAAGTTCACTAAGCCGAGACGCATCCGTGTGGTTACTTTTTCCTACCAACAGACATCGGAAACGCCGTCGCCCGTGTCATCTTCTCCAACTCCGGCAACGAGCGCCGCCGTCTCTTCTTCAACTCCTCGCGTGCAACCTCAGCCGTCTGATCTTCATCCGACGCCTAAGGTAACGCCACGTAGGCCCGTAAATAGTAAACCGCTCGGTTAGACTCAAGGCCGTCGGATTCAATCCAACGGTCGAGAGTAAATCGTATCGTGGCTTGATGGTTCGCCGCAGTGTCGTCGACCTCTGTAGGTCCTAGCACTGTTCACCGGGCCCACATGTCAGTGGGTGAGTCACCGGCTGTGCTGACGTCAGCATGACGTCATCCCGGGCCCACCTGTCAGTGACCGTGGGCGACGTGGCTCGCTCTGGTGCCGACACGTGTCAAGCCGAGGGAAAATCAGCCGAAAAATCGGTGGAAAATAGAGAAATAATTCGGTTTATTCATTTATGAATTTCAGCAAAATTGAAAACGCTATAACTTTCGCATTTTAACTCGGATTTGAGTGATTCTAGTGCCCAAAAATTTGTAAAAATGTGAACTATTTATTGGTGATTTTTATTTAATTTTAGTGAATTGTTTGCTATCTGTATTATATATTTATTGTGTGTTTGCTTGTATCGAGTAGACTCCGAGTTGCCAGAATTCGTCGATGGAGAGTTTGAGGACCCGTCGCAGAACCTCGACCAGAACCAACTCCTCTTCGAAGGCAAGTCGTGCTTTGACCATGTTGCGCCTAGTTTTAAAAGTATATTTTGATTTCCATATTGCATGCTATGTTAAGTACAACCACTATTGATTAAATTGGGAAATGGTAGTTAAAAGCCAAACTTGTTATGCCACCTTGATTATAAATGTTTATATGCCCCAAACCTTGTTCACCCTAAGATGCTTAAATATGTTGGATGCTAATATGATGCCAACACGGGAGGCTAGACCGTGATTAGTCGCTTAGCACGCTTGTATCGTGGAATGACCTTCAAATATCAAATGAATATTGACTAAACAATTATGGAACGATTTTGGAGAATGCGATGATGTCATGAATTGAACTGGATAGTGACACATGTGGTGCTATTCACGAACCGATGTGGAAAATGGCATGTGTTGCTTAAGTATAAAGTGGGGTGGGAAAATGATTTGAACCGGGGCAAGTGGCAAGAAGGCTTCGTGCCAGGTGGGCCTGTGTGGCAATGGGATGTATGAAAAGATTGTGAAGGCTGTGTGCCGAGATGTATAAAATGGTTGTCTTGCCCGGGACAATTAAGGACTTAACCTTGCGAGCCTTTGAGCTGAGTTCCGTGTACAACCACTTGTCTGGAATGGGACGGACCTAGTTAAGTAGGTTTCTAATATCTTTCCTTTGATACCTCGGGGTGACAGTTACACCAAAAATGTAATCAGACGGGGAGCGTGCACATGCTGACTTGGTACCCATCTAACGGTATGTGCTGTTCTAAACTTTGGCTCTGTGAGGGGAGTGTTAGGAAGGCAATCTTGGAGAGGATCATCGCTAAGTGTTAGTCTCTGAAAGACTTTGTTACAATCAATCGCTTTGTGTGGTGAACAGATCAGATCCTGTGGGTAAAGTGTACAACCTCTGCAGAGTGTGTGTGTGAATCTATTCAATAGCCGTGTCCGCATGTATTGTACATTGCTCGGTGATTACAAATAAGGGTTAGATTTTCAAAATGAAAATGTGGAATGGGTGGTTGTGTGCCAAAAAGTCGTGTGAATGAAATTAGGGTCATGTGCCAAACTCTTGGAAAAGAATTGAGAAATTAATTATTAAATATTATTGATCTTCTCGCTTTTAATCTAATAGGACTACCTAT
This sequence comes from Guadua angustifolia, assembly GCA_036346375.1. NCBI lineage: Eukaryota > Viridiplantae > Streptophyta > Magnoliopsida > Poales > Poaceae > Guadua > Guadua angustifolia. Next base: position 52,453,746 of record CM070504.1, on the reverse strand, counting down.
CAAAAGAAATCTCGCTTTATGCAAAATAACCAATTAAGCCTTTCCTTGGAATAAGCCTTGCATATAGTAATAGTCTCATTGTGCATGACTTGTTGAGTATGTGGTATACTCACCCTTGCATCGACAAAAACCTCGTAAGATGAAGCCGCACCCGGCTTGGGAGGAGGAGTTCATTGAAGGCCGGAGGACTAAGGGTTGGGCCGCACTCAAGAGCTTTGTGGTTAAGAAGGGTCCCGCTTATCGTATTTTGCTTCCGCCAATGAACTTGATATCTTGATGATATTTATCGCCTGCATGCGAAGTATTGTAAGGTGGCCATAAGGCCATGTAACTCGTTACTATTAAATGCTTGAAGTACTTATTATTTATTTCACTGTGTATGATTGTGGTACTTCAACCTGCTTATCTGTGTGTACTAGCGTGATCTGGACTAGTACTGATTAATACAGAGTGTCCGAATTGTGGGAATTGAGGGCACCTACAATGTTACACGGGCGCTTATTTCCTTTTTTCGTCCTTCTTTAGTCATCGCAGCTGGTAATTTCTTCTGAGGTTGTGCTGGTGAAAGGATCGGGACGTCGCCTAGAGGGGGGGTGAATAGGCGTTATAAAATTTTAAATTCAAATTTCAGCGGAAACTCGGATCTTCGGAGTATCCGAATTATAGTTCGGACTGTCCGAATGGTTCGGATAGTCCGAATGCTTCAGAGGCCAAAAACGCAAGAAAGTAGATCTATGCTATCTAGAGGAAGATACTAGCACCAAATGAAATTTGTTGGAGTACCTGCAGTAGTTGAATACCCACCAATACTCTTCACAAGACGTCAAATCACCACTTGAAATCCCAAGATTTCAAACAACCACAAAAGGGGGGAAAAAGGGGAATCCAAGATTCGAAGACGAAACACTCGAAGATTTTTACCAGAAGTTCGGATCCTTGAGGGGATCCTACGTCTCCGTTGAGGCGGCACCAAGCCAGGGTCTCTTTCAACCCTAATCCTCTAGGTGTTGCACCTATTTCCTCTTTGAATCCTTTCCTTCTGGAGGTGGATCCAACCTTCACAAACTTTCGGCGGCTCACCACACCAAGATTGGGAGCTCACTGGCAACTCCTAGCCGTCTAGGAGTCCTCAACCTCCAAGAGTAAAAGATTGGCGAGAAATCCGCGAGAGAATGAACTAAGTGCTCATGATGGATCTAGGACTCTCGATCCCTCAATCTTTCTTCTCACTCTCCGTTTAAAGATTCAAGAATCAAAGGATCTAAGGGGAGTGAATGCTTGAGCTCAAGAGGAAGAGGAATAGCAATAAATGATTTGAGATGAATGCCTTCTTTTGGTAGGTGGGAGGGGAGAAGCATTTATAGCCTCTCCAAAACTAGCCGTTTTGAGCTTAGCCCGAGTCAGTTCAGGCAGTCCGAACTTGTGTTCGAATAGTCTAAACAGGTTAAGTCCAAAGGACCGAGCGCCCTAGTTTGGATAGTTTGAACATTTGTTCGGACATTCCGAAGTGTTCGGATACTCTGAGCGTTCGGATACTCCGAGAAATCTTCGGACATTCCAAACCCAATTGTTCTTGACCTAACAGAGAGGGTCCACTCGGATACTCTGAAGATAACTTTGGGCATTCTAAATGGATATTTTTCAGAACCAACAGAGAGGGTTTACTCGGACATTTCGAACTGGAGTTCGGATACTCCGAATGATTTTGGGCAAAATGTTTCTAGGACTTGACATTTTGACACTTTTTACGACTAAGATCCATCATTGAGCACATAAAGTCGTTCTAAAGTTATTTCTCGTCATATCCCTCTTTATAGTACAACAATCCTTAGACTCAATAAAAAATAAACTAGATACACACAATTAAGTCTAAAAATGCCTTTTTCTCCTTTGTTTTGTGGGTGACCTTTTGCTTCGAGACTTTATCACCGGATGTGATAATCTGTTAACACAGCTTACAAATCTCGTTAGTCACTTAATCCTGTTGTCATTATTCACCAAAATCCTCAAAGAGGCATAGATGCACTTTCAATCTCCCCCTTTTTGGTGAATTGATGACAACATGACTATATTTAAATAAATTGAAATGAGATTGTCTTTAGAATTCTAGACATATGGTGGAGCTCCCCCTAAATGTGTGCATTAGGAAAAATTGAGTGGAATTTCAAATGCACATATTTACGGGAAATTTTGGCGGAAACTCCCACTATTTATTTACATCCGTGAGAGTATAAAAAGATATTTAACAAATAATTGTGCAAATAATCATGGCATGGTATGGGGCACACAAATGCAATTAAAAAGGGATCACAAGACATAGTATCACAGGTCATAAGCAAACAATCCATAAGCAAGTATGACGGCAAAAAGTGCGATACAAATAAACATAACAAGCGACAATCAACAACCACAAGACAAAAGATAAATCTAGAATCTCTCCCCCTTTGGCATCAAGACAGCAAAAGGTTCACTCCTTGCTGCCGTCGTCGTCATCATCATCATCTCCGCCGGGCGCATAAGCAGCAGCATCTTCTTCGTCATCTCCACCGGGCACATGAACAGCTGGCAGGCCAAAAAACTGACGAGTCGCAGAATCCACAGTAGCTGACTCGGACTCTAACTCTGACTCCTCAGAAGAGCAAGATAGGTTCAGCTTCCCTTTAATGTCATGCAACTGGCGATGGGTATCAGTGAACTTGATGTTCATCTCCTTTATCTTCTTGAGATTCTTCATCCCCAAGAAAAAGATAGCACGGAGCATGGTCTTGATTGAGCCACTTGGAGAGGAAGGACGAGCAGGAGATGAAGATCTGGCAGACGAGGATGGAACAGAAACAGCTGCCCTGGAATCTGGAGCTGATGATCTTGATCCAACATTCCTGGCAGAAGGAGCAGGAGCTAGAGCTGTTTGAGATGAGGCTATGATTGATCTGACACGATATGCAACATGCTCCACATCTTTAGCAAACCACAGCCCTGATATGCTCTCAACCATACATATAACATACGGAGAAAAGCCACAGCTGCTGCGCGGGCTGAGAGAGTTGAGGCGAATCTCTTGCCAAATGAAGTCGAATACATCAAAAGGCCTCGAACCCTCCCCAATCCTCAGCAGAAGGTTCCTTGAGTATGAACTGATATTTGTGGCGTCACCTTCTTTAGGCCACAAAGTCTTCCGAAGCAGCTTGTACAAGATGGCATAAAATGGCTTCAGTCCTTTTGTAGTGCCAAGCTTGAAGTGTTGAGCCTCATCATACAAAGGATTCAAATCATTAATGCCCGAGGTGTCAAGAGTGTGAAGCTTATCCAGATTTTCCCAGTTCTCGGTTGAAAAACCCAAACAATCAGCAAACTAGGCCTTGGTCACAGAATAGTATAATCCGTCTGCCATAAACCACATTGTGCTATCCTCATCGGTGTCAACATAAAGAGAGGCATAAAATTGTGCCACAACCTCGTTATTCCACTTACACCAGAAAGACATGATGTTCTTAAGGTTATGGTGATCACATGCTTCAATGGCTTGATTAAAGACCGGGTCCTCTTGCTGCTCCATATACTCCCAATCAATCCACTGCATGAGGGCCACTGGATTCTTCTTCTCCGCAATCACTGAATCATAAAAATCTTGCTGGAAATAATTCCAGAATATCTTATCCACATACTCTTCTTGAAGATGCATCAACGGATCTTCACTTCTATGCTTGTGAACTTATTGACCTCTTCCTTTTCCAGTGCAATAGTTAATCTGTTTCTTGGGAGTAACACCCATTGGAGTTCGACGAATGGACGAATGAACTTGCAATGGACCAATCAGTTCACCTGCGCAGTGCTGCTCTACATACTTGGTTGCCCTCAACTTTGCCATAGCTGCCCAGGGATCTTCAGAACTACTCTCTTGAGCATCTTGCCTGGAAGCGCCGGCATGAGTTGATTTGCTGGCTTTGCGAATGGCTTGCCACTTCCTCCTTCCCGCGGACTGAGCCGGATCAGCTGGAGGAGACTCTAGAGGGGAATCTGGAGGGGAAGCCGCAAGAGCTGCAGAAGAGCCACCAGCGAGGTGATCGTGCTTTGCCTTCTTCTTCCGGGCCATGGTGATATCGATTTTGCGAGTAGTACCACCCTGAGAGGGATCCATCTAAAGAGGATACAAGGATGGAAGCAAGATTAGACTCTAATTAAAATCTAGATGAATATCAAAGGGTTGAAATGAACTCACAAGCTTCGGATAGTCCGAAGTTTTCCTTAGGACAGTCCGAAGTTTCATTCGGATAATCCGAAGTATCCTTCGGACACTCCGAATGTAAACTCAGAAAGTCCGAGGTGAATGCTCAAAAACCCTAAATTATTCAAACTAGACAATAATCAAACGAGATCTAGAGCTAATCATAGGAGATCATCCTAGCAAGGCCTAGAACAATCTTGACCACAAGGATTTGCAAAAGGAGACAAGAAATCGCCGAATCAAGAAACGGTTCAAACCATACCTTGGAGAGCAAATTCCGGAGATTTCGAGATGAATCTAGGGCAAAGAAGTGAAGGTGAAGAAGCCCTCGCCCTTGGGGAAGACCTTGGAGCCTCCGATCCGCAAGATTTGTGGAAGGATTGCAAGATCCTGAAGGTAGGGTGATGATGAAGAGAGAGAAATCGGTGTTTGGAATGAGGGGAAGAAAAGAGGAAGAAGAGAGGAGCGCTGGGCTTATAAAACCCGAGACCCCCACTTCAGACAGTCCGAACATAAGTTCGGACAATCCGAGCTGTCCTTCTCAGGATGGCAGGTAACAAAGGAAGGAAAGGCTCCAGATTGAGAAGGAGATAAGAGGTCCTAATGAGTCAAGTCATCATGTGATCAGCGAATCACTCAACCAAACAAACCATGATCACGAGATGATTGACAAGATCCGAAGATCAAGGAACCAATGAACATAAGAAAATAGAGAGAAATAAGTCAAACAAGCTTTTCTAAAATGTTTTCCACTCATCACCTAATTGTGCGCAAATTTCAAGCCAAATTACGAGAGTCTAAGATATTTAGCCCACTCCTCAAATCACAGAATCTCTTTTCATCAAGAGGCTTGGTGAAAATATCGGCTATTTGATCATTTGTGCTCACATGTTGAATATCTATATCGACTTTAGTGGAATGATCTCTTAGAAAATGGTGGCGAATATCAATATGCTTTGTATGGGAATGTTGGACGGGATTATTGGTAATTTTTATGGCACTCACATTATCACACAAAAGCGGAACATGGTTATAGGTTAGGCCATATTCATTTAGGGTTTGTCTCATCCAAAGCAACTGGGCACAACAACTCCCGGCCGCGATATACTCGGCTTCGGCTGTGGATAGGGCTACGGAATTTTGTTTCTTGGAGGACCAAGAGACAAGAGATCTTCCTAAAAATTGACAAGTCCCCGAAGTACTCTTCCTATCCACTTTACATCCAGTATAATCCGTATCGGAATAACCAACTAATTCAAATGATGAACCTTTTGGATACCAAAGGCCAAACTGAGGAGTGTGCACTAAATATCTCAAGATTCTTTTCACGGCCACCATGTGACACTCCTTAGGAGCGGCTTGAAATCGTGCACACACTAAGCATAATATCGGGTCTAGATGCACAAAGGTAAAGAAGAGAGCTGATCATGGAACGATATACCTTTTGGACGACCGGTTTACCTTCTTTGTCGAGGTCTAGATGTCCGTTGGCTTGCATAGGCATGTTGATTGGCTTGGCATTCTCCATACCGAACTTCTTCAACATGTCTTTGATGTACTTTGTCTAGCATATGAAGGTTTCTTCCTTGAGTTGCTTACTTGAAAACCGAGGAAGAACTTCAATTCGCCCATCATGGACATCTCGAATCTTTTGGTCATTATCCTACTAAACTCCTTACACAATTGTTAATTAGTAGATCCGAATATAATGTCATCAACATATATTTGGCAAATAAATAAATCATTATCAATATGTTTAGTAAAGAGAGTAGGGTCGGCCTTTCCGACTACAAAATCTTGCTGAAGAAGAAAATCTCGAAGGCACTCGAACCATGCTCTTGGTGCTTGCTTGAGTCCATACAGAGCCTTGTGTAGGAAGTAGACATGGTCCGAAAATTCGGGATCTTCAAAGCCGGGTGGTTGCTCAATATAGACCAACTCGGAGAGTGGCAAATTCAAAAAGGCACTTTTCACGTCTATTTGATATAGCTTAAAATCATGGTGAGTAGCAAAGGCAAGTAATATTCTAATAGATTCAAGCCTAGCTACGGGAGCATATATCTCATCAAAGTCCAAACCTTCGATTTGCGTGAAGCCTTGAGCAACCAAGCCTTGTTTCTTGTCACGACTCCATATTCGTCTTGCTTGTTCCGAAACACCCATTTTGTTCCAATCACATTTTGCTTGGGTCTTTCGACAAGCTTCCAAACTTGATTTCACTCGAAGTTGTTTAGCTCCTCTTGCATAGCCATCACCCAATCCGGATCTTGGAGCGCTTCTTCTACCTTAAGAGGTTCAAGGGAAGAAACAAACGAGTAATATTCACAAAAATTTGCAACTCGAGATCTAGTAGATACTCCCTTATTAATATCTCCGAGTATGTTGTTGACTGGGTGATCTCATTGTATGCTTTGATGGACTCTTGGATGAGGGACTATTGCATTATTTCTTTGAATGAGGTCCTCATCATCTCGAGAGACGTTCGAGCCATCTTGAGCTTTGCTTGGATGAAGAGGGAGCGTCACCAGGAGCATCGCCCGGAGCATCCAAAGTTGCATCCGGACTCTTTGGGCTAGTCCGGATACTTTGGGTCTCATCCTGGACATTTCGGGTTGGAGTGCTCGGGATTTCTTCTTGCTCTAGTGGTCTCACCTCCCCAATTGCCAATTTCTTGATTGCTTCGCACGGAGGTTCTTCTCTGTCAATCACAGCACGATCAACTTGTTCTACTTGAGAACCGTTAGTTTCGTCAAATGTTACATCACGCGAGATTTCAACTACACCAGTGGTGTTGTTGAAAACTCGGTATGTGTAAGCATTTGACCCATAACCAAGTAAGAAACCTTCATCTATTTTGGGAGCAAATTTAGAAGACTTAGCTCGCTTGTTGAGGATGTAGCATTTACTTCCAAAGACTCAGAAGTAGGAAATATTTGGTTTCTTGCCGGTGAGTAGCTCGTACGCCATTTTCTTCAAGATCTTGTGGAGGTATAGACGGTTGGTACTATGGCACGCGGTGTTGATGGCCTCCGCCCAAAAGATGTCGGAGACCTTGTACTCATCAAGCATTATGCGCGCCATCTCGATGAGGGTACGATTCTTTCTCTCGGCCACCCCATTTTGTTGTGGAGAGTAGGGGACTCAAAACTCATGCTTGATGCCCTCCTCATTGAGATATTCCTCCACGCCAGTGTTCTTGAATTCAGTGCCGTTATCTCTTCTGATTCTCTTGATCTTGACTTCAAACTTGTTTTGTGCCCTTCTCATGAATTTCTTTAGGGTTCCTTGGGCTTCGCTTTTGTCATGCAAGAAAAACACCCAAGTGAAACGAGAAAAATCATCAACAATAACGAAACCATACTTATTTCCTCCTATGCTTATGTATGTGACTGGGCCGAAAAAATCCATATGGAGCATCTCCAGAGGTCTTGAGGTAGTCATCACATTCTTGGCATGATGAGAAGCTCTAACTTATTTTCCGGCTTGACATACGCTACATACTCTATCTTTCTCAAAGACAACATTCGTTAATCCAAAGATGTGATTGCCTTTAACGAGTTTGTGTAGATTCCTCATACCAACATGAGCAAGTCGGCGATGCCATAACCAACCCATGCTGGATTTAGCCATAAGGCACGTTTCGAGATTTAGCCATAAGGCACATTTCAAGATCCTTAACGGCTATTGAACCATCAACTCTTTTTATGACATCCACACCCTTATTACTAAATACACAATTGTAGCCCGCTTCACATAATTGAGCAACAGACAACAAATTGTAGCTTAGTGATTCAACACACAAAACATTATTTAGATGGAAATCGTTTGTGATATGAATCTTACCTAAACCTACCACTTTACCTTTTCCATTGTCTTCAAAAATGATGCTTTCACCATTTCTCCCATTGGCATCCAAGTGTGTGAACATCGTCTTTTCTCCGGTCATGTGGTGTGTACATCCGCTATCCAATATCCAACTTGATCCACAGGAGATATAGGCCTACAAAAAGAAATTTAGATTTTGCTTTTTGGTACCCAAACTTGTTTAGGTCCGCGCACGTTAGTGACAAGAGATTTCAGGACCCAAATAGATCGCACATGAAACGCATTGTTGGGTTTACGCCCGATAGAATAAGCAACTACATGACCGAGGTTAGTTCTTTTGAGCACATAAGAGGCAAAGAAAGTGGAACGAGCCTTATACTTAGAATTTCCTTCGCCCTTAACAAAGTGAATGGCTTGTTCAACGGGGCAACCACGATGTTGCTCCTTTTGTCCTTGGGTGGAACATATCCAAGCCCATGCTTCATGAAGTTACCTTGACGCTTACCGAGAAACTCCTCTAATATTTTGCTTGCCTTGTAGGACATTTGAAGTCCATCTTCAAGCATTCCCTTGAGCTTCTCATTTTCATGAGCTAATACTTGCAAAGTCTCAAGGTTAGTGGCACAAGCATCAATATTTATATTATAGCATCTTGCACATCCATTGCTAGTGGAGGGTAATGAGGAATTGGAGTTACCCGTTGAGGAGATAGGAGTGCTATTCGAGAGATCAACAAGCTTCACTTCAAGAGCCTTGCAAGCATCCTTTTCTTTAGCAAGTTCCTTTGTGAGTGAAGCATTGGTGATCTCAAGACTAGCTATTTCGGATTTGGTCATTTTGGAATTTTTGACCAACTCCTCATATTTTCTCTTTTCACTGGTTAGACTTTTCTCTAGCTCAAGGTTTATTTCCTTTTCAAAGATAAGCAAGTCCTCTTGAGCTTCGAGTCTAGCCTCCTTTTGGTCAACGGTTTCCTCCAACTTCTCAATATCTTTTAAAAGCAAGTCTAATTTTTGAACATCAAAGTCCTTCATGGACTTGAACACACTATCATTGTCACTAGCGTCATCACTATCATCTAGGCATGAATCAACAATAGAAGAGATTAATTCTTTATTTGATACCTTGCGCCCCTTGGCCATAAGACACATTGGAGCGTCTTCGTCGTCATCCTTAAGTTGTCGAAGAGGCCCTTCGACGTTGTTGGGGTAGAAGACACGGCAATGGCGACGAGTCAATTCCTCCTTCTTCATCGGAGTCGGAGCTTGAATCGGAGTTAGAGCTTGAATCGGAGTCGGAGTTTGAGTCCCACTCCTCCCCAATGTGAGCATGTCCTTTGAGCTTGTATTGCTTGAACTTCTTGCTTCTTTCCTTGTCCTTGCCCCAGTATTTGTCCTTCTTATAAGGTTTGTCTTCCTTCTTCTCTCTTTGTGGGCATTCGGCAATGAAGTAGCCGGGTTCCCCACACTAATAGCACTTTCTTGTTGAGTGCCTTCCTCTTGATTTGTTCCATTGGCTTTTGGAGTGGCTCCCCGGCTTGTAGCCCTTCTTCTTGAGGAATTTGTTGAATCTCCTCACGAGCAAAGCCATATCATCATTGGTCAAGGGACCACTTGACTCTTCACCATCACTTGTGCTTTCCTTCGCTTCCCGCACAATCTTGACGGCCTTCAAAGCAATGCCTTTCTTTTTTCCTGACTTGAGCTCTTCCACCATTTCTGCTTCCTTGATCATCATCTCATCCATCATTAGCCTCCCAATTACATCATGGGGAGTGAGTGTGTCAAAGTTTAGTCGATCACGGATGAGTTGCACTAAGTTGCAGTTGGTGGGAGTGATCACTCAAAGGATGATCTTGACGACGGCCTTGTCGGTGAGGTCGGTACACCCAAGGCCCTTGGCTTGATTCACCAACACCATCAAGCGATCGAACATCTTCGTGTACGACTCTCCTTCTTCCAAAGTGAATCGACTTAGCTCACCAATGATGAGCTCAATCTTGAACTCACGGACACTTGATATGCCTTCATGTGTGACCATAAGTCGATCCCAAATGGCCTTGGCATCTTCAAGTCCATCAACTCGGTTGAATTCAGAGTCACTCAATGCATTGAATGAGGCGTTGACTGCCAAGTCATTGAAGTGTTGTGCCTTCTTCTCTTCGGGAGTGAGCTTGTTTGGATCCGTGGCTTTAAAACCTGTCTCAACAATCTCCCAAATACAAGGATGAAGTGATCTCAAATACATCTTCATTTTATGCTTCCATGCTGCATAGCGAGTAACATCGAAGTGAGGTGCTCTACCGGATGACACGGAGACATAAGATGAAGAGCTTGAGACTCCGAGGGTGGGATATTCATAAGGTATCTCAACCCCTTTACCGGAACCTGTGGCCTTATCTTCGTCACGGATTTTGGTAATCTTCTCTATTTGCGACATCTTAATTCTCCAAGCGGTTAAGCTAAAATCACGGAGATTTGGATCTAATACCAATTGAAAGGATCGAGATGTCACCTAGAGGGGGGTGAATAGGCGTTATAAAATTTTAAATTCAAATTTCAGTGGAAACTCAGATCTTCGGAGTATCTGAATTACACTTCGGAATGTCCGAATGGTTCGGATAGTCCGAATGAAACTTCAGATAGTCTGAATGCTTCAGAGGCCAAAAACGCAAGAAAGTAGATCTAGGCTATCTAGAGGAAGGTACTAGCACCAAATGAAATTTGTTAGCTTAGAGTACCTGCAGTAGTTGAATACACACCAATACTCTTCACAAGAGGTCAAATCACCGCTTGAAATCCCAAGATTTCAAACAACCACAAAAGGGGGGGAAAGGGGAATCCAAGAATCGAAGACGAAACACTCGAAGATTTTTACCAGAAGTTCAGATCCTTGAGGGGATTCTACGTCTCCGTTGAGGCGGCACCAAGCCAGGGTCTCTTTCAACCCTAATCCTCTAGGTGTTGAACCAAGCACTCACCTATTTCCTCTTTGAATCCTTTCCTTCCGGAGGTGGATCCAACCTTCACAAACTTCCAGCGGCTCACCACACCAAGATTGGGAGCTCATCGATAACTCCTAGCCGTCTAGGAGTCCTCAACCTCTAAGAGAAAAAGATTGGCGAGAAATCCGCGAGCGAATGAACTAAGTGCTCAAGATGGATCTAGGACTCTCGATCTCTCAATTTTTCTTCTCACTCTCCCTCTAAAGATTCAAGAATCAAAGGATCTAAGGGGAGTGAATGCTTGAGCTCAAGAGGAAGAGGAATAGCAATAAATGATATGAGATGAATGCCTTCTTTTGGTAGGTGGGAGGGGAGAAGCATTTATAGCCTCTCCAAAACTAGCCATTTTGAGCTCAGCCCGAGTCAGTTCAGACAGTCCGAACTTATGTTCGGATAGTCCGAACAGGTTAAGTTCAAAGGACCGAGTGCCCTAGTTCGGATAGTCTGAACATTTCTTCGGACATTCCGAAGTGTTCGGATACTCTGAGCGTTCGGATACTCTGAAAAATCTTCGGACATTCTGAACCCAATTGTTCTTGACCTAACAGAGAGGGTCCACTCGGATACTCTGAAGATAACTTTGGACATTCCGAATAGATATTTTTTAGAACCAACAGAGAGGGTCTACTCGGACATTCCGAACTGGAGTTCGGATACTCCGAATGATTTTGGGCAAAATGCTTCTAGGACTTGACATTTTGACGCTTTTTGCGACTAAGATCCATCATTGAGCACATAAAGTCATTCTAAAGCTATTTCTCGTCATACCCCTCTTTATAATACGGCAATCCTTAGACTCAATAAAAAATAAACTAGATACACATAATTAAGTCTAAAAATGATTTTTTCTCCTTTGTTTTGAGGGTGACCTTTTGCTTCGAGACTTTATCACCGGATGCGATAATCTGTTAACATAGCTTACAAATCTCGTTAGTCACTTAATCCTGTTGTCATTATTCACCAAAATCCTCAAAGGGGCCTAGATGCACTTTCAGTTGGCTTCACAAATGACCGAGATTTGCTATATGACGGTGCCGACTTCCGAGATGGTGCTGGTGTTCGATTCTTTTTATATGCTGGCGGAGGAGTTGGACTTTTCCTGGGTGGTGCTGGCGGAGGAGTTGGATTTTTCCTGGGTGCTGGTGATAAGGGCGAGAGATCTCTGTGTGGATAGTGGGGCAGATCATCATCATCATTGTCTTTGTCATCCTCATCATCCGAGCCAAACTTAATCAAGCTCTTGCACCAAGCAAGGAAGCCATGCACGTTTTTTCAAGTTTGTTTTTCCCATCCTCGCTTGGGATCTTTACCTCCATTTTGCGGTATTGGCGGACTACACTATCAACTTTGACCCTAATGAATCCCGGCGATATCGAGTGGTAGTGTAGAACCTGTGAGGAGCTGCATGGCTGTGAGGCCCATGGGCCAAAAATGGCCATGTGGCTACTCCACCATGGTAGCAAGGGTGGGATTTAGTCCCACATTGCTAGCCAAGAGTGAGTGAGGCCAACTTAAATAGCCACCTCTAGGAAGCATTGCAACCCTGGATTAATCCTTTTACGCCAAGCGAGGACGAAAGCGTAAGTGGGTTGCAGTGCAGGTGTGGTCCACTTAGTGTGCAGAGTGGGCCTGAGCCGTTTTCTTGGGCTGGGATGTTACAATTGGTATCAGAGCCGACCTCGCAGTTTCACGGGCGTGTGTGGGCTAGGGGCACGGACATATGACGCATGGTGCATGTGAGCCCGGAGTGGTCACATGGCATGGCATATGTGCCGGCACTAGACGCATCGACGTGGCTAACAGGGGCGATCCTGTACATTTGTCCCGCAAGCGAATTCCCGTCGATGTACGGCCTGTGGAAGCGACGGAGGAGCTCTTGGCCTGTGTTGGCGGCGTCGACTTGCTGCTGTCTGTGGCACGGGTGGGTGGTGTCGTCCTGCCGGTCGTGTGTTCGGCAAAAGTGGCGTTGCCGCTGGTCGAAAGGTGGAAGAAGGCACTGTCTTCGCTTGTCCCGTAGTCGTTCGGGGCGTGAAGGTGCTACCGGCATTGCTCCTGCTCTTGGAATGGCGTCCCTGCAATTCCTTCTCTGCTAACATAGCAAGTTGAAACAAGCGATTGACAGTTGTATATTCTTTATAATCAACAATATCCTGAATTTCGGGCGCAACCCACCGTAAAAGCGAGCAATTTTATCCTCGGGTTCTCTACTACCCCACAACGTAACATACCCTTTTGAAGCTCTTGGTAATATTCTGAGCAGTCATACTACCTTGATCTAATCGTTGCAATCTCTTGCGCATATCACGTTGGTAGGAAGGAGGAACAAATCTATTACGCATAGCGTCTTTTAATCTCGCCCAAGAATCAGGTTGTAGCGGGCATTTACTAGTTCATTCCACCGATTATAGCAAAATCTTTAAATTCACTAGTGGCTTGTCTAACCCTATGAATCTCGGGAACTAGATGGGAGTTAAATTTACGCTCAACCGTCATCTCCCAATCTAAGTAAGCATCAAGATCATAAGCTCCGTAAAAGGAAGGATGGTGAATTTTACCTTAGCGAAAGGATCATCATTGCGGTTCGGTTATTACCTCCCATACCGTGATGGTTGCGCGAAGACGGTCATGTAGAGCGGGCATCCGTTGAGCAAAGACGCTCGGCGCACGTTGTCGCCCATCTTCATCTTCCTCAAAATCACCATCCTCATCGTGGTCGTTGTTGTCGTGGTTGGCGCCGTTGTTGACGGATGCACCTCCATCAATGGTCGCTGGAGGGCGTTTTTCGACGACATCCATCCTCTCGGTGAGGGTGGAAACTCGTCGATCGATGCTCTCAAGGGTCTTGTTCGTCGTCATGGCATGCTCCTTGAACATCATTTTTATCTCGTCCAGCATGGTCGACAACTCTGAATGAAGGACACAGTCTTCGATGGTAACATCATCATCCTCGTTCCTGCCCTTCTTGCCACTTGCCATGGTTAGCGCAGAAAAGGACAGAAGGAAACACAAACACAAGTATTATGAGCCCTATGAACTACTAGGTGGGATCTCACGCTCTCAAGCAATCTTACCAAGTTCTTACCCGGTTCTTACCAACACAGCGAGGGACGGTGCAACCGGTGGCTGGTTCGTGACACCGTGAGGGCGTGATGAAGCGATTGCAAGGGTCAATAACCTGTGCTGATCAAAGGATGTATATGTGAAGTTGTCGGAAGGTTATATGTATTGAGTGGCACACAATGCAGTAACAAATAGTAATGCTGAATAAATGTCCAAAAGCACTTGCCCTAGTTGCTGGTCTAAACGTGTCCTTATTCTAGCTGCGGTAGAAAGCAAGGAAGGTATAGAGACAAGCAACAAGGCGTCAGAATAAATGAACAGATATTAGCACAACAGCAAAACACTTTTATCAGGCACGGTAAAAACACCTACCTTTGCTCCTGCCCTTTTTTTTTGCTCTCTGCTCCTCTCACAATTTTTTTGCTCTATGCCTCTTTCACAATTTTTTTTAATTTATTTTTCTTTGATTTTTCTAATATTTTTCCTAGGATCAGGAGCACAAAGGTAGATAGTACACAAATTTTTAGCCTGAACAGATGTAAGATGAAACCGATATGAAATAAGAAGTGTTTTCCGAAAAGCGTGCTCAAACTTGACGAAAAAAACTCAATCTTCCTGAGGTAATTTCACAAAAATAATTTCGGTGAACCCGACAAAGTAGGGAGAATCGGATGTAAAATTTTCTGTAGATGTCCGTGAAAAAAAATTCGCCTAATTCCGAGTCCGTATCACGAAAGTTATGGCCGTTTTACGGAAGGACTCGAATCGTGGTTTTAGGCGGCACCTCTCCAAACTCAAGGGCGATGGAGTGGATATGAACGCGATGATCTGTGGTGGCAGGTTCTGTGATGAGGGGTGGCGATATGGCTAACAGAGGTGGGGGATTAGGGTTTATGAAGGAGAAACCCTAACACAACTAGGACTCAAACCGAGGAAAACCACAAAACAATCCGAATCCAACAAGGACTCAAATAGCGATTGGTGGTTGGATCGGTGTAGGATATGGGATGCAGCGGAGATGAAACACAACTAAATTAAGACCACGATCTAAACCAGCAACACGACTCGGTTCGGACACAAACACAAGATACTCTGAGACTCAAACCGAAATTGTGCAAAGGCCAGCGTGGTTCTAGGTATGGTAGACTATGAACGCATTTTTTGGCTTTTTCGTGGACTATAGGACTAAGCAAAAACTAAATCAAACTACGGGAAAAGGCGAACCTGACGGTAAACCTTGCTCGATACCACTTGATGGGGTCGGGATGCCCGAACTTCCGTCAGGTGGAGGATAAGTCGATTAGGCGGCGCGAGACACACACGATCCGGCTTCTTGATCGGCACGATCAAAACCCCTGCAATCGCAGCACCACGCGTCCTCTGGTTATCAACCGTGCGCTGCCCAGTTGACCTCACCACGAAGGCTAATCCCTGCCAATGAATCGAGAACACAAGCAAGAACAAGAAAGATGCAACTGAATTTGCAATTGAGGATGAAGCTCACGAGTTGGGGTCTCACAAACCGATGAACGGCGACACTGTTCAAAGACAGAATTAATATAAGCAAAACCCAAAACAAACCCTAGTGGTGGCTACTGAATATAAAGGCTAGGGGACGTCCTAGAAACCCTAGACGCGTCCGTGATGGACTCCAACACGATACATGGGCCAACGGCCCAAATTGGTGACGCAGCACCCTGGGACAGATTCTGTCCGCCAGCTTGCAACGTAAATTCCTGTCTACTCCGAAGTCCAAATGACCTGAAACCAGTGCCATTAGAAAGTTTATCTCCTTAGCTTTTGAGGCATATGTGGATCGTCAAAATTGGAGCCCGTTTGTGGCCTGGACGATGATTTTAGTGAACGCTGCTCCTGGTGGCCGAGGTAGTCGACTCCGAGATGAATTGAACCTCCAACTTGACTTGGACACCCTCCTTGCCTCCCTCTTGGTCCTTGCTGGTTTCCAAGGCCTTCATGGTCCTCTCCAAAGTTCCTAAGTACGAGATAATCAATAATATCATTAGGTAGCATACCATCCTCACAAGTATCTGCACGGGCACTTAGGAACGAGCTCACCTATTGATTCAATTGCCGTGCTCGTGCTCTTGTGATGGGTCCTTGCATCACAACTGGAGGAGGCTCGGTCGTATGCATAGGAGTGATGTCCTCATGACCTTATCTTTGGGTACATGTCAAAATTTGGCGTTTCATTCTTCTTCACATAGTTCTTATTCAGTGTCGTCTTCCAATTCTTCCACGCTGTGCACATGATGCATAGTGCACATTTCTTTGCAACCAACTCGGACCTTTGGGGGAACTGGAATACTTCTTTTAGGTTGTACCACAGCAAGTCTTTCAGGTCATCGGGAACCACCCACTGGTGTCGGGACCCGAATGTGCAAATCCGGACCCTCTGTGTATTCAGCACTAGTCCAGGATCTCGCTAGTGCACACAGTCTCAACATTGGTACATATCAGTCATATCCAACGGAATAGTAAAGTACTTTAATTAAATAGTCAAACTTGTTGCTCGACCTTATGGTCAAGTTACAAAAGTACGCCTCGCAGGGTGAAGGCTTATTAAAATAACCAAGTGCAGCGAAAATAAAATAAACTCGTGGCGCCAACCAATTTGCCACAGGCAACTGACTGGGCTCGCTCCCTAGTTCGTCGGCTCCTCCTGAAACTCCTCCTCCAGTGCAAGGGTTACTTCTTCTTCAACTGAGGTTGTGTTGTTGCAAGGGTGAGTACTTTGAGCACTCAAAGAAGTCATGCATGTAATGCAATTCTAATATTCTACATGCATGGCTCAAGACAAAGGATAGGCTACGGCTCATTTGCGATCTGACATTCAAGATAAACAGTAATAGATTGCAAAGCAGTAAAACAATAGTAAGGATAATAACTTTCACAATTATTTCATTCGTAAATCTTTTTCCAACTTAAGTCAAGTTCATCAATACCATCCCAAGCATTTTCCATAAACAAGTTATTTTCATAAAAGTCTAACTCTTGACTGTAATCAACGAGCGATGCTCAATACCGTGAGCACGGCTATTCGAATAGGTTGTACACTCTGCAGAGGTTATACACTTTACCCACAAGATACAGTCAGATGCCACCAAGGCGAGTAACCGTAACAAAGCCTTTCCAAAGATTCGTCTAAATCCAGTACTACCCGCTAAGGTTTCAACACTGGAGGGATTGGTTACCACACCCAGGGCCCCCCCTCTTGCGCCATGTGAGTTTTCACCCGCTCCTCCGGGACTCACACCACCCCGACAGTACCAAAGAATAGATTTCCCAGTTTACTCAGCTAGGTCCGTCCCATTCCAGAACTTGTGGTTGTATGGAAGACTCAGTTCAAAGGCTTGCAAGGTTAAGTCCTTAGTTGACCGAGGCAAGACTAACCAAGTGTGATCTCCAATATCCAAAACCAACAAAAACCAAATACGACCGCCCAGTTGCCACTCTTGGCCCACCAGAAACAATCTTGCCACTTGCCCCGGTCTAAATCATTTTCCCACCCCAGTTCTTTACCATTGCACCACGTGCCATCATCCACTCAATAACACATGTCTCATTCACAAAACACGTTCCATATCTCATTAAGTCATTATTAACTTTGATATTCCGAAACCATGAAATATCTATGTGGCAGGGCTAAGCATATTACTTATGGTCTACTCAACCCATGTTGGCAAATTATTTATGTCCAACTATTAATCCACAACCTAGGGTGACAAATGATTCATGGCCTACAATTATATACGACAAGGTGGCATACAGCAACTAGGCATTTAACTACTCCTAGAATTTATTCAAAACCAATCTATATAAATTAGCACGCAATAATTTAAATCATAATAATTTGCTATGATAGGTCAACATGGTCAAACACAACTTGCCTTCAAAAAGTACTGGTTCTGGTTCTTGAGTTTGCTCTTGGGTCAAAACTTCTCCCTCGAAACCTTCGGGTACCTCGACGTCTACGCGTAGCGTAAATAAATAGTAATAAATAAATAAAACAGAGAGCAACTCAAGTCTAAAATTCAAATATGTAAACAGAAAGAGAATGATTTTACAAATTTTTAGAAATTAAAATCAATCAAATTGGAGTTAAAATGCAAAAGTTATAGCCAATTGAAGTTTGAAAATAAATTAAAAAGATTAAACCGAATTTTTCATATTTATTTCTGTACGGGAAATTGAAAAATATGACATCAGCCTAGCTCGGTCAACCTACTGACAGGTGGGGCCCGCCATGACGTCAGCATGACGTCACCGATGACGTCACACGCACAGTGCGGCGCTGGTGCTTTAAGATCCGTGCGCTACGATTCAATCGGGCCCGTCCGTTCAAACGGGCGGCCGAGATTACCTGCCCGATCGGATCCCTCATCGACACGCAGCGCGACCCTATTCACCGAGGTACGGCGCGATCACAACCGTTCAATTCAAAATGAACAGCTCGGATTACCCCTCCCGAATTGACTCAGGTATGATGCGGACGCGACGCGTGGCACTATGGCTACACTCGGATCTAGATCCGACGGTGCGGCGGCGAAGCGACGATGCGACACGCGGCACGATCGGAGACCAACCGGCGCGTATCAGACGGCGGTGGCAATTACACGACGTGGCAGCACTAGGATCCTCAGATCAAGATCTAACGGTCCTAATCCATTCCGGTTGCAAATAATCGATCTAATCCTAACCACTCAACTTTAATCCAATGGCTAAGAATGGATCTAACACCCTACTGCGCGCATCAATCCAAACCACACAATCTAGATCCTACAGTCTTAAATAGATCTGACATTGACCTAATCTAAGCCTTTAAATCTTGATCTAACGGCTAAGAGTTAGAGATGAGGTTTACTGTTACAGGATGACGTGGCAAAATCCAAAGCGTTGATGCATGATCGGACGATGGAAGAAGCTCGGCTCGACGACGATGGCGCGGCGGCGAGATTCCACCAGAGACAAAGACGACGACGTGCGAAACGGCGCTCCCATGCTCCTCCAGCGTGATGAAGTGACTCCTCTGACGCGGCTCGGCGAGATGAGTTCGACGGTGCCCCCGGTGACGGCGGAGGATGAACGGCGATGACGAAACGGCTCAAAGAATGCGGCGGATGGCTTCGAGACTTCGGCGAGGTCGTGCGGCGAAGCGGCGGCGGCTCAAGCGATGAGGAGAGTACGGCTAGGTGCGGCACGGCTAGGGCTTCAAGGCACAAGTGGCGGAGCATTAAATAGGGAACTCGGCGTCCGTAAAATTCGCGGAAACCGAGACCCACACAGGCGCGGCGGCGGGGTCCAGTGGCGACACGGAGAGGTGACGTGGCCCCATCGCAGGCGCACACGCGGCACGATCCAACGTCTCGGAGTGCGTGGCGGCGCGGATGGACCGGGATTGTACGATCGTGATCGAACGGCGAGGATGCGGAGCGGCTAGGGTTCGGCGATGGCTGGGCTATGCACGGCACAGTGTTGGGCCGGCCCAACACTGTAATAAGGCTTTTCTCTGGTTTTTCCTTTTTAAATTAATTCCCAAAAATAGTTTAATCCATTTGAGGCATTAAAAACACCAGAAAAATTCTGGAAAAATTCTCAAAAATATTTTAGGTTATTTGGGACTCAAATAAAATATTTGCAGCAAAACATTATTTAAAATTTTCCAATATTTAGTTAATTAAGTAAATAGCTAAATTCAAATTAAATCCAAATAAATCCAGATAAATTCCAAAAATTCCTGGACAATTCAAAATACCCACTAAATACCAGAAGAGCAAAAATTGGGGTGTTACAACTGGTCACCTCGGCGGCCGATCCATGATCTATAGCTGATGGGCACAAAATCCCTAGCAAATACTCCACATGTTGTCCTGTACGGCCCCAATGATGACTCGGGTATAGCAGGTTCCCCGAGTACCGAGAGCTCTACTATATTGTAAAGACCCTTAGGCATCTTGCTCGGACCACAGCCTGCGCACCGCCTTTGTTCACAAGACGTATGAGCCTGCAATTTGATCTTCTTATTAGTCGTCTGACCCTACAATATTTTGGGAATCACAACGTACTAATACTTTACCCCGCCTACGTTAGTGGCATCAGGTTGGTCCATGGCAGTGGCGCCAGGTTGCTCCATGTCAATATCCTGTAAGTTCAGGTAGTA
Organism: Guadua angustifolia; assembly: GCA_036346375.1. Taxonomy (NCBI): domain Eukaryota; kingdom Viridiplantae; phylum Streptophyta; class Magnoliopsida; order Poales; family Poaceae; genus Guadua; species Guadua angustifolia. The sequence continues at coordinate 52,433,454 of CM070504.1, read as the reverse complement.
CGTTGGGCTACCCATTCCTACTTCGTCCATATTTGTGGGCCCAACTCCCTTCAGCACTTGTCCCTGATTAGAAGCCATTCCTAGCAAGTTTATCAAAAATTTTGAATTAACACATATACACATACAATGGTATCAAGAAATTTTTTCTGGATGCCTGGGTTCTTATAATCTATATGCCACTTTACAACAATCGATATACAAGTATATAAAATTAACAAACACCTAAATACTTTACAAGTCACAGTCACAAAAGAGCTCAAATGCCAGAATATTAAATTCAAAGCTAAACATATCTAGTTCACAACCAATGTGGGAATGAATCTCATCACAAAAGCTCTCATAGCATATCCGTTTCATGCACAAAGTAATAAAGATCAAAGTCATACACCATCGAACACCTAAGGCAATCCATACAGAGATATATGACCATCTTTTTATATACTAATTGGAGGCCCTCTTAGAAGACCCCACATTAATCAAAAAATGCTAAAAATTCTCACGTTAATTTAGAAAAAGAAAAAATGCTAGAAAATCCCCCGTTAATCGAAGAGAAGGAAAACATCTGAGCCTTTCATATTAGGAAGATAACTTAAGGATGCACGTGTCATGTTTGAAATCGTATATATAATTTTAAATCGTAGCCAAATAAATTGTGAAACTTTAACCGGAAGGATAAAAAAATGAAAACAGACAGACAATAGGATGATTCAGAACCAAAAGGAAGTAACATTGTTTAGTCCGGACACATCACATCTGAAATCATCTGAGTTGTGCTGCAATATCATATGACATTTGTATACATTCATCATTGAGTACTAGAGACAAACATATAACTATATCATGACCACCTCTGAGGCATTGTAATTCGCACCTTTGGTTTCTTTTCTTTTCATATTCGCTCATTTCCATTGCCAAAACCAAGTATCACTAAGTTCTACAATGGTGGTCTTCTAGGGTAGAAAACTGACATTTTACATTTCTTTTATGCTGACATATAGTGGGATCAAATTTCAGCATGGTAATAGTATGAAGACTCAAAAAGAAATTACATTTTTACTTTCTAAAAGGTAGGATTTAGAGCAATCTGTGAATGGCCTGCCATATAACATATAAACCATCTTTTTAAGTCGGTAATAGCATTCTAATACCCAAATAGAACAAACTAATCCATGAATGCAAAAGGATTATTACTTTAAACAATATGCTTCCAGAGATTCACAATATGCTTCCATCTTTAGGAATGAAAAAATGCCCCGTGGCCACATACACACACTCCTTGCTTTGATTACACAAACTAATTTAGCTAATCAGTCATTCACAATCAGTTTTCCATTCAGTCCACAGTAGCAATCGTGCATCAGTTCTACCTTTAGCGGTAGCAGCGGCGGTCGGAGGTGGTGGGGCGATAACGAGGATGGCTGAGGTGGCGGGGAGCTGAGGCGTGGCGACACGGTCAAAGGTGGCGATGGTCAAAGGCGAGGAGATGGAGACAAAGGTGGTGACGAACTCCTAGGTGGTGGCGAACTCCCAGGCGAGGCAATGCGGTCGAAGGTGGTGGTGGTTGATGGCGACGGTCCAAGGGGACGAAGACGGAGACTGCGGTCTGTGGCTAGGTTAGTGTAACTGAGGGGAGGAGGCACGGGCTTTGAATTTATAGGGGTGGACTATCACTGCCGGTTCACCACAACAACTGGTAGTGATAGTCTATCACTGTCGGGCTAGAAATAGAACCGTCAGTGATAATTTTTATCACTGCCGGCCCACTCCACAAACCGGCAGTAATAGTAGAATATCACTGCCGATTGGAGATCCGCCTGGCATTGATATTTCTTATCATTGACGGTTGACACTAGTAACCAGCAGTAATAGTAGAATATTACTGCCGATTGGAGATCCACTTGGCAGTGATAGTGCTTATCACTGCCGGTTGATACTAACAACCGGCAGTGATAGTGCTTATCACTGCCGGTTGATACTAACAACCGGTAGTGATAAGCTAGTCTTCGACCAATTAAGTGAAACTTTCAATTTGATCAAAAGAAAGCATAACCTCAATTTCTATTATTGCATATATTACATTAATTGTTACATATAAGAAAATAAACATGTCGTTCGTACAAAAGAAAGCATACATTCCATTACTACAATTAAGCTACAATTCAACCTTCGTTATGATCGCGGCGTATGTACGTAGCTTCATCACTCTCTTCCATGATACTTAGGTCAACATCCTCTCCGAAAGAGGGAAGCTCATCGAATTGGTTGTACTCTTCGTCATCAACAACATTCTCAACTCCAACAATCCTTCTTTTTCCTTGAATAACCACGTGGCGCTCCTTGTTAGCCGGGTTAGTTACAAAGAAGATTTGTGTAACAGAATCAGCAAGTATGAATGGTTCTTTTCTGTATCCGATGAGTTTGAGGTCCACAGTAGTGATACCGTACTTGTCGATATTCACGCCCCCTAGAAGTCTGACCCATTGGCACCGAAAGAGAGGGACCTTCAAAGGTCCATAGTCAAGCTCCCAAATCTCTTCTATGAATCCGTAGTAGGTTTGCCTATTTCCATTGCTGTCATAGGCATCTATACGGATACCGCTATTTTGGTTGGTGCACTTTTTATCTTGCGCTCCTGTATAAAATGTAAAACTATTTATGTCATATCCTTGGAATGTTCGTATTGTAGTTGACGGTCCCTGAGCCAACACTTTCAACTGAGTGCAGTTTGTCTCTGTATGCATCATGTGTCTACGCAACCAATTGTCGAAGTTATCTCTTTGCTCTCTCGCGAGCCAAACCTCTGACCTCCCTGGGTTTGTTTTGGATAGCATGTTCTTGTGCATGTTGACATACGGGCTACCACAACTGATTGTCCCAAAACTGCGAAATGTGCTTGTGTAAATGAAGTTAGATTGCTAGTACGTAGTAATTTCTCGCCAAGTGTCCCTTTCCCCTGTAGCCTCCCTTCATGCCGAGATACAGGCACACCAATCTGTTTGAGATCCATATAATCAACATAGAACACAATGACCTCCTTGTTTCCCCAGCCATCAGCAATACAACATTCCGGTTGAAGTCGGTTACGAACATATTTCTTTATAACCCCCATGAACCTCTCGAAAGGGTACATCTGGTGTAGAAATACGGGACCAAGAATCTGTATCTCTTTCACAATGTGAACAATGAGATGGACCATAATATCAAAAAAAGATGGAGGAAAACACATCTCAAGCCTGCATAGTGTGTGGACCACATCTTCCTGCAGCTTATCTAGTTTTAACGGATCGATGGCTTTCTGTGAAATTGCGTTGAATAATGAACACAACTTGATAATTGGGTCTCTGACTTTCTCTCGCAGAACACCCCTAATTGCAATTGGAAGCATCTGTGTCATCATCACGTGGCAATTGTGAGGCTTCATACCAATTAATTTTAAGTCTTTCATTGAGACAAATCTCTTTATGTTAGCAGAGTAACTAGACGGAACTTTGACTCCATACAAGTATTCACACACGCTAATTTTTTTTTCTTGCTCAGATTGTAGTAGGCTGCGGGAGGTACTTTTTGCCTGTATCCATTTCTTCATGATTCAGCTCCTTCCTGAGTTTCATATCTTCGAGGTCCATCCGTGTATGGAGTATATATTTCATTTTGCCAGGTATGTCCAATAAGATACCAAGCAAGCTATCACACACTTTCTTCTCTATGTGCATGATGTCGATTACGTGTCGAACTTCCAAGTGCTACCAATAAGGTAAAACCCAAAATACTGATCTCTTTTTCCACAAAGGAGCCTTATCCCGGGAACTCGGGATAGATGTACTGTCGGCTCTCTTTTCGTGAATAATTGTAAGATATTTTACGGCTACAAATATCTGTTTCCTAATGTGATTCTTTAGAGCTAAGGCAGTCTCCTTTGTCCTGTCAAAAGTTCTCTTATTATTGCGGTATGGGTGATCCTTGCGGAGGAACCTACGATGCTGCATTAAGCCATTTTTCGGCAGTTCATCAGCCACCGGCTAGCTGTATCATCCAAGCACTGGACACATTCTTTGAAGCCTTTTGTCGTTTGGCCCGATAGGTTGCCAAGAGCAGGGTAATCATTGATGGTTACGAACAACAATGCCCGTAGGATAAAGTTATCTCTTTTATACTCATCCCATACCCATACACCATCGTTCCACAATATTAGAAGATCTTCAACCAATGGTTTGAGGTACGCATCGATATCATTGCCAGGTTGCTTGGGCCCTTGGATTAGTGGTGGCATCATAATATACTTTCGCTTCATACAAAGCCAAGGAGGAAGGTTGTAGATGCATAAAGTCACCGGCCAATTGCTGTGACAACTACTCATGTTGCCGAAAGGATTTATCCCATCCGTACTCAACTCGAAACTTATATTCCTCACATCATATGCAAAGTGCTTCATATATTTTGTGTCGATGTTCCTCCATTGCACAGAATCAGCAGGGTGCCTGAGCATTCCATCCTTCTTACGCTCTTCGGTGTGCCATTGTATCAATTGGGCATGCCTTTTATTCACAAACAATCGCTTCAGACGGGGAATTATAGGAAAATACCACACCACCATACAGGGACACCTCTTCTTCTTATGCTTCACCCCAATATCATCGTTGCCCTTATACTGCTTTGCTTTGCAAACAACACAGGCATCCAAGTCTGCAAACTCATTGCGATACAATATGCAATCGTTTGGACATGCATGTATTCTTTGTACTTCCAGTCCCAACGGGCAGACAACCTGCTTGGCCTGGTACGTAGTTGTAGGCAACACGTTACCCTCTGGAAGCAAGTCCTCCAAGAGACGTAACAGCTCAGTAAAACTCTTATCGGACCAACCATTGCTTACCTTCAACCGCAGTAGTGAAAGCACAGTATGCAGCTTTTTGTGCTCCTCCTTGCAGCCCAGGTACAATGGCGTTGTAGAGTCCTCTACCATATGCTGGAACTTTTAAAACTTCCTTTCACTCGTAAAGTCCCCCTCCCCATCACGCAACATTTGATCTAGATCATCTTCATGGCTATCAACGAACGTATCTTCCACCACCGTTATATCGTTGTCTCTGTCATCTTCATCAATGTGTTTCCCTTCATGTACATTCTCATCTTCACCGTGCTCAGTCCAACAGGTATAGCCAGCCTTGAAACCCCTTCGAAGCAAGTGTGCACGTATCGACTTATATTAGAAAATAGTTTCACATTTTTGCAATCAACGTATGGACAATATAAATAGTCCGCCAGATTCTTCAACTTGTGCGTCGCAGCCATATTCAGAAAACAAGTCACACAATTAAAGAACTCTGGACCGCGATGGTCCGTGTCATATATCCACCTTCGGTCCATCTACAGTTAATTATATCAAACTACATTTCAGTATATCAATAAACAATACCAAAATAATTTATTCTTTACATTAGTGATGCAATGCTAATTAATTAAAACGATAAAAACTTTATAAGGATATAACTGCAAATAACAATATAATTGTAAATGATTAGATTTGAAAATACATCTAGCAATTTTGCTTATATTAAAATGCATCAAACTTTTTCACTATTTAAATATCCATCTAGTATTTTTAAATTATTTAGAAGATTTATTCATTTCATTTTGTTATGTAGCGCTATTAAATTAAATTAATATACATCAAATAAGCATATAATTGAATATAAGGATATATTTCTAAATAATTATGTATATTGCAACTTTTATTATTGGAAAATCCATCTACCATTTTTCATTATTTAAATATTCATCTAGCAATTCTCACTATTTATAATTCATCTAGCAATTTTTACTATTTAAAATTCCATATAACAATTTTTCATTATTTAAAATAATTACAATTATGCATAATTGTCCATCTAGCAATTTTCATTACTTAAAATCCACTACATCACTAAAATGGATCAGAATTATAATTTATTCAATAATTTAGTTAGATCTTAATTTGAGCACTACCGACCTAAAATGTTCACACCATATAATCAGCAATTATCAACATCTAGAGCAATCTATAAAGTAAAATTTAATTACAAATATAACACAGATAAAGTCAGTAACCTCAAAGAAAAATACGAGATAAATTTTAATACAATTTTTCAGTAGAAACTCTACAAGATAATAACTACCGAGCAAAATAGAGCTCCTCTCTGTTCTGCTCGATCGGGGAAGATGTCGCCTCAAAGAGAAACACGAGAAAAATATTAATACAATTTTTTAGCACAACTCGCTAAGATAATAACAACCGAGCAGATTTTGCTCGGCTGGGGAAGGCGTCGGTTAGGGCCAGCTATATAAAGACCTTATCACTGCAGGCTCTGCGCAGAACTAGCAGTGACAAGGTTAGATTACGCGGGAAAATTTGATTGCACGGGTGTAACATCCCTAATTTCGGGTTTCTGCTAAAAACTAATTTAAAATAATTAAATTCAAATTTGGATCTTTCTTGGTGTTATATTTAACCTGGCATCCATATCCCTCCAATGTTCGGACTTCATTTCATCTCCGTCTGCAAAAGTCGAAATTCGGGATTTCGGTCCTTACCTGAAATTTCACCTGCATTCCAAAATACTCCAAAAATTCCAAAACCTATTGTATTAGGTTCCAAATATTCTAAAACATTTTTAGGAATTTTCTCAAGATTTTTGGAATCTCTTTGCTATTTTATCTCCCGCGGCTTTTCATCAAAATCAGTATATTCGTTCCAGAATAATCTAAATTCCCAAATTCATCAAAATTCAGTGAAACTAATTTTATTGGGTTCTAAATAATCTCTAGTATTTTTAAAAAAAAATTCAAGATTTTTAGATCATTTTTGTTATTTTATTCCTCGCTTTTTTGTCCCTTCATTTCTTCCAACTAATGAGAAAGCGACACGTGGCAGGTACAGTTCATGCTTCTTCCATCTCCAGCCAGCCACTTCCAGAGAGCACGATTCTTTTTCCTTCCATGGCTTTTCAAATTCAAATCATCATAACATCTCATTTCCTCCACCAAATCATCTGTGGTTGGATCCATTGCGAAGAGGGAGACGAGGAGAACCTATTTCCCATGACCATTCATCCTTTAACCTGCCGGAATTTGATTAATTGAGTAGAAACCAAAATACACTCAAACATCAATAACTCGACCGTTTCTCCACAAAACGATGAGTTTCCACTTCTCAAATCGTCATCCCGACGTCCTCTATCCCGTGCTCATGTTGCCCTGCTGATTCCGTGCCGTTTCCCATCCCAAAACTCGAGATAACCCGACACCCGGCGTCCTCCAAATACACCGGCGAGCCATCTCTTGCTCCGGTGAGTTTCTAGACAAACCAACCGCGTCACTCTGTGCCTTTTGCCTCCGTGATTACAACCCTTCAATCGGATTTGATTTTCGTTGCAGTTTGACCCCGGATTTTGAGTTTGTTCGTCGTCGGTCGTCGCTCCGTTTGTCATCGATTTCTCCCATTTGGGTACGAACCAATTCAATTCCTTGCACCCGTAGACTCCCCTTGATGCTAGCTATCCCGTGCTCATCTTAGTTTCGAGAAATATCGTGATTTGGTGCTTTTGACCGTCGTCTTGTCGGCTCGTTTTTGACGTCGTCGAACTTCGTTTCTTGAAATCACCGTTTAAACCTCAACGCCGCCACCATCGTGCCCATCACCTTCGCCGCACTCGCCGCACTCACCCGCCCTCGACAAGCCGTTTCGCCGTCGTCTTGCCGCCACCATGCGCCGCCGCCTTCTGCCTTGCCGCCGCCAAGTTGCCACCGGCGTGCCCCTCTGTCGCCCCCAAGCCGATCGAGTGCCCTCCCTCTCTCCCTTGGCCCCTCCCCAATCAACGTTGTTGCTCCCATGGCCTTTCTCTGTGTACAGGTATTTGAAGAAGCATAGACCTAATGACGCGTGAGGCCCGCATGGAAGAGACTCAAGGAAATCAGGAAATTGGAGAAAAAGAAAGATTCCGCGGAATATTCCTCGGTTTTCCAATTTTCAAGATTTCCAAAATTCAAACGCTTATATCTTTTCCGTCTGAACTCGGATTGACCCCATTCAAATTTCTAAATTCTTCTAAATTCAAGATCTTTCTGCCAATACTAATTTTGTAATTTTTGGATTTATCCTATTTTATTTTATTCATTTGGTTGTACTGTTTTGCGCGTAGCCAAAAAATTTGCCGGATCCGCCGATGCTGTCGTTGACCCTCAAGACTCCGATGCCTCCACTGTAACTGAAGGCAAGTCTCCTTGACGCATTTTGATCCCATGTTTGCAAATGTTTTACAATGTTTTGTAAAGATGCATTGCTATTTTTATAACCGTATGTCAAATATAGACTGTTAGTTATTCCGAATTGCTATCATCTCCTTGATCGTTGATATCCATGTTTAATTGTAACCTTAGGACACTTTGCTATGTCATGCCTAATTTATATTGTGACATTTGATGGTTAGAGCGGTAGTTTTGCTTAGTGCAAAAATTGATTAAATGACCTACGGGTGGGCTTATATCAAAAGTATGATTTAAAGTATGATTTGAGAATTGTAGCAATGTTCTTTCTGCTGTGATTGTAAAATAAAAATAAAATAAAATGGTTTAGATTGGGACGGAATGGTTTGTCGGGTGGGTGCGGATGGAGCACTGGTTCTGGTTTGTGAAAGCCGCCCTAATCAATTTAAGGGCCGACGCTTATGACTGTTCATTCTAAGCATTACCGTGCAACCACATGTCAATATGGGCTCTGACATGGCTGAATAATTTGTGGAAACCTAACTTAGACTTACCAGATGTTGGAATGTGGGTGCCGGATGGAGGCAAGTCATATTTTCCCACACGGCGCAAGAGGGGGCTTCTATACTAGGAGATGGAGCCCTAATAGCGGTGAAACCTCAGCAGGTGAGTCGGGTTAGGCGTATACATTGTAAAGGCCTTGTCCTGATCTCTCTGCCGGCACACCAAAGGAAGTGTGTTAATCGCGTGGCACTAAAGAGATGATCATGTCTTGTGGGTAAAGCTGTACACCTCTGCAGAGTTAAAACTATTCGAATAGCCGTGCCTATGGTCAAAGGCAAAGCGAAGAATGCTTTCATACTGGTAGACATGGTTTTGGTTTTAAAAATAACTGATGTTTTGTTTTGGGATTCGGGAGTGGTTGGAACTCTCGAATGTTTATTTGGCGTTTTGAGCCAATCAGGTAGATGGAACCTGTTTTGATCATGACGGATGGAGTCATGAGTTGGTTTACCTTAATCTTTTAAATTGTGCGGATAGAGCCAGTATACTAGTGATGGTGGATAGAACCTTCGCTAGAATATTAAATAATTCAATTGTTAAAACAATTGTTTAAAATGTGCTTTGTGAAAATTATTATTAAGTATGGATTGATGAAACTTAGCTTTGTGCAAAAGAACCCTATTAAGCCTTTCTTTGGAAAGCCCTACATGTTGCTGAAGGATCGAGATGGCGAACAGAGGGGGGGTGAATGGTCACAAATAAATTTTCCCCCAAAATACTCCAACTAAAACCGAGAAAAGATCGCGCAAGGGAAATCGTGAAAACCCATAAAAACCGAACGACTAGACAACTATATGCATCCCTAGCTTACATGGATATTATCCATAAAATATGTGAGGGATTTTTCAATCACAATCCTGGTTGTCAAGTGTCCAAAAGAAAGAGGAATCAATTCAAATACTTCTTTTCTAAAAGAGATCAAGCCAAAACATAAAAGTCTCTTTTAGAAAAGCAAAAGCAGATATTTCCAGAATCTGTCTTTAATTTGAACAGGAGGTTGGTGGGTTTCTGCTGACTCACAAAATTATCAGAAATTTTCTCCCTATGAGAAGATGAGTCGTGAAGCTCTCCACCAAAATTCAGATCAAAAAGCCAAGTAGAAAAATCATCATAAATCTATGAACACAGACAGTCAGAAACTTCGGGCAGAAAATCAGGGGCTCGGTTTTCACCTCATAGCACCCAAACGGTGCAACCAGTGGACTCCAAAATTTTTCTACAGATGGGTATAGGAGTTCCGCATAATCTCCAATAAGAATCACTCAAAAAGGATTTTTCTATATTTTTCTAAAAATCAAAGACTAACTGCTGCACGAAGAACAAGTTCTGGACAGAACTGGAACTTGAAAGAAGAGATGATCTCTACTCAATCAAAGAGTGCAAAAGAGATGTAAAACCATATGAACACACTCAAAACATCCAAGATCAGCATTTAGAAGGAGGGGAGGCAAATCCAAATTGCATGAATATAGATTGCGGGAAAGTAAATGCGTAATGTAAATGCTGAATTTAAATTGCGTAAAGTAAAGACATAATGTAAATGCGGAATTTAAATTCACAATAATGTAAAGAAATTTCTTTGTATTTCTGGTGGGAAGGTTTACAAAGCCTCACTTCATGTGGGCAAAGCTCAAAGGAGCAACTCCAACCTTCAAGGGGAGGAGGCCACCCCTCCACCCCTATTTATACAACTCTTGGGTCACCTACCACCCTTGGATGAGTCCCTCAACCCTAGGACACTCATCTAAGGGCTAGGATTAACCCACTCACACAGCCATGCAAGGGCTAACCCAAAACCCACACACATACCGGTTTTCTTGCACGGTTTTCAAAGCATACTACCTAGACCCGCTAACCTATCAACTAGACCGCAATCCGACGGCCCTTATTGATCCACGCGCATCTAGCTAGCATCATCTCCTTTCCTTATCTTCTTGGCTTGCCGGACTCCGCCTCCGGTCATCTTCCGCGATCTCCCGACCGTTTGGACCTCCGACTCCTCGCCTAGTCCGGTCATCCTCCGCCTCACCATGACCTAGCACCGCCGCCTCAAGCAACCATCAAAGACAAGGAAAACCTTTCACATAGCAATGCCCACAAATATTTTCAATGATTATCTCAAAATCATCAATCACTCATAATTTTACTCAATGGTTCGGTGCTACGCCTCAGCCGATAGCACTAAGAAAACCAACCAACACTCAAATTGCTTCAAATCCATTTCAAATCAAACCAAGCTCAACACTTGTCAATTACTCATCACACACAAGGATAGACCTCCACATGGTCTTTCAATCTCCCCTTGATGAGTATATTGACAAACACCAAAAAGGCATAAATTTGAGTTTGAAGGAGAAGAAGAGAGCAATTTGAATGCAAAGCCAAACTCGGTCCAGAGAGAAGGAAATAATATCATGACCAAGTTGGCTAGAAAGATTTTTAGAGCAATATAAAAGAAAGAGCAAGTTTTCCACAAAAGCTCTAAAATATCCAATAAAACTCACAAGGAACACTCGAATATGCTTATGATCATAAAAATTTGCAATTGTCACAAAGATGCCTTTTCTACATTTTCTCCCCCTTTTGGCAATATAGGCATCAAGAAGTCAATTTTTTATTTTATCCCCCTTTGAATATGTATGTATGAGATGCAACCTAAGGAGCTTTGAAGATTATCCAACTGATCATAATGACAAGATATGACACCAAGCTAATCAATTTAAAAAATGACTAAACTAGGATGTCTCCAAGAATAAATTCATTTTGCTCACAAGCTTTGTGTACAAGATTGTATTTTAGCAAGATTTGAACAAGTGCAAAACTTAGCAAAAGTTTCAAAGCTAGAAGCAAACACCACTCATAGGATCAAATGGAAAACCTAGAGTTCAACCTACTCAACACTTTGGGAAATCTAGAAGTGCATACAAGGTCCTTCGAGCTCATTTTCCATATAATGTGACTTTTGCCTTAGTATTTGAAAAGACATAGCGGGGTGCAAATGTTTGACATAATTTGCATTCTTTACCCACATATGTTTTTTTGTTTATTTGCATTTTTTAAGAGTAATTGACTCATGCCATCTTTGACCATCTCAAGAAGAACTCTTAAGAGGATGGTCTTGGTCATACACGATGCATTCCAAGTTCATCCCAAGTGCAATGGGAGGCGCCTCGTGAATGCAAAGTGTTGAGATCAATTTTGCACAAAAGAGTCAATTTTTGTTTTCATTTTAGCACATATGAGCAATTTGAAGGACTCAAGTATGGATCAAGCTAGTTTCACCCAAGTTGCTATAGGGACTCTAGAGAACTCCAAAATTTCACAAATCATGGTTAATACCTCTAGAGACGAAACTTAGCAAGAAAAAGCAACATGTTTCATCAAGTTTTTCAGTTAAAACTTTCAATTTTCAAATTTTAACAAGCTTAGCATGATGGATGAACTTGGACAACTCAAAGCTAGTGATTTTCTTCAAAAGATGTAGCAAGGTGCATTACATGAAGATTGAGTCAATTGCATAATAGACAAAGCTCATAAAACAAAAGAAAATGCAGTCTATATGCAATGCATACACAGATTCCCAAACTCCCCCTCAACATGTGAATCAATTTTAAGCACAAATTTGGTTCAAATTGAGTTATTAGCAGAATTAGGCAAATGAGAAACTCAAGAACTCAATCGAAGCCAAAAATACGTAAATGAGGAGAGAAAGATTGAGAAACGCAAACCGGGTGACTATAGAGTATAGAAAAGATAGCAGAGAACACTAGGCTCAAACTCGCTCTCATCTTCCCCAATGATCGACAAAGGAAAGCTAGCTCTCAAACTCCACCAGAGCAAACATGACCACTGCCTACCCAGGGGCCCAACACTGCTAGACCTACAAGACTGTGAGTGAGCTCAACCGAGAAGAAGAAGAGAATAGCATCCTAAAGCATAAGATGAGAGGTCCATGCCGAGGCATGCCGAAGTCTAGGTGAAGTGAACTCGTAACTCTAGAAAATAAAACCCATAGCACCGAACAAGACAAAAGAAGGAAAAAAGCTGAAGAAAATATATACATATAATACATAAAGTACAAACCAGCTCCCCCTCACAATAAGCCGTAAGGGCACACAACTCCAAGCTCACTCCTCAAGGCAACAAACCTAGAGCTATCCAAAGGCTTGGTAAAGATATCGCCAACGGTGGTCACTCTCCAAACTGAAGCACTATGTCTCCTTTCTCCACATGGTCTCTAAGGAAGTGATATCTAATATCAATGTGCTTGGTCCGGAGTGTTTGACTTTGGGTTCTTAGCAATGCAAATAGCGAAGTGTTATCACGAGAAAAGTGGAACACTCTCTATCTCTAACCCAAAGTCCCACAAGGTCGATCTCATCCAGAGCACTGCTCTGAAAGAATCGGCTGCAGACAACATACTCGCCTCGGTGATGGTATGCGACTCGATCGCTTCTTAGAGGACCAAGAAACAAGAGAAGTGCCAATGAATTGGCAAGTGCGAAGTGCTCTTCCTATCTATCCTACACCGCAAAGTCAGATCGGAAAAGGCTCTAAGGGATAGACAAGAGGAAGAAGAGTACCAGATACCATAATCAATGGTAGCTCGAAGGTACCTGAAGATGCGCTTCACCGCTTGGCGATGAGAGACGCGAGGAGAAGCCTGAAAGCGAGCGCACATACACACAGCAAAGTGTATGTCCGGCCGCGAGGCAGTAAGATATAAGAGGGAGCCAATCATGCTCCGAAACTCCTTTTGATCAACAGGCTCACCATCCTCATCGGGCTCGAGGACAGCAGTGGTGGCCATAGGAGTCATCACGGGCTTCCCATCAGACATATCAAACCGGCTCAGGAGGTCCCGAGTGTACTTACCTTGGTGCAGGAAAGTACCCTCCCGAGTCTGCTTGATTTGGAAGCCAAGAAAGTAGCTCAACTCACCCATCATACTCATCTCAAATTCATGCTCATCACTTGTAAAAAATGAGACACAAGAGACTGAGATGAGCCACCAAAGATAATATCGTCCACATAAATCTGGACGAGAAGGAAATGAGAATCCTGGTGTCTGATGAATAGAGTTTTGTCTACTATACCCATTTTGAAACCATGACTGAGAAGATAGGACTTAAGCCTCTCATACCAAGCTCTAGGGGCCTGCTTAAGTCCATACAAGGCTTTGGAAAGCTTGTAGACATGGTTCGGGTATTTGGGGCTCTCAAATCCTAGAGGTTGCTTGACATACACCTCTTCCTCAATGAAGCCATTGAGAAATGCACTCTTGACATCCATTTGATAAAGCTTGAAGCCTTGGGATGCAGAGAATGCAAGCAGGATTCTAATCGCCTCTAGTCTAGCTACAGGGGGCAAAGGTCTCTCAAAGTCAAGACCCTCAACTTTGAGTGAAGCCTGTGCAACTAGCCTAGCCTTGTTGTAACGACAACCCCATCCTCACTCTGCTTGTTTTTGAACACTCACTTGGTCCCAATGACATTATGACCAGATGGGAGCTCTACAAGCCGCCAAACTTTGTTCCTCTCAAAGTTTTCCAGTTCCTCATGCATAGCATTAATCCATGATTCATCGGATAATGCATGAGTAACATCCTTTGGCTCAAAAGAGGCAACAAAGGCAGAGTGAAGGTAGAAAAAGATAAGCTCGATTTTGAGCGCCAGAACACGCTCAAATAGATCACCAATGATCTGCTCGGTGGATGAGAACGCTGAATGTGACGTGGAGGACCGTATAGACTGGCCTCTACCTCTTGAGGAGAAGAGGTAGGAACAGAGCCACTCACCAAGGAGAGTCTCAAGGCAAAGTCCGATCTTCTGAGGTGCGAAATGGAAACAGAGGCACCTCGGTGAAGAGGAGATCGGATCGTGGAACACCATCATCTCCATCATCCTCATCCTCTACAAAGATGGTCTCGGAGGGATAAGAAGAGCTCGAAATATCGTGTCTAGCACAGGCTAGCCTCATCAAAGGTCACGTCCACGGTCTCTATGATCCTATTCGCATCACAACTCCACACCCTATAGCTACGAGAGGAAGTCGAGTAACCCGTAAAGATACCATCGGAAGAACGAGACTCAAACTTATCTAGGTTACCGACTTCAAGATAAAACACTTGCAACCAAAAACGCTAAAATGAGAAACACCGGCTTTCGCCCATATCTCAACTCATAAGAAGTGCGATGCAAATGTGCTCTCAAAACACGCGATTAGAAACATGACAAGCAAGAGCTATAGCCTCACCCAAAACTTCCTAGGAGTATCAGACTCATCTAGCATCGCCCGCCATCTCAACCAGAGTCCTGTTCTTCCTTTCCACTACGCCATTCTCACGAGGGGCGAGGAGAAGAGAACCGATGCTCTAAACCCGACTCCACACGAAATTCTCAAAGTAGGAATTCTTGAACTTCGGTGCCATTGTCACTGCAGATAGCTCGTAATGCACCCGGGAGCTCAATAGACAACCTACTAACAAGTCCCCTGAAGTGAGAAAAAGTCTCATCCTTCGAGGCCATGAAAAATACCCAAGAATATCTCAAAAATCATCAACAATGACAAGGACATACCACTTCCTCCCGCCGATCAGCACTCTAGCCGGACCAACAAAGGTCCATGTGTAAAAGCTGTCTGGTGCATCACCATCACTACGGTGGTCGGAGGATGAGAAGCGAGAACCATCTTGCCATGTCGGCAGGAGAGCAAACTAAGTCTTTGACCATCTTGAGTTTGGGCAAACCACGAATAAGATCGCGGTACTAACTCGTCAAATGATCAAAACCAATGTGACCAAGTCTCCTATGCCGAAGGAGAGATCACGGACTCGAAGCAATCAAACACCAAGAAAGTCTCCGGAAGAAATGAAAAATTAGCACGAAAGACTCTCCCAAATCTAGAAATCCATAAACTAATCCTCCCGATGAATCGAGGATTCTACAAGCATTGCTCTTAAAGCTTACCTCGAAAGAGTCATCGATAAGTGAGAAACGAAAGCAAATTATATTGCATCTTACTCACTAAGGCAACGCCCTTAAGAATAAAATTTTCATTAATGCAGACGGTACCTTTAGCAATGACTCTACGAAGAAGCATCCCCAAAAGTGATCAACTCATCACCGGGGCTCGGACTAGGAAGAGAACCAACGAGAATCTCCTCATATGGCGAGAACAACCGAGTCAACAATCCAAACATCTCCTTCCCCATCCGATTTAACCCGATCAAGTCGAAGAGAAGACTCAAGATCGGGATAAAGTGAAGACTTGGGAACCCAATCTTGAATTACACGACGCCTCAAAGTACCAACCACAAAAGAAGAAGATCGACTCTAGTGTCTCTCTCGACGCCAACTCTAACAAGATCGAAGAGGCGGTGTAGTGGAAGATCTAGGAGTCACATCCTTTGGTTTGGCTCGCTTGGTGTGGTGCAAAGGCCGACCATCCCAACGAGGTCGCCTAAATCTCCTACCCGAACGCTCACGCCACGATATCTACCTCGATGGGAAAAACGAGGAATATCAAGAGGACGGCGGAAAGATCGACCACGAGCAACTCTAGGACTAAAACTCGATCAACAAAGATGAAAACCGAGTCCTCGGCCGCCCAAAAACAAAGCGACTCTCTAACTCGTCTAGTAGCGGTGTGTGCCTTAGGAGCACTCGAGTCCAGGGATGACCTCAATACCCCTAAGAGCATCAACACGCCACGCCGAGTGATCTTGGCGCGCTGAAGCGTAAATCTACTAGGTGACCATCCTTCTTCAGAAGGTGCACGTGTACTTTGCCTTGTTAGAGCGTATAACAAGAGAAGCATCCTTCGGTCAAGTCCCGTGGACCACACCAAAACCTAAACACAAGGGTGCTCAACCAGGAGCAACCACTATCTCTCCACTCTTGGAACTACGCACAATGGTAGGAGGATGAGTCCTAAGCGTGCTCCAAGTAATCAAATCCTAGACCTTGATTGAATCGCTAATCTTGGACCGGTCTAGAATGAGATTGAGCTTCTTCTTGCCTCCAACAAATTTCTCAAGAGTGCTCATAAGATACCGACACTCTCGGAAAAGTGAAGCGCAAGAAGAACAGGGTGAGAGGAAGAAGAAGAACCGAAAGAGAAGAAGAGATACCAAAGACGCCTATTTTTCTCCCTTAGCATGGCTGCCTCAAGCTTGAGGGACTCACAAGAAACGCACGATGCTTCTCTAATCCTATGGACTTGTTCTTCTAATTTCTTCCTAAACTCTGCGTGGACCTTATCCACGCCATCATTAACCCCAACACACAAAGCAACCAGTTTGTGATTTAACTAGTAAATCCTTAGCAAGTTGATCACACTTGACATTCAAAGCATCATTGTCAAGTTTTAGTTGCTTACCCCTCACATGAGCCGACCGGGTCCTTAAAAGCATGCAATTCAAGTTCATCATTTCTAGCGTAAATCTTCCTAAGGTGACAACCCATGGCATCAATTTCAGCAAGTAGCTTAGGGCAATTATTACAGAAGCATTTGTGTGGGCATGAGAAAAACTAGCATCGCTAGAATATCAATAACAACAGACTAGCATTCTTTGACTTCAGATTCTCAAGATCAACAAGCACACTATCATGCAAAGTCCTTAGGTTCTCCACTCCACAAGCAAAGCATCACAAAGTGTACAAATTGCCGAGTCTCGGGAGGAACATGATTTAAGTGAAGCTAACTCCCGAGACAATCTATCTACCTCCTTCTCTAACTCGTAACACCTCGACCTAGCCTTAGCATGAAACTTGCCTAATTTACTGAAGGCATCATTTAACTCGTCGTAGGTGGGTACCTCATCCGTGTCATTTGACAAATGGAGTCGCTCACTTCAATGGCGCTGCCATGAAGCACATGCCGAGAAGTCGTCGCGCCTTTCTTCTTGCGGATCATCCTCGCCTTGTCGCTTCATGTCTCCGTGTCGGAGAGGTTGATGTCGTCGAGGGCGGCGAGGATGCGTGGAAGAGCTTTGTTCTTGGAGAAGTTGCGGTACTTCTTCTCGTGCACCGGTTCACGAACCGGAGGCTTCTTGTTGCGGTTCTTGTCGGTGTAGTCGTTTTGCCCAAACCGCGACGCCGTTCTTGCCCTTCTCCACTTAGGGCAGTTAAGCTCGAATGTGGTTGGGGCCACCACACTCGGCGGTGATCATGCCACCTCTCTTCCTCTCTCTCACTCTCTTGTAAATATTGGAAAATTTTGAGCGACAAGAGCAAGCTCATTTTCTCGAAATTGTTCTAGAATTTCATCGCTACGCCGCAAAGAGCGGAGAGAGAAAACCGAAGCAAAGTCAAGAGAAAATCCGAAGAGGACCCAATGGGATCGGTGACCAAAGCCATCGATTGAGATTTCGTCTTCCGAGAGACGACATCAATCTTATGAGTCTTGAGGCGGAATAAAGCCCGCCAAGAGTCGAGTCGACAAATCGATGGTGTCCTTGATGGTGGTCACCTTCATCTCCCAAACCCGAAGGTCGAAAAGCGGTCAAGAAATGCCGAGCATTGTCCGAGTCGGGTATATACAACCGATCGCTTTCGAGGTCGCTCAAAATCTTAGTAAACCGACCAAAGCACTCATCGAGACTCTCACCGTAGCGTTGTTCAAATTTGTTGTACTCGCTTGAATCTGTCCTCCACGGTCTTGATTTGAGTGGTGCCTCATGGTAAGCATCGAGGGTTACCCAAATCTCGTGGGCGGAGCGAAGGTGAGAAATCCGATCATACTCATTGCGGCTGAGTCCCTGTATGAGAATGTTCCTCGCCTTAGCATTTGCCTCAACGTCAGCCATATTGCCGGCCGTGACGTTCTCATCGGCAGGAACCTCATATGGGAGCTTCACCTTCTGCCATATCAGGAAGCCCTGGGCAGTGATGTATGACTCCATCCGGGATTTCCAAAAAGGAAAATCAACACCGTAAAAAATTGGAGGCTTGGTGGAATACTTGTGCATCGCCATGGCTCTCGAGACCGTCAAGATCTATGGAAGAGCAAAACCGCTCGATACCAATTGAAGGATCGAGATGGCGAACAGAGGGGGTGAATGGTCGTAAATAAATTTTCCCCCAAAATACTCCAACTAAAACCGAGAAAAGATCGCGCAAGGGAAATCGTGAAAAACCCGCAAAAACCGGAACGACTAGACAACTATATGCATCCCTAGCTTACATGGATATTATCCATAAAATATGTGAGGGATTTTTCAATCACAATCCTGGTTGTCAAGTGTCCAAAAGAAAGAGGAATCAATTTAAATACTTCTTTTCTAAAAGAGATCAAGCCAAAACACAAAAGTCTCTTTTAGAAAAGCAAAAGCAGATATTTCCAGAATCTGTCTTTAATTTGAACAGGAGGTTGGTGGGTTTCTGCTGCTCACAAAATTATTAGAAATTTTCTCCCAATGAGCAGATGAGTCCTAAAGCTCTCCACCAAAATTCAGATAAAAAAGCCAAGTAGAAAAATCATCATAAATCTATGAACACAGACAGTCAGAAACTTCGGGCAGAAAATCTGGGGCTCGGTTTTCACCTCATAGCACCCAAACGGTGCAACCAGTGGACTCCAAAATTTTTCTACAGATGGGTATAGGAGTTCCGCACAATCTCCAATAAAAATCACTCAAAAAGGATTTTTTTATAGTTTTCTAAAAATCAAAGACTATCTACTGCGCGAAGAACAAGTTCTGGACAGAACTGGAACTTGAAAGAAGAGATGATCTCTACTCAATCAAAGAGTGCAAAAGAGATGTAAAACCATATGAACACACTCAAAACATCCAAGATCAGCATTTAGAAGGAGGAGGCAAATCCAAATTGCATGAATATAGATTGCGGAAAGTAAATCGTAATGTAAATGCTGAATTTAAATTATAAAGTAAAGACATAATGTAAATGCGAATTTAAATTCACAATAATGTAAAGAAATTTCTTTGTATTTCTGGTGGGAAGGTTTACAAAGCCTCACTTCATGTGGGCAAAGCTCAAAGGAGCAACTCCAACCTTCAAGGGGAGGAGGCCACCCCTCCACCCCTATTTATACAACTCTTGGGTCACCTACCACCCTTGGATGAGTCCCTCAACCCTAGGACACTCATCTAAGGGCTAGGATTAACCCACTCACACAGCCATGCAAGGGCTAACCCAAAACCCACACACATACCGGGTTTTCTTGCACGGTTTTCAAAGCATACTACCTAGACCCGCTAACCTATCAACTAGACCGCAATCCGACGGCCCTCATTGATCCACGCGCATCTAGCTAGCATCATCTCCTTTCCTTATCTTCTTGGCTTGCCCGACTCCGCCTCCGGTCATCTTCCGCGATCTCCCGACCGTCTGGACCTCCGACGCCTCGCCTAGTCCCGGTCATCCTCCGCCTCACCATGACCTAGCACCATCGCCCTGCAACCATTAAAGACAAGGAAAACCTTTCACATAGCAATGCCCACAAATATTTTCAATGATTATCTCAAAATCATCAATCACTCATAATTTTACTCAATGGTTCGGTTACTACTCCCCAGCCGATAGCACTAAGAAAACCAACCAACACTCAAATTGCTTCAAATCCATTTCAAATCAAACCAAGCTCAACACTTGTCAATTACTCATCACACACAAGGATAGACCTCCACATGGTCTTTCAGTTGCATTTTCCCAAACTTGCGGAGTACGTTTGTACTCACATGCTACACAAAATTTTGTCATCAGAGAATTACCAAGATGCAGTCGAAGACGATGGGTTCTATGACGAAGAGTTTGTTGAAGATCGCCAAGATAACTAAGTGCGCGCTCCTAGTCGTCGCCTGTGGTGTCTTTTGGGTTTTACCTCTTTGTTATTTGTTTCCGCTGTTGTGAACTTTGGTCATGTGACCAGAAGATGTAATAAATAGCCATGTGGCTGTTACTTTATATTTATGTTAATTCTTCGTTAAATTCTGGTTATGATTATCACTGCTTCACTGTGTGTACTAGCTACTGATCTGGGACTAGGATATAAATACGCAGGAGATTCCGGATGGTAAATCTAGGGTCTCACAGAGGTGGTAGCAGAGCCTGGACGACTGTAGGACGTGACTTAGTTAGAATGGCAAAGCCTTAAGGATTAATATTTTTATAAGAATATACTTATAAAATTCTAAGTTCCACTTCTTCTATCTTTTCTGTCCTAGCATCTTGTCCTTACCTCATCTCCTATTTAAAATTTGTTTGCTGACCTTGTCCCGTTTCAAAATTTGTAGATGTCTGTTTACACCACCTTTGCCGCATCAGTTGGAGGATTCTGTGAGGAGTTATCTTTGATGCTTCAGGAGTTGGGATTTCCTCATCGTCCGGAGTATTATTGCACTTTTGTGCCCAGCCTTGGCTACGCCAGGTTGCTTGTCTACGCCAGGAGTCGACGACAGGCAGAAGATCGTCCTCACTACTTCACCTCAGAACGACTGATGCTTGGAGATGCGCTTCAGGATGCTGCTAGGGAGGCTCTCATCCACTTGGGTGAGAGTTATCGTGTTCAGCTGGACGACACCCCGTATCGGCTCTTTCCCTGACATCAGGTTGGGAGGAGTCACAGCCTGTTCCGAAGCTTGGAATTGGAGTCTGACCCGACGATTGTGCGCATGGGTTCGTTCATCCGGGCGCAGGATGATGCCTATATTCACATCTCTTGTGAGCTCCAGGATGTGCGCAGGGAGTTAGCTGCAGCAAGGGAAGAAAACCGTTAGCTTAAGGAAGCTCAACGGGCAGCAGTTCCACTTTCACCAGCCCCTGTGCAGGAGGCACAGCCTGTAGCGCCGTCTCCAGTCCTTGTTGGAGAGGAGCTTCCGCCTCAGGGTTTGACCCCAGATGCCCCGCAGGTCATGCGTCGCCGTGGTCCATTGATAAGAAGGACCGCGTGCAAGTCTGTGCGTCGCGGACCTTCCTGGGATGTTAGTGCATCTCGCAGCAGGAGTGAGGAGGACCCTTCCCTTCGCGTCTTCGAGGAAGGTGAAGGGAGTAGTTAGTCTTGGCCAGTAGTGTCCATCTTTGTGTTCACGTTTAGAATGATGAATAAGTTGTGCGCTGGACTGTATCGTGCTTCTATGCATTTGTGATACAGCCATTTTTAAAAGCTATTTTGGTTTAAATAAAGATTTCAGTTGGAGTTTCTTTTCTTTTGTTGTGTTTTTGTTTCGGTGGATGTTGTTTAGTCCCATGTTTCTTGCTTTCCCCTCTTTTCTTGTACTTTTCTAGCTCTCCACTGAAGATGGATAACCCAGGCAGAGGTTGTGGTAGAGGAAAGAGAGGAGGTCGTGGTCGTGGTCGTGGCCATGGAAGAGTGCAGCTACAAGATGAAGTTCCTGTAGAGCAGCGGTTTCAGGATGGAATCCAAGTACCACCACCTCAAGCACAGCAGAACCAAGTGCCACTCCCACCGCCAGCTCAACCACCAAGCATAGAGCAGATGATGGCCATGCAACTTCAGATCTTGCAAGCTCTAGCGCAAAATGCTCTGAACCTGCCTCAGGCAGCCCCTATTCAGGCAGCAGCTCAGCCCCCACAGTCCAAGTTTGGGGAGTTCATGAGAACAAGACCTCCCACGTTCGCCGGATCAGCTGACCCTCTTGAGGCTGATGACTGGCTCAAAGAGGTGGAAAAGAAGCTTTACCTGGCTCAGTGTAATGAATTTGAAAGTGTTGGTTTGCTTCCCATCGGCTTAAGAGCATCAGAGCTGCCAGGGAGAATTACCAAGCAGCCCATGCAGATGCTCAATCTATTGCTTGGGATGAATTTGTAGAAGCCTTCCGTGCTACTCATATCCCTAAGGGTATCATGGAGATGAAAAGGAGAGAATTCCATAAATTGCAGCAAGGCAATCTTTACATCTCGAATACTGAATAGATTCACCCAACTGTCCAGATATGCTACAGAGGATGTTGCCACTGATGAGGTAAAGATCTGGCGCTTCATGGAGGGTCTTGACCCAAATCTCAAAGTGCAGCTAGTCTCCAATGATTTCCCTACATTTCAGCATATGGTGAACAAAGCTTTGGTCCAGGAGGATGCTCAAAGTCAGCTGTATAAATCCAGGAAGAGGAAGATGGTTTTTCAGGCTCATCGTGGTGCCAGCAGTTCTAGGCCACGTTTCTTCCAACCTCAGTCCATCAGACCAGCAGTTTCTAGTGCTCCTAGGACTCCCGCTCCAGCTCAGTGTTAGTTTGTTCAGGCCTCTGCTAGTAACGCAGGAAGTCAAGTTCCTAAGAACAACACAGCAACTACAGGAGTCTAATGCTTTAATTGCAGGGAGATGAGACATTACGCTAGTAACTATCCCCAGAAGCGACAAGCGGTAACCCCTGTTGTTCAGGCCTCTGCTAGCAACGCAGGAAGTCAAGTTCCTAAGAACAACACAGCAACTACAGGAGTCTAATGCTTTAATTGCAGGGAGATGAGACATTACGCTAGTAACTATCCCCAGAAGCGACAAGCGGTAACCCCTGTTCGATTCAACTTGGGATCTACACCAGCCCGCGCCCCAGCACTAGCTCAGGGAAGAGGAACGCCGCTGACTCCGCGTACTCCTCGCACCGTTGGAAGAGGACGTGTGAATCACGTCATGGCGGAAGAGGTTCAGGACGCACCGGATGTGGTATATGGTAAGTTCTTCATCAATTCAGTTCCTGCTTTAGTATTGTTTGATTCTGGTGCTACACATTCATTCATATCAGAGTATCTGGTAAGAAAGCATGGATGGGATACAGTTCAGCTTAGAAATCCCTTACTAGTTCAATCCCCTGGTAAAGAACTAAGAACAACTGCTATTTGCCCAAAAATGGATATAACTATAAAAGGGGTAAAGTTCCTAGCGAACTTAATATTATTGGATATTAAGGGAATAGAAGTAATCCTTGGAATGGACTGGTTAACCAAGTACAAGGGTCAAATAGACTGTGCTAGTAGAGCTATCTCCCTTACTAGTCCTGAGGGAATTCGAGTGGAGTTCTTGTCTAATCTTTCCTCTAAGGGGGTAGTACCTTGAACCGTCTAAAAGGTACATCTTTGAAAAATGTGCTTGTAGTAAATGAATACCCGGATGTATTCCCAGAAGATTTGCCTGGTATGCCACCGGATCGGGATATTGAGTTCATCATCGAGCTTGTTCCCGGAACCGCTCCAATCTCAAAAAGACCTTAGCGGCTGCCCGCTAATGAGTTAGCAGAAATGAAGAAACAGATTGAAGAACTACAGGAGAAAGGATTTATAATGCCAAGTTCGTCACCTTGGAGTTCACCGGTAATCTTCGTTAAGAAGAAGGATGGCAGTTTGAGAATGTGCATAGACTATAGATCTCTGAATGAGGTCACAATAAAGAATAAGTATCCTTTACCCAGGATCGATGATCTATTTGATCAGTTGAAAGGAGCTCAAGTTTTCTCAAAAATAGATTTGAGATCAGGATATCATCAGCTCAAGATAAGAAAAGAAGATATCCCAAAAATAGCCTTTACTATCCGATACGGACTGTATGAGTTTACAGTGATGTCATTTGGATTAACTAACGCACCTTCATATTTCATGAATTTGATGAATAAGGTATTTATGGAGCTTTTAGATAAGTTTGTTGTCGTTTTTATTGATGACATACTTATTTATTCCAAGAATAAGAAAGAGCATGAGGATCATTTGAGGGTAGTTTTGGAAAAGCTCAGAGAGCATAAGCTTTATGCTAAGTTCAGTAAATGTGAATTTTGGTTGAAGGAAGTTTCTTTCTTGGGTCATGTCATCTCGGCTGAAGGAGTAGCAGTTGATCCTGCTAAAGTGAAGGCCGTGCTTAATTGGGAGCAACCCAAATCCGTTCTAGATATCAGAAGTTTTCTTGGTCTAGCAGGTTATTATCGGTGATTCATTGAAGGATTTTCAAAGATCGCAAGACCTCTCACCCAACTTCTGAAGAAAGAGAAGAAGTTTGAATGGACTAAATCTTGTGAACAGAGTTTTCAAGAGTTAAAGAAGAGGCTAACTTCAGCACCAATGCTTGTCCTCCCGGATATTCGAAAGGATTTTGAAGTCTTTTGTGATGCGTCAAAACAAGGACTTGGTTGTGTTCTGATGCAAGAAAGAAAGGTTATAGCCTATGCCTCAAGACAGCTGCGACCTCATGAGGAAAACTATCCAACTCATGATTTGGAGTTAGCAGCAGTTGTGCATGCCCTTAAGATATGGAGGCATTTATCTTATTGGTAATCGATGTGAGATCTATACGGATCATAAGAGTTTGAAATACATTTTCACTCAGCCAGATCTCAATTTGAGGCAGAGAAGATGGTTGGAATTAGTTAAAGATTATGATATTAGTATCCATTATCATCCCGGAAAAACTAATGTTGTTGCGGATGCTTTGAGCAGGAAAAGTTATTGCAACAATGTTATGGTTCAGGAAAGTCAGCCAGCACTTCATGAAGAGTTCAGACGCCTCAACTTGGAATTGGTAAATGAAGGTTGCATTTTCAATATTGAAGTGCATTCAACCCTGGAAGATCAGATCAGAGAGGCTCAAAAGAATGATAGTGGTATCACAGACCAAAAAGTGGTATGAAGAAAGGAAAATTTCCTGAATTTTCTGAAGATGGGAAAGGTACTGTTTGGTTCGGAAAAAGAATAGTAGTCCCTAATCAAAAAGAAATCAAGGATGTAATTTTGAAGGAGGCCCACGATTCGATTTATTCTATTCATCCGGGAAGTACGAAGATGTACTTGGATTTGAAGGAAAAGTATTGGTGGTCCAATATGAAAAGAGAAGTTGCTGATTTTGTAGCACGTTGTGATATATGTCAGCTGGTAAAAGCAGAACACCAGAGACCAGCTGGATTATTACAACCTTTGCAGATTCCTGTTTAGAAATGGGAAGAAATAGGAATGGATTTTATCATCGGACTTCCCAGAACTAAGTCCGGATATGATTCAATATGGGTTATTGTGGATAGATTAACTAAGGTTGCACACTTTATTCCTGTAAAGACAACTTATTCTGGTGATAAACTTGCAGAGTTATACATGGCTAGAATTGTGTGTTTGCATGGTGTGCCAAAGAAGATTGTGTCAGATCGAGGTTCCTAGTTTACCTCAAGGTTTTGGCAAAAGTTGCATGAGGTTTTGGGCACAAACGTAAACTTTAGTACTGCTTACCATCCTCAGACAGATGGTCAGATGGAAAGGATAAATCAAATACTAGAAAATATATTGAGAGCTTGTGCTTTGACCTATAGAGGTTCTTGGGATCAAAATTTGCCATATGCAGAATTTTTGTACAACAACAGTTATCAATCAAGTCTGAAGATGGCACCATTTGAAGCTCTGTACGGGAGAAAATGCTGAAAACCATTATATTGGAAAGAGACAGATGGGGGACAAATAATTGGACCTGAGATTCTGAAAGAAGCTGAAGAGCAAGTCAGAGTGATCCGTGAGAATTTGAAAACTGCCCAGTCAAGGCAGAAAAGTTATGCTGACAATCGTCACCGAGAATTAAGCTTTGAACCTAGTGATCATGTGTATCGTAAGGTTTCACCTCTCAAGGGAATGCGTCGTTTCAAAGTAAGTGGGAAGCTTGCACCTCGCTACATCGGTCCATTTCCAGTGGTAGCCAGAAGTGGAGAAGTTGCATACAAGTTGGAGCTACCACCGCAGCTGTCAGATGTGCATGATGTCTTCCATGTTTCTCAGCTGAAGAAATGTCTCAGAGTACCCGAGCATCAGATGCCGTATGAAGAGATGGAATTAAAAGAAGACTTGTCGTATCCAGAATATCTAGTCAAAATCTTGGATGAAGCTGAACGTCGAACCAGAAGCCGAGTGATCAGACTTTGCAAAGCTCAGTGGAGCAACCATTTCGAAAAAGAAGCAACATAGGAGCGAGAAGAGGATCTGAGAGCAGAGTTTCCCGACCTTTTCCCTTCTCCGTCCGAATCTCGGAGTCGAGATTCTCTCTAAGGGGGGTAGGTTTGTAACATCCCTAATTTCGAATTTCTGCTAAAAACTAATTTAAAATAATTAAATTCAAATCTGGATCTTTCTCGGTGTTATATTTAACCTGGCATCCACATCCCTCCAATGTTAGGACTTCATTTCATCTCCGTCTGCAAAAGTCGGAATTCGGGATTTCGGTCCTTACCTGAAATTTCACCTGTATTCTAAAATACTCCAAAAATTCCAAAACCTATTGTATTAGGTTCCAAATATTCCAAAAAAATTTAGGAATTTTCTCAAGGTTTTTGGAATCTCTTTGCTATTTTATCTCCCGCGGCTTTTCATCAAAATCAGTATATTCGTTCCGGAATAATCAAAATTCCAAAATTCATCAAAATTTAGTAAAACTAATTTTATTGGGTTCCAAATAATCTTTAGTATTTTTAGGAATTTTATTGGGTTCCAAATAATCACTGTGTTATGTGCAATTTCCTTTCGATGGTTCTCAACCAGTCGTCTGCCTCTAGTGGACTGGCATTGTCTGAGAACGTCGGCGGTCGCGTCCTCATAAATTCGGACAATCTTGAATAGGGACGTGGCCCATTGTTATTTGCTTGGTTGTTGGCGACGGCCTGAGTGTTGAGTTGTTGTATTGTTGTCATCATTGTTTGCATTAACTGTGTTTGTGCCGCGAGAAATGCTCCTAGGTTCTGCATATCGACTGGCGGCGCTGCCTGCGGGGGTGGTGTACTGCTCTGACTGCCTCCTGGGCGCGAACCACTGCCTCCTGCTCCGCTATTGCGAGTGTTCACCATCTGCTGAGTACTTCGATGGTTTAGGGATAAGGGGGAAAAGAAAATAGATACGTAGAAGAACTTATGGGGGAAACAGGTGTAACTAAAAAAACCATTAATCGTTCAAGCATAGTTAATAATTAGGTATGGTTTCTCACATAGTCTACGGACTATGCAACCATCAAGCAGTCACAACATCACATCACATTGTTCATTACATCACATCGCACATCTAATGTTCGAAATTAAAGACGCGACTCAAAACAACTGAGTCTCAACACAAAAGCTGACCACTGCAACTCTGAAAAAGCTCACTCCTCCAACCACCCGGGCTCTGGCTCGCCGATCACGTACGCGGGCGGGTGAGCTGGCATCGGGGCAAACTGGTCCCCATGCCCTCCCACTGGTGCAGCTGGGGGCACCACTGGCTGCTGGTCCTCCGGCGTTGGCGCTGGCTCCTGCTCCTCTGGCGCCTCCTCGTCGTCGAGCTCCATGACAGCGTCCGGCTCCCCGTGGCCGTAGAGAGCCTCCTCCAACTCGGCGATCCTCTGCACTGCGTGCATCCGGGTCTCTCGCAGGGCCACCTCGGTCTCCTCCATAACGCGGTACACAGCCTGCAGCTCTGCAGTCGTAGCATCCATCACCTCCTCCTAAGCCGCGGCGAACCGGCCCAAGTGCCCGACGGCGGCGTCGTCCTCCAGCTCCAAGTGCGCCTGAAGGGGTCCTCCCGCGTGTGGGTGCACACGGAAAGCAGTGTCCCACAGCTCGAAGCCGTAGTCCCTGCTAACCCTACGCAGAGCAACCCGGGCACACTCCTGTATGCCCGCCTCGTAGCTGGCTCGCTTCACCGAGAGGTGGAGCGGACGACTAGCACGCGCGTGCTCTCGCGCGTACAAAGTGAGAGTCGTCTCCCAACCACGATTGATCCCGTTGACCGTCCAAAGGGATCGGTGAAAGACGATCGAAGCCTCCCAACACCAAGCATCCTCGAGCTCAAGAACGTAGCCTCCGTGGCCTTCATGAAAGATTGAACCATCCGCATCTGCCAAAGCAACACGTCAGAACAACAATTTTAAAAGAATACAACAGTAATAGCAAAATACAGCAGAGGTATGAAGTAAGGAAGAAAGGATGAGTCGAGATTTCATTGATTATTCTTGCCCAAATTTTATTCTTTAGAAATTATTGTTTGTCCTTCCTTGGACGGCCAGTCTAACTAGGGTTAACTCCTACAGTCAGTATGGCTCTGATACCATCCCTGTCGTGCCCCGAATTTAAGGATTCGGACACTCTGTGTATACTGTACTAGTCCAGGATCACGCTAGTACACACAGGCTAAACAGGTTGAAGTACCACAATCATACACAGCGGAATTTAATAATGAAGTACTTCAATCATGAATAATAACGAGTTACATGGCCTTATGACCACCTTACAATAATTCGCCACGCAGGGCGAAAAATATCAAAGTAGCACAAGTTTATCAGCGGAAGCAAAAGTAAAACAAAGACCCTTCAAAGCCACAGGCTACTGAGTACGGCTCAACCCCTTAATCCTCTTGGCCTTCGATGAACTCCTCCTCCCAAGCTGGCACAGCTTCATCTTCTGAGGTTTTGTCGATGCAAGGGTGAGTATACAACATACTCAACAAGTCATGCACAATGCAGGCCTATTACTACATGCATGGCTTATCCCAAAGGAAAGGCTTAATTGATTATTTTGCTTAAAGCAGCATTTCTTTTAACAGGTAATCCTATTAGATTAAAAAGCAGTAAAACCAATATTTTTAATAATTAGTTTCTCAATTCTTTCCCAAGAGTTTGGCACACAGCCGCCTATTCCACATCTTTTATTTTAAAAATCTAACCCTTGACTGTAATCACCGAAAGCATTTGTCGATCTTTGATCAGACGCGCTATTGAATAGATTCACACACACACTCTGCAGAGGTCAGACACTTTACCCACAGGATCTGATCGCTCACCACACAAAGATTGATTGCAACAAAGTCTTTCAGAGACTAACACTTAACGATGAACCTCTCGATGTTGCCTTTCTAACACCTCCTCACACAGAGCCAAAGTTTAGAAACGATCGAATACCGTTAGATGGGTACCAAGCCGTAGCACAGGTACGCTCCCCCATACGGTTACATTTTCGTGTAACTGTCACCCCGAGGTATCAAAGGAAAGATATTAGAGACCTACTCAACTAGGTCCGTCCCATTCCGGACAAGTGGTTGTACGAGAAACTCAGATCAAAGGCTCGCAAGGTAAAGTCCTTAACTGTCCCGGGCAAGACTTCCGATTTATACCATTCGGCACATAGCCTTCATAATCTTTCATACAACCCGTTGCCACACAGGCCCACCTGGCACGAAGCCTTCTTACCACTTGCCCCGGTCCAAATCCTTTCCCACCCAGGGTTTGCATTTATGCAACACACGCCAATGCCCACTTCATTGCACGAGTAGAACCACACAGGTCGCTACCCTCAATTCCATTTCATGACATCATCGCATTATTTCAAAATGCGTTCCATAGTTGTTTAGTCAACATTTGTTTGCAATTTGAAAGGCATTCAACGCATAAGCAGGCTAAGCGACTAATCACAGTCTAGCCTCCCATGTTGGCTTGTAATAGCATCCAACTTCATTTAGGTTCTTAGGTTAACAAGGATTTCAGGGCATACAATGAGTATTAACAAGGTGTCATAACAAGATAGGTATTTTAGCTACCATTCCCACATAAGCAACATCATTTTTACTTAACATAGCATGCAATACTTGAATCAAAATATATTTTCGAAATCTAGGCGCGAAATGATCAAAACATGAATTGCCTTCAAATAGCAGCTGGTTCTGGTCCGAGATCTGCGACGGGTCTTCAAATTCCCCCTCGGCGACTTCCGGCAACTCGGAGTCTACTCGTATTCAAGCAATATACACAATCATTACACAATACAGATGGCAAGGTTAACACTAAAAATAAAATAAAAATCACCATTAAATAGTTTACATTTTTACAAATTTTTGGGCACTGGAATCACCTAATTCCGAGTTAAAACGCGAAAGTTATAGCATTTACAAATTTGCTGAAATTCAAATAATGAATAATCGAATTATTCCATTTATTTTCTCACTGAAAATCCAGATTTTATCCCCTCCGGTGACACGTGTCAACACCAGAGCGAGCCACGTCACTCCCGGTCACTGACAAGTGGACCCACGGATGACGTCATGCTGACGTCAGCACTCTCGGGGGCCACCCACTGACAAGTGGGCCCGATGAACAGTGCTCGGCCCCACATGTCAGCGACGGACACACGGCGCACTCCCGACGGTCGGATCGAAGATCTACGGCTACGGTTACTCGCACGGCTTACTATTTCTAGCGCTATCGTGGACGTACGCCTACCATCGGATGGAAATCCCACGGCTATCGTTACCTACACTGATCACTATTCACCGCACCTACGCGGCTTAACTGCGGCCGCACGATTGAGATCCAACGATCAACATCAACGCACTAACGCAGCAGCTACGTGGATGCTCCGGAGCGGTCAGATGAGAATCTAACGGCGGTGGTTACCCCGATAGTTTACTATTCCTAAGCCTACGCGGCCTATTCTGAGCCTTCCGATCAAGATCTAACGGCCAAGAATAACTAATACCGTTTCAGCTTTAAATCAAGGAAATGAACACGCAGCCTCACCTTGAGCGTCGGATGAAGATCTGACGGCGGAGGAGAGTTGCGGTGCTCGAAGAAGAAGCGGCGGCTTGCTCGTCGTCGGACTTGGAGAAGAAGACGAAGGCGCGGGCGATTCCGGGCGTCTTCGGTCGGGAGAAGTGGCTTGCTGGACGCGGCGTGCCACGAGGAACTCGAAGAAGGTTCTAGCTGCGGCGGGGAGCGACGGACCACGACGGAAGACGAAGAAAACCGAAGCGAGGGAATGAAGCTACTTCGGCGAGCTCCTGAGTGGGCTACGGTGCACGAGAGCTAGCGGACGAACAGACCGAATGAGCGGGGCGAGGAGACCAATTTAATGAGCTATCGCATGGTCGCAAATCCCTGACAAATCTCGATGGCCTCACGGCGCGGCGGTGTGGCGAGCGCCGTCTAGAAGCGGTCACATCGGTAGCTCGATCGCGATCCAACGGCGGGGATTGAAATCGGCTTCGGCGAAATGGTACGCGATCGCAATCGTCCGATTGAGATCCGACGGTGTGAAACTTGGCGCTAGGGTTTTTCAAGCGGCGACAAGGTGTTGGGCTCGGCGAATCAAAACAAGCTATTTCTCGAGTTTTAACAATAAACATAATTAGGGAAAATCAAAGTAATTAATTAGGGCACTAAAAATACTCAAAAAATTCTAGAAAAATTCTAGAAAATATTTCAAAGCATTTTGAGCCTAAATAAAATATTTTCATTTATTTTTGATAAATACCTTTTTCTGAAGTTCATTAAACAAGAGAAGGATAACTCAATTTAATTTCAAATAAATCCAATAAATCCCAAAAAAATTAGATAATTTCTATTAAGTGCAAATAAAGGTTGATCAATTTGCAAAAATTCAAAAACTCCAAAATAAATAAAAAAATCGGGGCAAATTTCGGGACGTTACAGACACCGGCTAGCCATCTCTTGCTCCGGTGAGTTTCTAGACAAACCAATCGCGTCACTTTGTGCTTTTTGTCTCCGTGATTACAACCCTTCAATCGGATTTGATTTTCGTTGCAGATTGACCCCGGATTTCGAGTTTGTTAAATAAATCGGCCGTCGCTCGTTAAATCGTCGATTTCTCCCATTTGGGTACGAACCAATTCAATTCCTTGCACCTGTAGACTCCCCTTGATGCTAGCTATCCCGTGCTCATCTTAGTTTCAAGAAATATCGTGATTTCGAGTACTTTTGACCGTCGTGCCGTTGGCTCATTTTTGGACATCATCGAACTTGTTTTGCCGGTCATTGTTTTTGGCCTCATACACGCCATCGTGCCCATCGCCTTCAGCGCCTCACCCCGCCCTCGACCAGCCGTTTCATGCCGTCGTCTTGTATCGCGTCTTCCACGCCGCGCATGCAGCCGGTGCCACTTGTGAGCCCCCTCGATCGCCGCCCCCAAGCGGCCAAAGTGCCCTCCTCTCCCTTGGCCTCCCCAATCAACGTTGTTGCTCCCATGGCCTTTCTCTGCGTACAGGCATTTGGAGAAGAAGCCTAGACCCAATGACGCGTGGGGCCCGCATGGAAGAGACTCAAGGAAATCAGGAAATTGGAGAAAAAGAAAGATTCCGCGGAATATTTCTCAGTTTTCCAATTTTCAGGATTTCCAAAATTCAAACGCTTATATCTTTTCCGTCCGAACTCGGATTAACCCCATTCAAATTTCTAAATTCATCTAAATTCTAGATCTTTCTGTCAGTACTAATTTTGTAATTTTTGGATTTATATTATTTTATTTTATTCATTTGGTTGTACCGTTTTACGCGTAGCCGAAGAATTTGCCGGATCCGCCGACGCTGTCGTTGACCCTCAAGACTTCGACGCCTCCGCTGTAACTGAAGGCAAGTCTCCTTGACGCATTTTGATCCCATGTTTGTAAATGTTTTACAATGTTTTGTAAACATGCATTGCTATTTTTATAACCGTATGTCAAATATAGACTGTTAGTTATTCCGAATTGCTATCATCTCCTTGATCGTTGATATCCATGTTTAATTGTAACCTTAAGACACTTTGCTATGTCATGCCTAATTTATATTGTGATATTTGATGGTTAGAACGGTAGTTTTGCTTAGTGCAAAAGTTGATTAAATGACCTACGGGTGAGATTATATCAAAAGTATGATTTGAGAATTGTTGCAAAGTTCTTGCTGCTGTGATTGCAAAATAAAAATAAAATAAAAATGGTTTAGATTGGGGCGGAATGGTTTGTCGGGTGGGTGCGGATGGAGCACTGGTTCTGGTTTGTGAAAGCCGCTCTAATCAATTTAAGGACCGACGCTTATGACTGTTCATTCTAAGCATTACCGTGCAACCACATGTCAATATGGGCTCTGACCTAGCTGAATAATTTGTAGAAACCTAACTTAGACTTACCAGATGGTGGAATGTGGGTGTCGGATGGAGGCAAGTCGTATTTTCCCACACGGCGCAAGAGGGGGCTTCTATACTGGGCAGATGGAACCCTAATAGCGGTGAAACCTCAGCGGGTGAGTCGGGTTAGGCGTATACATTGTAAAGGCCTTGTCGTGATCTCTCTGCCGGCATACCAAAGGAAGTGTGTTAATCGCGTGGCACTAAAGAGATGATCATGTCTTGTGGGTAAAGCTGTACACCTCTGCAGAGTTAAAACTATTTGAATAGCCGTGCCTACGGTCAAAGGCAAAGCGAAGAATGCTTTCATACTGGTAGACTTGGTTTTGGTTTTAAAAATAACTGATGTTTTGTTTTGGGATTCGGGAGTGGTTGGAACTCTCGAATGTTTATTTGGTGGATTGAGCCAATCAGGTAGATGGAACCTGTTTTGATCATGATGGATGGAGTCATGAGTTGGTTTACCTTAATCTTTTAAATTGTGTGGATAGAGCCAGTATACTAGTGATGGTGGATAGAACCTTCGCTAGAATATTAAATAATTCAATTGTTAAAACAATTGTTTAAAATGTGCTTTGTGAAAATTATTATTAAGTATGGTTTGATGAAACTTAGCTTTATGCAAAAGAACCCTATTAAGCCTTTCTTTGGAAAGCACTACATGTTGCATTTTCCCAGACTTGCGGAGTATGTTTGTACTCACATGCTACACAAAATTTTGTCATCAGAAAATTACCAAGATACAGTCGAAGACGATGGGTTCTATGACGAAGAGTTTGTTGAAGATCGCCAAGATAACTAATGGCGCTCCTAGTAAATGCTTTGTGGTGTCTTTTGGGTTTTACCTCTTTGTTATTTGTTTCCGCTGTTGTGAACTTTGGTCATGTGACCAGAAGATGTAATAAATAGCCATGTGGCTATTACTTTATATTTATGTTAATACTTCATTAAATTCTGGTTATGATTATCACTGCTTCACTGTGTGTACTAGCTATTGATCTGGGACTAGTACAGAAATACACAGGAGATTCCGGATGGTAAATCTGGGGTCTCACAACGGGAAAATTCTTATCACTGTCGATTCAAGAGTAAAGCCAGCAGTAAAAGTTCCGATATCACTGTCGGTTATAAATGGAACCAGCAGTGATACTTCACTACCGGTTTTGGGTATAAACCGGCAGTGATATTGTGTTATCACTGCCAGTTGTTTTCACGAACTGGCAGTGATATGTTTTCCGCGTGGCCGAGCTTTCGAACCGGTAGTGATATGACAGCTCTAGCTCATTCGGCGGTGATATGTCAGTAAGGATTGCCTGTTGTGTAGCAGTGAATTGACATTGGTGCAAAATTGACACGACCTTTGGCAAGAAGGCTCTCGGCTGGCTCGGGCAATGAGCTTCAAAGGTTGGTTCCTGTGCTTGATGCTGTCACAAAGGTACCGGAGATAGAAGGGAAGCTGTTATTAGTGGACACCTTCAATTCAGAAGTTGCAGCAAAAGCTGTGAGTCGAGAAGTACATATAGGTCAACGATATATCTGGTGGATGTCTTGACCCTAAAAGTCTTGATGTTGTCAGTAACCTTGGTATTCCTTACATATATTGTAATGCATATGAGAGGGGATCCATCTGTTGGTTGATCTCAGGAAAGGATGCATGGATATTGCCACCTCATTGTCATACACACAGTTCTTTTCTAATTAAACTTTCCTAATTAGAAGCTAATCCCGAGATTAGCTCATTCCTTAATTACGCGCCATGATCGGAGGCGCTTTCCAAATCTTGGAACCTGCCCCCGAGCTCCTCAGCGCTATATTTATAGGGAGAGGTGAGCTCGTGCGTGGGTTGACGAACACACGCACGATTTGACTCTTCCGAAAAACCCTAAACTCTACCGATCCTCACCGGCGCTGGAGGAGCTTCGAAGGGAGGTTCAAAGACAGTGCAAGTGGCGCCCTGAAGATCGTCGTCATCACCCGCAAGAACTGCGCAACAGGAAAAGCGCGCATCCTTCTACCTCTCCAACGACCGACCTAATGGCGAATATGTCTTCACCGGGTTAGTTCTCATCACTTATTTCCGCATTAGTGATCATGATCTAGACTAGGCTAAAGACTTAGTGCTTAGTTTAATCTAACACCATCCACAATGCAAAGTGATCAAAATTTGCAGTATGAAGATGTTTGCACGCAAGTGGCCTTTGTACTATACTCAAGAGTGTGTGGTGTGGAACTGGCAGGGATTCCTTTATGGAGAATGATTGTTGACCCTGGTACAAAACCTCCAGCTTCTTGCTGGTCTATCATCCATGAGAAGAGACATGGGTAAAAGAAGCATTGGTGCTTCACATGTGCCATTGTTAGTTGGATCATCCAGGAAAAGATTTCTATGTGAAATATGTGACTGCACCAATACCGTTGTGAGAGATCCTGCTACTGTTGTTGCTGCCACATCTGCTATACTTGGCGGTGCCAACATAATTAGAGTGCAAAATGCCAAATTTGGTGTTGATACTGCAAAGATATGCGTTTACATTCACTAGTGCTGGCATTGTATCTACCGGTTATATTTTCTTTGTGAGGAACTTCTGCCCTTGTTGATGAGTGATGACACACAAGATTGCAACATTTCCGCTTTGACCTTTTTTTACTTTTTCTTTTAAAACTGAATTTCCACTTTTCCTGAATAATATGAATTTCTCTTTCCTGCTTGGATGCTTCTAGATAAGATTTTCGTACTCTTTTACTTTTGTGCATACGAATGCCTTGCTTTCTGCACACCGTCAGCCCACTGATTCCCAAATGCAATTGAATTTGGGGAGTATACAACGCATCTGTGAAGTCCTGTACTTGTTTCACCACATGGGAATATGGGATGCCACGATCGCAATGTGTGTACTTCTCGGAGAGAGAAGAGAGATATAGGTCATATTTGGATCTCTGGATTAATTGTTAGTTGGCTAAAAATTAGTCTTTAGTCTTAGTTTATCTAAACAGGAAGACTAATAGGTGGGCTAATTTTTAGTCAACCCCTCAACTAACAATTAGTCCATTAGTTGGTGGGTGGGAGCTAATTTAGACTAAAAGTATATAACACGCTAGGAAAAGTCTGAAATACCCTCGCTATTATGAGGGGCAGACATATTATGAGGGGCAGACATGACTTTTCAAAGAAATTAGCCCAACCATTAGCCATCACTACTACAGAAAACATCATCACAAACGGTTCGCAAACGTCATTAGAGACGGTTTTGTGAACCGTCAGTAACAATAAGTCTGTGATGAAAGAGCTCATCAGAGACGGTTCTCTACCCGTCTGAGAAAATATATATCACAGACGGTTTATTAATACAACCGTCTGTGAAATTAAACTATCTCAGACGGTTATGATTTGAAACCGTCTGTGATATTTAGTTATCACAGACGGTTTCAAATCACAACCGTCTGTGAAATTAAACTATCACAGACGGTTATTATTTGAAACCGTGCGTGATAAGTTTTATCACGAGCGGTTTCAAATAATAACCGTCTGTGATATGAACCCATCACAGACGGCTTCAAATAAGAACCGTCTGTGATGACCTTTTTTTTCCCACACCCCCAGCAGAACCTCCATTAGTTATGGTGTTGTTAGAAATTTCCATCAATATTTCTACTTGATATTTATAAGGCACAACCGAGTTATAGATGTTGTAATTGAATATCTGCACTTCCTATATGCATTGAGGCAACAGTTTGTCCGATCGGGATAGACTTAAAATATAAACATTTGTAGCGCTTTTTCTCCTTGTTATGATAATGTTGATGGAACTCGACTAATAAATCAACCAAGACCCATGAGCGGCATGGAGAGCGGCAACAACCACGGTCTTCTCCATCAAACCGGACACACTAGAGTGTGTGATTTGCTTCATACCATATGAAGTGGCTTTAGCGTAGGGTCACCGTAGTCTTGACGGTCTTGAGTGGCCGGACGGCATGCTCTTCTTGCGAGGTCACCGTCGTGCCACAGTGGGAGATCGAACATGGTACTTTGGTAAAAATTGTAGATGTACTTGATAGATTACTTTAGGTAGGCTAATTAAAGATTGAACAAATGTGATTGCAAGTCGGGTTTTCCTTGCGGAAGGATTTTGAAACACGACTTGAATGGAAAAAAGAAGCGAGAGTAAGTAAGCCTATGGTGCGATGGTTGGCAACAAGAATTGTTAAGCCTTTTCTATAACCAAGTGCTGTCTTCTTTTGCACCACCGTGAATACCATTTGACAATTGTACAACTCCTTATAAGGCCGCGTCTTTTTATGTATTACCGGAAGAAACAAACTCTCCCTCTATTCTCAAATCGTTGGGTGTTCCAAAGTCCTTCCGCAAGGAAGACACCGAATTGCGGATCGGAAAGTTCACATGCGTAGTTTGAACTTTCACGTGTTTGAGCGCTCTACAAGATTGCAAAAGTTAGCCTAAGCCATTCCAATAGCAATATAAACTCGAACAACTTACACGACCATATGCGTAGGAAACGTGATTACGGTGAGTAATTTTGCGATAGGTATCAAGTCGTGGTTTCCGCCACGTCCGGAATCAAGGTACTTAACCGGTTTGTGGTCGGGTTCAATTACAATGAGAACCCAAAGATACCTACATGTATATCACAATGGACAATGAACAAAACAGAGTTGTGTGCACAAGATGCACTCAAAGTATAGCATGTGGTAGCACTTACCTCGGGTTATGGGGTATAAGTATGAATTCTTTATCTTTTGTGCTAGCAATGCCTCTATCACGTATTTCTCGACCATGTTTATATCATCATCCATTGTTTGCTTTGAGACTATATGTGGGTCGAGAAACCGATCGATAGTTTCTTCTTTGTCGCTTCAAGTTGCATGTATCTATATATACAAAGGCGGATTATATATATATTGGAGGACATTTATCACTATTAGGCGAATGTAGACCGTGATAGCACACACTTACAAGGTCCAAGATCTTATGAGTCTTGGCGTCGATGGCGTCGAGGTTGTAGAGATGGAACAAGTCCGAAAAATCGACCGTGAAGAAGCCCCCACGAGTCGTTGAATAGATGTTCATACTTGAACTTAACGCCGATACTTGTTGTGCGTTCACGCTCTGGCTTTTCACTTCTTGGGTGTACCACTTATGCAATTGTTGGCAAGGTATACTAAGTGAAGTTCTGCTGCCTTTCGTTAATGCTGCTCTCCTAGCTTGTATTGTTTAGCCAACTCAGAGATGGATAGTCAACTTGTTCTTGCCGGCTTCTTTCTTCTTTTTGCCCTTGCCTTTCTTTGTTTTGTATGAACCCTTCACGGGAGAGGAATGGGCAGGAAAGAGGTCAACATTATGTACATCAAGTGGAGTCTGCTCTACGACTGCTGATTTGGTAGCCAACTGATCAGACGGCGATACAATAGGCGAATCAGATCGTCGCGGTTGTTGCATGACAGAAGGGGCGACCAGGGAGATGTCGCTGCTAGGCCATTGGATGAATGTGCCAATGGCATCCCCAAGTTTTATGATCTCATCGTTTGGCGGCTTCTGTAGATCGACAATTTTGAAACTATCAAACACCCCATCCACATTGACCTTGGTGAAACCCGGTGCTATGATGGTACAGTGCACCATGGTCCCCTTTGGGGATGGATACGCCATGCCCCAAGCAGCCGTCAGAGGAACGGTGCCATTGCTAATTCTCACTTGGAGATTGCACCGCGTGGCCACCTTAATGTCACATACAGGATAAGTCCCGCTATGTTCATCTATGTCACTTGGAGGAGCGGATGCACACCGCTCTTACAGGCGGTGGGGCTGACTTATGACATACTACGGGGCTTGTGCGAGATTTCTTTCTTGATTGGTGAGCCTTTCCTCGAGGATTCTTATCCTTTCATGAAATTCTTCTCTCGCCTCCCTCAACTCTTCTCTCAACTCTCCTCTCAACTTGTCCTCCAAATTCTTTATAAGATTTGACTCGCTCTCGCTCTAGTTCTCTTCTTATTTGGTATATGTGGAAGTCGTGCAGGAATCCAGTTTTCCATGGAACAAAAACTCCTTTGCCTCTTATACGACTGGGTGTTCCTTGTTTCCCAAGGCTATGGACGGTGCATCTTTCTCTCTGTCGGGAAAAAGAGCCATCGCTCGATTGTGTACTCAACGCTACCGCAAGATCCGGACAAGTTATTTCACTTACGAAGTCATGGACTAATTACGTAAAATTGGTAGTTCGATTTATATATTACGAGCGTTAAGAGACTTCCTCGTCATGGGGTTTACAAAGGAGACGGTTGCGGAGGACGTGGCATCTGACCTCGCTCTCGCTCTTAGCCAGTCTCTGGCACGTTGATCTGTGATCGATGAAAATGGCGCGATACCCTCCTCGTCCTCCCTGTCCCATTGTGCTCTCTTCCCCGCGTGCGCAGCGGTGCGAGTCTGTGGGGTGAGTGTTCCTTGCTTGCAAGGCCTTGTTTGCTTCATCATGACCTTGCAATTAATTCGCTCGTGGTCTTCATCCCAACAAAACGCCCCCACGTGTCCTCATCAATGAACCCATACTTCGAGTATGGAACCAGATCCTTCTTGACGTAGTCTACGAAAAGCGTATGCTTGAAGGTCTTCCATGCCTTTCTTGCCGCTAGCAGTGCATACCGTCGCACTAGGGGAGCGGATTCTTCTAGAATGTTGAACGATGAAAGAATTTCCGTTAGCAAGGCATTGCGAGCCTCAATAGTCACCAACCTCCAGGAAGATAGCGTGATCGGAACCCGTTCCCGGGCTACTATCCCACACATACTCCGAAATGCATTCGCCGCCTTTTTTGGCTTTCTAGGGGCCCCATCATTTGGATCGATCTCTGTAATGGTATATCGGTCTGTTGGCCTTTTGTTTGGTCCTCTTGCAGCGCGGGTCGATTCTTCTTTTGAGGGCACATCATGTCCTTCGAGATTTATGGATTAGAGGACGACATCTTCTTTACAAGTTAAAATAGTTTCAAAGAACTAAAAGTGAAGAACAAATAAAATCACATTAGAGTGAATGAGTTTGTGGATACCATGGCTTGTTATTAGCCTTTTAAAAGAACTAGCCTAAATGGCTTGTTATTAGCCTTTTAGCAAAAAAGCGAACTAGGAGGTTGCCGAACTTAATAAAAATTTCGCAAACACTCTCCCTAAAACTAGGACATCCACACACAGCAGACAAGCGAGAAGAATACATATGGATTCAACCATTTGACAGCTAACGAGAATAATAGAATGCGAAGCACGAGGATCTCACATATGAACATATACAAGATATTACGAATAAAGCAATTAGCATAAAGCTCATATTGATTGTTTGAATGTTCTCAGATGTCGGGTTGCCTTAAAAGGCCCTCCTCGCCACAATGGACAAGTAATAGACTAGATTGTGACAACTTTATCTCAATAACATATTTAATACTTGACAGGTTAAGTATAAATCTACTCAATTGGTTATCTTATATGCATATTCACTAACTAAGCATATAAAGACAGGTTTGCAATAGAGCTACTCAATTGGTTATCTTATATGCATATTCACTAACTAAGCATATAAAGACAGGTTATCTTATATGCATATTCACTACTCAAAAGGTTTCCCCTGATTTATTCCAGGACCATGTACAACCACAGCACCATCGCTCCTAGCCAACCACAAAGATGTACAACCACAGCACCATCGCTCCTAGCCAACCACAGCATGTACAACCACAGCACCATCGCTCCTAGCCAACCACAGCATGTACAACCACAGCACCATCTCACATATGAACATGTACAACCACAGCACCATCGCTCCTAGCCAACCAGAATAAAGACATTTTAACTAGTTACTGGCTACTGGGCTCTAAACAACCAGAAAACAAACATCACTGCCGAACTCACACTAATCAAATATATATATATGAAAGTGAAATTGACTGCTAAGATTTGTTGTCACAATTAGTCTATTCCATCCCCTAAATCATCACTGAACATTAAGCCCACACGCAAGGTCCCCAAGCCGCAGATCGACCGCCCTTTGCAAGGCCGAGAATAATCACGAAAGTGTCCCGAACTCACTAACTAGCGAGCAACACCAAAAATAGAGCAAATGGCCAGGCGGTGCCTCCAGATCGAGCGGCCTCTAGCTCGATGGCTAGTCCCTAGAAATACTCACGGTTGAAGCCGAGGGGAGGACGCCGAGGGGGGAGGACGCCGAGGGCGGGGAGGACGCCGGAGGGGAGGACGCCGAGGGGAGGACGCCGAGGCCGGGAGGACGCCGAGAGGGAGGACGCCGAGGGGAGGACGCCGAGGCCGGGAGGACGCCGAGGGGAGGACGCCGAGGCCGGGGACGCCGGGGGGGAGGAGCCGAGGGGAGGCCGCCATGAGGCAAAACGTCTCAAAGGTTTAGGGTTTGGCGCTTGTGTGAATGAGATCTGCAAGGGAGATATATAGAGAGAGCACATCACGAGCGGTTCTATAATATAACGGTGCAGGATGAGATATCACGAGACGGTTCTATAATAGAACGATGCATGATGTTTAGATATTACGAGCGGTTCTATAATAGAACCGCTCGTGATGTTGGTGACATCACGGACGGTTATATAATAGAACCGCTCGTGATGTTTGTGACATCACGACGGTTATATAATATAACCGTCTCGATGTTGAGATATCACGACGGTTATATAACATAACCGCTCATGACAAATAACATCATAGATGTTATGTTAAAGAACCGCTCAGTGATATATACTATTCATCGACATTCACTTGTCGGTTCGATTCGATCGACTCTTATGCATGCCACTTTGTTGTATCTTACGGGAAAGTTGTCTTTAACAGAATATAGACTGTACTGTGGTTGAAGTGGAGATTCTAATCCTCAATTCACAAGCTACTTACAAAGATCATCACAATCATATATACATAATTCAGATGCTTCACAAGCTACTTACAAAGATCATCACAATCATATGTACAAAGCATGATGGGTCGTATCATCTTTACAATAGCATTAATGTAATATTATTACACATGAAAATTAGTAAGCATGATGACAATGCACCCTTCTCATAACTACGCCACCACATGCTTATTCTTTTGTATGAAAATTAGCCCTTCATGATGATCG
The DNA here is from genome assembly GCA_036346375.1 of Guadua angustifolia. Taxonomy (NCBI): domain Eukaryota; kingdom Viridiplantae; phylum Streptophyta; class Magnoliopsida; order Poales; family Poaceae; genus Guadua; species Guadua angustifolia. The sequence continues at coordinate 52,390,652 of CM070504.1, read as the reverse complement.
ACGTGTGTAGCTTGCTTCCTCATGTTGTTCTTCCGGGACCGTGATATCATTTCGATAGGTGGCAACTCATCAAATTGAATGTACTCTTCCTCATCTACTATATTCTCAACTCCGACAATTCTCCTTTTCCCTGAAGAACTACGTGGCGCTTCTTGTTGGGCGAATTCGGTTACATAGAAGACTTGAACAACTTGGTTAGCGAAATGCGAATGGTTCGTCTTGGTATCCGACACGTTCGAGGTCCACGATAGTGATGCCATTCTGTCGACCTTCACGTCTTTGGAGGTGGACCCAACGGCACCGAAATAGGGAATCTTGAAAAGTGCGTAGTCGAGCTCTCATATCTCCTCTATGAACCCATAGTAGGAGCTCCTCGTCAACCAGCGGTATTATTGAATGCATCTATCACGGACACCACTTTATTACGGTTTGTGCTCTTCATATCCTGATCTCTCGTGTAAAATGTGTACCCATTTAAGTCATATCCTTTCCATGTGACAACTGTAAAAGTTGGTCCTTTTGCCAACCATGTCAGCGTGTCATCTGACGAGCTCCCAGTGATAGGTCGCTCCTTCAACCATTTGTTGAACTGAAGGTTATGCTGTCTCGTGATCCAAGACTCCTGCCGTGCTGGATTCTCTTGCCTTAGCCATTGCTTGTGCTCGACGATATAGGCGGACACTACAGCCATGTGTTGCAAAACCGTGAAATGGGCTCGAGCATAATCAACCGAATCAGGCGTGATTGCTTTCCTTCCGATGGTCCCGATACCCTGGAGCCTCCCCTCATGGCGAGATCGAGGCACACCTATTGGTTCGACCTGGGCCATGTAATCGACGCAGAACTCGACGGCCTCTTTTGTTGCATAACCTTCGACAATGCTACCCTCCGGACGAGATCGATTCCGTACGTAAGACTTGAGAATTCCCATGTACCTCTCGAACGGGTACATGCTACGTAGGAACACTTGGCGCATATCTTTATCTCTGTCACAAGGTGAACAATGAGATGGACCATGATATCGAAAAATGATGGAGGGAAATACATCTCAAGATTACATAGAGTCATCACCACCTCGACTTGCAAAGCATCTAGTCCCGGGATCGATGACCTTCGGCGATTGTGTTAAAGAAATAACACACCTAGTGATTGTCTCACGGACCTTGACCGCAAAATACTTCTAATTGCGACGAGGAGCATCGTGTCATCAACACATGACAATCATGAGACTTCATGCCGATTAATTTCAAATCTTCCAACGAAACAAGTCTCTTCATGTTGGAGGAGTAACAGACGAACTTTCACACCATGCAAGCAGCGCACGATTCAGTTCTTCGGCCTTTGACAGAGTATAACAAGCGTGTTCCAAATGCGTCGGCCTTTATCGGTCTCTTTCGGTGCTAACTCGGTCTTATGCCCATATCGACCAAGTCAAGCCGTGCGTTGATACCATCCTTTGTTTTACCCTTAATGTTGAGTAAGAGACCAATCACGCTGTCACGGACATTCTTCTCTCGTGCATGACATCGATGCAAATGGCGAACTTCTAGGTGCTCCCAAAGAAGGTAGGTCCCGAATATTGATCTCTTCTTCCACATGCTCTTTTCACGGGTACTTGATTTACGTCCCTTTCCATACGCAACATCCAAATCCTTAACAATGTCATGAACATCTCTCCCGCTCAAACGCCTTGAGCTGGACCATTTTCGTTCCTTCCGTCAAAAGTTGCTTCATCTTGCGATATGGGTGATTCCTCCAAAGGAACCTCTGATGACGCATGTACACGGTTTTATGGAGTGATTCAACCATAAACTCTCGGTATCATCTAGCGGTGAGTGCGAGCTTTGGTTCCTTTTGTACTCGGCACAGCAGTTTAGCAAGGGCGGGGTAATCATTTATGGTGCGAGAACAACAAGCGATTGCAAAGTAAAGTTCTCTCGTTTATACGCATCCCATACGTGTACCCAAGAACCCACGTTGTTTTAGATCTTCCACCAATGGAGCTAGGTACACATCAATATCGTTCCTGTGTTGTTTCGGTCCTTGGATAAGCCTGAGACAACATAATGTACTTCCGCTTCATACACAACCAAGGAGGAAGGTTGTGAATCTGATTTACGGGCCAAGTGCTATGCCGGCTGCTCATGTTACCGAAAGGATTCATTCCATCTGTACTCAATCCAAACCTTATATTTCTCGGATCCGCACCGAATTCTTGAAAGCTCCTGTCGATGTTTCTCCACTGGATGGAATCAGCAGGGTGCCTTAGCATTCCATCATTCTTACGCTCCTCAAAGTGCCAACGCAGCAGTTTTGCCTCCTTTGGGTTCGCAAACAAACGCTTCAAACGGGGAATTACAGGCAGATACCATGCCACCTTAGCAGGAGGACCTTTTTTCACCTCAATGCTCTCGCCATCATCATCTGAATAACTCTTACGCTTGTACCGGGATGCGTTGCACACCGGACATATATGCAAGTTTGTGTACTCTTTGTGGTACAGGATACAGTCGTTTGGACATGCATGTATTCTTTCTACTTCCATTCCCAAGGGACAAAGAACACCTTGGCTTTGTAGGTGCTTGTCGGCAACTCGTTTCCCTCTGAAGCATGTCCGCCAATAGACGTAATAAATGTGAAACTCTTGTCGGACCAACCGTTGCTTGCCTTCAATTTGAGTAGTTGAAGCACGGATGATAACCTTGTGTATTTCAACTTGCACCCTCGAACAAAGGTTTCTCCGAGTCCTCCATTAAGCCACAGAACTGTCCATATTCCCTGTCATCAAGGTTTCATACGCATCGCGTAGCATCTGATCCAAATTGTCATCGTGCAACCTGTCCTCATCGGAAGCACAATCGATATGATCATCCGACATATCATTGACATCGTCGATTTATATTAACACTACTTGTCGCTTCTGTATATTATGCTCTTCGCCATGGTGGTCCAACATGTATAGCCCTTTTGAAACCCCTTGAATCAAGTGTGCTTCGATCTGCATACTGAGTTTGAAACATCTTGATTTTACGCAATCAATGCACGGACATGACATGAATTGCACCCCTTATTAAACATATCCTCCTCTGCGGCTCTTTTGAAAGTGGAGACGCCATTAAGGTACTCGGCACTCATGCGGTTCTCGGCAGACATCCACTTCGATCCATCTACGCTACACATGTAACACTTAGTGTTAAATATTAAGTGCACTGGTGTAGTGCGTATGCACATATTCTTAAACTAATTATGCAATTACATACCTTAATTACATCACAAAGAAATAATTAACAAAATTCAAATTAATCTTCAATATAATAATGAAATTAGAACCCATTACTAATCTTAGATCACCAAAAGACTTGAATTGATCTATAAGCTAGATCTAAACAATCTTTAAATTCTATCCTTAACAAGCTAGCTAGCTACATCATGATCGAATATTATATTATGCAAATAGAACCATTACTAGCTAACCTTATTCATCAAAAACCAACACATGGTTCTACAAGCGAGATCTAAAAAATCATCAAATTCCTTCCTTATCAAGCTAGATGTTGAATATAATGCAATTAAAACACATTACTAACCAAATATCACAAACAACATATGGATCCAGCTACAATTAAGCTAGATCTAACCAAACAATCTTTAAATTAATTCTCTCTAACCAACCTAGATATTGAATTGGATGCATGCAATTAGAGAACTCATTACTAACCTTAGATCACCAAAATCAAATGAATCTAATATCACCCTTCGAAATCAATGGCTTTCTTTTAAAAAATCGCCTCACTTCCGCAGCCGCCACTTAGGATAGAAACCGAAACCCTACAAACAAAGTGGATGGAACGAGGCTCTGTTTTTACGGCCTCGGACGGTTTTATCACAGACGGTTTTATATTACAGCCGTCTGTAATGCAAAAAATATCACAGACGGTTTCTAAATATAACCGTCTGTAATGACTACTGTAGATATTACAGACGGTTGTGTTATATAACCGTCTGTGATATCACAGACGGTTTTACTTTAAACCCGTCTGTAATGAGTACTGTAGCCATTACAGACGGTTATATTTTGAAACCGTCTGTGATAGTTATTACATCACAGACGGCTGTAATATAAAACCGTCTGTGATATTAGCACTGACGGTTTGAGTACATAACCGTCTGTGATGTTCCATATTACAGACGGTTTTGAAAAACCGTCTGTGATCGTGCGTCTGATATAAGCCTCGCTGTAGTAGTGCATGTATCCAAACAGCCCTAGGCTAATTTTAGATGGACTAGCTAATAATTAGCTCTAGCCATTAGCCAGCTAACAATTAGCTCTAGTCCATCTAAACATGCCCATAGACATGTACTTGCATATGATTTCTTCTGTTGGAGCACGTACCAGTTCTTGTGTCCAATGGCACGCTTGTTCATCCTAGTATGTCTGTCTCCGACTCCGTCTATATTTACTTCTGATGATTGATGTTGCGTGCAAAAATGTGGACTACCAGAAACTCTCTTCTGTCAGTGCACTTCAGAGTGGAGTCTGCGTGTCAATTCTTCTGAGTGCATGCATGTGGTTCTGCTGCTGCATGCGCCTGAATCCTTGTATACATGTCCTGATCAATATTATGGTGTTTAGTCTTTTTCTTGTGGATGTGAAATGTATCAAGCTTGGCATTTGCTGTTGACCATTGTTGCAACTTGCAAGTTCTGTTTAGTATTTGTATATTGGTTGGCAAGTACTCCTTACTAGTTTCATAGCTTTGCACTGATTGTGGGCATTGTACTTTCAGATTAATGACTATATTAAGTTCCTGATGCAATTTTCACTATTGTCTTTGCACCTCCATAATCTGGAATAGTATGTGGATGAAAACATTAAAGTTTTACTTAGAATGACCAAATACACTAATATGGACACGTGATGCCAGGGGCGGTAGAAGGGGGTACTGGGTATGCTCTGGCTAAGGTTTCAAATTTCGTTTTTGGACCACATCTCGGGAGGCGGCCGAAATCCAAAATTTTTGTGTGATTTTAGAATTTTGAATGAAATCCAGATGAAATTCAAAAAACAAATTTGTAATCCGTAAATTTTGAGGCCAAAATTTTAGTAATTTTCAACTTATGATAAAATGGTCTCCTGGTGCTAGAAAAAATTGAAAAAATATGATAAAATTATACAAGCATTTATCTACATTTTCTATCTGTTTGAATGCAAATACTATGTATTTATCTGCATTTATCAACTTCTTGTCACGCTTGATGGTCTCCCAGTTGTACTCAATACAAACATTAAGAAGAATGTCACTATCATTGCCTACTAACCAGGATCAATTGATGAGGCTTCTCCCTACTGACATTGAATATATAGTTCCTCAATGGCTCCCGAATCAAATATAAGTTGCAACAGAGATAGACATCTAATAATAAAGCTACTCTATGATGGTTTGCTTAACAACTTTTTGCTGACTGCAATGTGGAAGTCAATGGTGCTTGTTCAGTTGCAAGATCAATGTTTTGTGCTTCAACTTCCTTATAAAAGATCTATTAATTTGTTTATGTATTTTTTTGGAAAATTTTCACATGTATTCCTTATAAAAGGCATTACAATTCTCCACAAAAAAATTTAGAGTGAAATTATGTCCTAAAAACATCAAAATCTGAAATCTCGACCGAAATTTTCTTTCATCGGGATTTTAATCCCTGGCCCTGGCACCTCCAAAATTTGAAAAGTGTTGCAAGGTCACCTTTTGAATTGACTAAATTTGTTGGTTGAACTGGTTCCAATTTTAGTGGTTTAGAATTTTTAAGACCTTAGAATTACTTGTATTGTTCTTTTAGTAAATTTCAAATATATGTGTTGAATTTATTATCTTACAAAATCATTGTATAAGACTATAGGGTTGTACGTGTGAAGTGTGCACCCTAATGAAAATTTTCTAGTTCTATCACTACGTGATACGCAATTTTCACAAAAACACTTATACATCAATATGTGTGTATATATTAATAAAAATAATATAATAAAGAAACATACATGAGATATGATATATTATACACAAAATAGACATAAAAAGAGACATAATAACAAAGAAAATGAAAAAGCAAATGGGCTAGATCATCCTGTAGGCCTGTCATCCCATAGCAAGCGACTTAGAGTATCTAGTCTATTGCTGCTCCAAATATATCTTCTCTCCTAGACACTGCTACCCTCACTAGTTCCTGGTTGTTGCTAACTGCTTGAAACTATACCACACTAGCATAGTCAAAAGATGAGAAGGGGACTAGTGAGAGGACTCACCATACATAAGGACCTAGGGCGCTATCACATTGATATAGAGAGGGGTGATGCATGCCACTGCCTACAAGGGGAGAGGAATGTTGGTGTGGGAACCTCGGGAAGGGAGGAGCAGGGCCGGTGGTGTGGGGAGTGAGAATGGATTGCGGGATGGGAATAAACGATTCCAACGTCTCATTTTGAGTTGGTAGATGTATTATGATTGAGAGGTATCGAGAAAGTATCAGTCAAGTTTGGGAATTATTTTCTTTTTTTGAAAATGTTTGCACCAGTTTTTGGAAATTACTAAAAGAATCGGCTGGAAAGCATGAGTTTGGATGAGGCACGAAAACACCTTTGGGAAATCTGGATAAGCGTACGGAAATCCTGGATGGCATGTGGATAATGTTTGGAAACAAGAGTCCAATTAGGAAACTGTAGCCGATTCGGATTATATTGTCGTATCGGATGTAACATCCCGAAAATCCTAAAACAGTAAAAGTATAATATTTAAAGTTTATTGTTAATATTTTTGGATTTTCTGAATATTGTTTGCTTTATTTGTATTTTCTTGGATTTTTGAGTTGCAAGAAAAGCCAAATAAAAGAGAAGAGAAGAATGAAAAAGAGAAAAAGGCAAAAATGTAAAAAGTAAAAATTTAGAGAATTTGCCATGAGCATATAAGTAAATCATTTTGGCCATAAAATGAAATTTCATACATAAAGAAATGAAGGAATAAAATAAAGGGTCAACTTTTAAATCAAAACAATGCATTGTCAGAATTTATAAAATAATTATATATCTTATCTAGAGCTGAAAAATTTATCATGAAACTCTCAATGCTATATCTACCTCTGGTAAGAATATTATAAATTAATAATGTGATTTATTACTTTCTCAAATTTAAAAATAGAAACTCGGAAAATAGGGAAATTGCAATGTCAGAATTTATATAAAATAATGGAACAATATTTTGACTTGAAAATTTTACAGAAGCATTCTGAGATCAAATTATTTAGAAAAACAAAATTTCAAAAATATTAGACTTAAATTGATCTCGATTAAAAATCAAAATCCGAAACCAAAATTTAGGAGCAGTCACTGTTGTCAGAATTTTATCAATTTTTCGGTAACTCATCTTTATCCCAAATTTTTACCAGGCATCAAAATCCATTCACAGACCCTGGTCAAAAAGTTTGATCAATTTATACCATGGTCTTACAGCTCAATCAAATCTGGTTCTGGAAGCATCCGATCGGGGCTCATTCCTTTTGGCGCTCACCTCACTGCCAGTGGACCCAGGCCCCACATGTCAGCCTCAATCCTTTTCTCAGCCTTGCTCTTCTTCCTTCCTGTCGCCTGAAGCTGAGTTCATTCCTCCCCGTTCTCTCTCCCTCTTTTCCAGTGTCTTCCTCACCTACTCTGTCCTTGTAGTGTCCCCGATTGCTGCCACGAAGACCCCAGCCATTCCAAAGAGTAACACTCCTCTTCTTCTCCTCAAGCCAAACGCCCTTAAGCCTGCTCCATTTCTGCCATCGGCAAGAACTTGAGCTTGGAGCAAACTTAGTTTCAGCCGATCCACTCAAGTATTCTCAAATTCCTTCGGCTCACAGCATCCCCGAGCTCCACTGATCAAAAGCCCCCAACAATCTTCCTCTCCTCTGATGCAAAATGTAGCTGCTGCCGTGCGCTCATCTTCCCCGTGACCGGCCGCCGTGGACAGCCCTCCTCAGAGCTTCTCCCTCGCGGTAAAACTCAAAAACGGAATCCTCTCAACATACGATGCTCAAACACTTACTCATTCGAGCTCTAGTGCAGTGATTTCTTCTCTTCACCGCCCGCCATTGATGCCGCCGCAGGAGCTCGTGGGCGCGCCTCCCTGGTAACTCTCTGGCCGAATTGATTCCGGTACCGGTTGCGGCTGGCCATGCTCTTCCTCCCGGAGTGGTCGCCTTCGCCGGAGATCCACCGGAGCACCCTCTCCGCTAAGCCCTAACCGGCCCCTGTTTTCTGTCTCTGTGCAAGGGGGCCAAGGAGTCTGAAGCTCAGGTAGAAGAAGGGTAAAAGGCGCCTTCAGTCTTAGGAAAACGCATTTTCCTTTTTCCAAGCATTTTTCCCAAACCAAGTTAATTTCAAGCTTGATTATCTTCTTCATTTCTAATCTGAATTCAGTAAAACAAATTTGTAAATTCATCTAAGATCTAGAAGAATATAAGTATGTAAAAATATTGAATTCTTGATCTGCATAATAATTATTTAGATTAAATCTTGATTATAATGCTAATATGGGTTTTAATGAGCATTTGTGCATAATAGGTAATGAAGAGATGAAATCAGTATTCATGGGAATTTAAGATCAGAATGTATTCAAATATACAAAAATACTTAATTTTAGAGTCACAAAACAATTAGTAAAATTTACTTTAGGAATTAACATTATTATGGATGTTGTTGTATTCAAAGAAACGTAATTCCCAAAAATTATTAAATTAGTTCATATGTGTTCTGGAATCCTAATAAAGTCAAGCATGTGAAAATGCTCAATTGTCAAATTAAGTTTATGTTGTTGCTTTGTCATCCTTAATGAACCTTATTATGGCCATTAACAAAACAATAGCATGATAGCTCATAAAATGGTAACAACACTTTGAATAGGATCTTTGAAACAGCAAGAACCCATGTATGCACAAATGTTTAAAGTCAAACTCAATTTGCATGTTCTTAATGAAAGAAAATGTTAATGATAACAATAAGTAATTAGATAATCTATTGCAATTGAAGTTGAAATAATGCCAAACCAGTTCTGAAACATTTCTAGGATGGTACTCTGCTAATACCTGAAAAATGAATCAAAGATCATGTATGGTGTAGTAGAAACTCAAAAGCGAAACTTCGCGATTTAGCGTTATTCATTGTGGTCAATTAGGCTAATTCAGCAGAGATAAAATAACTCATCTAAATACTAAAATCAGTAAAACTAGTTTAGAAACACTGTACAAAGTTCATACTACCATATTCTTCAAAAATGCCTTAATTACAGTACGCTTTCCATTTAAATCAAGCTAGTTCGAAACCCTTAATTGCTAATCGTGCGATTCACCCTTTTGGCCGATTCCGTGGATAGTAAGCTTTAGTTGTCACTTAAGCTTTTTCGTTAGTGAATATAATATATAATCCAAATCTTAAAACTTGTGAAACTAGTTTAGTAGTGTTCTTCAAAGTATAGACTACCCAAATGCGAAAAGATAATCTTAGTTCCTTTGTGATTTGCATATTGATCTTAATAGCTTAATGACCTAAATAATCACATTACCTTAGACCGTAATATGAATCGGTAAGAATGAATGAACTTTAAATTCAAATGAGAAATCAGTAACTATTATATTTTTATCACCAGAACCTTCTTAAATATTATGTAAATTAGTCCAATAGCCTGAATCAATAGATTTAACTTGCGTAAAACTAATTCTAAGCACATTCAATTAAAGGTAAAGAACAAATCATTCATATTCTAATATAATCATTTAAGCCTTTTCATTAACTCGCAAAGCAGCTCATCTAAATCTGAATTTAGTAAAGAATAGCCTAGACTTGATCCTTAAGATATGATCGGCAGTAATCTAAGGAAATATTCTTATTTTATCTTGCTTCGAATCTGAATCTTAATAGGGTAAAACCCATAAGTAATAAAGTTTCGAAACTCACATTATGAATAGCAAATCAATGAAAGCTTGTAACTAATGATTAATTCTATTAATCTAACCAATTTTAGCATCTTGAATTCGTAAAATAAGATTAATAAATTCATAAAAGAGCAATCCCTGTTTCTTGTGAAGAGTTTTATCTGTTCTTTCTATCAATTTTCTTTTTGCCCTTAATAATATTAGTATTTTGCTGTATTTTTCGTTGATCAACGTGTAGAACCCGACGTTGCTGTTTTCGTCGTCGTCAGCCGCAATCCTCGTCTTCGTCGTAGTCGGCAATTGGGCAAGGCAAGCATCCTTTGACCATATTGATCCCAGTATTTTATATTCCTTTTGTGCATCAAATTGTTTCATGCATGCGTTTACTTTATGTAAATTGCTATATTGTGGATTTGGTAGTTATACCTGTTGTCACGTGAATCTCCTTTGATGATTATGAACATGTGAACCTTGTTAACCACAGATTAGGGTAGATATTACTTAATGTCATCATGGGTATATGCGAATACATAATCATGCTTAGCCATGCTTTAGAATCAATAAGGTTGATGATCAGATCAAAATTTGTTTCCTGAAAATATTGGAAATGGCACTGTTGGTTGTGGGTATTTTGATTAAAAACCCAAAATAAAACTATGTGTTGATGCGGGCGATTATTGGCAATAGCCGGAGGTGCATTAAGGGTCTTGCACGTAGTGTAGGGTGAAGTATCGCCCGTGTCGGATTAAGGACCGAACATCGTGTTGTATGATCCAAGAAAATCCGTACAAACCACAAGTGCTGGGGATGGGGCGTTCTTAAACCGATTAAGTTATCTAGTTTAACTTTGCATTTTGGAAGGCGAAGTAGTGCGGGCTCTCCTTTTTAAGGTTTGCTCGACGGGGTGCCCACACCGAGGTGTTGGGAGTCACACTTGCCAACACAACGGTGTCGCCATACTTGGGAAGTTCCAACATTTCTATGCTCTGAGTTCTTCTATAATAGTATGGGTCCAACGTCCGTCATTGGTGCAAAGTTAAATTAGATAATGTAAAGGTTTTCGTCATGAACATTACGCCACCGCGCTTACAATTGGATGTGGCGTGTGGCAAAAAGAAAAGATCATGTCTTGTGGGTCGATTGTACACCTCTGCAGAGTTTAAATCTAATTGATTAGCCGTACCATGGTCATGGGTGTCTTAGCGAATTGATGCGAGTTAAATGTTTTATTATTTTAAAAGGGTTGGTTCCATTTGTTTTTGCAATCGTGCTTTATGTCGAAGGGTGACATTGTTGGATTTCGAGAATTCATGATTCGCCACTCACGTCATGGAGGACTGTGAGTGTTACGTATGCTTTATTTATTTGGTATCAATCAACTGCTCTTATAAATTCCGTTTGCAAATAACTGGATTTACAAATGAAATTCGCTTTATGCAAATTAACTGTAGTAGCCTTTCCTTTGAAATGGCTTGCATGTATGATAGGCTTTGCTCAAGTCTTGCTGAGTACGTAAAGTACTCACCCTTGCCTAATTATTATGTAGGTGGTTGAGTTAGCGCGGCTTCGAGTCTCTTTTCATCGCAGGTTGCGGGATCTTCTTCGGCGTGTTCTATCTGGAGTTTATGCCTCGTCAGTTGCCTGCGGGTTCGGTTGGGCACACTACGAGATTTTGCCTCTTTGCTGCTGCATTCTCTGAGTTGTAATAATTCGTTGTATTTATTCGTTTCCGCTTAATTAATATGTTGTATGGTTGTGATTCCAATCGTTGAAATGTGCGTGCTAGCTACTGATCCAGGGACTAGTACTGCAAGCACATTAGATTTCCATTTTGGCATCCGTGCTAAAAATGGGGGTCGTTACAGTTGGTATCAGAGCTATACTGACCGTAGGATGAACCCTAGATAGAATGGCCGTTAGCATCAGGATAAACTAATTCAAATTCATATTTTCCAAAGCTAGTATATATTTGCAAAATATAGATTTTGCTATTCTTTCCTCGTTCTTAAGACACTCTTCTTATCCCTGTATTCATTTTGTTCTGAAATTAAAATTCCTCTTTCCTTAAAACAATTCTGGGTGAATGGAAGTTCTGATTTCTTCGTCAACCATCTTGAAGAGATGAATGTCGCTCCATGAAGACTTGTATAGATGTGCCGAATAAGAATATGTTAGGCTAAGCTGTTTAGAACCCCTTATATTAGTTTTGGTTCATTTTGTGTGTTTGGTTTGACAATTTTCTGTATTGCTTACCGGGATGCGCTCGTGGATGTTTGGCATTAGGTTAAAATTTCACGATGTGACAACTCCTAATTAATAAGGAAATTTAGTTAAAAAGCTTTTTAAAGAACGAAATGTTGCATTGAAACCAAATAGAATCTAGTTTAAATAACCTGTCTCTTCTTGGTCATCGTTGCAGGATGCCTAAAACAAAATCCTTAAGAAAGATTTTGGGGAATGAGGCGAGCCCGCAACATCCAGCTACTAGAGTATCTGTGTCTCGACGCAATGTTCGTCATGAATCACCTCCACCTCCTCAAAATCCAAGTGATGTTATTCTTGAAGACCATTCACCTGAATCCTCAACTTTGGCTCAAGTCCTAGCAATGATTGAGCGGGAACAGCAAGTTGATGCACTCCTACTCCAGCAAGTAGTGCAAAATGTTGCCCAACTTAGCGAAGTTAGGGATGGAAATGTTGGCGCACCGCATTACTCCAAGTTAGAAAAGTTTCTGAAAACTCAGCCGCCGACTTTCTCCTCATCAGCAGAGCCTCTCGACGCTGATGATTGGCTCCGTTCCATCGAGAGCAAGCTGGTTATTAAGCATCACGGTGACCATGAGAAAGTCCTCTATGCTTCACATCAGCTGCAAGGAGCTGCAGCAATCTGGTGGGAAAACCATCAGGCAATGCTCCCCGAAGGACAAGATTTATCTTGGGTAGAATTTAAAGAGGCCTTTCACCGAGCTCACATTCCCGCAAGTGTTATTGAAAGCAAAAGGCGAGAATTTATGGAATTGAAGCAAGAAGACTTATCAGTGATGGAATATCTACACCGCTCAATCGCTTATCCCGTTATGCTACTCAAGTATCGATGAAGCTCAAGAATTGAGCATTTTAGGGAACACTTGAATGAAGAAATCAAATGGACGCTAGTCGCCCAAGATATTCATGATTTTCAAACCTTAGTTGATAAAGCCATCCGAGTGGAGTATGGTATGCAAGCGGTAATAGAAAGCCGAAAGCGCAAATGGATAGCCCGACAATCGCAAGTGATCATCCTTCAAAGCAACATTTGTTGCAATCGGCAAAGTTCAACAATCCTTAGTTCTCCCACCACAACCAAAGAAGACCATCCTCTAGCACTCAAGATCGCACAACTTTGTGCTTATCGAGTTCTAAACAACCTTGTCCTCAACAACAATCCTCAAATAAATATCGAGTGATTGGAAAATCAAAGGTCTCCAAGTCAACATCCATGGCATCACAAGGTGTTAATTGTGGTCGCCTGCATCATGTAGCAGCAGAAGAAGCTCATGAAGCACGATGTGGTACTAGGGACATTCCTTGTTCACTCCGCATCGACATTGGTGTTATTTGATTCTCGCGATCACATTCCTTCATATCCAAGAAGTTTGTCAAGCAACATGAACTACAAGATGAACTACTTCCTACAAGAATGATAATTTATTCCCCTGGAGCAACTATGAAAACCTCGAAACTCTGTTCTGAGGTATGCATTGAAATTAACGAAGTATCTTTTCATGCTGATCTTATTGTTATTGAAACTTCAGGATTAGATGTGATCCTCGGTATGGATTGGTTATCCAAGCACAAAGGCTGTATAGATTGTGCTAACCGATCTATCTCCCTTATTAGTCCAAGTGGGATCCAAGTGCAATTTTCATCCTTCAATAATACTCCAACCCAACAACCTTCACTTTGTGCTGCATTGGCCGCAGAATTGAGTCAAGTCCCAGTGGTATGTGAATATACTGATGTATTTCCAAATGAGTTGCCGGGAATGCCTCCAGACCGGGATATAGAGTTTGTCATTAATCTTGCTCCTGGAACAGCACCCATTGCTAAGCGTCCTTATCGCTTGCCATCAGACGAGTTAGCAGAATTGAAGAAACAACTCAAGGATCAATTGAATAAAGGATTCATTCGCCCTAGCTCTTCTCCATGGGGCAGTCCAGTGCTATTTGTTCCTAAGAAGGACGGTGGTCTACGCATGTGCATAGATTATCGTGCTTTAAATGAAGTCACAATCAAGAACAAGTATCCGCTTCCTCGCATTGATGATCTTTTTGATCAATTGAATGGTGCTCAGGTATTTTCTAAGATTGATCTGAGACTTGGGTACTATCAATTGAAAATTAAACCTGAGGACATTCCAAAAACTGCCTTTACCACTCGTTACGGGTTATATGAATATACCGTAATGTCTTTCGGACTTACGAATGCTCCCGCTAATTTCATGTGTCTTATGAACAAGGTTTTTATGGAGTATTTGGATAAGTTCGTAGTGGTATTTATTGATGATATTCTCATTTATTCCAAGACCGAAGAAGAGCATACTCAGCATTTGCATTTGGTGCTTGGAAAGCTTCGTGAGCATAAACTCTATGCCAAATTCGAGAAATGTGAATTCTGGTTAAAGGAAGTCGCATTTCTTGGGCATATTCTTTCTAATGGTGGAATTTCAGTTAATCCCAAGAAGATTCAAGATATCATAGAATGGGAACCGCCTCAATCTGTTCCTAAGGTTCGAAGTTTTCTTGGTTTAGCGGGATACTATCGCCGCTTTATCGAAAACTTCTCCAAAATTGCTCGACCGATGACCCAACTGCTGAAGAAGGAAAAGAAATTTGAATGGACCCCAGAATGTGAAGCTAGTTTTCAAGAGCTCAAGAAAAGATTAACTACAGCTCCAATTCTCATCATACCTGATATCCATAAGAGCTTTGAGGTATATTGCGACGCATCACGACATGGCCTTGGATGTGTATTAATGCAAGAAAGAAAAGTTGTCGCATATGCTTCACGCCAACTTCGACCGCATGAGCAAAACTATCCTACTCATGATCTGGAGTTAGCAGCCGTTGTTCACGCTCTGAAGATTTGGAGGCATTATCTTATTGGCAATCGTTGTGAAATCTATACTGACCATAAAAGCCTGAAGTATTTCTTCACTCAACCAGATTTAAATCTCAGGCAAAGGAGATGGTTAGAGTTAATTAAGGACTATAATCTTGGCATTCATTATCATCCTGGTAAGGCTAATGTTGTAGCCGATGCCCTCAGCCGAAAGCTTCATTGTCTTTTCATCTCTGACCAGTCTGAGCTGCAAAATGAATTCCAGAAACTAAATTTGGGTTTAGTTGAAGAAGGCCTTGTTGCTACTCTGGAAGTGCAGCCAACCCTCAAGACTCATATAAAAGCCGCTCAACTCAAGGATGAAGCCATTGCTAAAATTAGAAAACAATTGAAAGAAGGAATTGAATCAGAATTCTCTGAAAGTTCAGATGAAGTAATTATGCGAGGAAATCGCATATATGTCCCAAATGATCTTGAATTCAAAAGGCTGATTTTGAAGGAAGCTCATGAGTCTCCTCTTTCTATTCACCCCGGGAGCACAAAGATGTATCAAGGCCTCAAACAGGAATATTGGTGGCCCGGCATGAAAAAGGAAATTGCTGCATATGTTGCTGAATGTGATGTATGTCAGCGAGTCAAAGCCGAACATCAACGTCCTGCTGGTCTCCTTCAACCCCTGCAAATTCCCGAATGGAAATGGGAAGATATTAGTATGGATTTTATTACCGGCCTTCCCAAGACTCGGAAAGGAAATGATTCTATATGGGTCATTGTTGATCGGTTAACAAAAGTGGCTCATTTTATTCCGGTCAAGACCACATATCACGGGGACAAACTTGCGGAGCTATATATGGATAATATTGTGCGTCTGCACGGTGTTCCAAAAACTATTGTATCTGATCGAGGCTCCCAATTTACTTCTCGCTTCTGGGAAAGTTTGCATAGTCTTCTGGGAACTAAATTAAATTTCAGTACTGCTTATCATCCTCAGACAGATGGACAAACTGAAAGAGTAAATCAAATCCTGGAAGATATGCTCAGAGCATGTGTGCTTTCATATGGTACTAATTGGGAGAAGAGTCTCGCTTTTGCGGAATTCTCCTATAACAACAGCTTTCAAGCCAGTCTTCAAATGTCGCCATTTGAAGCATTGTATGGGAGAAAATGCAGAACTCCTCTTTTCTGGTCCGAGGTTGGAGAAAGGAAATTTTTTGGCCCAGATCTTATCGAAGAGGCCCAACAGCAAGTAGATATGATTAGAAGCCGATTGAAGGAAGCCCAGTCTCGTCAAAAGAGTTACGCCGATAATCGTCGACGTGAACTCAGTTTCGAAGTTGGTGATCATGTCTATTTGAAAGTATCGCCGCTCCGTGGAGTTCGTCGTTTCCAGATTCGTGGAAAACTGGCTCCTCGATATATTGGGCCGTATCAAATTCTTGAAAAGATGGGAGAGATGGCATACAAGTTGGAATTACCGCCTCAACTATCCGAAGTTCATAACGTCTTCCACGTGTCGCAACTTAAAAGTGCCTTCGTGTTCCCAATGAATTTACCAACACGAGAACATCGACCTTCACCAGATTTATCTTATCGAGGCGTCCAATCGCATCCTCGACGAAGCGGAACGCCACACAAGGAACAAGTCCCATAAGATGTTGAAGGTCCAGTGGAGCAATCACACTGAAGATGAAGCAACATGGGAACGTGAAGATCATCTGCGAAAAGAATTCCCGACTTCTTTTAGATCAGGCAAATCTCGGGTCGAGATTTTTGTAAGGGGGGTAGATTTGTAACATCCCGAAAATCCTAAAACAGTAAAAGTATAATATTTAAAGTTTATTGTTAATATTTTTGGATTTTCTGAATATTGTTTGCTTTATTTGTATTTTCTTGGATTTTTGAGTTGCAAGAAAAGCCAAATAAAAGAGAAGAGAAGAATGAAAAAGAGAAAAAGGCAAAAATGTAAAAAGTAAAATTTAGAGAATTTGCCATGAGCATATAAGTAAATCATTTTGGCCATAAAATGAAATTTCATACAAAAAGAAATGAAGGAATAAAATAAAGGGTCAACTTTTAAATCAAAACAATGCATTGTCAGAATTTATAAAATAATTATATATCTTATCTAGAGCTGAAAAATTTATCATGAAACTCTCAATAATATATCTACCTCTGGTAGGAATATTATAAATTAATAATGTGATTTATTACTTTCTCAAATTTAAAACAGAAACTCGAAAAATAGGAAATTGCAATGTCAGAATTTATATAAAATAATGGAACAATATTTTGACTTAAAAATTTTACAGAAGCATTCTGAGATCAAATTCTTTATAAAACAAAATTTCAAAAATATTAGACTTAAATTGGTCTCGATTAAAAATCAAAATCCGAAACCAAAATTTAGGAGCAGTCACTGTTGTCAGAATTTTATCAATTTTTCGGTAACTCATCTTTATCCCAAATTTTACCAGGCATCAAAATCCATTCACAGACCCTGGTCAAAAGTTTGATCAATTTATACCATGGTCTTACAGCTCAATCAAATCTGGTTCTGGAAGCATCCGATCGGGGCTCATTCCTTTTGGCGCTCACCTCCTTGCCAAGTGGACCCAGGCCCCACATGTCAGCCTCAATCCTTTTCTCAGCCTTGCTCTTCTTCCTTCCTTGCTTTGAAGCTGAGTTCATTCCTCCCGTTCTCTCTCCCTCTTTTCCAGTGTCTTCCTCACCTACTCTGTCCTTGTAGTGTCCCCGATTGCTGCCACGAAGACCCCAGCCATTCCAAAGAGCAACACTCCTCTTCTTCTCCTCAAGCCAAACGCCCTTAAGCCTGCTCCATTTCTGCCATCGGCAAGAACTTGAGCTTGGAGCAAACTTAGTTTCAGCCGATCCACTCAAGTATTCTCAAATTCCTTCGGCTCACAGCATCCCCGAGCTCCACTGATCAAAAGCCCCCAACAATCTTCCTCTCCTCTGATGCGAAATGTAGCTGCTGCCGTGCGCTCATCTTCCCCGTGACCGGCCACCGTGGACAGCCCTCCTCAGAGCTTCTCCCTCACGGTAAAACTCAAAAACGGAATCCTCTCAACGCCCTGATGCTCAAACACTTACTCATTCGAGCTCTAGTGCAGTGATTTCTTCTCTTCACCGCCCGCCATTGATGCCGCCGCAGGAGCTCGTGGGCGCGCCTCCCTGGTAACTCTCTGGCCGAATTGATTCCGTGCAGTTCGGCTAAGGCTGGCCATGCTCTTCCTCCCGAGTGGTCGCCACGGAGATCCACCGAGCACCCTCTCCGCTAAGCCCTAACCGCCCCTTTTTTCGTCTCTCGTGCAAGGGGCCAAGGAGTCTCAAGCTCGTAGAAGAAGGGTAAAGCGCCTTGATCTTAGGAAAACGATTTTCCTTTTTCCAAGCATTTTTCCCAAACCAAGTTAATTTCAAGCTTGATTATCTTCTTCATTTCTAATCTGAATTCATAAAACAAATTTGTAAATTCATCTAAGATCTAGAAGAATATAAGTATGTAAAAATATTGAATTCTTGATCTGCATAATAATTATTTAGATTAAATCTTGATTATAATGCTAATATGGGTTTTAATGAGCATTTGTGCATAATAGGTAATGAAGAGATGAAATCAAGATTCATGGGAATTTAAGATCGAAATGTATTCAAATATACAAAAATACTTAATTTTAGAGTCACAAAACAATTAGTAAAATTTACTTTAGGAATTAACATTATTATGGATGTTGTTGTATTCAAAGAAACGTAATTCCCAAAAATTATTAAATTAGTTCATATGTGTTCTGGAATCCTAATAAAGTCAAGCATGTGAAAATGCTCAATTGTCAAATTAAGTTTATGTTGTTGCTTTGTCATCCTTAATGAACCTTATTATGGCCATTAACAAAACAATAGCATGATAGCTCATAAAATGGTAACAACACTTTGAATAGGATACTGGAAACAGCAAGAACCCATGTATGCACAAATGTTTAAAGTCAAACTCAATTTGCATGTTCTTAATGAAAGAAAATGTTAATGATAACAATAAGTAATTAGATAATCTATTGCAATTGAAGTTGAAATAATGCCAAACCAGTTCTGAAACATTTCTAGGATGGTACTCTGCTAATACCTGAAAAATGAATCAAAGATCATGTATGGTGTAGTAGAAACTCAAAAGCGAAACTTCGCGATTTAGCGTTATTCATTGTGGTCAATTAGGCTAATTCAGCAGCAGAGATAAAATAACTCATCTAAATACTAAAATCAGTAAAACTAGTTTAGAAACACTGTACAAAGTTCATACTACCATATTCTTCAAAAACGCCTTAATTACAATGACGCTTTCCATTTAAATCAAGCTAGTTCAAACCCTTAATTGCTAATCGTATGATTCACCCTTTTGGCCGATTCCGTGGATAGTAAGCTTTAGTTGTCACTTAAGCTTTTTCGTTAGTGAATATAATATCTAATCCAAATCTTAAAACTTGTGAAACTAGTTTAGTAGTGTTCTTCAAAGTATAGACTACCCAAATGCGAAAAGATAATCTTAGTTCACTTGTGATTTGCATATTGATCTTAATAGCTTAATGACCCTAAATAATCACATTACCTTAGACCGTAATATGAATCGGTAAGAATGAATGAACTTTAAATTCAAATGAGAAATCAAGAACTATTATATTTTTATCACCGTAACCTTCTTAAATATTATGTAAATTAGTCCAATAGCCCTGAATCAATAGATTTAACTTGCGTAAAACTAATTCTAAGCACATTCAATTAAAGGTAAAGAACAAATCATTCATATTCTAATATAATCATTTAAGCCTTTTCATTAACTCATAAGCGACTCATCTAAATCTGAATTTAGTAAAGAATAGCCTAGACTTGATCCTTAAGATATGATCGGCAAGAATCTAAGAAAATATTCTTATTTTATCTTGCTTGAATCTGAATCTTAATAGGTAAAACCCATAAGTAATAAAGTTTGAAACTCACATTATGAATAGCAAATCAATGAAAGCTTGTAACTAATGATTAATTCTATTAATCTAACCAATTTTAGCATCTTGAATTCGTAAAATAAGATTAATAAATTCATAAAAGAGCAATCCCTGTTTCTTGTGAAGAGTTTTATCTGTTCTTTCTATCAATTTTCTTTTTGCCCTTAATAATATTAGTATTTTGCTGTATTTTTCGTTGATCAACGTGTAGAACCCGACGTTGCTGTTTTCGTCGTCGTCAGCCGCAATCCTCGTCTTCATCGTAGTCGGCAATTGGGCAAGGCAAGCATCCTTTGACCATATTGATCCCAGTATTTTATATTCCTTTTGTGCATCAAATTGTTTCATGCATGCGTTTACTTTATGTAAATTGCTATATTGTGGATTTGGTAGTTATACCTGTTGTCACGTGAATCTCCTTTGATGATTATGAACATGTGAACCTTGTTAACCACAGATTAGGGTAGATATTACTTAATGTCATCATGGGTATATGCGAATACATAATCATGCTTAGCCATGCTTTAGAATCAATAAGGTTGATGATCAGATCAAAATTTGTTTCCTGAAAACATTGGAAATGGCATCATTGGTTGTGGGTATTTTGATTAAAACCCAAAATAAAACTATGTGTTGATGCGGCGATTATTGGCAATAGCGGAGGTGCATTAAGGGTCTTGCACGTAGTGTAGGGTGAAGTATCGCCCGTGTCGGATTAAGGACCGAACATCGTGTTGTATGATCCAAGAAAATCCGTACAAACCACAAGTGCTGGGATGGGGCAGTCTTAAACCGATTAAGTTATCTAGTTTAACTTTGCATTTTGGAAGGCCGAAGTAGTGCGGGCTCTCCTTTTTAAGGTTTGCTCGACGGGGTGCCCACACCGAGGTGTTGGGAGTCACACTTGCCAACACAACGGTGTACGCCATACTTGGGAAGTTCCAACATTTCTATGCTCTGAGTTCTTCTATAATAGTATGGGTCCAACGTCCCGTCATTGGTGCAAAGTTAAATTAGATAATGTAAAGGTTTTCGTCATGAACATTCGCCACGCGCTTACAATTGGATGTGAAGCGTGTGGCAAAAAAAAGGTCATGTCTTGTGGGTCGATTGTACACCTCTGCGAGTTTAAATCTAATTGATTAGCCGTACCGCGGTCATGGGTGTCTTGGCGAATCGATGCGAGTTAAATGTTTTATTATTTTAAAAGGGTTGGTTCCATTTGTTTTTGCAATCGTGCTTTATGTCGAAGGGTGACATTGTTGGATTTCGAGAATTCATGATTCGCCACTCACGTCATGGAGGACCGTGAGTGTTACGTATGCTTTATTTATTTGGTATCAATCAACTGCTCTTATAAATTCCGTTTGCAAATAACTGGATTTACAAATGAAATTCGCTTTATGCAAATTAACTGTAGTAGCCTTTCCTTTGAAATGGCTTGCATGTATGATAGGCTTTGCTCAAGTCTTGCTGAGTACGTAAAGTACTCACCCTTGCCTAATTATTGTGTAGGTGGTTGAGTTAGCGCGGCTTCGAGTCTCTTTTCCCCGCAGGTTGCGGGATCTTCTTCGGCGTGTTCTATCTGGAGTTTATGCCTCGTCAGTTGCCTGCGGGTTCGGTTGGGCACACTACGAGATTTTGCCTCTTTGCTGCTGCATTCTCTGAGTTGTAATAATTCGTTGTATTTATTCGTTTCCGCTTAATTAATATGTTGTATGGTTGTGATTCCAATCGTTGAAATGTGCGTGCTAGCTACTGATCCAGGGACTAGTACTGCAAGCACATTAGATTTCCAATTTGGCATCCGTGCTAAAAATGGGGGTCGTTACATCGGATCAGGACTCGGATCGGCTGATGAGTATATAAGGCGCACCAGGGCTGCTTGAAACGACACAGACAACAAAACCACATCTGCTAGTTCTTTCTTTATAGCTTTTAGTCTTAGTTCTGTAACCTTCCCTTTGTAAGTCGACATTGGTCAAATAAAGTTGCGAATCGCCGATTGTTTGATCATCTTCGATTTCACCAGGTCTGATTTATTCTGTCTTGTTGCGCATCGCCTTTTCAGAATCGATCTGTCTTTACCTTCGGATTAGTCTTAATCGACTAATCTAGTTACCCTTCTAATCGGCTTTTGGCTGATTTCTGTTTTAGCAGATTCGCTTCTAGGATCGGCTTGATTGGATTTCACAACCTCCTTATCGATTGCAGGGTCAAATCGATTGGCACGCCTTTCACACACTTGAACCCGGCGTTCGTCTGGTGTGTTGCGACTAGAAACCCTCTTCACGTTTTTGGCGTCAACACATTTTTGGCACGCCCGGTGGGACGAGATCGGAAAGATGACTGCAGGCAAATCTACCGCACCAGCCGACGTGAACCCCGACGCCATAATCATCCCCACTTTGAACGATTTAACTCCAAAGCAGCGCAAAAAAATTGAGGATCGGAAAGCTGCTTTAGAAGAGTTAATGTTGGGGTGCTATCAGAAAACCCGACGAGGAGTTACACAAAAGATGGCGCTTCCAACATTGAACCCCCTTGGAGAAGCCGGCGTCACGACGAATCCGGTAAGCCGTTATATGCAAGCTCAAGCCGAGTTATCTGTTATGATTGAGCAATCTGTGCATCATGCATTAATCAATCAGTCATCGGCATTGGTTACGACCTTGAAGCCGATGATAGAAAACAGCGTAAAAACTATTACACAAGAGTTGGCATCATCTGGAGGGTTATTAGATCCATTACAGCCGCTCCCAACATATCCAGCATATTCGGTAACACCAAATACCAACACAACAAAAGTGTCGGCGCCTGCACCCTCGCTAATGCCGACCCAGCCCACTGTGTTAGCACCAAATCCTCGCCCGAAATGCAGCTACTCATGTTCATGCATATCTTGACGCAAAGTTGGATCCATCGGCGTCAGAACTCACTATGTCGATCGGCTTCTCGGTAGATTGAATTAGATAGAAATTATAAACCTCAAGGGCCAACCCAAGTTAGAAATCCAGTTCCACATAAGGTCGTTTCATATGCCGAATTGCCCGAAATTCCAGTTCCTAGAACCGATGG
This sequence comes from Guadua angustifolia, assembly GCA_036346375.1. Classification (NCBI taxonomy): domain Eukaryota; kingdom Viridiplantae; phylum Streptophyta; class Magnoliopsida; order Poales; family Poaceae; genus Guadua; species Guadua angustifolia. The sequence goes on along the minus strand of CM070504.1, from coordinate 52,367,508 downwards.
GTACGAGCCGTGGCAACGCCCTTATTTGTCGGCTAAGACAAGCCAACCAACCGAGTTCACACTCGGGGGGCAAGATGGCATCTATCACGATTGGCCGAACCCTGGTGTTGCATCGGCCAATAACGCTAATTGGGCCGAACAAATTTCTATGGTCTTGAGAGATCAATTTGGGTTGCAACCTAAGGGGAAAACGATCGGCTATAGAAAGCCGTACCAAGATTATATTGACCGCATGCCATACCCCCATAATTTTAGAATTCCTGATTTTGCAAAATTTTCTGGGGATGACTCGGTCACTACCTTGGAACATGTGGGACGGTTTATCGCCTAGTGTGGTGAAGCTGCTCAGTCCGATGGATTAAAAATTAGACTTTTTCCTTTGTCATTATCAGGAACTGCTTTTACCTGGTTTACAAATTTACCTCCAAATTCGGTCCATTTCTGGAACGATTTAGAGAGTCGATTTCATGATTACTTTTTCTCTGGCAGTTTAGAATTAAGGATTTCAGACCTGAGCGCTGTCGGCAAAAATTTGGTGAATCGGCTTCTGATTATATTAAAAGATTTAGAGAAGTACGAAATCGATGCTTCAGTGTTATACTGCCTGATAACCAACTAGCCGATTTAGCATTTCAAGGGCTAATTCCCCCGCTTAAGGAGAAACTTGCTGGACAGGAGTTCACTGATTTAAGTCATCTACTTCATCGTGTATCGGCATAGGAAAGCCGATATTTAAGTAAAGAATTCAAGGATAAAATTAGGCTAAACAGCAATGGCAAGGAAAAGGCTAAAATAAACATGGTCGAGTATAGTTCAAGTGAAACCTCTGAAGATGAAACAGACGTAAATATAGCCGAATGGATAAAAGGTTCTAAGAAACCACTTGTCTGTTCGTGGCTCAAGCCGACAAAGAGTAAGTCGGAGATTAAGTACGCTTTTGATGTATCCAAGTGTGACCGCATATTCGATATGTTATTACAAGAAAAACTGATACGACTGCCAGAAGGGCATACCATACCGTCGGCCGATGAAATTAAAAAGCGACGATACTGTAAGTGGCATCATTCTTTTTCTCATAACACTAATGATTGCAACATCTTTCGACAACAGATACAAGCAGCTATTGAAGATGGTCGGCTCAAGTTTGCAGAGGAGCCGGCCATGTAAGTCGATGTCAATCCCTTCCCGATTAACGTGGTTCAATGCTCCGGCAAAGGAAAACAGATTGTCGACGAAAGACCCATAGCAACAGGACACGTCGACATAGAATCAAGCTTAAAAGGAGAGACACTGAAGATAACAATCGGCTCACTTCAAATTGAAGCCGACCAAGATGGGAAGAATTCAAGGACTGTTAAGCCAAAAGGTGAACCGCAAGTTGGGCGATGGTACAAAGCCGAAAGGTCTCCGCCTCGAAAACCGGCATTCAAACTTAAGCCAACTTTTTCGCAGTTGCTTGAGAAATATGAAAGGATAAGCCATCGGCAGAGGCAGCAGGCTCGCCGACCAGATGAACCGTATCGATCAAACAATGTGTTTCGGCCAAATAATTTGTATCGGCTAGACACTGCAGAAAGAGCTCATCAGAGATGTCCTTTCTGGCAATTCTGTTGGGAAAGGGGTGTAGCATTACCATCTTCAAGGTCATGCCCCATGGAGCATTACCCACCGAGAAATTGGCCAAGACAAACGGTGAAAGAGCGGCTATCTGACACAGCGCCGGATCGGACAGAGTCATGGCACAGAAAGCCGATAAAAGAAAGGCTGGGGGGCTGAACGAAGATGAAAGGGTCGAATCGACAGGAAATCTGGCTGGTAAGATTCGCAAGCCGATTGAGCCTAAACCTAGGTGGTGCCCCACAGGACTCAGTCGATCTCAACGAAGACGGCTTCAACGCCTAAGGACGCAGGAGATAAGGGAGGCCGAAGAAGAAAAATAGAGAGATGAAACATTCAATGAATTACGGCCGATAAAACTCGTTAAAAGTGAATGGAGGAGAAAAGAACAAGCCAATGATGAGTCAGATTCCTCAGATGATTTGCTGTCACCAATGATTCGAAACGACACTCCTCCCATGGATATCAACATGGTATTCACTCTACCAGCCGAGTTCAGAATTAAAACTGAATCGGCTAAAGACACGTTTGCTCAACTATGCTTAGGTGCACAAGATGCTGTATTTGAAAAGCCGCAAGATCCTCATCGGCATCTTAAGCCGTTGTACTTGAAAGGCTACATCAATGGGAAACCGATATCCAGGATGCTTGTAGATGGAGGGGCTACTGTGAACTTGATGCCACTCACTACTTGCAAGAAGTTGGGCAAAACCGATGAAGACCTGATCAAGACGAATATGGTGCTGAATGATTTCACAGGCGATCCTACTGAAGCAAAAGGAGTGATGGTCACAGAACTAACCGTCGGTAGCAAAACTTTGCCGACCGCATTTTTTGTGGTTGAAGCTAAAGGAAATTACAGTGTACTTCTCGGGCGAGATTGGATACATGCCAATTGCTATATCCCCTCAACCATGCACCAACTGCTTGTACAATGGAACGGAGATGAAGTTGAAGTTGTATCGGTAAACACAATGCTCATATTGCAATGGCGTTCGACGCAAATTGGCCGCAGACGAAGCGAGTGCATATCAGGCAAAGCGTTAGACGATTGCGATTTTATATGCATTGGGAAGTCGGGATTTACACCGATCAGTGTCAAGCCAGGCACGTTTGATCGGGTGAGCGAAGTCTTAAGGAGATAGAGTCAGAAATGATCCAAATCTTACAGGACAAAGTGAAGACCTATCGGCATGTGATAAATTCGTGTGAAGCCATCGAAGACTTCCAGAGTGAGAAATTGGGTCAAGGTTTCACTTCTGCCGATATGCTTGAAGAAGTCGATATAGGAGAAGGGGATAGAAAAAGGCCAACTTTTGTAAGTGCGAATTTAGGTCTAGAATACAAAAGTAAGTTGGTCGAAATACTTAGGAAATACAGGGATTGTTTCGCTTGGGAATATTATGAGATGCCTGGATTAAGCCGATAATTAGTAGAGCATCGGCTGCCTATCAAGCCGGGGTATCGGTCGTATAAGCAACCTCCTCGGCGTTTTAATCCAGAATTGTACGATGTAATAAAAGAAGAAATCGAAAGGTTGTTGGAGGCCAAATTCATAAGACCTTGCCGATACACTGAATGGGTATCTAATATCGTTCCTGTCATGAAGAAAAATGGTAAGCTTCGGGTGTGTGTCGATTTTAGGGATCTAAATAAAGCTACGCCAAAAGACGAATACCCGATGCCCATAGTCGATATGCTCATCGATGCTACGTCAGGTAATCAGATTATTAGTTTTCTTGATGGGAATGCTGGATATAACCAAATATTTATGTCCGAAGCCGATGTCTCCAAGACTGCCTTCAAATGCCCTGGTGCTCTAGGGTTGTATGAATGGGCTGTGATGACATTCAGCTTAAAGAATGCAGGTGCTACTTATCAGCGAGCAATGAATTTGATTTTTCATGACTTAATCGGCCATGTTGTTGAGATATACATTGACGACGTGGTTGTAAAGTCCAAGGAAAATCGGCAGCATTTGGCCGACTTAGAAAGGGTATTTCAAAATACAAGGGCTCGTGGGTTGAAAATGAATCCTTTGAAGTGCGCGTTTGGCGTATCGGCTGGCCAATTCCTAGGATTTATGGTTCACCAAAGAGGGATTAAAGTCAACCAAGCAAGAGTTAAAGCCATAGCCGATACAAAACCGCCGACATGTAAAAATGAATTGCAGAAGCTGATCAGCAAAATTAATTACTTAAGACGATTCATTTCGAATCTGTCTGGAAGGATTCGAGCTTTTATGCCCTTACTAAAATTAAAGGATAATGAAAACTTCACATGGGGAGCCGATCAGCAAAAGGCTTTTGATGACATAAAATAGTACTTAGCATCACCGCCAGTCTTGGCTGCACCTCAGAAGGGGATTCCATTCAAGTTGTACATATCGGCTGAAAGCGAGACTATCGGGGCTATTCTGGCACAAGAGGTTGATGGCAAAGAGCGGGTAATATTTTATTTAAGCCGACGACTATTGGAAACCGAATCCAGGTACCCTTCTGTTGAAAAATTATGCCTGTCATTGTACTTTGCTTGCAGCAAGCTAAGGCATTATATATTAGCATCGACTTGCGTAGTAGTATGCAGAACTGATATCATCAAATATATGCTGTCTGCACCAATCCTGAGAGGACAACTTGGGAAGTGGGCTTATGCTCTAACCGAGTTCGATCTATAGTATGAATCGGCCAAAGCCATTAGGGGCCAAGCGATAGCCGATTTTATAACAGGACATGATACCATGGCAGGAATGGTTGATGTAGCCCCATGGCAACTGTATTTTGATGGGTCAGTTTGTCAAGAGGGGAGTGGAATAGGTATCGTACTAATTTCGCCAAAAGGACATAACGTCGAGTTTGCATATCGGCTTAAAAGCCGATGCTCCAACAACCAGGCCGAGTATGAAGCATTGCTCAAGGGACTGCAGTTGGTAGATAATATCGGGGCAAGTAACGTAGAAGCATATGGTGATTCATTGTTGGTAGTGCAACAAATTAAAGGTGAATTTAAATGCAACGATGAAGTGCTATCAAAGTATCTAGAGTATTGCCTTGATATTATCAACACTTTCGTATCGTTCTCTATCGGCCATGTGCCTAGGGAAATGAATAATAAAGCCAACATATTGGTTCAGGCAGCTTCGGGCTATAAGGAATACAGCCGATACGAAGCATTTGAATTAATCAACAAAGCAGTGCTGTGTGTTGATAATGCCGATTGGAGAACAGAAATAAGAGGTTACCTAATGGACCCATCCAAGCCTACTGCGCGAAAAGTTCGTCAACAGGCGTTGAAGTATGTTGTGCTGGAAGGAGAATTATATTATCGGACAATGGAGGGATTACTTTTGAGATGTTTAGGAGATGAAGAAGCAAAAGTGGCCATGGGTGAAGTTCATGAAGGAATTTGTGGCTCACATTAATCGGCTCACAAAATGAAGTGGATCTTGAGACGAACTGGGTATTTTTGGCCGACAATGTTAGAAGATTGTTTCAAGTATTACAAAGGGTGCCAAAGTTGTCAAAAGTTTGGAAATGTGCAACTTGCACCGGCATCGGTTTTACATCCGGTTATTAAACCATGGCCGTTCAGAGGATGGGGGATAGACGTAATCGGCCAAATATTCCCAGCGTCAAGCAAAGGCCATAAGTTCATCCTTGCAGCCACAGACTATTTTTCAAAATGGGTTGAAGCCGTTCCGCTTAAAAAAGTCACCAGCGTAGAAGCTATCGGCTTTGTCAATGAACACATCATCCATCGATTCGGCATTCCTCAGACCATTACAACCGATCAAGGAACGGTGTTCATGTCTAACGAGTTTAGAGGATTTGCAGAAAGTCTGGGCATCAAATTACTCAATTCATCACCATATTATGCTCAGGCTAATGGGCAAGCCGAGTCATCCAACAAAACTCTGATCAAGCTGATTAAAAGAAAAATTGATGAAAGGCCTCGAACTTGGCACTCTACACTATCAGAGTCTTTGTGGGCTTATCGGCTAGCGTTTCACGGATCGACTAAATTGTCACCATATCAGTTGGTATATGGTCAGGAGGCCGTGTTGCCCATAGAAATAAATATTGAGTCTATGCGAGTGGCAAGACAAAACAATCTATCGGCTGATGAATACAAAGAGTTGATGTTATGCAATTCGGACGATTTGGCGGAGCTAAGGCTGATTACATTAGATCGGCTCGAAAAGAACAAAAGAAGAGTTGCTAGGGCTTACAACAAAAAGGTCGTCCCTAAATCATTTAGTGAAGCCGATTTAGTTTGGAAAACAATATTGCCGATCGGTTCTAAGGATAATCGATTCGGCAAGTGGTCGCCAACGTGGGAAGGACCTTACAAGATAAATCGGCCAGTTGGTGGAAATGCATACATACTCGAAACGCTTGAGGGTACTATGTTACCGAAAGCAATCAACAGGAAATATTTAAAGGAATACTACCCTAGCATTTGGATTGGTGCGTAATTAAAGTGCGACATAGGGAGTTCAGAAATAAATCGGTTAAACAGCCGATTAAAACAAGATGAATATTATCGGTTAAACAGCCGATCAAGAGTATTACAAAAGTATAGCAAAAGGAAATTGTTTCAACACAGCATAAGTTTACAGGCCCGACCCAGGAAGTCTGGCACCTAGAGCAGATAGTGCCCCAGCAGCCTTAGCAAGCGCAGCTTGAACTCCATCAATAATCTTCTCATCAGCTTGGGCATTGCCGGGCACAGGAACTATTTTGGCGGACTGCTCCTTGACACTGGCTACGGCTTGGCCAATCTTCTGCTTTTGCTCAGAAAGGGAAGCAGTCTTTGCCGATGCTTGAGCTTGTTCAGCAGCCAATTGATTTTGAAGATCGGCCAATTGTTCTTCAAGTTGTTTTTTGGCCGATTCCAGCTGAAGAATTTGGGTCTTGGTGGTTTTCAGAGAAGCAGCATCCTTATCAAAACTCTGCTTCATTGTCTTTTCCTCGGCCACCAGCTAATCTAAAAGCCGACGGTCAGCCTGTTGCGCTTCTCGCTGAGCAATGCGAGTGCGGGCAGCTTCTACTTTCGCCCTTTGCTCGTCCAAGTGGCAGACCCCTAGGAGTGCCCCCATAGTTTCTAGGGGGAGATCGGCTTCCACTGCAGCCATGGCATCCCGCAGCGGCTGAGTGTTAGAAGGATTTGCGCTTCGGGCTGGCAGACTTCGTGAAAGAGTCGATTCAGCTTCTCCTGCATATTTGGCTCAAAGCGAACGACTATTGCCGATACCTTTGAAGAAATGTCAATGATATTACGGAGATCAGCAACGTAGTCATCTGCGGCCATCACTTCAGGATCAACAAGATCATCCAAGCTGAAGCCTAGCAGATCCATGGGATCAGTCGACACTTCTTGCATAGGCGCGACGGGAGTCGGCTGAGGCGGCAAGATGGCTTGAGGCGCAACAGGGGCTGGCTGAAGTGGCGAAGTGACCTGAGGATGAGTCGGGGAAGGCAGCGTCGGATTGGCGACAGAAGCATCGGCCAAGACGTCACCCACTTGGTTAGAAGGAGTCGGCTGAAAGAAGGGACCAGAGAGTTAGTGTTGCAATATTAACGAAGGATGATAAAATAGTAACACTTACTTCAATGACATCGGCCGGTACATGAGAAGAGCTCTCGGAAGTTTTTTCTTTGCGCCTGGGGTTTTTCTTGGCTGCCACTTTTGTAGACTTTGGTTTTTCTGGAATCGGTAAGGAAGAGTTAGAAAGAGATTATAAGAAGGATTTATTGGACAAAAGATAGACACTTACTCGCCAGCCTGTCCTTGGCAATTTCGTCCAGAGAAGGGCTCTGTATCCGGAGGTTACCAGAAGTATAGCCGGTTAAGCCGATCGATTGGTGCGTTCTTTTCGATCCACCCTCCGATGGGCCAGCGGCAGCCTTCCCACTCGTAGCTGTGACCTGAAGAAAAAGGGGCGCAAAGAGGATTAGAAGAAGAATAATGAAAATCAAGGTAAGGTAAGCTACTCGAGAAAGACCGATACCTCTACAGCTACCGACGAGTCAGTATAACCCGAGGAACTATCCTCGCTTGAGTCTTCTTGATGCCATCGTTCTTTGGACACTACCGTCACCGTGATAATCCGGTAAAATTTTTCTATAATAGCCGATGGATTACGGTCCAAATAAAGGGCCTCAGCTATATGCGACCACCAAGCAGAAAAGTGGCTGGCAAGCGGAGTTCGAAAAGCGCGGCGATCGAAATTTGAAGCTCATCGGCGATTCCCAGAGCTACGTTGGCTGATAGTGCATTCTTCACCTTGGCTCTGGGTTGAAGCCGATCGAGGAGGGGCAATGAAAGAACCACTTGACCAAAGCCGAGCTGACGAGAATAAATAGATGGATTGTAGAACTCATATGAAGGCTGGAACGTTCTATTCCTGGAATTTAGGCCGACGTGAAGGATACAGGGGGAGATGAAAATCCGATAGAGCATCAACGACAACTCCGGCATTGAAGAACTGTCGGCATCTAGGTGCAGGAAGGATGGCCATTGAAAATTGGCTGCATCACCATAAGAGAAGAAATCTTGCTGGGTGAATGTTACACCGTCTAAACCCAAGAAAAAGGCAAGGTATTTGTTTAGACCAGATGGGGTAATCTTGGTATCACCACTTGAGCACATTATGAGTCTTTCACCATGAGATCGGCTTGCTCTAAACTGAGGGGTGGCGTTCTCTGGGTAGTCTTCACGGGGGAAAGCAGAATCCTCGACGGGTTCGGAGATAAGCTGTCGGCTAAATATACTATACAGCCACAGCTGGATGAACCATAGAGGGCCCCCAACGTTACCAACTACGAAATCGGCAAAACCAAAAAAAAGCCGGCTCCTTATGACAAACATCATCTGGTAAACTGCCCCCAAAAACATCTTCCCAAGAGCAAGTCGATGGCCCTCTACTAGCCGCTCTGCTACCAATTGGTACACCTGGGTCGGCCCGAGGGATGCACCGCAGAAGAGAAACCGTTCAAGCCAGAGGTTTAGGAAGGCAGCATGCTCTTCATCCGATACAAGTCCGTTTACCTTGTTGTTGTGCTGAATGTACTTCGACCATCCTTCACCCTTTGTTTGGACCAGCTTGTACTGAGGTTTTCTGCTATAAGCCGATAGTTGGTCTCCGTCAGGTCTTAGGCAGTACAATTCGGCCACATCCAGGAGGGTCGGGCCGATGGGACCGGGGCGGAAAAGAAAAGCGTTAAAAGTGTCGGACCAAAAATAGCAAGCCGTGGCCACCAAGGGCTCATTGGCTTCTGGGCAGGCTAGGCTTAAAGGAAGGCATTCAGCTATGCCCATCCGCTCCCATTCTCCTCTTTTCTGAGCCGACACTCTAATATACCAACTTCTCTATCCCTTGAGCGCTGTCGGCCAAGCCCTAAAACTCTTACCTCACTCCTTCACATTGTAACCTTGAGCTGATAGGGGGAGTCTCGGGATTTCTTCATTTATCACCGAATTGGCATCTATGCTCCCTACCGGTCCTAAGTAATACTGACTATCACTTTCTGGGATCGGGATGAGTACCTTTGAGGAGTCCATTCAGCCGACTGAGGAAGTTGGGAGGTTGATCACCAGTGCAGAGAAGTCGATTGAAGGAGAAAAGCCGATCGAAGATGATGCGAGAGCTGGTAAGCGTGAAAATGACAGGGGGGGGTCCCGCATATATATAGCACGGTGAAAAGTGAAAAGTGGCGGGAAATGAATTCGAGGCGACACGGGTCATTAAACCGCATCGAAATTTTTACGGCACAATTAAAACAAGCGGTTGCAGGAACAGTTCTTTAACTAACAAGGAAGAAGCCGATGAAGAAAGAAGCCGATGAGGGAAAAGCTGATAGATTTTTGAAAGATAACAAGTTATCTTCCAAAAATGGGGGCATATGTTTGCACCAGTTTTTGGAAATTACTAAAAGAATCGGCTGGAAAGTATGAGTTTGGATGAGGCACGAAAACACCTTTGGGAAATCTGGATAAGCGTACGGAGATCCTGGATGGCATGTGGATAATGTTTGGAAACAAGAGTCCAATTAGGAAACTGTAGCCGATTCGGATTATGTTGTCATATCGGATCAGGACTCGGATCGGCTGATGAGTATATAAGGTGCACCAGGGCTGCTTGAAACGACACAGACAACAAAACCACATCTGCTAGTTCTTTCTTTATAGCTTTTAGTCTTAGTTCTGTAACCTTCCCTTTGTAAGTCGACATTGGTCAAATAAAGTTGCGAATCGCCGATTGTTTGATCATCTTCGATTTCTCCAGGTTTGATTTGTTCTGTCTTATTGCGCATCGCCTTTTCAGAATCGATCTGCCTTTACCTTCGGATTAGTCTTAATCGACTAATCTAGTTACCCTTCTAATCGGCTTTCTGGCTGATTTCTGTTTTAGCCGATTCGCTTCTAGGATCGGCTTGATTGGATTTCACAACCTCCTTATCGATTGCAGGGTCAAATCGATTGGCACGCCTCGCACACACTTGAACCCGGCGTTCGTCTGGTGTGTTGCGACTAGAAACCCTCTTCACGTTTTTGGCGTCAACAGAAAAATAGGAAATTCACCGATACAAGCAAGATACGTATCCAGCATTATCTGAGCATATCCATATCCGATATGGTATTGGATACCGATACGCCAATTTTCCGAAGTATCTAAGTATCGGAGAGTTTTACACAAAGTACTTGAAGGACTTCTGAGTGTTGCAAGTTCAAACATATGCAACTTATTGCACAAGTTTTTAATGTGTAGCCCATTGATTGCAAAACTGTGTTTGAATAGATCTAGTCGATAGCTCATGTCATCCGTAGTTACTTTCAAGTTTCTATGTCCTTGTGACCATTGAGATTAATGAACTTTATTAGTTTTTTAAAATGAAAACAGAAGGAAAGGATCTTACAGTTTTCATTTTTAAAAAACTACTGAAAATTATCCTTTCCTACTGTTTTCATTTTAAAAAAAACTAATATAGTTTATTAAGCTAAGAAACTAAGTATGATTAAAGTAATGTACAATACAAGAAACTAAGTATATAAAAAAAGGAGGAAAGAATAAAACTATCTACTGAAAATTATTTAGCCCTTCTTCAATAGTAGGAAGGTAACTTAGGGGGTGTTTGGTATAGCTCCAGCTCCACTAAAATATGTAAAGTTGGTGGAACAGGGCATTCATAGCTCTAGAAATTTATAGAGTTGAAGTTGTACGTACATTAAAAGTGTTTAGGTGGGGTCATCTTATTTACATTTTAGACTAAAAATATAAACTTAATTCACTTTATTTTAGCCTACAAGCTCTAGTTCTTAGGTGGAGCTGGGATCTGGAACTCTGCCAAATAGAACCTTAATAGGCGTTTTGATGCAATATATGACTCAGTTTGAGCTCAGTGATCTGCGATGCCCTCTTAGATGCCCTCTTAGCCATTACATTGGTGGTACGGAACTTCACTGAGCTGAATTAGATTTTCTTCTAGAAGAAAGGATGCCATAACAGCATCTTTCATGGTTGTGCCGAAGGATGTTTATGATTACGAAGATGGGACTTCATGGACTGGAATTAGTACAAGTTAACAGAACTGCAAGTTATGTTTCTTGTATTTTGCTCACTCTTTACTTGCAGGCCTGACCTTGGATTTGTGTACACCTTTTTCTTAGAGAGAGGATTTTGTAGTCCTTGAGGAATTGACATGTCTCTCACCAAAAGAAATGTAGTTTCATTACAATATTCAGTTTGATGAATTATATATGTTGTGAAAATGGCGTCTCCCACTGTGTACGACAATGTAGTTTCATCTCATATGAATGTAGTGGTGACGCTTCTGGATTTCAACAATGTAGTTTCACCTTGCACTCAATTGACAGTTTCAGGAAATTTCATGTTTATACTATTTTTTTATATAACTAATGTCTCCATCAAGTTCAGAAGCATAGCAGCCAAATGATACTTCTGTTTTAGTCTGAAAATTGATCGACCAAAAGAATACAGGAGGCATCTAGTGGCTTTCTACATTAATTTCCTAGTAAACCTATAACACCTATATCATTCTTGTCCTTCCTATTTCCATGGACATATGTAACAAGCGCCAAATGGCTATTCTAAATCTTTCATCAGGGCAGCAGCATCAGAATTGCACTCTTATTCTATCTAAGTATCCTATCTATACTCGCAAAATGTTGCGAGATCAGTAATCTTGAACCCGAATATGTAACCCGTTGGGAGCTTCCACTCGGGGGAACTTCAATATTGTGTTCTTGCCTTCTTCCTCCCATCTACAAGACTCAATGCCAAGTTTTTGTCAGTAAATAGTGCCTGAGATGTTCTTAGCAATTGAGGATTGAAAAGAGGAACAGACCTGTATCGTGTCACAAAATAGTGAAGGAAAGTTGCAATTTCTACCGTGCCCACTTCCTTTCCTGGGCACAATCGGCCACCTCCTCCGAACAACATGAAGTGTGGATGTGATTCCATGTTATTCTCCTATTTTCAGTAAGTATTACAATATTAGAATTTCGTCAATAATGCTGTTGCTGATGTCTTGTTGGTCATTATATTTTGCTCTTTTACTTACGAGCCATCTCCATGGATTGAAGGTCATTGGATCAGGATACAGGTATGGATCATAATTTATCTCCCTTGTGTAAACATAAATTCTCCAACCTTTCGGAATAACATACCCTGAAAGAAATGGATAGTATTGCATTAGAACTTAGAACTAACATACGATTTGCCTTGACAATGTTAATGGCAACAGCATATGTCATACGCATCTCACCATTCATTTCTACATCCTGGGTAGTTTTCCTCAGTAGCCCATTCACAACTGTAGCTAATCTTAGTGTCTCAAAAATGACCTGCATGGTAGCATTATCCATTAGTTCCATAATCATGGCAACTTTCGACTGTGACTGCGTTTGGAGATTTGGAGTGTCTTCTCCCACTTACAGCTCGAGTGAAGGTCATGGACTTAAAATCCTTCCAGTCGATGGCATCCTCTGGCAATTTTCCCGTCCTGATATCAAGATGCTCTTTCTGCAGAAGTGAACAGATCATCAGTTAAATCGAGAGAATGTATGATTTTTGTTAAGGAATTCAACTTGATTTCATAGTATCTGTACCCTGAGTTGTTCAAGAGCTTTCGGATGGTCCGACAGATACTTGACTGCCATCATCGAAGTCGTTGACATGGTTTCATATCCAGAGTATATGAGGGTGATGATCAAGTCAATGATCTGCTCATCACTGAGCTTTTCCCTGGTGCCCTCGTTGCCACTCAAGAGAGCATCCAGCATGTCATTGTGAGCATGACCAGAGGATCGCCGTTCTGCGATTATCAGCTCTAGCATGGACACAAGCTTCTTCCTTGCCTGGAAAACAAGAGCGCTTCGTTAGAGGGTTCACTGTATGTTCTGATGTTAGTACTGCAAATTTTCAATAACAGGTTGATGGTAGCTACCTGGAACCCTCTGTAGTAATTGGTTCCTGGAAGGTTGAAAGGCAAGGAGATGGTGCCAAGTACAAGGGTGTAGAGCTCTGTCTTGAGGACATCAGAAAGTGGGCCAGCAGATATGCCAGCAATCTGCCTGAGTGCAGAGAGCAAAGCCATCTGAAAGGGAAGCCAGATAAGATTCTGTAAGCTGCCATGCAAGTATGAAATTCGGCACCCAAATGCAACAATGTCATTGAGACTCCAAAACCAAGTTTTTTTTTTGAGACATGTGGTGGTCATGATGGTTCACTTTGGAATATGCAGAGAGATGCTTTTGCCCCCTTGTGATGTTACCCCTTTTCTGCTGAGGAAAGAGCTCATAATTTTTTGCTATCCAACAGTACAACTTCTAGAAAGCTAAAGCTTCCCCTTTTGGTTGAGAGAGGAAAGGAGGATCTTCCTTCCTTCTCACTCCTTTCCTGTTTGCTCCACCCCCCTACCGCAAAGTTTCATCGAGAGGCGTCATCATTCTGCCTTGTATCATTGCAAGGCAAGAGAGAAATGGTAAACAGGTCAAAAGAAATGACTGTGCCTTGTGATATTGCCACCCATGATATTCTATTGTTGCCAATGCCAACCAATGTCAATAAAGATGATCTCCCTCCTTCCACTCTCTCAAATGCAGTAAGGAAAACCCGGTTTTCAACTGTGGGACCCACAAAATTAACCTTTTATGCTTCTTTACAATTGTTTCCTTGCACTATTGCTAACTGAAAAAAAAAATCCTTTCATGCAGGTCAAATTTTCAGTCGGCTTGCAACCACAGCTGCAGGGGCAGCATCAAACAGTGAGCCGAATTGGCATGGCAAAGACGAGGAAGAAAGGAAAGGAACAGCATTTGTGGCTGACGAGACATGAGAATGAGACACTCGCTGGGCTCACCTCCTTGGTCTTCTCCTGGATGTCGACGAGGCAGCCGTCCCATCCGGCGAGGTGGGAGCGCATGAAGCCGTCGACCTTGGGGAGGAGGGCGTCACGGATCATGGCGGGGCGGACGAGGGCGAGCATGGCGCCGCGCATGGCGCGGTGGAGCGGGCCGTGCACGGCGGCGATGTTGTTCCGGCCGAGGATGTCCAGCATCGACTGCGGGTAGCCGGGGACGAACCCGCGGCCGTCGCTGGTGAGCATGCGCCGGTTCAGCTCCGGATCCATGCACACCACCGTGGGGCACCCCAGGATGTGGGTCCGGAACAGCCTCCCGTACCTGCAACATTATCATCGTCAGTTAGTACGCGCTCTGTCAGTACGACCCTTTTTCCCTTCCTCGCAAAAAAGGAAAAAAACATTTTCCCTATTTTTTTAAAAGAAAATCGATCGATTTGTAGGCCCTGCATATTAACCCGTTCCGGATTTAGCCTGTTACTTTTATCGATAGCAATCGTTACTGATTATTATGGTGCGAAATTTTTTTAAAAAACATTAGTAGGAAAACGAAGGGCGAAGGGCAAAGTGGGGATGGAAGTATCAATTGTTCTTTTTTTTTTTCTTTTGTAGCAAGAAGAAGGGAAGCCGGGCACTTTTGGGGGATCTCACAGCTGGAACAGTGAGGAGTGTGAGCTTTTGGGGGACACAGCACTGATGTTCCTCCCCTCCGCATCACTTTTCCCATCAAAGTGCTGCTTGTACTGCCTGCCACAGGGGATCAAATCAAACTCTCTTCCATTTCTTGGAGGGAGAACAACTACTACCTATGATCGAGAACCAGGTTTGGCAAAAAGGAGAAACAGAGCAGCTCATCAGAAGAGAGCAAGGAGGCAAGGCTCTGCTCCCAGGACCCTTGGATCATCTTGCATGCAGAATGTATGCACCATCATTCGTATCTAACCAGTAGTTAAGAGCCTTAGCGAAGCATGCGGTGGTTCTTGGAGCTTACCTAAGCCTCCTGGCCTTCATGAAGCTCGGCCCCTGCTTGAGAAACTCGGTGGTCTCACCAAAGAGAGGCCACCCCATTGTGCCGGGGGGAAGCCCCTGCTTCCTGCTGTACCTCACCTCATTCCATCTCAGCAGCAGGCTGCTCACCAGCACCACGCCAACAACAACACCAATCGCCGCGACGAGTACCATCTTGTTGTGCAGATATCTTCCTCCTCCTCCTCCTCCTCCTCTCTTGCTCCTCTCTTTCTTCTTGTGGTTTCTCCTGCCTTCTCTCCTCCTCTTGCTCTGTTTTCAACAGGAGGGAGGAGGAGGAGGCCGCTGCAAAAATGGTGTCTTTGCAGGGAAGGGGGGTGTGAGGTAGAAGTGCTTGTGTACTCGAAGAGGAGGAGCCCCTTTATATAGGCCACAGCCAGCACGCAGGCAACCCCACACAGGAATTATTGCCTGCCTCCCCCCTCCTTCAAATTGTTATCCGCTGTAAAAAGAGTGGAAAATATGTAATATATTCTTTTTTGCTGATGAGGTGGGGTCCACATTCCAAGGTGAAGTCTTGACCATGGAGGTGAGGGTCAAGACAAGGGTCAGATGGCATGACAACTGCACCAAGAAAATTTTGAAATAAAAAAGATGCATAAATTTTGGGCTACTATGGATGGAAGAAGAGTAGGAAAAGAGAAAAAAGATACTAAATTCTGGGCTGCTAAGGATGGATGAAGGGCAGGAGAAGAAAGAATAAAAAATTAGACTTGGGTATATATATATATATATATATATATATATATATATATATATATATATACACACACACACACATATATATATGTATGTATAGAAAATGATTCCATACTCCTAGGTGTACGTATTCCCACCTACAGTATAACATTTAAATGATGTTGTTATACCTCTTTATAATTTTGAGTATACTCTAATATTGATTATAAGATATTCCAGAGTGAGTTCTACAAAAAAAATTATAAAGTCTACCCTTTATAGCATAATTTGTTTATATATTCCTTTTACATAGGGAAAAAAATAAAGGGTTATGATAAAATTTCTTTAATCATGTCGCATTGGAGTATATATACCGAAAGTGATAAAGGAGTATAAAGCATTATTTAAGTGGTATATTAGAGGTGAGAGTATGTACTTCCGGGAGTACGGAAAATGCTTCCTTTATATATATATATAAAGGAGGAGTATATATATAAGAAGTATAATATATATTCATATATATATATATATATATATATTGGAAGCCTCTTTTCTCCTCCAGGAAGTAGTTACTCCCTATGACATATCTTACAATGTAGGGAGTATCTCCCACAACGGAGAGTATATACGTGTAATATATGAGTATATAAGACTAGTTAGGTAGTATTTATATTTTTTCGATGTGGTATGTATATTTTTATACATACTCCTTTTATGTTCAGATATAAAGGTATTTGCAAAATACGCTAAAAACTATCTACTCCTTTGCAATTTTTTCATATGGTTCTTCTTGGAATATTTTATATTTAGTATATGAGTGTAGCCAAAGTGATAAAGGAGTATTTCAAGTTTGTTTATGTGGTATTTCAAAGGTAGGAGTAACTACACCTAGGAGTAAAATATATTTTTCCATATATATATAGACACACACACACACGCTCCCTCCGTCTAGGATATATATTTCGTCTTTCATGTAGACCAACAAGACATTAAGAATTATTAGATTATGCTTAATTGTTATCTCTATGTATTATATCCTATTCAATGCATGTATATAGAGAATATAAAGTAAAAGCTGATATTTATTAAAGGTATAGAAAAAATAATACACTTATTTGATATTAGAATATAAAATACTCTTATATTTATACACAAAATCGTTTGAAAAATATACTCCCTTTGTTTCTGAATAGATAACGTTCTAGGATTTTGCACTTCAATCAAAGCACAAATAGAAATGATCAAATCATCATACTTCATTAACTCACTTATTGCTCTTTGATGATGTATGTTACTCTAATCCATATTAATAAATAGTATTAGGAATAATGAATAGTAGAGATATATAAAAAAATAGCTAAAAATTATTTTAAAATTATAAAATAAAATATATTTAGAAACGAAGTTTGAAAGCTATAATCCTTTGCGGCGCATCCTTGCCTTGGAGTGGCATTGCCTTGTGCAGGCAGAAAAAAAAAAAGGCCTGCGCCTCTAAATACGTAGAATAGCAGCATCTATCTCTACCCTGCGGGCTGCGGCGCATGCTTGGCCTTGGAATTGGCGTTGCCTCGTGTTGCGCTGTGCATTTGGTCAAAAGGAAGAACCTACCCATGTGTGTTGTGCTTGTTATTTCCATGCCCCCTGCCTGCACACATGACTCACCTCGCCTCGTAGCGAAAGGCCTACTTTTTTATGCTTAGAACAAAAACATTTTTCGGGTAGGATGTTTCAAGGCTAATCTTCTTCAAAAGGGCCCTAAGAATTAATTTTGGAGAAATTTCGAACGATTGAGATTGTACACGAAGTTTTACTGCAAGAGCCTTTGGAATATATGAATGGCTCAAGAAATTGATATGGAAAACTTTTCAGAGGACTCTAAACATGACCTCAAACACTAGTTAATATTCCTTTGAGAAGTCTCCTCGAGGCTTGACACGCGATTCGTGTTTTTTTTTTTCTGTTCCTGCGTGTTTTATTTCCTTCGTTCCAAACAGGTCTAGTGGTATCAGCGCACGTTTTAATTTATGTACGTATGAGCATAGCTTAAAAATACTTAAAAATTCCATAAGACATCGGGCATGTTGGCACATATATATACACTCGAAAAAATTTTCCATTAAAATTCTGTAATTGTGACCAGCAAGTAGGCTCGACATAATTTGCTACTGAGGTAATTTCAACCTCTTTTAAAGGTAAAGGGCCCCGAAAGGGACTTCATTTCATTCATAAGCAGGAAATTTTACAGGTGTTCGCCCATGTAGGACAACATGATTTGAAGATTGATTGGGCAATCCCCTTTGTAGGAGTAGTTACAACAGGAAGTGGAATTACATTGGTGGTCAAAATTTAAAGCTCATTTTGCTAATATATCTGCCACTTGGTTAAACTCTCTTGGTTGATGAATGAAGGTGTGGCATCAGTAAGGCTCTGCTGCATGATCTCTAGTATGATAGAAGTAGAACCTTACTGATTTGCAATCACAACATTGATACATCATGAATACATATGTCAAGTGATCATTTGCTCGTAGTTTATTCCTCAACAAAAGATGTTCTTATTGATCTTGAATGGCGATTTGTTTGTGAGCGGGTCGATCCAATCAATCATGAGGATGGAAAAAAAAGTTGAAAAGGGAATGCATGCATGGGTGGTCGACGGCCAGCGCCATGTGCGTGATACATGGTAGTGTCTAGCTGCTGATTGCCCATGCACAGTGCTCGAAGAGAGATTGCTAAGTGGAGTGTACATGTAGTATGTGTCTAGTGTAGTATAGGCTAGAATTGATGAAAAAAAAAAGATGAAACAGAGAGGGGGGTTTGCAGTTGAGGTGGCACGTGGGGTGGTTCCCATTGGACCATGGGTGGGGACTGGGGAATGCTTGTATAGAGGTGTTGTACAGGTACTTGAAGCAACAATGAGCAATTACAAGGGACAGATCAAACAACTCAAAGTTTGCAATCAGAAAATGGCCCTTCACATGCACATGCAGTTGTGAGGTTAGTTAGATCTGCGATTTAAGTAACTATAATAACTATACCTTTGCTTAGGTTAAGATGAGATCTTAGCTGGTTGTATGGATGGATTGGGTGACAAGAGATGAAGAGGGGGAGAGCTCTGACTGGTTTGAGTACCTACTGGGCGCATGTGAGCGTGGGTGGCAGCACATAAATAAAACCTTGGCCCTACAGGGATGATTTCACTAGATTTCCCTCACAGCCCACTCGTGCATCCTCTGTCCCTCCTGCCCCTCTGCTCTCTGTTTTCAAGTTTCACTTTTACTAGTACCCTCAATGGGCTCTCACAAATTATTGACTACTTGAGATCAATGCCAATCCTAAATCGTTACCGGTTACGGTCCAATTCGTTTCAGCTTTTGGATTATAGATTTTAAATTATGAGAGAAGTTGTTTTTGATTGTAGAAGAATCGGACTGGGTTAATTGTGACTTCTAGGTTCCGACCAGGGCCAGCGATAATCAACAAAAATTAGCGAGAATTAAGTGTCAACCGAATTCTGATTCTATATAGAGGGCAGCTTCTGATTATAGGAGAAGCTGTCCAAAATTCTCTCATTCAGCAAATAATCCGTTTTTTTTTCAAGCAGAAGTTGAAATGAGTGGGCCAGTACCTTCACAAATTCATCATCCACACCATGAGTAGATCATGATTTGGCATGGTCTTTTTTTAAGATAATGAAAGATTATACCTCCTGATTTCTGCATCGTAAGATGCACATAATCAGCCATTTATTACAATGTTATAACAAAAAAGCTATCAAAAGAAATCACTAATCATGAAAGTTGCAACAAGCCATTACGAACATGAAACAGAAAGTATGAGTCCGCACATAGCTTGTTACTAAATCGCCATCCTTGGCTATGAAGAAATATCTAACAATGATCTCTAGCGATCTACATGCCGATAACACCACCTCCCGGTCCTCTTGATGATGCAGCACAAATCACAAGCGCAACCAATAGGTACAAATATAGATAACCTGCAATAGATTAAAAATTTTCTTATTAAAAATCACATCATTTCGACATAGCCAAATTGATTAATATAACGCGGTAGCCCTAACCAAAACGTGAGTATGTAATTCTTTTCTAAACCTCAATAATCAGTTTCCAAATATATTGGTTATATTGCTAGGAGGCATATCATGTCACGCGTCCGGCCCTCTGTTTTCATCTCCCCTCTCAAATTATTGGCTCGATATGTCGTCAATCGACAACTATTACCGTGTCTAGATTATGTAATAATATCAGGAAAATAAAAGTCCCGAGTCAACAACGTAGGTTAAAAGCATTTTGAACCTCACAGCAGCTAAGTTTAAACCTACCTAGATCTATTCTGCAGCATTATATTCCAAACAATTAGTCTCATTTTTGAAACAGTACTATTGCTAGGCGAAGAAAAGTCGGTGCAAATCATAACATGGCTCGTTTTGTTTCTGTATATTAAATTGGGAAATCCCACGGGAAAAACATTTTATTTTGATACGGAAGCTGCACGGATTTTATTCCCCGGACTGTTTGCAAGATTTTGATAGATTCGTACGATATGGCGGTGGCCATTCATGCCACAGTGCTGGATTGGCACATCGGTGGAAATTTTGATCAAATCCATCCTTTTTCGTTTAGTGATATGCATGCCCTGAGCTAGGTCACCCATCCATCGACCAAAATCAAACCAAAGCAAAAGCAATCTTTTCGACCTGAGATCCTGGAACGTGGATCGCGATATTCCTTTTTATAGACAAGAAAGCAAATATTCATTAAAAGGATGATCTAGCTAACTCGCTAGTCACCAGAGGAGATACAAAATCGGGAAAACATTGAGCCAGAATGAGCGACCCTCATGTTCCCAGGACGCGCCACATTTTGCAAGAGCATGGGAAACAATATTACAATTCCTACGACAATGCTGCACTTTTACGTAATCAAAGCTAGATACTCCCTCTGTTGATTTTTGTTTCTATTCTCGTTGAAACTTATAAGATCTTTAATGCTACTTTCTCTCTTTGGGCTTTATTTATTTCCTTCTCTTTCCCAAGCATCATGCATGACTTACCATACAAATTAGTCCCTCTCATAGTTCCATAGCCCTTAATGGAAGAGTACTTCAGTGATTCCGTGTATCCAGTCAAAATATGCCCTATAAAAATCAACGGAATGAGTACAAACAAAAATCTGATTTCTCTAAATATTACAGCATTAATACCATTATTGTCTTGATCATTCAAAGTAGAAACTAGGTTAACAGCATCAGTCTCTATAATCAGTCTTGCAACACCCATCTGAGCTATTAAATTCAGAGCATTCTCCGCCGCAATCGGCACGGAATGTATGGCATCTTGTAAATATTCCATCTTACCAGCTGTTGTCATTAGTAAACTTCCTTCTTCATCGCGCAGCACCCCTCCCCAGCCACCATTGCTCATGTTTCGATCAAAAGCACCATCAATATTTACCTTACAGAAGCCTGTTTCTGGTTTACTCCATGCCCGATCTGTCGCTGGGCTTAGTCGTTGCTCATTCCTATTGGCCAATGATTTGAAATCCTGTAGGATACCTTGAATAAGAACATGTACTCCTCTTGGCTGTATTTGGCCTTCTTCTTGAGTTAACTCTGTTTCTTTCAGCCCACCAGTACCATAGCAAAGCAATTATTATCATTTACTTGTCTTCATATAGTTTCGACACTTCTTCCATCACCAGTGTGGGCGACCAGCATGCTTCGGCTTTGCTCTCTCATCCTGCAAATCTAGCTCCCGCCAACATAGATGGACTAGTTTACATTTGAAAAACAAAATGGCCACCATCTTAATCATAACGCCTGCATAAAAGGACAGATAGTGTTTAACATCATACCTCGCCTTTTTACATTCAGTTTCAATGGAAGGCTGTTGTTAGAAAATGTAATTTTGAAGCAAAGAACATGTAAGTACTAACCATAATTCATATTTTAATATTTATGCAACTATCAAAAAATGATGCATAGAAGTACGTCTCGGTCTTATTTGGTATCTTCATGTCCCAAATTCGCCTCCAATTGAAAGAAGGCTCATTTGATGAGCAACCTGGCTGTCTCCCGATGCGGTAGTGGCGAAACTAGAAATTTTTGTTGGGATACACACTTCACACGTACAACTCTATAGTCTTTTATAATGATTTTGTATGATCATAAATCCAACAAATATATTTGAAATTTACTAGAAGTACAATATAAATAGTTCTAATATCTTAAAAATCACAAATCACTAAAATTGGAATGAATTCAGTCAACAAATTTGGCCTATTGAAGGGATAATCTTGTAGAAATTTTCAAATTTTTGGGAGTGCCGGGGTATACTTAGCACCCCTAGTTCCGCCCCCATGATTCAGGTTTAGGTTTGTTTCGGAAAAAAAGTTTATAAACTGACTTAACAAAAAAGCGGCCCTTTGAGTCATAATACCAAGCAATATTGTCTTCCATATTGTCACGAACCAGAATAAGCCGAATAATTTTCGCTTGCTCTTCTTGGAAAGTCTGAAATAGCAGATATTAATCCCGGTCACTAGTCACTGGGTCAATTAATTCGAGTAATATACGGTAAACTGTCCGAGCTCAAGTTTCATTAGCTTAAAGTAAAAGTAAGGAGTCGTCAGCGAAAGGGAGATGTGTTATGCTCGGGTCTCCATTACAAATTCTGATTGTTGGATCAACCCTTGCTCATCCGCTCTATTCAGCGCTGCCGAGAAAGCTTCAGCACAGATGATAAGGGAGAGGGGATCGCCCTGACGCAAAACCCCTCGTGGAACTATGGAATCAGCGTACCATGCACTCATCTTGATTCGGTGATTCACCGAAGCAACGCATCTCATTCTCGCCGTTAAATTTATCCACGTTTCAGGAAAACTGGATGGCGACATTCTTGTTTTCGTATATATAATAGCTTAGGCTATTCTCAGTAAGAGTTTCATTCTCATTAAATGACATGACACATCATCATATTTGGTGACATGGTAAGGTAATTATAAAGAGAGAGATAAAGAGAGTTTTATGAGAGGGTTTCATCTAGATGAAACATGAGATACACAGTTACCTAGATAAAAACTGATGTGGCACTATTGAAAACTGAAAAATGAAACTATGCATTGAGAATGGCCTTAGGGCAATTTCAACCCATAGTTTCCATGAGTAGTTTCTAGAGGAGAGAGAGTGCAATAAATATTAACTTAGATCTAGTCTCTCCAATGCATAGTTTCTATAGTAGTTTCTATGTAGAGAAAAATTTAATAATTTTATACATGCATCGGATCCAGAAGGAAGGGGATGTAAACCACGATTCTACTCCCAATACAATTTGTCTAGTTTCTTTGCGCATCGGTCTACGGGAGGACTTAGTTTCCTGCATGAGAAACCATTTCCCTCTCTTACCTCAATAACTCTATTGCCATGTCACCAATTTACTTATGTGACAACCCTATTAATACTATAAAAACTAGCTGATATGGAGCATTGGGACTTCTCTTAGGCAGCTATGCTGTTGGTGCATCACGGTGTGCGGGTACTACACGGCTGCTGATGGTGACTTGTGAAGCTAGCACATTTGCAGGAAACACCGATAGGGTGGGAAAGAACGGAGAGACGAAAGCTTAAGAAGCTATGCCCTACTGGAGCAAGTACTGTGCCCTAGTTACTGCTGCACATAATTGCTGCCTGCCTGCCTGCCTGCCTGCCTTGCTGCTGCGCGTACGTGCGGGCGTGTGGGGGTTCCTGAGACGAGACAGGCCAGCGTAAGCACAGCATTGCAAGATGATCGGAGTCGTTGGGAGCAATGAAGGCGGCGGCAGGAAGCGAGTAGTAAGTAGGGGCTTGATCGACCGGCGCACTAGGCATATGCACAGTACATGCATCCGCGCGAAGCAATATACGGCAGCGCTAAGCTGGTTTAATGTTTCTGTCTATAAATACAAGACTTGTCTTTAGATTTAACGAGCGTTTTTATACTAAACTTCTATTCATTCTCTTTTAACCATGTCTATTTGTTTGTTACCATCCACACAGGGTATTACTATCTCTCATCTTTTAAAACAATTAACTACGGTATCTAAATCATTTTCTCGTATATTTCTCAATTTCACGGTAATCTTAGCTATAATATAAAGCCAAAATACATTATATATTTCCAACGAAATAATTTAGGGTTGCCTTCCATCTCCCCTAGCCGTACAACGAGATGAGCGAAAGATGCATGCATTACTCCTGCTACTAGCGAGCACTACAGCACATTTATGAGCATTTCTTGTTCACAGGTAAGCAGCAGCAGCGTCGTTGTATGGTCCGGTACGTGCAGATCCAACCGGCCGCACGCAGGTCTGATGCAGTGGGGTTCCGGCTATAGTAGTAGCCTAGTAGGCCGTGTTGGCTATTGGCTTGGCTTGGCTGTGGGCGCAGGATCGGAGCTTTTCAAACGGAATTGATTAACCACGTGTTGACGTCAAAAACGTGAAGAGGGTTTCTGATGACAACACACCAGACGAACGCCGGATTCAAGTGTGCGCGAGCGTGCCAATCGATTTGACCCTGCAATCGATAAGGGAAATATTTGTAAAATTCACTCAAGCCGATCCTCGAGGTGAATCGGCTAAAATTAAGAATCAGCTAGAAAGCCGATTAGAAGGGTAACTAGATTAGTCGATTAAGACTAATCCGAGGGTAAAAGGTAGATCGATTCTGAAAAGGCGATGCGCAACAAGACAGAACAAATCAGACCTGGAGAAAATCGAAGACGATCAACAATCGGCGATTCGCAACTTTATTGATCGATGTCGACTTACGAGAGGAAGGATTACAATGCTAAAGGACTAAAAGCTATGAATAAAAAGTAATAGATGTGAATTTTATCGTGGATGCCTCTCCAAGCAGTACTGGCGCGCTTATATACCCCTAGCCGATCCGAGTCCCGATCCAACACGTCGATGCAATCAGATCGGCTCGTAGTTTTCTATTTGGACTCTATTTCCAAATATCACCTGCATTATCCAAATTCTTCCGAGGTGTTCCGTGTTGTATCCAAACTCACGCTTTCTTCCGCCGATTCTTCCGTAGCTTCCAAAACTGGTGCAAACATATGCCCCTATTTTGGAAGATAATTTGTTATCTTTCAAAATATATCGACTTTTTCATCGGCTTCCTTGTGGCTTGGTTATCGCGCCAATAACTGTCACTTTGATTGCGCCGTAAAAATCTCGGTGCGGTTTAATGGCACACGTCGCCTCGAATTCATTTCCCGCCATTTTACTTTTCACCGTGCTATATATATGCGGGACCCCCACGGTCATTTTTACGCTCTCTTGCTCTCGAATCTCCTGCAATCGGCTTCTATCCTTCGTTCGACTTCTTTGCTCAAGACTCAAACCATCCTTCGGATCGGTGAATGGATTCTTCTCGGTACTTATTCCAATTCACGAAAGTGAAGATCGAGACTATCTAGGGCGATGAAAATTTGATTGTTGATACTGATTAACGAAGACATCCTAGACTTCCTTTATCGGCAAAGGTTACAATATAACGGAGGGGAAAGAGCTTTAGAGCTTGGCCGACAAAGACTCAAAGGTTGGAGATAAGTGGTATATCTGGTAGCACCCAAAAGAGGTTTGAATGGGAAAGGGCGGTATAGCAAGTGTTTGCCGCTAAGTCTAGCCAATCCAGAAGCCAATGAGCCCTTGGTGGCCACGGCATGCTACTTTTGGTCAGACTCCTTCAATGCTTTTCTCTTCCGTTCAGGCCCAATCGGCCCAACCCTCCTGGACGTAGCCGAGTTGTGTTGCCTTCGGCCGGATGGAGACCAAATATCGGCTTATAGCGGCAAACCACAGTTCAGGCCAATCCGATCGAAAGGTGAAGGATGGTCGAAGTACATTTTGCACAATAACAAAGTTGATGGCTTGGTATCGGACGAAGAGCACGCAGCCTTCTTGAATCTGTGGCTCGATCGGTTTGTTTTTTGCGGAGCATCTCTGGGTCCAACACAGGTATACCAGTTTGTAGCAGAGCAGTTAGTAGAAGGCCGTCAGCTTGCGCTTGGGAAAATGCTTCTTGGAGCTGTCTACCAGATGATGCATGTCATTAGGAGTCGGCTCTTTTCCGGATTTGCTCAATTTGTTGTTGGCAACATCGGCGGTCCTTTATGGTTTGTCCAACTATGGCTTTACAGTATGTTTAGCCGATCACTGATCCCGGAGTACCTAGATGACACTGCCTTCCCACGCGAAGACTATCCAGAAGGCACCACCCCCCAATACCGAGCTAGTCGATCATACGGAGAAAGACTAGGGATGTGTACGAGTGGAGATGTCAAAGTTACTCCTGCTGATTTCAAGAAGTATCTTTCATTCTTTCTTCACTTGGACAGTACGATTTTCGGTCAGCAAGACTTCTTTCCATACAGTAATTTAGCCGATTTCCAGTGGCCTTCCTTTCTCCACCTAGATGCCGATAGCTCTCTAATGCCAGCATCAACCTTAGAGTTGTATGGAATCTTCCTTTCTCCTTGCATTCTTCATGTCGGCTTGAATTCCCTTAATAGGACTTTTCAAAGTCATATGAATTCTATCACCCTTCGTATGTATGCCCGTCACCGGGTTTTGGTCAGTGATACCTTCTTTGCCGATTTTTGATCGCTTTGAACCCGAGCCAAAGTGACAAGCGCGAGAGCGAGCCGAGCTAATCTTAACATTGTCTGATGAGCTTCAAGTTGTTAACCTTCCATCTTTCTCCTTGAACTCCCGGTCAGTCATTCATTTCTCAGCTTGGTGGGCACTTATATCAGAAGCCCTCTATCTGGATCGTACACCGTCGGCTATTATAGAGAAATTTTTACCAGATTTTCATGAGCCAACGGTAGTGTCTTCTAGCAGCAGCAGTTCGAGCGAAGATAGCTCGGATTCTTCCAGCTCGTCGGGTTATACTAACTCGTCCGTAGCCGTAGAGGTATCGGCTTATTTTTCTTTATGGTTTTTATACTTGATATTGTCTTTTCTGATAATGTTTCTAACCGTTTGGTCTTTATTTTTCCAGGATGCCGCAGCCGGCAAGACTGTTGCTGCTCCATCGGCCAGTGAGCCAAAACGGAAAAGACCGCATCAATCAATGGGTTTAACCGGCTATTCTTCTGGCAGTCTTGGTATCCAGAGCCCATCATTGTCGGATTTAACAAAAGGCCAACACTCAAGTAAATAACTTAAGCCGATACTCACCAGTTTTTCAGACCTTCGATTTGCTTCTCATGTTGACTGGTTTAATTTTTCCAGAAAAACTTAAATCGACGAAGGCTCCAGCTCGTCGGAAAAAGCGTACTGAACAGAGTGCTGAGAGTTCCCCCAAAGCATCGGCTTTCATCGAGGTAAATCCTTTTTGCTTCTCAAGTACTTTTACTGGTTCTTTAACACCCCCCTCTTTTTATTTGTCTTCAGCCGGCAACATCCTCGCAAGCCGTCGAGGCTTTAGCCGATCTTCAAGAAACTCCCGCTGCTAGCCCACCAGCACTACCTTCAGTAGCACGGCTTCCTGCTCCTTTGCCTCCTCAGTCGACCACTAAAGAACCCGCGCCGGAGGATTTTACTGACCCCGATGACTTGCTTGGCTTCACCTTGGACGAATTAGCCGACCCGGAAGTGATTGCCCCTGATGATTATGTAGCGGACATTCGCAACATCATCACTGTCTCCCAGAAGGCATCCGCTGCGGTCGTTCAATCGGAGCCCAATATGCAGGAGAAACTGAATCGGCTTCTTACTGCTATTTCCCAACCGGAGTCGGATATTCTGGCTAATGCGCACCTATCCATGGATCACGATGGTCAAGTAAAGCCGACCTCCCACCCGAAGCTTTGAAGGCTATTCTGGATGTTTGCCATATAGATGAAAGACGGGCGGAAGTTGAAGCGGCGACGGCCAGAGTAGCCCAACGAGAAAAACAAGCAGCCGATCAACATCTTTTGGACGAGCTGGTAGCAGAAGCAAGGCAAAGAAGAAGAAATATGATGAAGACTCTCATTCCCTTAAAGCTGCTAAGTCCTCCACGCAACAATTGGAGTTGACGAAGAAGCGGCTTGAAGAAGAGCTGGTTAAGGTGGAGAAAGCACTCGCCGATAGTCTTGCCTTGGTAGATGTAACAACATTGTCTCTGAGAAACCAAAAGGCCGATATTGGCTTGGCCGTGTCGAAGGTGAAAGAACAATCGGCCAAGCTTGTTTCAGTGCCTGGCACCGCCAAAGCTGATGAAGATATTATTTACGGTGTCACTGAAACATTGGCCAAAGCTGCTGCAGCACTATCGGCTCTGGGGGCTAGAATCCCTGGGTCAGGCATGTAATTTATTAGCGTGGGCGTATGTCTCAAAAACAATGTTTGTTTTTGCTGCACTCTTTGTAATACTTTTTGGTCGGCTGTTTAACCGACTGTATTTATCTCGCTTTAATCGGTTGTTTAACCGATTCATTTCTCAACTCTTTGTATTGTACTTTTGATCACGTCCCGATCCAGACGCTAGGGTAGTACCGCTTTAGATATTTTCCGTTGATCGCCTTAGGTAACACTAGCCCCTCGAGTGTTTCGAGTATATACGCGTTTCCGCCAACAAGCCGATTTATTTTATACGGCCCTTCCCAGGTAGGCGACCATTTGCCGAATCGATTATCTTTAGAACCGATCGGCAATATCGTTTTCCAAACCAAATCAGCTTCACTAAAGGACTTAGGCACAACTTTTTTATTGTAGGCTCTTGCAACTTTTTCCTTGTTCTTTTTAAGCCGATTTAAAGTAACCAGCCTCAATTCCGCCAAGTAATCCAAATTGTACATCATCAATTCCTTGTATTCATCAGCCGATAGGTTATTCGCTTTGCCACTCGTGATCGACTCAATATTTATTTCTCACGGCAACACGGCTTCTTGGCCATATACCAACTGATATGGCGATAATTTAGTCGATCCGTGAAACGATAGCCGATAAGCCCACAGAGATTCTGATAATGTGGAGTGCCAAGTTTGAGGCTTTTCGTCAATTTTTCTTTTGATCAGCTTGATCAAAGTTTTGTTAGATGACTCGGCTTGTCCGTTAGCCTGAGCGTAATACGGCGATGAGTTGAGTAATTTGATGCCTAGGCCTTCTGCAAAATCCTTGAAATCGTTAGACATAAACACAGTTCCTTGATCGGTCGTGATGGTCTGAGGGATACCAAATCGATGGATAATATGTTCATTTACAAAGCCGATAGCTTCTGCACTGGTAACTTTTTTAAGCGGAACAGCTTCTACCCATTTTGAAAAATAATCAGTAGCTGCAAGGATAAACTTATGGCCTTTGCTTGATGCCGAGAATATTTGGCCGATTATGTCTATCCCCCATCCTCTAAATGGCCACGGTTTAACAATCAGATGTAAAGCCGATGCGGGTGCAAGTTGTACGTTCCCAAATTTCTGGCAAGTTTGGCATCCCTTGTAATATCTGAAGCAATCTTCCAGATTGTCGCCAAAATACCCAAATCCGTCTTAGGATCCATTTCATTTTGTGGGTCGATTGATGCGCACCGCAAATCCCTTCATGGACTTCGCCCATGGCTACTTTTGCTTCTTCGTCGCCCAAACATCTCAAGAGTAGTCCCTCTAATGTCCGATAATATAATTCTCCTTCCATCATGACATACTTCAGTGCTTGCTGTCGGTTCTTTCGTGTAGTAGGCTTGGATGGGTCTATTAGGTAAGCTTCTATTTCTGTCCTCCAATCGGTATTATCAACGCACAGTACGGCTTTGTTGATCAAGTCAAATGTTTCAGATCGCCACACTCCTTATAGCTCGGTCGATTGAGCCAAGGTGTTGGCCTTATGATTCATTTCCCTGGGTACATGGTCGATGCAATCGGCGTAAAAGTGTCGATAATACCAAGACAATGCTCTAGGTATCTTGTTAGTACTTCATCATTGCATTTAAATTCCCCCTTAATTTGTTGTACCACCAGCAATGAATCGCCATATGCTTCCACGCTACTTACCCCAATGCTATCTGCCAACTGTAGCCCTTTGAGCAATGCTTCATACTCGCCTCGAAGATTAGAGCATCGGCTTTTGCCGATATGCAAATTCGACATCGTGTCCTTTTCGCTAAATTAGTACAATGCCTATTCCACTTCCTTCTTGGCGATGACGACGTCGAAATCTAGCTTGCCATGGGGCTACATCGACTATTCCCTGCCATGGTATCATGCCCGTTATAAAATCGCTATCACTTGGCCCTTAATGGCTTTAGCCGATTCATCATCTGCAGATCGAACTCGGTTAAGGCGTAGACCCACTTCCCAAGTCGTCCTCTTAGAATCGGAGCAGACAGCATGTATTTGATGATGTCAGTTCTACACACTATCATGCAGGTTGATGCTAATATATAGTGTCTTAATTTCGCGGCAGCAAAATATAATGATAAACACAATTTTTCTCTAGGAGGGTACCGGTTTCAGCATCCAATAGTCGCTTGGCTTAAGTAAAATATGACACGCTCTTTACCATCAATCTCTTGTGCCAAAACGGCTCCGATGGTCTTGTTTTCACCGATACATACAACTTGAATGGAATACCCTTCGAGGGTGCGCCAAGACCGGTGGCGATGTTAAGTATTGCTTTATATTGTCAAAACCTTTTCTCGATCGGCTCCCCATACAAACTCCTGATGGTCCCTCAGCTTTAGCAGTGGCGTGAAGGCCTGAATCTTACCATACAGATTTGAAATAAATCGTCTTAAGTAGTTAATTTTGCCGATCAGCTTTTGCAGTTCATTTTTGCATGTTGGCGGTTTTGTATTCATTATGGCTTTGACCCTTGTCTGGCTAACTTCAATACCTCTTTGATGTACCATAAACCCGAGAAACTGACCAGCCGACACGCCAAACGCACATTTCAAAGGATTCATCTTCAGCCCGTGAACTCTAGTGTTTTGAAACACTTTTTCCAAATCGGCTAAGTGCTGCCAGTCTTCTTTAGACTTGACAACCACATCATCGATGTAAATCTCAACGATATGGCCGATTAGGTCGTGAAAGATTAAATTCATGGCGCGTTGGTAAGTAGCACCTGCGTTTTTTAAGCCGAATGTCATCACTGGCCATTCATATAACCCTAACGCCAGAACAAATCAAGGCGCGCTTGGGGACATCGGCTTCTGCCATAAATATCTGGTTATATCCAGCGTTGCCGTTAAGAAAACTGATAATCTTATTACCCGATGCAGCATCGATAAGCATATCGGCTATAGGCATCGGATATTCATCTTTTGGTGTGGATTTGTTCAAATCTTCAAATCTCGCGATACTTTCGTAGCTTACCGTTCTTCTTCATAACAGCACAATGTTAGATACCCACTCGGCATATCGGCAAGGCCTTATGAATTTGGCTTCTAGCAACCTTTCAATCTCTTCTTTTATTATATCGTGCAACTCTGGATTACAACGACGAGGGGGTTGCTTATATGGCCGATACCCCGGTTTGATAGGTAGCCGATGTTCTACCATTTGTCGGCTTAATCCAGGCATCTCATAATACTCCCAGGCGAAATAATCCCTGTATTCTCTAAGTATCTTGACCAACTTATTTTTGTATTCTAGACCTAAGTTTGCACTTACAAAAGTTGGCCTTTTTCGATCACCTTCTCCTATGTCGATTTCTTCAAGCATATCGGCAGAAGTAAAGCCTTGGTCCAATTTTTCGCTTTGGAAATCTTCAATGGCTTCGCAGGAATTTATCTCGTGCCGATAGCTCCTCGCCTTATCCCGCAATGCTTGGATCATTTTTGACCCCATCTTCTCAAGATCTCAGTCGCCCGATCAAAGGTGCCCGGCTTGACACTGATCGGCGTAAAACCTGTCTTCCCAATGCTGATGAAATCACAATCGCCCAAAGGTTTTACCCGATATGCATTCGCTTCCGTGTGGCCAATTTGCGCTCGGAGTCGCCATGGCAATATGAGCCGATGTGTCGGCCGAGACAACTTCGACTTCATCTCCGCTCCAATCGAAGCGATTGGTGCATCGTTGAGGGTATACAATAGCAACGCGGTATCCAATCCCGTCCGAGAAGCACACTGTAATTTCCTTTTGCCTCAATTACAAAGAATGCGGTCGGCAAAGTTTTGCTGCCGACGGTTAGTTCTGTAACCATCACTCCTTTTGCTTCGGTGGGGTCACCGGTGAAGTCATTTAGCACCATGTTCGTCTTGATCAAGTCTTCGTCGGTTTTGCCCAACTTTTTGCAAGTGGAGAGTGGCATTAAGTTTACAGTGGCCCCTCCATCTACAAGCATCCTGGATATCGGCTTTCCGTTGATAAAGCCTTTTAAATATAACGGCTTCAAGTGCCGATGAGGATCTTGTGGCTTTTCGAACACTGCTTCTTGTGCGCCCAGGCACAATTGAGCGAACGTATCTTTAGCCGATTCGGTCTTGATCCTGAACTCGGCTGGCAGAGTGAATACCATGTTGATATCCATGGGGGGAGTGTCATCTCGAACTATTGGGGACAACAAATCATCCGAGGAATCTGACTCATTGTCGGTTTGTTCTTTTCTCCTCCATTCCTTCTTGGTGAGTTTTATTGGCCGTAGCTCGTTAAAGGTTTTATCCCTCTCGCTTTTTCTTCCTCGCCTCTCATTTCTGTGTCTTTGCTACCGAGCCGTCTGCGTTGCGATCGGGTGAGCCCAATCGGGCACCATCTAGGATTGGGCTCAGCTGCTTATGGATTTTACCCACCAAGTTCTCACCGGCTCTTTTTCCCTATCTTGATTCGTGTGCCCAAATTTCTTTTCTTACCGGTTTCGTGTTCGGTTCAACTTGATCTGTTGTTGGCTTTGAACAATCGTTCTCTTACCGATTGTCTTGGCCAATCTCTTTGAGGGTAATGCTCCATGGGGCATGATTTTGCGACAGTAGTGCCACACCCCTTTCCCAACAGAATTGCCAAAAGGGCATCTTTGATGAGCTCTTTCTGCAGTTGTCTAGCCGACATGATTGTTTGGCCGAACACATCGCTTGGCCGACACTGGCCCATTTGGTCGGCGAAATCTTTGCTCTTGCCGATGGCTTATCCTTCCATACTTTTCGCAAATCGTGAAAAAGTTGGCTTAGGCTTGAATGTTGGTTTCGTGGTGGAGTTCTTTCACTTTGTACCATCGTCCGACTTGCAGTTCTCCTTTTGGTTTCACAGTCCTTGAATTCTTCCCATCCTGATCGGCTTCGATTTGAAGTGAGCCGATCGTTATTTTTAGTGTTTCTCCCTTTGAGCTAGATTCTATGTCGACTTGTTGTTTAGTTACTGGTCGTTCTCGACAATTTGTTTTCCTTGCCGAGCAATCGAACCATGTTGATTGGGAAGGGATTGACATCGACTTCCATGGTGGCTCTTCGCAAACTTGAGCCGCCATCTTCGATAGCTCATCAGATTCATTTCGAAAGATATTGCAACGTTAGTGTTATGGGAAAAAGAATGATGCCACTTACAAGATCGGCGCTTGATTGATTTAAATCGGTGATGGTATGGTATGCCCTTCGTAGCAGTCAGACGGTTTCTCTTGTAGCAAAGATGTCGAATATGCGGTCACATTTGGATACATCGAAGCGTATTTAACCTCCGACTTGTTCCTAGTCGGCTTAAGCCACCGAAACGAGACAAGCGGCTTTTTAGAACCCTTTATCCATTCGGCTATATTCACGCCCGCTTCATCTTCAGAGGTTTCACTAGAACTATATTCACCATGTTTATTTTAGCCTTATCTTTTCCGTTGTTATTTAGTCTAATCTTGTCCTTGAATTCTTTACTTAAGTATCGGCCTTCTTGTGCCGATACACTTGGGAGCAGATGGCTTAGATCTCAGAACTCCTGTCCGCCAAGCTTCTTTGCTTTAGGAATTAACCCTCAAACGCTAAATCAGCTAGTTGGTTATCGGGCAATACTACATCAAGCATCGATTCGAACTTCTAAATCTTCTAATGTAATCGAAGTCGATTCACCAAATTTCACGGACAAAGACTCAAATCCAAATCCTTAGCTCCGATCGCCAGAGAAAAGTATTCATGGAATCGGCTCTCAAATCGCTCCGAAATGGACCGAATTTGGAGGCGATTCAGAAACCAAGTGAAAACAAATTCCCGATAGAGATAAAGGAAAAGTCTAATCTTTAATCCATCGATTGAGCCGCTTCTCCACATTGGGCGATAAATCGTCCGACGTGCTCTAGAGTGGTGACCGAATCATCCCCGAAAATTTTATAAATCGAATCCTAAAGTTATGAGGATACGGCATTCGTCGATATAGTCCGGTATGGCTTTCTATAGCCGATGGTTTTTCCTTTGGTGAGGCCAAATTGATCTCTCAAGACTATGGAAATCGATCGGCCCAATTAATGTTATCTACCGATGGAACACTAGGGTTTGGCCAATTGGGATGAACAAGATCCCCGCCTCGAGTGTAAACTCGGTGGCCGATTTGATCTAGCCGATGGGTATTGTTGTTGCCATGGTTCATACCCATCGGCTCGGTAGTCGGCACCTCGAACAGCTGAACGAACGGCTCTGCGATGTAACTACTTTGTATGGAGCCGATTTCTAAGTCGAGTTGGTCCTTGAGGTTTATAATTTTTATCTAAATCGATCTACCGAGAAGCCGATTAGCGTCAGGAAGTCCCCGACTGATGGATCTAATTTTGCGGCGTCGGTGTATGCATGGTAATGAGCGAAAGGGTTTGGATGAGGGTTTGGTGGTGCTAACACAGTGGGTTGAGTCGGCATCAATGAGGGTGTAGGTGCCGACACTTTACTCGTGCTGGCATTTGGTGCCGCAGAGTATACGGGATATGTTGGAAGTGGTTGTAACGGATCCAACAATCCTCCAGATGTTGCCAACTCCTATGCAATTGTTTTTACGCTATTCTCTATCATCGGCTTTAAGGTCGTGACCAAAGCCGATGATTGATTAATTAATGCATGATGCATAGACTGTTCGACCATAGCGGATAATTCAGCTTGAGCTGGCATATATCGGCTTACCGAGTTTGCAAGCAGCACCGGCCACCAAGAGGTTCAAGTGGGTAGCGCCATCTTCTGTGTAACCCCCCGTCGGGTTTTCTGGTAGCAACCCAACATCAACTCCTCTAAGGTGGCCTTCTGATCTTCGATCTCTTTGCGCTGCTCCGGAGTCAAATCGTCTAAGGTGGGGACGATTATGGCGTCAGGGTTTACATCGGCCGGTGCGGTGGATTTGCCTGTAGTCATCTTTGTCGATCTTGTCCCACCGGGCGTGCCAAAAATGTGTTGACGCCAAAAACGTGAAGAGGGTTTCTGATGACAACACACCGATTTAACGCCGGGTTCAAGTGTGCGCTGAAGCGCACAATCGACGGACCTCGCAATCGATAAGGGAAATATTTGTAAAATTCACTCAAGCGATCCTCGAGGTGAATCGGCTAAAATTAAGAATCACCAGAAAGCCGATTAGAAGGGTAACTAGATTAGTCGATTAAGACTAATCCGAGGGTAAAAGGTAGATCGATTCTGAAAAGGCGATGCGCAACAAGACGTAACAAATCGGACTCCGGAGAAAATCAAGACGATCAACAATCGGCGATTCGCAACTTTATTGATCGATGTCGACTTACGAGGAAGGATTACAATGCTAAAGGACTAAAAAGCTATGAATAAAAAGTAATAGATGTGAATTTTATCGTGGATGCCTCTCCAAGCTACCTGGCGCTTTATATACCCCTAGCCGATCCGAGTCCCGATCCAACACGCCGATGCAACTGAATCGGCTCAGAGTTTTCTATTTGGACTCTATTTCCAAATATCACTTGCATTATCCAAATTCTTCCGAGGTGTTCCGTGTTGTATCCAAACTCACGTTTCTTCTGCCGATTCTTCCCGTAGCTTCCAAAAACTGGTGCAAACACCACGCCAGGTCTTCTTTCCTCATGTTTTCTCAGCATTCATAAATACGTTTTATTTTTCTAATATTCGAATGGCTGAATGCCGTTCCTGTGTATTTTGTTCCCGGTATTTACAACTTTCTTCGCCATTTCTATTGGATGCTACTAGAATATGTATATCGGTATGATGCCATCTATTTGTAAGCTAAAAAACAAAACATATTACACATGAAGGGATTACATATACATGTAAAAAGACATGAAGGAGCAGCCTATAATGATGGATACTATAGACAATAGTTTTCTATATCATTGTAGTTCATATATGATGGACAACAAAATTATGTATTTTCCAACAAAGAAAGAATCTTCCGAGAAGGTGCGTCGGGCTGGGTGGCTTGATTGGAGATACACCGTATGACAAAAAGGCGTGTGTACATCCAGCGGGTACAGTACCAGCACACGCACGCATGGCAGGCAGCTGCGGGTGGTCTGGTCGTAGCTAGGAAGGAGAGTGACATCGACAGGGTACCTGTTCTGCAGCAGTCATCGGAAGGGATTCTCCGTATGACAGTGCCCCTCTAATTATAAATAGTTATTATTTTGAATATACGTATTTTAAATATTAAGATTAGATAAATAAAAATTATATATATAGATATATCTTGAAAAGTACTATTATAATATTATAATTTTATTGAGTTTTAATTTATAAGTATGTTATAATAAAAATTAGTAATTAAATTTATGTTTTAAAAACTATATCGATATTCAAAATATTGTATATTTGTGTGAGGATGAAGTACTACTCAGCTAGTACCCGTAATGACTTCAGTACTTGAACCGCACATGCGTGCGCACACGCACACACGAGTGGGGAATGTCCCTCTCCCACTCTGCTTCTCTCCTCCACATGCGCCTTCCATTAGCGCCACATGCGAGCTCACATGCACGCGTGCATGCCCATCCATCCCAGTTATTCAGGCTGGCTAGAGAGAGATTGTGATTTTTTAATACTTGTGTTGGTGATGTGGGTTTCCTGTTCGTTCTTTTTTTTCATATAAAAAATATTGTGCGCGTGTGACTGTGGGTTGATTTTTTTGTTTTTGGTTTGGGATGTGCATGAAGGTACATGGAGCTTATCAATCAAATCAGAGTTGCACGAGGGCGCCTCCCTTGTCCTCTTCGGCCCTCCCCCTCTCCTTCTCCTGGCCCCAGTCGGTGGATGCCTCGCCTTTTCCCGTGCTTAATGCTCGTTCATGTGTGTGTACTAGTGGTACTCCACGAGAGAAAAGGATAGCGAACATTGTGTGTACAAATTAGTGGTCAAATTAATAGGAGGGTAGGGGTAGTAGCAGCTAAACTTGATCTTGTGGCTTTTACCTCTTGTCATGGATGTGTTTTTCCTCATCACCAAAAAACTCACTAGGTGATCGAGATGCCTTCTTTTCTTCCAAATGAATCATATTTGCGATCTGGCTTCACAAAATGCTCTTTCCTTTTTGCGCCAAAAGGAATTGCGTGCCGCTAGCTTAAGGTCCTGAGCTTTACCACTGTCAAAAAGGGAGGAGTGAACTTTCTTGAAATGAGGAAAAGTTTGCCTTGGAAAAGAAATCCATTCATGGAGCTATAGCAGTAGCAAGAACCTGAACATGGGCAGAGCATTAGAGCTAGCTAGTCGTAGAGATAGAACAAAAATAAATAGGCGGCACAGAGAAATTGGAAATGGACATCCCACTCACCGTATAGTACTGCAGGCGGTACTGCAAAAACAAAAACAAAAACAAAGTTGTTCGATGATCAGATGACAAGGGAAAGAGAACAAACACCCCAGTATTCACAAAAAGGGACGGATAGTTGCAAATTTTTCGCTAGACCACGCTTATCTAATCATTGAAGGGTCGAGCGTTGTCGCTTTACTTTGCCACGGCTAACCTCTCAAATGGATGGATCGACGAGCGAGAGAGAGATCAAGGTCAAGGTAGGGGTGCCGTTCCTATCTAAATCTAGGCATTATGTCCTTAATACCAAAGAAATAGCAAATAAGCATCAAATAAATCATGCTTATCACCACCTATCAAGGGGTACCAATCACACATTGAATTGGAAAGGTGGCAAGCTTCCAATCATCAAATTGCTGTTGGGGTCCTGCTCTCCGTATATAGGACCAAATTACATGATTGGGATCTCCCCCGTGTGACAAGGACGTTGGTTAGCTATCACACATCCGGCCAACCTTATAACAGGGCTCTTAACATGGACGTCTATGCTAATTATTAAAGTTTTTGGGGAATGAAAGAAATGATATAGAACTAGTTCACTAATTTGATCCCTAATTTTTGACAGGCTAAGAGCATCTCCAACAGCCTTAATATTTAGACTCCCAATATTCTTAGATTGGGACCTTTCCAAAAATTTTGGGTCTACAAATACCTGTTCTCCAACAGTTCCTATATTTTCTCCCAAAACACCTTTGAATTGGTCCGTTGGGCCATCCCAAGTAAAATAATGTTGATTGGGAGCGCCTGACAGAGCGCACAAAATGAGTCGAGTCGGGTGCTGTTTTTGGGCGTGCAAAATTTGAGGAGCTAGAAAGAGGAATCTGTTGGAGTACTTTTTTGCAATCAAGCCTAAAATCAGGTTTTGAGAATGGATTTTAGGCACTGTTGGAGATGCTCTAAGAAAACCCTGAATTCTCAAATCAGGATGAAAAAGGACACTTTCGAAAATTCACGAGTTTGGTGTTGTTGATGTATCATATATATGGGGACACGAGGGCTTTGTGTGGTCATGGATTAGTGACGTCTAATACTATCTAGGTCTTTTCGTCATTTGAAAAGATTCTTAAATTGAGTACTAGAGCCTAAAATTAGAGAATTTAAGCAACGCTTCTTCAAAGAGAAATAAAGTGGAAGAAGATTTACCTACGCAACGTAAACAGTAGTGTTCCAAAGGAGATACTCGTGTTGATCCCTCCATCACACGTGCAGATGAAACTGGATTGGGGGGACACCTCAGTGATGTGCACTGATCCATTGGTAATTTCACCTGTTGTGTTTTGGATAGATATAGATGGCAATGAAAATTGAATGGTGAAGGGAATTTTGGTACTTGCACTACTACAAACTGCTTTATCCGCGACCCCCAGTGATAATATTATCACTGCCGGTTCTAACTTCAACTGGCAGTGATAAGAATAGTATAATTTTCCCGCACGCATGAAGGCAATATCATTACCGGTTTTAGGGAGATCCGGCAGTGATAATAAAATATCAGTGCCGGTTTATATAAAAAACCGGCAGTGATTTATCATTGCCGGTTTTTGTTTTTAACCGGCAGTGATAAGACCATTTTCACTGCCAGTTTTACTCCATAACCGGTAGTGATATTACCGTTCCCCAAAATTAGTTAAGATACAGAACATATCAAAGCATAATTAGTTAAAAAATAGAACATATTAAACACAGAATATTTTTAGTCCAGAATTACATATTTAGTCCTAATTTTATATACAAAATATAACGGGCCAACGGCTTTTAACCGTTTGAAACCCAAAATGGCGCAAACTATATCCAAAAGTCGTCGTCCTCCTCCTCCTCCTCGTCGCCGGAGCTACTACCGGATGACCGATCGGAGTTGCGGCGGTGCTCCTCCTCCTCCGAATCCGATTCGGTGGCGGAGTTGGTCTTGCCCCAACGCCAAGGACATCGCCAGGCCGCTGTCGCCGCCTCCTCCTCCTCCTCTCTGCCTCCTCTTGCTCCTCCTCCGCCTCCTCCTCCTCCTCCTTCTCCTCCTTCTCCTCCGGGCGGATGGATCGCTTTGCTCAATAGGTGTTCGCTTCTTGGGGGGTGCCATTCCTGCCGCAATTGTGGTTGTGAGAACCTTAGATTGAGGAGCTGCGCATTATATAGAGGAGGAATGGGAAGCCCAACAGTTGCCAAAATGGGGGAAGCGCAACAGTTGGCAGAGTAATGCGGAAGAGCCACGGTTGTTGGCGGCGGGAGTTGGAAGGTTCATATTATCACTGCCGGTTCTAACTTAAACCGGCAGTGATAATATTATCGTTGTCGGTTTTAAATTAACCCGGTAGTGATAATATTATCACCGCCAGTTTTAAATTAAACCGACAGTGATAAGAACAGTGTATATATAACTGGCACTGATAAAGTCATTTGGGCGGGAAACGACTCAATATCACTGCTGGGTTTAGATAGAGAACCGGCAGTGAAAGTATTAGTGTCGGTTCAATAGTGTAACCGGCAGTGATAAAGTGAATTGCGCATGAAACAAAGACCTTATCATCGCTAGTTTTTGAGATAGAACCGACAGTGATATATTACTACCGGTTCAAGAGAATAAACCGACAAAGGATAATATGGCACTATATATACCCCTGGCTCCCTTCCCCAGTCTGTCGCAATGCAGAGGAGCTCTGTTCTTGCTTGATTGGGGTGGAGAGGGGGCGAATTTTTGCTCTCAAATTTGGTGTAATTTGTCGTTTCTAACTTCTGATCTAAGGTTCGTATATTGTTTAGTTGGATATTACGTTCTATATTTTTGTAGGTTGTGATCAGAATTATTGATTGCCTAGTCAACACTATTAGATTTGTAATCTGGAGTTTAGATTTGAAATTACCAACTTTTATATGTATAGTGATTGCATTTAATACGTTGATTGAATTTAAATGTGGTAGCACTTCATAATTAACTATTGTTTAATCTAAATACTTAAAATTGTTTCTTTATTTCGTGTATGTTAATTAAATACTTCTGTAAGTAATGTAAATTTGCTGGACGGACCATTATATATAACTAATAGCAATTATTTAATTGATTTTACAATCGAGATTTGGATATAGATTTATATATAACTAATAGCAACCACATATCAGGCCAAACGTTCATCGATAACCATGAAGGTCGGATCATAACTTAATAAGTTGTATAATTAAAGATATGCTTTATTTTATATGATGGTCAAGCTTCAATTTGTAATATAAACATTTTGTACGAAGGACATGCTTCAATTTGTAATGTATGGAGTATTGATTATTATAATCATCCGTAAAAAGTAAATGTCCAAGGATGAAAAGGTATATAATTGATGTAAAAAGGCCATGCATAAAATAATTATGTTCCTCATCCAATACTCCTTGATAAAATAGTACTGAAATGAGAGAAGAGGAGACAATAGTACTCAAATTTGTTGGACGGACCATTATATATAACTAATAGCAATTATTTAATTGGTTTGACAATCGAGATTTGGATATAGATTTATAAGTAATGAAAATTTCTAGATTAATTAGAAACCGTCTGTAATGAGTACTGTAGCCATCACAGACGGTTATATTTAGAAACCGTCTATGATATTTCTTTCATCACAGACGGCTGTAATATAAAACCGTCTGTGATATATACACTGATGGTTTGAGTACATAACCGTCTGTGATGTTCCATATCACAGACGGTTTTTCAAAATCGTCTGTGATCGTGCATCTGATATAAGCCTCGCTGTAGTAGTGATAACAAATTAAATGTATAAAACAATTTGTGAGCACTTATTGATTTACTGAGATTTTATTTGTCATAAATATTTGTAGATGGATCGAAGATGGATGTATGAAGCGGACCGTCGCGATAGAGAGTACTTTAACGGTGTGACAAGTTTTCTGAGTGCGGCTGCGGCGTACAAGTCAAATAAGCTGTTGGACTATATTTGTTGCCCGTGCATCGATTTCAAGAATGAGAAGCAATTTTCGAACCTTGAGGCGATCCGTGCACACTTGCTTCGAAGGGGTTTCAAGCTTGCCTATACCTGTTAGACCGAGCATAGTGAAGATGAGATTGTGCGTGAAGGGCATCTGATTGATGATGATGAAGACAACGACTCGACCGCGGTGGAAAATACGTTCGTTGACACCCATGAAGAGACATTCATCGATAACTATGAAGATGATCTAGAACAGATGTTGCATGATGGGGAGGAGGACCTCACGAGTGAAAGGGATTTTCGAAGTTTGGTAGTATGGTAGAGGATTCTACAACACCCTTGTACCAGTACGCAAAGAGGAGTTCAAAAGTTTGCATGTTGTGCTTGCGCTGCTGCGATTGAAGGCAAGCAATGGTTGGTCCGACAAGAGTTTCATGGAGTATTAAGTTTC
The DNA here is from genome assembly GCA_036346375.1 of Guadua angustifolia. Lineage (NCBI taxonomy): Eukaryota > Viridiplantae > Streptophyta > Magnoliopsida > Poales > Poaceae > Guadua > Guadua angustifolia. The sequence continues at coordinate 52,325,692 of CM070504.1, read as the reverse complement.
TTGAGAGATGTCCTTCCAGAGGGTAACGTGTTGCCAAAACCACGCATCGTGCCAAGCGAGTTGTTTGCCGTTGGGACCGAAGTGCGTAAAATACATGCATGTCCAAACGATTGCATATTGTATCGCAATGAGTTTGCAAATTTGGATGCATGTCCTATTTGCAAGGCATCTCGGTATAAGCGCGGCGATGACGATATCGAGGGGCAGTGTAAGAAGAAAAGATCTCCGACTAAGGTGGTGTGGTATTTCCCTATAATCCCTCGTCTGAAGCGTCTGTTTGCAAACAAAAGGCAAGCTCAATTGCTGCGATGGCACGCCGAGGAGCGTAAAAAGGATGGAATGCTTAGACACCCTGCTGACTCCGCGAAGTGGAGGAATATCGATAGAAAATACAAGAAACACTTTGCATATGATATGAGGAATATAAGGTTCGGACTCGAGACGGATGGGATGAATCCTTTCGCAACATGAGTAGTCGTCATAGCACTTGGCGGTGACTTTATGTATGTACAACCTTCCTCCTTGGCTTTGCATGAAGCGAAGTACATTATGATGCCGTTATTGATCCAAGGGCGAGGCAACTCGGCAACGATATTGATGTGTTCTCAAACCACTAGTTGAAGATCTTACGGTATTGTGGAACGACGGTGTCTGGTATGGGATGAGTACAAAGAGAGAACTTCATGCTACGGCGTTGTTGTTCGTAACCATCAATGATTACCCCGCTCTTGGCAATCTTTTCGAGCGGACTATAAAAGGATTCAATGGATCGCGCATTGCATGGGTGATACAGGAGCGGTGGCTGAAATATCGTCGAAAAATGTGTTACATGCGGCATCGTAGGTTCCTTCGCAAGGACCACCCGTATCGCAACAACAAGAGAGCTTTTGACGGCACAAAGGAGACTACTTTAGCTCCGAAACATCGCAACGGCAAAGAGATATTTGCGACCGTAAAGGATATTAAAATTATCCATGGAAAGGGAGCCAAGTACATCGCCTCGAAGTTCGGTGATCTGACTCCTTTGTGGAAAAAGAGATCGGATTTATGGACCTACCTTATTGGCAACACTGGATGTTCGACATGCTATCGATGTCATGCATATAGAGAAGAACGTGTGTGACAGCTTGCTTGGTATTTTACTAGACATACCGCAAAACAAAAGATACACTCAAGGCACGGATGGACTGAAAGATATGCAACTCGGGAAGGAGCTGCATCATGAAGACTGGGCCAAGGAAAAAGTACCTTCCATGACTTGCTACACTTTAAGCAAGATTGAGAAAATTAGCGTGTGTGAGTGCTTGCACGGAGTCAAAGTTCGTCCGGTTATTCTCGCCAACATAAAGAGGCTAGTCTCAATGAAAGACTTGAAATTAGTTGGTATGAAGTCTCATGATTGCCACGTGATGATGACACAGATGCTTCTGTAGCAATTAGGGGTGTTCCGCAGAGAAAGTCACGAGACCCAATTATGAAGTTGTGTTCATTCTTCAACGCGATTTCACGGTTCATCGACCGGCTGAAACTAGATAAGGCTGCAGCAAGACGTGATCCACACTCTATGTCGGCTTGAGATGTGCTTCCTCCATCCTTCTTCGATATTATGGTCCATCTCATTGTTCATATTGTGAAAGAGATCTGAGTTTCTTGGCCTGTGTTTCTACATCGATGTACCCTTCGAGAGGTTCATGGGGGTTGTGAAGAAATATGTTCGTAATCGACATCGGCTGGAAGGGTGCATTGCCGAAGGTTGGGGAACCGAGAGGTCATCGAGTTCTGCATCGATTACATGGATCTCAAACCGATTGGTGTGCCCGTATCTCGCCATGAAGGGAGGCTACAAGGGAAAGGGACACTAGGTCAAAAATCGATCTGTACAAATGATCGTGCTTCATTCACGCAAGCACATTCTACAGTTCTGCACCAATCAGTTGTAGCGGACCCGTGTGTCGAGATGCACAAGAACATGCTACGAAGACAAAACCCATGTAAGTCTGAGGTTTGGATCGCGAGAGAGCACAGAGATAACTTTGGAGATTGGTTGCTTAGATACATGATGCATATGCAAACAGAGTGCGCTCAATTGAAAGCGCTGGCTAAGGGACCATCATATACAATTTTGACATTTGAAGGATACGACATCAATGGATATACATTTTATACGAGAGCACAAGATAACAAGAGCACCAACCAGAACAGCGGGGTCCGTATAGATGCCTATGACAGCAATGGCAATATGCAGACATACTATGGATTCATAGAAGAGATTTGGGAGCTTGACTATGGGCCTTTGAAGGTCCCCCTCTTTCGGTGCCAGTGGGTCAGGCTACCTAGGGGCGTGAACATCGACAAGTACGGTATCACTACCGTGGACTTCAAACATGTCGGATACAGAGAAGAACCATTTGTACTTGCTAATGCCGTTACACAAATTTTCTTTGTAAGGGATCCAGCTGACAAGGAACGCCACGTGGTTCTTCAATCAAAAAGAAGGATTGTGGGAGTTGAGAATGTAGTCGACGAGGAAGACTATAACCAGTTTGATGAGCTTCCTCCTTTCGGTGAGAACATCGACCTAGGTCTCATGGAAGACATAGAGGAAGCTACATACATACGCCGCGATCATAACAAAGGTCGGATTGTAACTTAGTTGTGTAATTAAGGATATGATTTATTTTGTATGAAGGTCAAGCTTCAATTTTAAATATAAACATTTTGTATGAAGGACATGCTTCAATTTGTGATATAAACATTTTGTACGAAGGACATGCTTCAATTTGAAATTTATGGAGTATTGATTATTATAATCATTCAGAAATAGTAAATGTCCAATGGATGAAGATGAGATAGTAAGAGCAAGTTTTTATTGATTATTCCTAATTAACAGAAATTTTAAATAAAACAAAAAAGGAAAATTATCAATTTCATTTCCATACGACTTCCAAAGTTCATCCATAAAATTTGAAATAAAATTCCAATGTTTGTATTTGGGGTTTTTACAAATAACCCCAACAGTGTGCAATTTTCCTTGTCATGGCAGAAGTCCTTGTTGTCGCAACATTTGCCATCGTGCCATACGCCACAAAAGAACCGGGTGGCGAGGAACATCGATCTTGGGTTGACAAACGAGAACATACACTAATAAAACACATCAGTGCCACGTCATAGTCTCCAACCGGCAGTAATAGATTTATCACGGGCACTACTATGGAACATCACGGGCACTACTATGGAACATCACGGGCAGGAACATCACTGCCGGTTCATAAATGACCGGCAGTAATAGTTATATATCACTGCCGGTTCACAAATGCTCGGCACTAAAAATACATTATCACTGCCGGTTCATGAAAATGAACCGGCAGTGATAATGTATTTTTAGTGCTGGGCATTTGTGACCCGGCAGTGATGTTTATTATTAGTGCCGGATATATAACAAGCCAGCAGAGATAATATATCACTACCGGTTCGTTTCTTTGAACCGGCAGTAATAATCCTCCCTATATATACGTTTTCTTTCCTGCACTTAGCCATTTTGCATTTCGTTTGGAGTTCTTCTGGTGCCCTGCCCTGCCGACTCTGCGCCCGCCCTCCGTCCAGGCAATGACCCTCCCAGCCAAGCCCTCCTCAAGCGACCCTCCCGCAAGGCTGACGCCTCAGGCGGTGCCTCCTCCTGCGGCGACCCTCCCGCTGCGCTCCTGCCTGCGGTGCCTCCTCCATGCGGGCGACCTCTCCCTTGGCCCTCAGTGTGGCGACCCTCCCTGCCAGACTCCTCTTATTGGCGACCCTCCCTGCGGCGACCCTCCTTGCACCTAAGCTAAGTAAACCCTAATCCCTTTGTGATACAGATGAGGACGATGACTAGGGTATATGCTAAACCATCATTTTTCTTAAGCATGTTGGTTCCTTATTCTTGCTTTCTCTAGGGCCAGTACTTGTACAATTTTCTTAAACATTGCTATGTTAGGCTTTTGTCAGAGCCATCTAGGGTATGAAAAGAAAATGCAAAAGGAAACAAGAAAAATGCAAGGTTAATTGTTTTCTTCATCTTTTGATTCTCCAAAACTTATATGGCCGTTGTTCTCTTGATCTTTTGGCCATGGCTCCCATGTCCTATCTTTTGCTCTTCGCCGATGCCTACGTCCAACTCGTTATCGATGTGAATTGATAATACTCTGGGAGGATCTTGTGAATTGTTGGATAATTGCAAGGATTCTGTAGTAGTCTTGTGATCTGTAATTTGTTTTTGGATCCTATTTGTTAGAACATTTATTACATCTTGTGTTCATCTATTCAATAGATTTTGTTGCCATGAATTGTTCTCTGTTCGTGTTAAGAGTTTGTTCAGTATCATAATTTGTGTTAGTAATAGTGCTATTATTTCTATTTGTTTGTTCAGTATCATAATTTGTGTTAGTAATAGTGCCCCTTTCTTCCTCTTTCTTAATCATGTGATCTGTTGCCATATGTATATGTCTGAACTGCAGTGTCGTCAGCAAGGGTAGGCGCCCAAGAGACAGGGGCTCAACTCATATATTCTTTAGAATACATATACTTATTTGCTCAATAAAAAATAATGAATCACCCGGTTTCCACACTAATATGATTTTCAAAAAATGAAATAAGGTTATAAATCCACAACTAAAATGTTAATAGTCTATTACACCAAAAGAAAGCAAAGCGATCATTCCATGTCAACCAAGCACGTCACCTCGTGGCCTTCTTCACCCAGTGTATCGTATGCTCTCCTGGCAGCCATGCTTTTCGAACTTGCAGTTGCTGATCAAGCCAGCCAGAACCTTCTCCAGCGGTCGGCACCTTATGTCGCTGATGGGCTCGCAACGTGTTAAGAGTTTGTTCAGTATCATAATTTGTGTTAGTAATAGTGCTATTATTTCTATACATATAAGTTATGCCTATATGTACAAGCAACCAAAGAAATCCAGACAAGAACAGTTGGATGAATGTGTATGAGAAATAGAAGACCGGATGCACAAAAGGGAAGTCAAATTTGCAGAACAGATGAAAATGATGCGAGAAATGGTAACAAAGGTCCTTAGCGAACGTCGGTCACATGACGAGGTCACCGAAGACGATAGTCCGCCGGGGTTCACAAAAGCGCCTAAGCGTCCGCTAACCCTCCCAAGAGGACTCGTGTAGTTTTCCGTGGACAAAATCATAGAGCCGACACGCCAGCACTCTTGCGCCCAGAGCGAACATTACCATCAAGGTGGCTGAAGGGATGGCTTGGCCATGCAACGATGGGGGAATGTTGCATAACCGCCCAATTCCTCGGGGATACGCTAGAGTTTCAGTTGACAATGTGGTTGACAGATACCGCAAAGTGGAGGTTGAGATCCCAGGCGAGGAGGGGCAAAGTCTTCGATAAAGCATGGGCACATTCATCGCGTGGCGCAAGCGCTATATAAAGTTTGCCTCAGAAGATGATGAGGCGGAGTCTCCATATAGGAACAGTCCTCCTCCTCCTCCTCCATCGTCATTGAAGAAAGCTCCTTCTCCTGCTCCAGTGCCACCCAGGAAAAGTCCTCCTCCTCCACCGTCAACCAAGAAAACTCCTCCTGCTCCGGCGCCACAAGACAGCCAAAGAGCACCGCGATCTGAACATTCTACATGGTCAGGGAGGAAAAGTTCGTCATCTGTGAAGCTAGCCAAAACTCTTAGCAAGAAACGACCATATGAAATGACCGACGAAGAAACAAAAAAAGTAGTAGGCGCCTATGTAGTAGAGCACTTCAAGAAGACGCCACCACCTGCTAAGATTGAAATCGAACCTGCCAAACGGGATTTCTTCCTGGAATTAGCGAAGGTTAAACAGACAGGATGGATAACTGAAGCTCCTCAACCTAGCCAACTATCAGACTACGATCGCATCTCTAGGAAGAAATCTAAAGGAGATGGTGGTAAAGCAGCTGTTGCTGGAAGCCAAAGTGGTGTTGAAGGGCAGGAGCCACCTGTAAAGTGGCCATTAGTTAGCGGGGAAGCTTTGCTGCATCCAAATAAGGAGCTCAAACTGACCACACAATTACGGCGTCTACATGAATGGTACCTGTAGTATGTCCAAAAGACACAAAACGTTGCTTTCCCCGTCAAATACAAAGATATGGACTTTCACAACAATGACGACTCTCTCTGGGTTGAACACATGGAACTATATTAGATGTACCAACGAGACGCTCTGGACGTGTCTATATTAAGAATATGGACTCTGTAAGTCTCTTGTATAATTCATGCTGTATATTCACGTACTCTTAAACATAGGGTCTGACTTCTTTTTTTACGTAGAATGGAGACAATGACACTTAGAGCGGACAACAATGAAAAGATAGGATTCCTGGACCCGGGCATGGTCAACTGCAAACTTATTGAAGATCCAAGAACAATAAATGATGTTGAGGTGTACGTACTCAAGGCCACAAGGACTACGTACTTTTACCCTACAACTTTCAGTACGTGTTTCCCTGCCTACTAGTCTCTCATATTTGATGCGCAACACAATGTGACGACTAATTGGCTTCTGCAGCTTTCACTGGATAGTCATTGTCTTCATGTTAAACGAAAGCAACATCACTGTGTTGGACTCAATGAGGAAACCGATGTTTAATACACGTAATTAATAGACTTGCTAAACAGTAAACTCGGTCGTTGCATTATTGCTCTAATAATCTTCCATCCCATTGCACCTAATTAATTTTAATGACAACTCGAAACCATGGACAGGGTGTACAAAAAATATTGCCAGAAGAGCCAACGGCATCGTCCATACACGAAAAAGTTCAGAATACACACCGATTTTCCATACCTGAAACAACCCCAAGGGAACAATTTATGTGGATACTACGCAATGACACATATCCACGTGTTCATCACTGACAATACGGACTACAATGGCCAGCTGGTATATCGATCATTACATGTTGACCCGTACTTTTCTTTATGAAGACGATGACACTAATTAATGCTTCAATTTCTCCCATGACAGCGCATCAAGCAGGGCACCAGCAGCCTGCTCGACCACGAAATTGATGCCCTTCAAGAGCAGATAGCTGGATTCATCATTCAAGAAATTATCCACCCGAAGGGCGAGTTTTACGAGCATTTGTACATGCCAACAATTGTGAATGAACAATGTAATTCTTCAAAAGTGAATGAACAATGTAATAATTAAATATTATGATGCTTCAATGTATTTCAATTACACTTTAGCGATGCTTCAAGATTATTGTGCACTACGATACCGTCTGTAATACATCTATTGTATAATATATATACATGCTACAACATATACCGCAAAAATATATATGCAAAAGGTTTAAAAACCCATCACTTTGCCAGCTTTTGGATATCAAAATAGGACACGAGTTATCATTGCGGTTAACAAGAAAAAGAGGTAGTGATAGTAGTTATCATCGGGATATTGATAACAATTGGGCAAGGATAGATACTTATCACTACTGGATATTATTGAAAATGTGGCAGTGATAGTTACTTATCACTGCCGGTTGCAAATAATAACCGGCAGTGATAATCTATTATCACTGCCGGTTGGATAGTATGAACTGGTAGTGATAATTATTATCATTCTTAGTTTTTAAGTAAACCGCGAGTGATAGTGATTATCATTGCCGGTTTATATCCGGCAGTGATAGTCCTCGACTATCACTGCCACTTAGGTTGTGCCGGGTCCACATCCGACAGTGATGCCGATGTGGACCCGGCAGTAATCACATGTTCGGTACTAGTGTTGCCTTGTCTGGATTGTAGCATTCCTATACAATGTGGAGCACCCTTATTGCTCCCTTTGGTCACAAAAATATGTCATTTTTATCATTGGCGGGGGTATAAAATGCAACTTTGATCACCAGTTTCTAATGTAGTATATTTGTAACCTAGTAAAATTATGATAGTATGTAGTTTTCTTTAGACTAAACCATCACATTATTTTCATGGTGCCAATCCAAATATTTAAAGAGATGATCGCTAAAATTGATATGGTTTCAGTAAAAAAAATCGAAATGGTTTTAGACATTCCCTATGGTTACACCCTTTTTATTCCTGACGGAGATTTCTTTTCCTCCGAGCTAGAGAAGGAAGACAACAAAATCTTCACCAACCTGTTTCAATATGTATCCAGCAGGTCGCGCGACTATTATAAGAATGTCGTCCAAAGTCATTCAAGCGTAAATCTAACATGTTGCCAATTGCAAGATAGCTTAATTTCCTTGTTATGCAGTATATATTATCCATTTGATTGAAAATACCAACTGCACATACACAAGTTGTTCTCTAAAACAAATATCATTTTTCAATCATCCAGTCTCGCTAGTTAATTCTGCAAAAATAATAATATCACCCGATTACCATACACCTACAGGCGAAACCCTAATGTAGGTGGGTATGCTCTTCTTTCACTGCTCGTGAGCATATTCATCGAGGTAGAATCTTTGTCCGATAGACAAATGGGTGCGAGCATATAAGAGCTCCACTCGTACCAACTTCGGTCGATTACTTATCAACTCCACTGACAGATTGGCCATGAGTGAAAAAAAGCCTTACGCATCCACCACTACTACAGGAATATACATCACAATTGATTCTTTTTTATCATCACAGTCGGTTCTTGTGGTGACACAAAGTCATTATATAGTAATGAGGTGGTGCTATCACAGTTAGTTCTTGCCCGATTATGATGAAAGGGTCATCTCTATCGGTTCTTTGTAAGAAACGATAGGGATGATGATCATGCGCACGTCTCTATCAGTTTCTTCTAAGAACCGATAGAGATGAGGGGTTCATCTCATCTATCAGTTCTTATAAAGAACTTCCTTCTAAGAATCGATAGAGATGAAGACCTCATCTCTATCGGTTCCTTATGAGAACCGATAGAGATGAGGTGGTCATCTCTGTTGCTTCTTACAAAGAACCAATAGAGATGACCTTCTCATCCATATCACTTCCTTCTAAGAACCAATAGAGATGAGGGGTGTGTTGTTTTCCAATCCACCCTCCTAAATCAGTACATATTTCATATAGTATGCACATATCACATTCACACAACATAGATTACACACATTATGCATATATCACATTCATAGAACACAAACACTTTATTACAACACATATCACATTTGTTCACAAAATAAAACTCAAACATGCTTAAAAGTTAGTATACATGCAATCACATTCACATATGTAATATTGTTCACATATGGGCTAGTAGGAGTAGTCAAGATCTCTAAACCTATTGTCCTCTGAGATAACTTCCATTCAGTACCACTAGCATAAGTGGTCTCATAACTTGTTGAGTGTAGAGCTTTTTAAGCTCTGCTGGGGATATTGATATGCTGCAAAATATAAATGAGTGCTCTAATTTAAGTTTTGAAATTTCTATGTGAAAGGCTAAGTGTATTATTATGCATGTACATATATCTTAGGGAAAAGGTCTGAGCTGCCGACCACGATCAGCATGTGTTGCATGATGTAGAAGCTGTAGAGGTCATCGCTGCCCTGTTGATGACACTGTGAAGAAATAAAAAGAAATTAAGTGACAAAGAATAGATGTTAGAAAATATTAATCCTATATATGATATGCACTTGTACCTTGAAATGCATATACTCCAGCTTGGAGCCTTTTTTGTCATTGTGTGTCCCTCCTTTAGTGATGTAGTTCGAGAAATCCCTATATACATTGGAGAGATGCCTTCGAGTTAAAAAAATGAATGTTGTTAAGTACATAAAGTATTAGGTAAGAGTAGTGCACTTACTTCTCCAAAGCAGGCTTGATCGCGTAGGACATTGATCTCTTCTTGATCGAGTTAAAAGTGTAGACTTTGTTGTCACTCGGAACGAGCACGAATAGAACCCAATGGTTGCTTATTAAATGGTATGTAGTGAAGAAAATAAGTTCACATATGGTTCAAGTGCATACAAGTAATTGATGGGTAAAGTAGTACTTACTTCTCATGGTACGGAAGTAGAATTGTAGGATCGAAATATACTAATGTAGCAATCAGAGGGTGGTGAATGATTGCACGGAAGCTAAAATCAAAATTTTGAACTTTGTTTTGCTAACACACCCTAATTTAAACTCAAATTGCTTGGAGACCAGTTCACATAGATGGCAAACAGTCGGGAGACCAATTCACACAGTTGAGAGACCAGTTTATGCAGTTGGGAGACCAGTAGACCAATCTGAAGCGATCAAGAGAAACAGCTTTGGGCAACCAAGAGAGCAACAGACAACCAAGAGAGCAACAGTGACTAGGAAACCACTTGGGCGACCAATTTGGGTGACCAAGCGAGCAGTTTGGGCGAGCAGGCGAGTAGTCGGGCGATCAGGCGAGCAGACTAGCGACCAGTTCATAAAAATAGAAATTCCTAGAGATTCTACTGTTGGATTGATGTGCAATTTTAACTGTAGAAACTAAATCAATTCCGTAGTAAACACAAAAAGAATCAGGTCAATCGGATCTACGGATCTAAAGTTATGTCCTTTGCAAGATGACTAAAACAATTAGCGATCTAACAGCGATAGACCAAACTCAATCGAGACTAACCGAAGATCCCACCATTGGATTGATGTAAAATTTTAACTATAGAAACTAGATTCAATTACAAATCTAACCCAATAAGAATAAAATCTATCGAATCTACAGATCAAGAGATATTACCTTCGCAAGATGATTGAAGCAACAAATGATGGAAAAACGTGAATCAACAACGGACCAAATTAGCGCAGGTCTTCTTGCATGCACATGAAACACTTCTAGTAGCCAGGGAGCCTCAAGGTGCTAAAGCTTGCAGTTGCATGTAGCCACAACGTTGGAAGCAATCAGCGACTCAAAATCCAGACGCCGGAAAAGCCCTCGCCGCAATGCACAGGATGCTCGAGTCGTAAGAAAGATATTTTATTTCTTTTTGTCTAACAGTACTCCAAAAAAAAGATTACAAACCCTAAAACCTGGCTCTCTTCATAAACAGGAGACACCTCCCCCTATTTATATAGAGCAAACATAAAGAGATAGAATACAACTCCACTTCCCATATGGAAAGAGTTCGTATACATCTCAACCTGGCCCAACATGGCCAAAAACAACTCTTGCACGCATGTACAACCCACATGCAGTAAATACGTGACTAACCAGCTTGCATGTGCATGTTCTCTAGCCAGAACATCCCGCATGACATCCTTGACCACCAAGACCTTGATTCCTCCCTGAATCTAGTCCCGAACCTCAATTCCTCCATGAACCTAGTTCCGGTCCTGTCATCGACCACGTTCGCCCTCGAGCAACACCTGCACATGAATAAATAAACAAACAAATCCGAGCACAAGTCCACGACTTGACTCAAAATCGATCCATGCAACCACTCACACGAGTGCGTTGCATCAAGCAAAACCATCATCATGCTATCACTGGCATATCAAGCAATCATCTCAAACAACATATGCACATGCACAACACATCCATGATCACAACCACTTTGCAATGCCAATTTTATTACCAAGCCAATTTTTCAGCACATGATTTCACAATACCCCCTGGATGAAAACATTAACAACACCATTTAGAACTGAACATTGGCATTCACCTCACAAGAAAAGTTTTAAGAAATTTTGTTTTAAAACAAAACACAAAGTGAAAAATCTCTCCCTAAAAAGAAGAAATAATCTCCCCCTAAAAAGAAGAAAAAATAAAGAAGAAAAATGTGTGTGAATGTGCAATATGTGTCCAAAATTCTCCCCCTTTGACAATGGATTCATCAAGAATACAAAAAAAGAGAACAAAATCTTTTTGTTTATTTTTAGTTTGTCTTTTTTTATGTATTGAGCATTATAAGTCACTCACAAATATAACAATTTCATCACTAAGTCATGCTATCAAAAGTACTTGCACCCTCAAATCTACACATAAACAACGTAGAGTAAGCATAACTAGACATCAAATACTATTAACGATTTTTTGCATGGCGTGAACTCCCTTTCTCAACAATCTTAAAACTTGAAAACATTGAATTTTTTGTGCACTTTATTTGTACTTGAAAAACTGATTCATTAATTGATTGCAACAATAACAATTGCAAGGAATTACATGCACCATCAGCCTTACTTTTCAACCATGCCAAGCAATCACAAGCTTAAGGTTTCATGGTTTCGGTCATACACAACCTCTTCCAAGTTCATATCAAAGTGCAATGATAAGCAGTCTCGTAAAGAAGAAGTGCGATAGTACATAACCTTGTTCTTGCATTTATCAACAATTACTCTCTTAGCTTTAACACTGAACTTTAGAAGAAGTGCGATAGTACATAACCTTGTTCTTGCATTTATCAACAATTACTCTCTTAGCTTTAACACTTAACTTTCATATTTAGCACTTTTTGAGTAGGATCAAGATAGCCAAAAAAGTTCAACCATGACAAGATTTAATTCAAGTTGTCATTCCATTTAAATAGTCATGTCATAAACTACACCATATATGCATGAACATGAAGTTGCAAAGCTCTTGAAACATAAACATGGCTTCAAATGACATATGTGTATGAAATACAATGCTCAGTACTTTTTATTGTTTTTCATTTTTTGTTTTTCAGTTAAGAAACACACAAAATAAAAAGCATGATACAAAATATTACAAAAACTTCAAAAACTCCCCCTCAAAAATATCCCATTGGATGAACCAACCCAAGTTCTCCCCAAATAAAAGCAAAACGAGAAGAAGACAAAGGCTTTGTGAAAATGTCTGCCAATTGATGTTCAGTATCCACATGATGAAGCACAATATTTCCCTTTTCTACATGATCTCTAAGAAAGTGAAATCTGATCTCAATGTGTTTTGTTCTAGAATGTTGTATAGGGTTCTTAGCAATGCATATTGCACTAGTGTTATCACACAAAAGAGGAACACTATCCAAATTAACGCTATAATCTTTAAGTGTAGCTACTATCCAAAGTATTTGAGAACAACAACTAGCAAAGAGCCACATATTCGATTCAAGCAGCTTGATTGTGCAATGTAAGATTGTTTTCTAGATGACCATGCAATAAGAGAATTACCCAAGAAGTGACATGAACCAGATGTACTTTTTTTTTATCAATTCTACAACCTCCAAAATCAGCATCAGAGAATGCTCTTAAACTAATGCATGAGGAAGCAGAAAGCCATATGCCAAAATCTTGAGTACCATGGAGATACCTGAAAATCTGCTTGACAGCTTGTCGATGTGAAACATGTGGGGAAGCTTGAAAGTGAGCACACAAGCACAAAGCAAATTGAATATCTGGCCTTGATGCAGTGAGATATAAAAGTGAACCTATCATGCTTCTATATTCCTTTTGATCAACCATCTCACCGTCTTCATCCAGATCAAGTGTACAAGTGCCTCCCATGGGTGTCATGATCAGCTTGCAGTTTTCCATCCCAAAACGGTGAAGCAAATCTTTTGTGTACTTACTTTCATGAACAAAAGTACCTTCCTTTGTTTGTTTGATTTGCAGTCCCAAAAAGTAAGTTAACTCACCCATCATACTCATCTCAAATTCCTTCCTCATGGTTTCTGAAAACTTAGACACTAAAATATGAGAGGAACCACCAAAGATAATATCATCAACATAAATCTGAACGAATAGTTGATCAGTGCCTTGCTTGAGTAAAAAGAGAGTTTTATCAACTTTTCCCATTGTAAACCCCTTTTCAAGTAAAAAGGTTTTTAGCCTATCATACTGTCAGCGTATTCCACCTGACAGGCCCAAGTCTACAAAACGGGTTTGGTTCGGTAGGGGGGTGGCTTTGGTAGTTGGCAAACCCTAGCAGAGGGAAACCCCAGTACCTCTCACACTAACGAATTCTAGTGTCTTTGAATTAGATGAACACAGCGATTTTACCTAGGTTCAGGCCCCCCAGAGGAAGGGTAATAGCCTTACGTCCTGCCTGCTTTTGGATTGAGTATGGTGAACTTGGTTACAGAGCTTGCCGATGACCAGCTCTTCTGTTGAGCCTTTTTTTTGCTCTCCCTCCTCTCTCTTTTCTCATATGCTCTAGAGTGCCCTTATAAACAGGGGGCTTACACGGGGCCCCTCGAGGAAGGGGTGTCATCATGCTTATCTTACATGCTTTTACTACGCCTTTATGCGCTGTCTCATTCCTTCGGCCCTAATCAATGCCAGCGCATGCCTTCGCCTGGTTCTTCCGGGATGTGACCCCTCTGCGATGGGTTGGTGTGAGGCGTCAGAGGAACGGGCTTGTAGCAGAATTCCTTGAATCGACGTGCTCGGTGCAATCTGAGGGGCGCCTCGACACGATGACGGCGGGAAGGAGGCTGCGAGGCGAAGCCATCGTATCCCACCTCCTTTTTGTATGGCGGCGGAGCGAGCAGGGCGTGGTCGCCCACTCGCTCACCCGCGCGCCACGTGGACCGGCGCCCGGTGGGCGATGTGTGTCGCCCACCGCCGCCAGACGCCACGTGCCGGGCGCCGGCGAGCGGCGTGGTCGCCACTGCCGCCACGTGACCGGCGCCCGGTGGGCGGATGCGGCTTCGCCACCGCCGCCACCACGTACCACGCGGCGGCCGGGCGCGTGTGGTCGCCACTGCCGCCGCCGCGCCACGTGGACCGCACGGTGATGCGGCGTGCTTGCCCACCTTCGCCAGCGCGTACGTGGTGGCGCCGCCAGCGGCGTGGTCGCCACCGCCGCTTCGCCACGTGACCCGGCGCCGGTGGGCGGGCGTTTCGCCACCGCCGCCAAAGCCGCCACGCGGTTAGGGCGCAGGCGGCAGGCGTGGTCGCCACTGCCGCCGCCGCGCCACATGGACCGGCGCCCGTTGGATAGGCGTGCTTCGCCACCGCCGCCAAAGCCGCCACGCAAGGGCGTCGGCAGCAGGCGTGGTCACCACTGCCGCCGCCGCGCCACGTGGACCGACGTCTGTGAGACGGGTGTAAACACCTCCCGCCGTTAGATCGCCACATGAGGCACGCAATGCTTTTGTGCGGCGAAGAGGGTACCCTGGCGTAAAGTACGCCGACAGTAGCCCCTGGGCCCACCCAAGAATGCACATCAGAGCCTTTCGAGATCCAACATTAAATGCCGTGCATTCTTGGATGGGGCCATCGCTCATCAGGATGCGACCGCCTTGATTCTTGCACTTCATTGCATCCGCCAATTTTTTGGGGACCCGAAACAGCACACGATCTTGTATCTTCGTGAACCGCTTGCAAGAGTGGGGATACAATAGGCCCATCCGCACCAGCGCTTCACGCCTTCAAAGACTCTTGCAAAGTTCATCTTCTTGCTCAAAGTTTTCCTTGCTTTTCGCCATTTTCGCTTTCATGGCTTCTTCCGCTTCGCCTTCTATTCCTGCTTCCACCGTGGACTCCTACACAGTGGGAAGACTCCACGCCATTGTGCCGAGGGCCCCTCTATTTCCGGCCGACCCCACGCCACAGCTTCCCCGCCGACGAGATCATCATCTTCGTAGGCATCATGGCGCCTTGGTGCCGCCTTTGTTCGATTTTTTCCTCACCGCCCTCCACTTCTACTGAAATCCATCACCTTCACCTCACCCCAACTCCATTCTTTTTCTTGCCATTCGCACACCTTTGTGAAATGTTCATGGGGTGATACCAAATCTCCCACTTTTTCGCCATTCTTCCTCTGCGCGCCTCCGACGGCGAATCGTCGGGAGCTGCCATTTCCGCTCTTCGATGGGACGGCAGCCCGCTATATTCTTCCGGTCCCGATCAAACTAGTAGGCTCGGCGCAATTAATGGCTGTACGCCAACGACAATAGCGTTGAGGTTTCGGGGTGCCAGGCCGGCAATGCGTCACGAGAATCGAACTCGCCTGTCAAGAGACGGCGGAGTTTCGCAATGGCGACCGATCAACAACCTGCGGGACGCCGGGTTAACTCGGGCATCGTTGTTAGGGATTTTGTATCCAAGATCGAGTCCTTTCGCCGCCAGATACGCCCAAAGATGGCAATATACAGGCGACATCGACATCACCCGCACCTTCCCCGGCCATAAGACTTCACTGCTATTTTTTGGCTCTCTTTTTTTCTGCATTTATGCTTCTTTTGTGTTGCTCCCTACCAACCGGCAGTCTTCTCTTTTAACTTTGGCCAGGCGCGGGAAACTTGGATGGGCCACGTCTCAGCAGGTGGCTCTCTGGGCTGATGCCGTCGATTCCGAGCGGCCTGGACTTTCCTTCAGGCGCCCGGCCGCTCGCAGACTTGGAGCACACGGAGCGCCTGCGGATCGTCAGGTTGCTGCCGCCAATGGACTCCACCGGCCTCGCCGTGGTGCCGCCGCGCGCCCCCCTGACGATCAGGGATGTACCTCCCCCCACTGATCGGGCAGCAGGCAAGCGGCCACTCGTCCCGCACTTCAGTCCGGAAAGAAGGCTTCACGCGGCGAAACCTCCGCCGCCACCAAATTTCAAGGGTGGCGGTGATTTCACATGGGGCGTCGATCACCGCCCCTAATTGCAAAGACTAACCGCACTGCATCGCTGCTATGCGGCGCCAAAGATCTCCACCTCCGGCGCCCCGCACCATCGCCACCGGTGCCAACGCAAAGAAAGCGCCGGCCGACGACCACACGCCAATCGCTATGGCGCCGACTCCATTATCTTCTCCTTCTCCGACTCTCCCGTGGCGCCGGTCTCATCCTCCACGGCACCACTGCCTTCTGCCACGGGGACCCATGCCGCCACTCGTCAAGGCGGGCTTGAGGTCCCCAAGGCCAGCTTCAGCTTGAGGGCGACGCCAAGGGCGTCCCCTCAAGATGCTCCAAGGGAGCAGACGCCACCTGCGCCTGCGGCAGAGACTTCCACCCAGACACCGCCGGCCACCACCACCACTAGGACAGGTGGCCCTGACACCAACAAGACTCGCCCACTTGCCGCCAAAGACCATCACCACTCCCGCCAGTGCGTTCACCGAGCTCTTCACAGAGCTCAAGAATTGCACAACCACTCGGCGACTTCTAGCCCGCGGCCATGGGCAAGGAGCCTTAACGGTGAGGCACTGACAGGGGCCATCGACGAGCTGGCACGGGAGCGGGAGAGGGCGGACACGATGGTGGCAACAAGAAAGGGTTATCATGCCGCCTGCTACCATGCAAAGAACCAGGCGGAGAGGGCCGAGGCGGCGCAGAGGACCTCCGAATACGAGGCTGACCGCCTCAGGCGCAATCTCGCCACCATGCTCATGGGAGCCTTCCAACAAGATCAAAGATGCTCGAACCTTTGGGCGTGTGCCGAGATGCCCTCCAGACACCGCCTGAAGACGCCCACGCGACCAACCAGGCCGCGGAAGCACTCTGGGGGTTGCCCATCGCTCTGGCCGCACGCTCCACCAGGAAAGGGCAAGAGGTTACGGTAATGACCGCAACCTTCGTGCTGGCTTGCTGGGCCAGCCGCGACGCTTCTCTGGACTCGATGGCGACAATGGAGACCGGCATCATGGGAGACGCCGCCAGCAGAGGCACGCGGCGAAGCGCCACCGAGCACTTGGTCGGCAAGCTGCAAGTGCAATAGCAATGGTCAGGATGTCGCCACCCGATTGGCGGAGGAAGAAGACGCCGCGACATCGACGTGGTGACAAGTGAAGGGTGGGCCGCCACTCCACTTTTTTTTGCTTTTCATTTTTTTATCTGCTAGGCGAACACTTCAACAAACTTTAGCTGTAATGGATGTTTTTTGGTTTTACCTTCATGCTTGCTTGCTGTGCTTATTTGATATTGCATGCCGGAATTGCTAGGCGGCCAACTTGAAACTCAGTTGAGGTGCTAGTTAGGCTTTTGAGTCCAGGCAACGTCCCAGAATTCCTGTAGAGGTCGCATGCAACTAACCACAAATGTAAGCATAATACGCATAAGTTATATAGAACATAGGCAAAGACGACTTTGAGGCGTAATAGTCTGTGCTTGAGCACAGAACAGTTTTGCCGTTAAGATTTTATGCAAGGTTGTCACTGGCTCAAGCCTTTTCGGAACTTAAATCCTTGTAATCTCTTAGAATTGTACCCCAAGGTGGCAGAAGGTGATAAGTTCCCGTGGAGTGGTCTTGGGCCGCGGTGCTCAATCTGTGACAACCGCCGTGCTTCAAGAGCCAACCCGAGGTGTACGAGCCGTGTTTGAGCACCGTACAAACTTACACTCGTCACTTAGCCTTACTAGACGCCACATCAAGACTTTCCTTTTATCACCAAGGAGCCGTCGGGTTTGCGACGCCCGTGATAACCATGCATAATTTGATTAATTTCAGCATACACATAAGCAAACAATCGGGAGTGTTACTTAAAACACTTATCTGGCTTATGTATTAGCTGGTGCCCAACCCAGTTGGGCCATCAGCTACCTGGATACCAGCGACCACTGAGTCTTCAAGCGACCACCCCCCTGCGTTATGCCGACCAAATGGATTCTTCAAGCGATCATTAAAGACTGGTGACCAACCGGATTCTTCAGCGACCAGCAATAGGCGACACGGCAAAATTCTTCTTCTGCGACCAATTTCAGGCAAGCACGGCGACCGAGTCTTGAGCGACCGGCCCCAAGTCACAATACGACTAGTCGATTCTTCTACCCGCCAATTTCTGGCGACGGTAAATGAGTCTTCGGAGACTTCGGATTTCCAAGATACTGGCGACCAAATCGGATTCTTCAAGCACCACTCCCAAGCGTCATAATTTTCCTTTTCGAATCGAGCCAAAGCTTTAAAGTTTGACTCAGGCACATATGCACTATTGCAAAGGCGATGAATACCATGCAGGCACATACAATATAGATCATGACAACATAAGTCCGCGCATGGGGTAATATTGGTTCACTGCTTTGGCTTTCATGTTGTCGCCGTTTTTCCAAAACACGCCCATGGCATTGTGCGGTAAAGCAAATAACTCCCAGAAGGATACTAGGCCAGCGAAGCTTATATGTAACGACTACGGTGCTTCCGAGAGCCAACCCGAGGTATATGAACCACATTTGAGCACCGTACAAATCCGCTTCGGTTGCTTCGCCCTACCCTAAGCACAAATACTGTGCATAATTATGGACCAACAAGGGATTGCCAAAACCTAAGGACCAATAGCATCCATGCAACAAACTGTCCCGGAGGGACACGAAAAGAGGAGTAATGACAAAGTCGAAAATCCTCAAGATAACTACATTATCAACAACTAGTGGCCGCCAATCAGCTGGGGGACAGGTCCATCCCAAGGCTGATCAAAGCGAATCACTGGGTACTTACAGTTTTTCATGGATAGAACTTTCGAATAACTCCACATTGTAGGAATTCGCCACCTCGCCGCCTTCGATGGCTAACCGGACCGCCTGGTCGAGATAATCGAGACCACCTTAAAGGGCCCTCCCACCGGGAGACAAATTTTATGCAACCCAAAGATGCGCCTCAACTCCACACGAAGACCAGTCGCCCAACGCCTGTTCTCTTAGATACCCGGTGGCATGGTATCGCCGAGGCTTTGCTGCACCGGCGGCGCGGAAGGGCGCCCGATCCATGAACTTCTTCCAAGAGGTTGACATCTTCTTCGGATATCCTCATGGCCTTCCTCGCCGAAAACCGAGACGCGTGGAGAGCCGAACGACAGTTCGGAGGGGAGAACAGCTTCTGCCCCATATACCAAGAAGAAAGGTGACTCGCCAAGAGTCTGACCGGTGTGGTACGAACGACCACAAGACAAAGATACCGAAGCTCGATCCAACAGGCCCCGCCAGGAGTCGATCAAACGCCTTGTCTTGAGACCTTCAACACCAAGGCATTGGCGCCACTTTTGACCATTGCTTTTGGGGTGGGCGACCAAGTTAAGCATACTTTGGTGCCCATCTCATTGCAGAACTCCGTAAACGCCAAGACCGGTGAATTGAGTTCCATTATCGGTGATAATGCGTTGGCGACTCCAAAGCGTGAATATCCCATGCATAAATTTGACAAAGCCGAAGCCGTAATGGCATCGCATCGCTTCACTTCACCCACTTCGTGAATTTGTCAATGGCGCATTTAAAAGGTGGGTGAAGCCCACGTCACCCGCGAACGACCCAGATATCCAAATTTCTGCATCGCGAACGCCAAGAGAGCGGATGGTTTGCGTGGCTTGGGCTGGTCGGTGGACTTGCTCGGCGAAGAATTGACAAGCCAGATGTCCTCACCACTCGCAAGCATCCTAGAGGGCGAGGCTAATAAAATCCTTGGCGAAATGATTTACCGACTAGCGCTCGCCGACATATGGCTCCCTGACACGCCCATGGATATCGAGAGCAGGTGCTCCCTCTTCCCGAAAGTGATGCACTTCAAGAGAATTCGTTTACGCTCGGGGTATAGGTCCCCATCCACCGAGTATAGCACTTGGCCTTACGTGCTATTTTCTCACCGAGGCATCATCGTCGGGATCACTTGGTCCCGCAGAAGGCTAGGATCGGATCCATCCACCGATCTTCCCGCCAAATGTGGCGAGCACTCGGTGTTCGCCGGTACTTTGTTTGGCCAAGATTTCCCCTGGCCAGATCGGCAAAGACCGCCTTCCTTCCGGACTTGGGGGTTGAGGCGGATGTCTTGCCTTCCCTCCTGAATCGAGGTCGTGGCAAGAAGACCGCCCCCCACTGAAGTCGGAGGTCGTGACGGCCATACCATCGCCCCCACTGAATCGGGGTCATGCGACAATGACACCATCATTCCCACCGGATCGTGGGTGCGATGGATTCGGCCGCGATAGTCTTTCTTCAAGACTCGACCGACGTAAGCCCTTGAGGATGCAAGTCGCGAGAGTCCATCCGCAAGGTGATTATCACGCAGAGGGATATGAATATATCCCAATCCTTCAAAACGTCGCTCTATTTTCCTGACCTCCGCCAAGTACGCCGCCATGGTGGGGTTAGGGCATTGAAATTCCTTCCTCGCTTGATTGATGACCAGCAGGAGTCGCCTTGACTTGAGACGCCGGATGCCTAGCGCCGAGGCACACGCAACCGCCAAAGAGCCTTCATATTCGCAATATTATTAGTAGCTTTGAAATTGAGGGCAACAACATACTGAAGAATGTCACCAGTCGGTGAGACTAGAACAACTCCAGCCCCTGTGCCCTCCAGTCTAAACGAGCCATCAAAAAATAAAGTCCAAGGAGGCGATGCGGGGGCTTCTTCCGCTTCAGGAGTGGCGGGAGTCCACTCGGCAATGAACTCCGCCAACTTTTGACTTTTGATGGCAGTGCGGGGGACAAACTTAAGGTTGAACTCTCCCAGTTCCACTTACCATTTAGCAATGTAGCCTTCTGCTTCACGGTTGAACAGGATTTCTCGACCACGGTGACTTCTCGCCGTTGGAAATAATGCCGCAGCTTCCTAGACGCCACCAGGACTGCATACAACATTTTTTGTGCCTGAGGATATCGAGTTTCCGCTTCATGCAACACCTTGTCGACATAGTAAATCGGCTTCGACACCTTCCTCTCCGCCACCAAAGACAAATAACTAACCACTTCAGAGTAGCAATGATATACAAGAGCAACGATTCACCTTGTGCAGGGGAAACCAACACTGGAGGAGAGGTGAGGTACCGCTTCAAATCTTCAAAGGCTTTCTGAGCTTCATCAGTCCACTCAAAACGGTTAGTTTTCTTCAACAGCTTGAACAGGGGCAAGCTTCTTTCCCCCAGCCGGGCAATAAATCGTCCTAGGGAGGCCAGACGGCCGGTCAAGCATTGGACCTGTTTGAGCCACGCCGGAGGCTTCATATGCTCAATTGCTGCTATCTTATCCGGATTGGCTTCAATACCCCGGTTGGAAACTAGGAATCCCAGCAACTTGCCGGAGGGAACGCCAAACACACACTTCTCTGGATTCAACTTTAGGTAATTCTTCCGAGATTGGCGAAGGTTTCCTCGTGTCTTGAATCAACTCTTCACCCTTTTTAACCTTCACGACGGATCATCAACATATACTTCAAGGTTACGCCCTATCTCAGGACTAAAAGTAATGTGCATAGCACGCTGGTAAGTGGAATCAAAGATTCTTCAAACCAAAGGGCATCCTAATATAACAATAAACACCTATAGGGGTTACAAAAGCGCTTTCTCTTCGTCCTCCACCGCCATGCTAATCTGATGGTACCCAGAGTACGCATCCAGAAAGCATAATAACTCACAACCTGCCGTAGAGTCCACAATGAGGTCGACTCGCGGCAAGGGATAAGGATCCTTCGGGCAGGCCTTGTTGAGGTCGGTGAAGTCGACACACATTCGCCACTTCCCGTTGGATTTCTTCACGAGCACAGGATTGGCAAGCCACTCAGGATGAGTGACTTCCTTGATGATTCCTGCGCTCAATAGTTTTTCCACCTCCTGCCGAATAGCATCTTGTCGCCCGAGCTTGCCACGGATCTTTTGTCAACCGGCGCGCTTCAAGGCGCTGCCAATCGGTGCTCAATCACCTGCCTGGGGACCCCGGTCATATCGGACGGTTGCCAGGCAAACACGTCGGAGTTAGACCGGAGGAAGGTGACGAGCGCATCTTCCTATTTGGCGCTGAGGTTGGCGCCAATGTTGACAGTCTTCCGAGGTTCGCCCTTACTCAAGGCGACCACCTTAACCTCACCGGCAGAGCCAGCGAGGCGCGGGTCCGGGCTTGAGGGCTCTGCTTGAAGCGGCATCGGCACGCCCGGCACAGGTGGTGCCAATCATGTCAAGCGCAAACTTATGGGAGCGCAAGGCTTCAGAGTGATCCACCCGGATGGTTATGGGGCCGGCAGGCCCTGGCATCTTCACCACCATGTACGCATAGTGGGTTGCCGCCATGAACTTGGCCAATGCCGGTCGGCCAAGCAATGCATTGTAGGGGAGATCAAAATCAGTGACTTCAAAGTCCACCAGCTTGGTGCGATAATTGTCCCTTTCCCCAAAAGTAACGGGAAGACGCACCTAGCCCACGGGAATTGCACTAACCCCCGGGGCTAATCCGAAGAAAGGCAATGATGGATGCAGATCCTGCCGAGGGATCTGAAGAGCCAGAAATACCGTAGAAGACAGGAGGCTGAGAGAACTCCCTCCATCCACTAGCACATGACCCAGCCGAATATTCCGGACTGTGGGCGACACCACAATCGGAGATGCCCCAGGCCGGTGGCGCAATCAGGGTGGTCGGCCTGACTGAAGATGATCATCTCCTCCGACCATTTCAAAGATCCGACGCGACCTCGAACCCAATCCTGGCGCCACTTCCCTCTTCAACCGCTTGCAAGCGGTATTAGAGCGAAGGGCGATTTAACCGCCATAGATATACGCCAGGTATGATCCGCTTCGGAAAGCCAGCGGGCGGGTCTTCACCACGATCATCGTCACGAGGGTGACACTCATCGTCGCGAGGGCGACGCTCCTTGATCCGGCGCTCCACCATTTGGTCCACGACCTGGCAATTGTCCAGGTCATGGGTGTCAGTTCGATGAATTGGGCACCAAGGCCCTCTCTCCCTCCGCCCGCGGCGATCGTTCCTACGACCGCGGCGGTTATCACGCCGGTCACGGCGATCATCGCGCTGGTCACGGTGATTGCCGCGCTGATCATGGCGGTCGCGCTCTGGCGACCCAGAGTCATCGCGGTCACGCTTGGCGGCCAAGACCTGCCGGGTCTCTCCTGCCTCGTGCTTCCGCGCCTTCTTGCATGATGGGCCGGAACCCTTCGAGGTCCCGGCTTCATCTTTACCTCGGCCACCCTGGGGTCCAGATCCTGACCCTCTCGCCTCAGCCACCGCTGCGCACACTTATGCGCGAGGGAAAATAGCTCGGAGGTGGTGCTGATAGTGCGGGTGGCCATCTTCTCCTTCATCTTGCGGTCGCGGACGCCTCTTTGAAAGGCGATGACGGCCGATTGCTCCGAGATATGGGGGATCGTGTTGCGGCAATGGCAGAACCATCGGATGAAATCACGCAACGACTCCCCCTTATGCTGTTCCAGGGCATGCAGATCATCCTCCACGCCCGGCTGCGCGAAGGAGCCCTAGAAGTTGGCGACGAAGAGGCCGCACAGTTCCTCCCACGAGTGCACCGACCCTCGCGGGAGGTTCAACAACCAAGAACGGGCGGAGCCCGTCAAGGCCGTCGGGAAATAATTGGCCATGACTTTTCCAGACCCACCGGCCGCTCGTACCACCGTTGTATAAATTTGCAAAAATTCCTCCAGATTGGTAGTGCCGTCGTAACTTTCTATGGATGCTTGGCGAACCTTTTCAGCCCTCCACACGGCGAATCGCGGAGAACGCCTGATATCCAACGCCATAAATAGAGCCCGACCGCCCACCAGGAGCTCGGCCCGGAGAGCGAAGGATGGGACTCTCCGCTGAATCGGAGGAGCTCTCATCTTCGGAGGCCACCTGCTTGCCGCACTCGCTTCTGAAGTGGCGGCGGGCACACGGCCAAGATCGCTGCTCACTACTGGATTCGTCAAGATGACTTCTTAGGTCCACACGCCTTTTGAATCGGGACCGTCTTGGCCAGACGCCTCTTCCTCGCCCCGCCCGCCTGCTTTGGCGCCGCCACTGTGGCAGAGCCTCATGAGCCCCGGCCAGCCTGGTGACAGAGTACCACCGATGCTCTGCCGGCCGGGGGGCCCTACCCGAAGTTGGGCCGCACCGACAAGGCCGGCAAGATCCTGCAGCCACGGAGTGGCCGGGGAGTCTCCTGCAAGTTCCACCGGAGGGTGGTCCAGGAGGAGACGAGCTGCATGTAGATTCTGAGCCGGGTGGCCGCTTCCATGGCCAGCCGGCGTCGCACCGGATGCCCCACCGCCGCCACGGGAGCATCGCCGGCGCCCTGCGGGGGTGGAGTGAGACGGTCTTGCGATCGACGAGATTGTCGGGACACACCCTGAACATGGCCCGACTCTTCCCCTTCCTGATGCTGCGAACTCGCCATCTCCAGATGCACGGAACTGAAAGAAAGCACCAAACTCGCCGGAGAGATGATCGGAAAAACCAACTACTAGCCCCTACTTGGCGCGCCCCTGTCGGCGTATTCCACCTGACAGGCCCAAGTCTACAGACCGAGTTTGGTACGGTAGGGGGGTGGCTTTGGTAGTTGGCAAACCCTAGCAGAGGGAAACCCCAATACCTCTCACACTAACGAATTCTAGTGTCTTTGAATTAGATGAACACAACGATTTTACCCAGGTTCAGGCCCCCCAGAGGAAGGGTAATAGCCTTACGTCCTGCCTGCTTTTGGATTGAGTATGGTGAACTTGGTTACAGAGCTTGCCGATGACCAGCTCTTCTGTTGAGCCTTTTTTTTCTCTCCCTCCTTCTCTCTCTTTTCTCATTTGCTCTAGAGTGCCCTTATAAACAGGGGGCTTACACGGGGCCCCTCGAGGAAGGGGTGTCATCATGCTTATCTTACATGCATTTACTACGCCTTTATGCGCTATCCCGTTCCTTCGGCCCTAATCAATGCCAGCGCATGCCTTCGCCCGGTTCTTCCGGATGTGACCCTCCGCGACGGTAGGTGTGGCGCCGAGGAACGGGCTTGTAGCAGAATTCCTTGAATCGACGTGCACGGTATAGTAGGCTCGCCTCGACACGCGACGGCGGGAAGGAGGCTTCGAGGCGAAACCATCGTATCCCACCTCCTTTTTGTGTGGCGGCGGAGCGAGCAAGGCATGGTCGCCCACTGCTTTCGCCAAGGCCACGTGCCGCGCCGGTGGATGGGCGCGCCCGCCACGTGACCGGCGCCGCCGGGCGAAGGGCGTGGTCGCCACCGCCGCCAAGCGCCCGCCGGCGCACGTGGGCGTGCTTCGCCACCTACCGCCGACGCCACGCGGTGGCGTGGTCGGCGTGGTCGCCACTGCTTGCTCGCGCCACGTGGATCGGCGCGCCGGTGGGCGGCGTGCTTTCGCCACCGCCGCCAGCCGCGGGGCTGGCGCCGGGCGAGCAGGCGTGGTCGCCACTGCGCCACGCGCCACGTGGACCGGCGCCGGTGGATATGCCGTGCTTTCCCACTCGCCGCCAAAGCCGCCACGCTGGCCGGCGTCGGCGAAGCCGGCGTGGTCACCACTGCCGCTTCGCGCCACGTGACCGGCGCCGGTGGATAGGACGTGCTCGCCACCGCCGCCAAAGCCGCCACGTTGGGCTAGGTGTCGGGCGAGCACGGCGTGGTCGCCACCTGCCGCTGCGCGCCACGTGACCGGGCGCCGGTGATGGGGCGTGCTCACCCACCGCCCGCCAAAGCCGCCACGTGGCCGGGCGTCGGCGGCAGGCGTGGTCGCCACCGCCGCCCGCCGCGCCATGTGGACCGATGTCTCAGAGATCGGGTGTAAAGACCCACCCGCCTGCTAGACTGCCACGTGAGCCACGCATGCTTTTGTGCGGCGAAGAGGGTACCCTGGCGTAAAGTACGCCGACACATACCATGCTCTAGGGGCTTGTTTTAATCCATACAAAGCTTTTGACAATTTGAACACGTGATCTGGATACTTGGGATTTTCAAAACCTGGTGGTTGCTTAACATATACCTACTCATTAATATAGACATTTAGAAAAGCACTTTTTACATCCATTTGATACAATCTAAAACCTTTAGATGCAGTAAATGCTAAGAGAATTCTAATGGCTTCAATTCTAGCAACAGGAGCAAACGTTTCATCAAAATCTAAACATTCAACTTGAGTAAAATCTTGAGCAACCAATCTAGCTTTATTCCTGACAACAACACCATCCTCACTTTGTTTGTTTTTGAAAACCCATCTAGTTCCAATTATATTAAAATCAGGAGGAGGTGGAACAAGTTTCCAGACTTTATTACACTCAAAATTCTCTAATTCCTCGTGCATGGCATTGATCCAAGATTCGTCAGTTAATGCATGAGACATATCTTTGGGTTCAAAAGAAGCAATAGAAGCAGAGTGAGCATGAGAATCAAAATCAGTAAATCTGGATCGGGTGACTCTCTCATTCAAATCTCCAATTATTTGTTCAGGTGGATGTCTCTTTTGAATG
Organism: Guadua angustifolia; assembly: GCA_036346375.1. Lineage (NCBI taxonomy): Eukaryota > Viridiplantae > Streptophyta > Magnoliopsida > Poales > Poaceae > Guadua > Guadua angustifolia. Next base: position 52,298,686 of record CM070504.1, on the reverse strand, counting down.
TGCAAAGGAGCTGTAACTTCAAAACTTCTCATTCTCCTTCTTCATTTTCAGCATGTACAGAAGATGTTGTGGCTTGAGGATGCTCATCTGTAGGTGATGTAGTGGTAGGTGGCAAAGGTGCTACAGTTGGTTGTGCAATAGGAATCAACAACTCATCCTCAACATCATCATCATCATCAACAAAGATACTCTCCCCCTGAACATATGCTTCTGTACCTGCATCAATTGGACTAGTGCTAGGACTAGCCTCATCAAAAGTAACTTCACAGGTTTCTACAATTTTGTTAGTCTCTAAAACAAGTGCACGATAGCCACGTGTATGAGCAGGATATCCAAGAAAAATACCATCTATTGATCTAGCTTCAAAGTTATCAAGATTTTCAGATTTCAAGACAAAGCATTTGCATCCAAAAACTCTAAAATGAGATACACTAGGCCTATGACCAAAACGAAGCTCATAAGAAGTCTTGCCTAGCTTCGATCTCAAAAACACTCTATTAGAAACATAGCATGCAGTTGAGATTGCTTCAGCCCAAAACTTCCTAGGAGTGTGATGTTCATCTAGCATAGTTCTGGCCATCTCAACCAAGGTTCTGTTCTTTCTTTCAACTACACCATTTTGTTGAGGCACTCTTGGTGAAGAAAATTGATGATCAATTCCTTTCTCAACACAAAAGTGATCAAAAGAAGAATTTTTAAACTCAGTTCCATTATCACTTCTGATAGCTCTAAGTGCTCCTGGGTGATTAACAGATAATCTAGTAACAAGACTTCTAAAATGACTAAAAGCCTCATCTTTAGATACCATAAAATAAACCCAAGAGTATCTAGAATAATCATTAACAATAACCAGTACATACCATTTGCTTCCAAAAGATTGAACACGAGAAGGTCCAACCGTGTCAAGATGTAGTAGCTATCTGTAACGTCCCGAAATTTGACCCAATTTTAATTTTTGGAGTTATTTGATTTTCTGTGAATTAATTAAAATTTATTTGCTTTTAATTGAATTTATCCCAATTTTTGGGGATTTATTGGATTTAATTGAAGTTAAATTGAGTTATCCTTTTCTTGAAAAATTTAACTTCAATAAAGGTAATTATCACAAATAAATAAAAATATTTTATTTAGGCTCAAAATGCTTTGAATATTTTCTGGAATTTTTCTAGAATTTTTCGGGTATTTTTAGTGCTTTAAATAATTACCTTGATTTACTGGAATTATTTTTATTATTAAAAACCGGATTATCGCTCAGCTACAGCATTGGGCCGAGCCCAACACTGTGCTGCGCCAGCCAAAACCCTAGCGCCGCGGATTCCGCACCGCGCGATCTCGATCGAACGGCCGTGGATGAGCCACGTCGCTCTTGGCGCTTGAGTCGTCGGATCCCAGTAAGTGACCGTCAGGATATCGACGTGTGGCACCGTTTCGCCGAACCGTTATTCAATCAGCGCCGTTGGATCGTGATCGAGCGGCGGGATGTGACTAAGCGATGTCGGGGCGTCGCGAATCGCACCGCCGTCACCGGTAGGGTGCCGAGGATCATGTCAGGGATTTTGTGCGCAACTCGAGGCTCGTCCGAGCAGGTGATAAAGGCCAACGCATGCAGCACTTCGCTCCGCCCATTTTGCCTCCTCACTCGTGCTTTGCCATCCACCGTAGCCCACGCTAGAGCTCGCCGTAGTAGCCACTCTCTTCCCCACGGTTCTTCTCTAAGTTCCACCGTCGTCCGCCGTTCCCCGTCGCAACCAAGGCCTGCTCCGAGTTCGCCGTCCCAAGGTGCATCAGTTGGGCCACTTCATTCAACCGGAGACGTCTAGAACGCCGCCAACAAGGCTCGTTTTCTCCAAGTCCGGCGACAAGCACCGCCAAGATCTTCTTCGAAGCCAGGACTCTCCTCTGCTGTCGGATTCCCATCGCACGCTCAAGGTAAGGCCACGTGTTCATTTCTTTGAATTATGGCTGAAATGGTAGGGGTAGATCTTGTCCGTTAGATGGTAATCGTGCGACTCTAGTGTGGCCACGTACGTCTGGTGAATAGGGAATCGCTCGGGTACTCTGCGCCGTTGGATCTCCATCGCTCGGCTCAGGTAATGCCACGTCCTTCCCTCTATAGTGCTAGACCGGGATGTCCTCGGGTAAAAATGACCGTTAGATCTCAATCAGGCGACTTGGATTAAGCCATGTAGGCTTGCAGTAGGAAATTGTTCGGGTATCTGTGGCCGTTGGATCTCCATCCAACCGCGCCGTTGAGGCCATGTAGGTGTGGTGAGCAGCAAACCGACCGGGTAACCATGGCCGTTGGATTCTCATCCGACCACTCTAGTGCATCCACGTAGGTGCGGGTAATAGTAAACTCTCCGGGTAACAGCAGCCGTAGATCTTTGATCCTACCGTCACCATAGTGCCGCGTAGCCACGCAAAGGCCCGGCCGTTGCCATTCGCCGACCGCTGGATTTGAATCCAACGGCCAGGAGAAAATGGTCTGCGTGGATTAATGGTTGCGCGCCGCGTGTCTGTTGCTGAGTGGGGCATGCACTGTTCATTGGGCCCACTTGTCAGTGGGTGGACTGCCGTGAGTGCTGACGTTAGCATGATGTCATCCGGGCCCACATGTCAGTGGCCGAGCCGACGTGGCTCGCTCCTGTGCTGACACGTGTCGCCGAGAGGATTTAACCGAATTTTCAGTAGGAAAATAAATAGAGTAATTCGGTTTTTCTTTTATTTGAATTTCAGAAAACTTGTAATTTCTATAACTTTTGCATTTTAACTCGGAATTGAGTGATTCCAGTGCCCAAAAATTTGTAAAAATGTAAACCATTTAATGGTGATTTTTATTTTATTTTTAGTGATGATCTTACTGCCTGTATTGTGTATTTATTGTGTGTCTGCTTGATACGAGTAGACTCCGAGTTGCCGGAAGTCGCCGCGGGAGAATTCGAAGACCCGTCGCAAGTTTCAGACCAGGACCAACTGCTTTTTGAAGGCAAGTCCTGCTTTGACCATATTGCCCCTAAATTTTCAAATATATCTCGATTCAAGTTATGCATGCTATGTTAATTAAAAATGATATTGCTCATGTGGGAAAAGTAGTTAAAATACCTATCTCGTTTATGCCACCTTGATTAATACTATTTGTATGCCCTAAAAACCTTGTCACCCTAAGATGTTAATTTACGTTGGTTGCTATATTAATGCCAAGACTGGAGGCTAGACCGTGATTAGCTGCTTAGCATGCTTGCGTACGATTGAATAACCTTCAAAGTTGCAAATGAATATTGACTAAACAATTATGGAACGCATTTTTGGAATAATACGATGATGTCATGAGACGGAATTGGGGTAGCGACCTGTGTGGTTCTACTCGTGCAAGGAAGTGAGCATTGGCATGTGTTGCAATAATGCAAATTGGGGTGGGAAATGATTTGGACCGGGGCAAGTGGCGAGAAGGCTTCGTGCCAGGTGGGCCTGTGTGGCAATGGGATGTGTTGTGATGGTTAAGGCTGTGTGCCGAGAAAGTATAAAACGGAAGTCTTGCCCGGGCCAGTTAAGGACTTCACCTTGCGAGCCTTTGAACTGAGTTACACGTACAACCACTTGTCTGGAATGGGACGGACCTAGTTTAGTAGGTTTCTAATATCTTTCCTTTGACACCTCGGGGCGACAGTTGCACAAAAATGTAACCGTATGGGGGAGCGTGTTCTAAACTTTGGCTCTGTGTGAGGGAAGTGTTAGAAATGCAATACTGGAGAGGTTCACTGGTAAAGTGTTAGTCTCCGAAAGACTTTGTTGCACTCAATCACCTGTGTGGTGAGCGACTGTATTCTGTGGGTAAAGTGTACATCCTCTGCAGAGTGTGTGTGTTAAATCTATTCGAATAGCCGTGTCCGCGGTATTGGACATTGCTCGGGGATTACAGTCAAGGGTTAGATTTTCACAAAAATAAAAATGTGGAATGGGTGGCTGTGTGCCAAAAGCTGATGAATCAAACCAGGGCTGTGCGCCAAACTCTTAGAAGAGAATTGAGAAATTAATTATTGATAATATTGGATTTTACCGCTTTTAATCTAATAGGATTACCTGTTAAAAAGAAATGCTGCTTTATGCAAAATGACCATTTAAGCCCTTCCTTTGGTGTAAGCCATGCATGTAGTAATAGAACTGCATTGTGCATGACTTGTTGAGTATGTTGTATACTCACCCTTGCATCGACAAAAACCTCAGAAGAAGAAGCTGTGCCAGCTTGGGAGGAGGAGTTCATCGAAGGCCAGGAGAATTAGGGATTAAGCCTCGTCAGTTGCCTGTGGCTATGAAGGGTTCCTTGCTTTACTTTTGCTTCCGCTACTGAACTAATGCTACTTTGATATTATCGCCTGGCGTGGCGAATTATTGTAAGGTGACCATAAGGTCTTGTAACTCGTTTATATTCTTGTTTGATGTACTTTAATATTAATTCCGCTGTGTATGATTGTGGTACTTCAACCTGTTTATCCTGTGTGTACTAGCGTGATCCTGGACTAGTACAGAATACACAGAGGGTCCGGATTTGCAGATTCGGATCCCGACACTGTCCTGGAGCGTTTGTCATGACCATGGTAAGAGGTGGATATGAACCTGCAATCATCTTACCATGTCTACAAGAAGTGCATACTAAATCGCTATCACCCTTAAGCTTAGGCAAGCCACGTATAAGATCTAAACCACTTACACGAGTAAGATGATCAAAACCAACGTGACCAAGTCTACGGTGCCAAAAGAATAAATCTTTAAAAACATTGGTAACTAGACACCTATGCTTAGAAGAAAGTGATGCATCAAAATCAGCTTTAAATACTCTTCCAAAGCGTGAAATCTTGAACACAAGATCACCTGAAGCATCTAACACTTTGCATTCATTTTTCTTGAAACATACTTCGAGATCTTCATCAATCATTTGAGAGATAGAAAGCAAGTTGTATTTCAAGTTCTCAACAAGAGCCAAATCCTTGAACATAAACTTGTCATTTACCTTTACTGTACCTTTTGCCACAACAGGAGTGGAAGAAGTATCTCCAAAAGTAAGACTTTCAGCAAGAGATGCACGAGTAAGGGAGGGAACCAATTCTTATCGCCGGACATGTGGCGTGAGCATCCGGAATCAACTAGCCAAATGTTCTCCTTCCTCGCGCGAGAAGCCTACATAAAAATAGAGAATGTCCAGGCCTCAGTACTGGGGTTAGAAATAAGATGTCTAGGAATCCAGTACTGAGACACACGACGAGGAGGCACAACACGAGTATGCTTGTTCACAAAATCAGATTTGCCCTTTCCCGTGTTTCTTGCAACAAAAGGTGTTTGCATCACCCTAGGCACAAAATGAGGAGTAAAATGTGCCTTCCTAAAATTAGATCTAGCCCTAGCCTTTTCTTTCTTTTGCTGTTTGGCTAGCCTAAAGCAAAAATCTACTAAATGTCCATCTCTACCACAATGAGTGCAATTGTACTTAACATGATGTTTAGCTTTAGAAGTAGGAGCAACAGTTGCATTCATCACAGTAGAAGGTAAAACACCAGCAGACTTAAAAACCATTTTCTTTGGCTCATTAACAATTTCAAATTTTCCACTTTCAAGAGTTTTAACAATAGTAGGAGCATGTGATTTATGATGAGTATAAGAATCAAAACCTAAACCTTTGTTGTGAGTGCTGACTTTTGATTGATCCAAAATCATGTTTAGGTTTTTCTTTCCTGTAGTGAAACGTTCTAAAGATTTTTCCAAATAATCAACTTTTCGAGAAAGAGTTAAACAGTTACTACAGGGAACGTCCACTTTTCCTTTTTGTTTGCGACAAGTTGAGCATGAAAGAACCTCATGAGTGAACAAAGCATCTGTCATTTGAGAAACTCTAGCATTTGCATCATGCAACTTCAATTCTAGTGTGGAGCATTTAGAATAGTGAGTTGTATCATGCAAATCAACAGTTGAATAGCTAGCATTTTTTACATGTTTCTCATTTTCCTTCTTTTCAGCATTTACTTGCTCTAACAAGGTAACATGTTTTTTCCTAAGCAAAGTAAGCTTATTGTAAATCAAGTCACATGATTTGCAAGTATCATCATCAGGAATCAAAGATTTATGTCTAGCAATTTTAGCATTCAAAGATTCCACAACAACATCATGTTTCTTAATTTTCTTGTCGCATTTATCAAGCAATTTACCAAAACAAGCAACAGCAATAGCTAATTCATCGTAAGAAGGTTCTACCTCATTGAAGTCACTGTCATGATCGTCCTCATTGAAGCTTTTATCACTTCTAGCCATGAGACACAATCCAGTCAATTCATGCTTGCTTGGAGTTGTGTCATCTTCACAGTTCTCCGAATCCACATCACTCAAATTGAATTGTTCAAGAGCAGAAAGGACTCGGTGAACAAGTTTGCGGTTGATGAAGCTCTTCTTCTTTCTATCGCTTGGAGAGAACTTTTTCTTCTCTTTTCTTTTGTCTTTGTCCTTCTCCTCCCTTGATGCTTTATCTGCAAGTTTAGGATAATTTGAATGAATGTGGTTGAAATCACCACATTCATAGCATCTTGGAGGACTACCACCAACTCTCTTTCTCATTCTCACATTCTGCAAGGCTTTATTAAAACGAGAAGAGAGTAGTGCCAAGTCTTCTTCAGGAAATTCTTCAATCTGTTTATCGGTTAGTGAAGACAGGGAAGACAGAGCAAAACTTGAAAAAACATTATTCTGAGACATGCTAGATTGAGAGGTCAATGCAATTGATTTATGATCATTCTTCCTGATAAGAACATCCAATTCATGAGTTTTTAATTTAGAGAAAAGAACATCTACAGTAAGTTCACTCATGACAATAGATTCTCTAATGGATGTAACTTTCATCTCCCAAATAGACATGTTTATTGCACCAAGCAGTTGTCTAGCATTAGTAGCCGCATGAAAGAAAACCCCAACAGCACGTAAATTGCTAAGAATCTTATTGAAACGTGCAAAGAAATCATTTAGTGACTCACCAGGCTTCATCTCAAATCGCATATATTCTTTCTTATATATATCTTGACGAACCTCTTTGATAGTGTTAGAACCCTCATAGTAATCACAAAGAGATTTTCGTACCTCATATGCAGACTTGAGATGGATCACGCGGTCGAAGTCACTTCTTCCCAATCCTTGGATGATCAAATTTTGTGCTTTGCTGTTTACTTTAACATGTGCTCGATTGGTGTCATTGACTTCATCATTCTCAGGAACTTGATATGGCTTGTACACCTTCTCCCAAATTGAAAAGCCTTAAGTTTGAATGTACGCCTCCATCTTTGCTTTCCAAAATTGAAAATCAACACCATCGAAAACACAAGGTTTTATCGAATACCTATCCATCGCTACAGTTCTAATCACCGGTTAAGATTAATTAGAAAAAGAACTAGGCTCTGATACCACTTGTAGGATCGAAATATACTAATTTAGCAATCAGAGGGGGGTGAATGATTGCGCGGAAGCTAAAATCAATTTTTTGAACTTTGTTTTTCTAACAAACCCCAATTTAAACTCAAATTGCTTGGAGACTATTTCACACAGATGGCAAACAGTCGGGAGACCAGTTCACACAGTTGAGAGACCAGTTTATGCAGTTGGGAGACCAGTAGACTAGTCTGGGTGACTAGTAGAATAGTCTAGGCGACCAAGAGAGCGATCGGATGGCGATGAGAAGTGCAGGCGATCAGCGCACCACTTGGGCGACGAAGAGACACTTGGGTGACCATTAGAGCACTTGGGCGACCAGTTTGAAGCGGCAGTGAGCGATTTAAGCGACGAACGAAAGCGGTCGATGACTAGTTCATAAAAATTGAAATTTCTAGAGATCCCACCGTTGGAGTGATGTAAAATTTTAATTGTAGAAATTAGACTCAATTCCAAAGCTAACAAAAAAGAATCAAGTTAATCAAATCTACAGATCTAAAGTTATGTCCTTCGCAAGATGAATGAAACAATTAGCGATCTAATAGCGATGGACCAAACTCAATCGAGACTAACTGAAGATTCTACCATTGGATTGATGTGAAATTTTAAATATAGAAACTAGATTCAATTACAAATCTAACTCAATAAGAATGAAATCAATCGGATGTATGGATCAAGAGATATTACCTTTGCAAGATGATTGAAGTAACAAATGACGGAAAAACGCGAATCAACAACGGACCAAATTAGCATAGGTCTTCTTGCATGCACGTGAAAACTTCTAGCAGCCAGGGAGCCTCAAGGTGCTACAGCTTGTAGTTGCATGCAGCCACAACATTAGAAGCAATCAGCGACTCAAAATCCAGACGCTGGAAAAGCCCTCGCCGCAATGCACAGGATGCTCGAGTCGTAAGAAAGATATTTTATTTCTTTTTGTCTAACAGTTCTCCAAACAAAAGAGTACAAACCCTAAAACCTGGCTCTCTTCATAAACAGGAGACACCTCCCCCTATTTATACAGAGCAAACATAAAGAGATAGAATACAACTCCACTTCCCACGTGGAAAGAGTTCGTATACATCTCAACCTGGTCCAACATGGCCAAAAACAACTCTTGCATGCATGTAGAGCCCACATGCTATAAATACGTGACTAACCAGCCTCCATGTACATGTTCTCAAGCCTGAACGTCCCGCATGACATCCTTGACCACCAAGACTTCTATTCCTCCCTGAATCTAGTCCTGAACCTAGTTCCGGTCTCGTCATCGACCACGTTCGCCCTCGAGCAAGACCTGCATATGAATAAATAAACAAACAAATTCGAGCACAAGTCCACAACTTGACTAAAAGTCAATCCATGCAACCACTCACACGAGTGTGTTGCATCAAGCAAAACCATCATCATGCTATCACTAGCATGTCAAGCAATCATCTCAAACAACATATGTACATGCACAACACATGCCATGTTCACAACCACTTTGCAATGCCAATTTCATTACCAAGCCAATTTTTCAGCACATGATTTCACAAGAACAAAGTCCTTCGACTCAGCTTTCAATGCCACCTTGATGTAGATGGCAACGAATTCCAATTGAAGCCTAAACATGGTCGCGGATACAAACTCAGGGTCAATGGACCCAACTAGTTGTCAATTCATCACGACTCGCTGCCTTATTGCCCTGCAACTCGTGTTGAATGTTAAAAAATATAGTGGAAATCCTATAGAGGTCATAAGCTTGTGCCGTATGGTGTGATACTCATAGCGTCCATGATCATACGGTAGAAATGTTGATGGCTATCAGTTAGTACAAATAGAACAAATCCTTAAAACTGACTAGGAATGTCTCATGGTCGTCACGGTGGAAATGTCTCTTTCTATAACTCACATTGAAATCGACGCACCCTCGGCCTCTTTCACTTTGTTAATGTACCATCCATGGAGCTATTGAGTCCATTTGCTTAGAGGATTCAATTGACTGGATACTAAAGGATTGAGATGGCGATCAGAGGGGGGTGAATGATCCCAAAATAAAATTTTCCCACATATAAAATAATCCAAACAAGCTCTCAAGAAAAATCAACAGAAGAAACTAATCAAAAGGAGTCAATTGCCCTATCTAGCAGGTAGCACCACACGAGGAGTGGTAGCACCGGGCTTAAGAACAACATCAAGAATAGTCTGAAATCAACATGACTCAAAAGCAAATTTTGAGAAATCTTTTGATTAGCTAGATAAAAACTTACGAAACTTGGTAGATGTATTCCTTAAGATGTCAGAAACTTATTCCAACCTTCAATCGCAAGGATTGACATCAAAGTTTCGAACTTTTAAACTAGGAAGGAAGAACACACCAATTTTGTGCAGGAACTCAAGAATTCAATCTAAGGCTTGCTCATGGGATTTAGATGATTAATATGATCTTGGATAGCCTCCCACATGTCACAGCAATCAAGAGCATAGGTATAAACTTCCATAAACGCGATTTACATGACCATTCATTCAAGAATGCAAAAGCCAATTTCTTACAGGAAGAATGCTTGGATTGCCTAGATGATTGGGTTATGATCTATGATTGCGATATGATCTAAAGGAAGATTCATCCATCAGTCAGCAACCTCGGCACAGGAAGCAAAAGCATGTAGAAGGAAGGGAGGCAAATCCAAATTGCAGAAATGTAAATTGCAAGAAAGTAAATGCGGAATTTAAATGCAGAATTTAAGTCATAACATAAATTTGTAAAGGAAATTGAATTGAAGGAAGTGAGTTTGTATTTCTGGAAGGGAAAGGCTATCCCTACCCATCTATTTATACTTCTCTTGAGTCACCCTCCACCCTTGGATGAGTTCCTTCTACCCTAAGAACAACCATCAAGGGTTTGGATTGACTCATTCACTCGTACATGGGCTAACCCAAAACCCACACATATCAGGTTTTTGTACGCTTTTCCAAGCATACTAACTAGACCCACTGCTCTATCATCTAGACTGTGATCCAACGACCCTCCTTGATCCGAGCAACTCCTAACAAGCATCTCATCCATTTCTTGTCTTCTAGGTTTGCACTTAATCCGTCTCCGATCACCTTTGGAGATCCTCGACCATCTAGACCTCTGACGCACCTCGCCTAGTCCCGATCATCCTCCACCTCACCATGATCTTGCACCGTCGTCCTGCAACGATCAAGGACAAGGAAAATACACCACATAGATGATATACAATAAACCTCACACAAATTCAAAATACATATCCCAAGGACATCGAGCAACTCTGCTTAGAGTTGAGTCGATGAGTCAACATTGAGTAACTTGGGACTAACTCGAGGACTCGAGATAGGCTGATGACAGGGTGCTCGACCAGGCAAAATCCCTCTCGATACCTAGAGATTCCCAATCTACTCGAAACATTTGACAATAAGCTGATAGGGCATTACTCGATCAAGTCAGAACTTGGCAGTAATCGACCAAATGCTTGAACGAACCCTCTGCTTGACCCGACAATGCTCCTACTCAATACTCAGTGATTCCCAATCTACTCGAATCATTCAACCAGAAGCTGATGAGACATTACTCGACCAAACCAGAACTTGTCAGCAATTTAATAAGTTATTTTGAATTTTTGAGAATTTTTGGAATTTATTTGGATTTAATTAGAATTTCTAGAATCTAACCCTTCTTTGGGAATTAATTAAATCATAAATAAGTTTTTGCAAAATAAAAATGAAATTATTTTATTTGAGTCCAAAATGTTCCAAAATATTTTCTGGAATTTTTCTAGAATGTTTTTGATATTTTAATTGCTTCAAATGATTTAATTGAATTTCTAGAATTATTTTATTGTAAAATCTGAGAAAAATCGTGTGACCAAGAACCCTAATCGCCATTGATCCGTCGTGTTTTCATCGGGCCGAGCCACGTTCTAGGGATGGCAATGGGTATCAAAACCCGATGTCGCAAATCGCCAATAATCATACCCAGGAGAACCCTAATCGGGAAAACCTTCACCCGTCGGGTATGACGCGTATCCCGCACGTGGTTTCCACCCGCTGCATCGGTGAGTGTTATCAAGTTCAACTTGTTCATCATGCATCCATCAAATTTCTTGATTCTCCAACACGATACAAAAGTACATAATCATCAACCATTAATTAGAAACATATCATCAAGTTGTACGTTAAAAATTAAAAACTTGAATTAGCGACACATTAATGTGGGTGCGGGTTACGTGCAGGCACGGGTAAATTTTGTATCCGAGATTATAAGCGCCACGTTGGTGATACCTTGCCATCTCTACCATTTCCGATAGATGGCGCGCCACCGCTATCGCTTTCGAACCGCCGCCGCGCTTTATTAACGCCGCCGTCCACTCCGGCCGAGGATTGCAGCGCCATTATTAGCTAAGCGTATCTGCGCGTTCCTTTCGCCGTGTCCATTCCCGCTGTCCTTCATTAGTCCGGCGTGTCGTGCGAGCGAGGTCGCCGCCGAAGTTCTTGCTTCATTTGCGCCATTTCGCCTCCCGAGACCCCAAATGCGTAGCCGCCATCGCTAGAGCTCTCCGTAGTTCGCCGAGCATTTTCGCTTCATTTTACTTCGTTCCGCCACGCCGTCACGCATTCGCCATCTTCACTCCGCGCCCATTTAGATCGGATGGTCTAGATGTTGCCATGTAGGGTAATCCATTGCATGGAATTAGCCACGTCGATTTTACTTGTGCGGTTCGATGACAATTGGAATTAGCGTCACAATGTTAGATTCAATCTAAGCCGTTGAATTTTGAATCAATGGTAGAGATCGCGTCGTGCACCGAGTCACTTGGATTCTGCTGCTTGTCACCTCAGAACTAAAGCGTCGGGTTAAATCCAGCCGTTGGATTTGAATCGAACGATCAAGGTTGAATTAGGAATTCAGTTAACCGTGTTGCGCCGCGTGTCGCAACAGGATTGGTCCAACTGTCATGCTGACGTCAGGGCTTGCGTCATCCGGTGCATGTGCACAGTACCACAAGTCCATCAGAGACCGCACCGCTCAGAGACCGGTGTATCTTGCCACGCCACGTGTTGGGCCGAGAGGCTGCCACGTGTCATGCTGACGTCATCGCGACGTTATAAATAATTTTTAATATAAAAATATTTTGACTGAAATTCATTTCAGTGTTGACGTCATCATTAGGTCATGCTGACATCTCAAATCCCAATTTTCCGTTTAAAAATAATTAGAATAAATCGGAATTTCTGATTTTTTAGGATTTTCTATATATTTAAAATTTTGAAAGGCTATAATTTTTGCGTTTTAACTCCGATTGAGGTGATTTCAATTTCTAAAAATTTGTAAAATCAAGGTCTATTTATTGGTGAATTTTGTGGAATTTTTATAGTTGATCTTACTCTCTGGAAATTATATCTATTGTGTATTAATTTATTTCGAGTAGACGTTGATTTGCCGGAAAGCTTTGAGGGAGAATTTCCAGCACAAGGCCAAGCTAGAATTTCCAGCATAAGACCAAGCTCCAGATCAGGATTAGCAGCTGTTTGAAGGCAAGTTATGTGTTGATCATTTTGCTCCTAAGTTTTAAAAATGTATTTTGATTCAAATTATGCATGCTAAATTAATTAAAAATGAATTTAATTAATTTCGGTAAATTAGTTAATCAACCTATATGTTATTTCCACCTTGACTTTAATATTTGTATGCCATGATTCATTTGTTGCCCTAAATGATAATAATAGTTGGATGTAGTGATATGCCAATACGGGAGGCTAGACCGTGAATAGTTACTTAGCCTTGCATATATCGTTAATAATCTTTTAAAATACAAAAGCAACATTGACTAATGGAATAGTGAATGTATTTTGGTAAATGGTGGGATGTTGTTGGTAATGACGTTGAAATGTGGAGACCTGTGTGGTTCTATATGAAAGTTGATTTACCGGCATGTGTTACACCGTAAGACAACTTGGGGTGAGAAATGATTTAGACTGAGGCAACTTGACCGAGGCTTTGTGCCAGAAGGGGGGGCCTGTGTGGCAAATGAGATGGCTATGTGCCAAACTTTTGAGAGAAGGAAGTCTTGCCTTGGTCAGTTAAGGACTTTACCTTGCAAGCCTTTGAACTGAGTTAATCTTAGAACCACATGTCTGGTATGGGGCAGACCTAATTTAGTAAGGTTCTAACATCTTTCCTTTGATACCTCAGTGCGGCAGTTACACAAGGGAATAACTGTGTGGGGGAGCGTACCTGTCGTGCCCTGAATTTACGGATTCGGACACTCTGTGTATTCCGTACTAGTCCAGGATCACGCTAGTACACACAGGATAAATAGGCTGAAGTACCACAATCATACACAGTGGAAATAAATAATAAAGTACTTCAAGCATAATATAATCGAGTTACATGACCTTATGGTCACCTTACAATAATTCACCACGCAGGGCGATAAATATCAAGGTAGCACAAGTTTATCAGCGGAAGCAAAGTAAAGCAATGAATCCTTCACAACCACAGGCTACTGAGTGCGGCTCAACCCCTTAGTCCTCTTGGCCTTCGATGAACTCTTCCTCCCAAGCTGGCACGGCTTCTTCTTCTGAGGTTTTTGTTGATGCAAGGGTGAGTATACAACATACTCAACAAGTCATGCACAATGCAGGTCTATTACTACATGCATGACTTATCCAAAGGAAAGGCTTGATTGGTTATTTTGCTCAAAGCAGTCTTTCTTTAAACAGGTAATCTTCTTAGATTAAAAGTGGTAAAACCAATATTAATAATAATTAATTTCTCAATTCTTTTCCAAGAGTTTGGCACACAACCCTAACTTCATTCATCATTCTATTGGCACACAGCCACCCATTCCATGTTTATATTTTGAAAATCTACCCTTGATTTGTAATCACCGAGCAATGTCGATCATGGACACGGCTATTGAATAGATTCACACACACACTCTGCAGAGGTCAGACACTTTACCCACATGATCTGATCGCCACCACACAGTGATTGATTGCAACAAAGTCTTTCAGAGACTAACACTTAACCAGTGAACCTCACCATTACTGCGTTTCTAACACTTCCCTCACAAAGAGCCAAAGCTTAGAACAGGCACATACCGTTAGATGGGTACCAAGCATGCAGCAGTACGCTCCCCGAACAGTTACACCTTTATGTGCTTGTCACCCCGAGGTATCAAAGGAAAGATATTAGAAACCTCTTGAACTAGGTCCGTCCCATTAGGACAAGTGGTTGTACACGGAACTCGTTCAAAGGCTCGCAAGGTTAAGTCCTTAATTGTCCCGGGCAAGACATCCATTTTATACATCTCGGCACACAACCTTCATAATCTTTCACACATCCCGTTGCCACACAGGCCCACTTGGCACGAAGCCTTCTTGCCACTTGCCCCGGTCCAAATCATTTCCCACATGGTTTTGCATTATTGCAACACATGCCAATGCCCACTTCGTTGCACGAGTAGAACCACACAGCTCGCTACCCTCAACTCCATTTCATGACATCATCGCATTATTTCAAAATGCGTTCCATAATTGTTTAGTCAACATTTGTTTGCAATTTGAAGGACATTCAACGCATATAAGCAGGCTAAGCGACTAATCACGGTCTAGCCTCCCGTGTTGGCATCATATTAGCATCCAACATATTAAACATCTTAGGGTGGACAAAGATTTCAGGGCATATAAACATTATAATCAAGGTGGCATAAACAAGTTTGGCTTTTAACTACCATTTCCCAAATTAACCAATAGTATTTGTACTTAACATAGCATGCGATATGGAAATCAAAATATACTTTGAAAACTAGGCACAAAATGGTCAAAGCATGACTTGCCTTCAAACAGCGGTTGGTTCTGGTCCGAGGTCTGTGACGGGTCTTCGAGCTCTCCCTCGGCGAATTCCGGCAACTCGGAGTCTAATCGAAACAACGCGCACACAATAAATATACTAAAACAGACAGCAATATCATCACCAAAAATAAAATAAAAATCACCATTAAATATCTTACATTTTTACAAATTTTTGGGCATTGGAATCACCCAAATCCGAGTTAAAATGCAAAAGTTATAGCATTTTCAAGTTTGCTGAAATTCAAATTAATATATAACCGATTTACTCTATTTATTTTCCTACTGAAAATCCGATTAATTCCCACTCGGCGACACGTGTCAGCACCAGGGACTTCCACGTCGGTACGGACACTGACATGCGGGCCCAGATGACGTCATGCTGACATCAGCACAACCGGCGGTCCACCCACTGACGAGTGGGCCCGGTGAACAGTGCTTTGGACCAACCAGAAGCTGACACGCGGCGAGGAAGCATCAAGCCACGCATGCACGATTTTCCTGACCGTTGGATTCGAATCTGACGGCGCAAAGACTAACTGAGCGATACACTATTAATAGGTCTACGTGGCCTCACCTCAAGCGTTGGATGGAGATCCGATGGTTGTGGTTGCTCGCGAGGCGTCGAGGAAGAAGCGGTGGCGCTGGTCGCTGGACTTGGGGAAGAAGAAGGAGGCGCGGGCGATTCCGGGCCTCTCCGGCGTGAAGAAGTAACCACACGGATGCGCCTTGGCTCGGTGAACTCGGTGAGGGTCTCGGCGTCGGTGGAGGGTGGCGAACGACGGCGAGACGCAACGAAAACTGAGGCGGAGGAGAGTGGCTACAACGGCGAGCTCTAGCGCATGCTACGGAGGATGGCTGAGCATGAGAGAGAGGGCGAAATGAGCGGATGGGAGTGCTGAGCACGGGGGTGTACTTCACTCGCCCGGACATGCCTCGAGGCACGTGCAAAATCCCTGACAAGATCTTGGCACCAATCGGTGGCCAAGACGATACTAAGATTCGCCCCGGCCGGAAGCGGTCACGTCAGCCGTTCGATCACGATCCGAAGGTCCAGATTCGACAGCGATTAGGGTTTTCGGCGACAAGACAAGTTGGGCTCGGCGACATCGTAGCTACTGGATTTTACGGTTTTCCAATAAAAATAAATGCGAAATTCAAAGTAAATATTTAGGGCACTAAAATACGAAAAATTCTAGAAAAATTCGAGAAAATATTTCAAGGTATTTAGAGCTTAAATAAAATATTTTCATTTATTTTTGATAAATATTTTTTCTGATATTAATTAATCAAGAGAAGAATAATTTAATTTAATTTTATTTAAATCCAATAAATCCTCAAAATCCATAAAAATTGAATTAACTCCAAAATTGCAGATAAATTCACATAAAAACAAATAAACTTTTAATTAATTCACAAAAATCCAAATAACTCCAAAAATTAAAATCGGGCCAAATTTCGGGACGTTCTAAAGACCTATGTTACTGACTTGGTACCCATCCAATAGTATTCACTGTTCTATACTTGACTCTGTGTGAGAAGTGATAGGAAGGCAATCTTGAGAGGTTCATAGGTTTAGATGGAAGTTTCTGAAAAACTTTGTTACGATCAATCACCTGTGTGGTGAGCGACTGTATCTTGTGGGTAAAGTGTACAACCTCTGCAGAGTGTGTCAAAACTATTTGAATAGCCGTGTCCGCGGAATTGGACAGAGCTCGGGGATATAGTCAGGGGGTAGATCTTCGAAAATAAAATGGGAATGAGAGGCTCTGTGCCAGGGATAAATGTGAAATTTGATTTAGGACTGTGTGTCAAAAATATGTGGAAAAACAATTTGAGAAACTTTTTATACTTATATGATTTTGCTGCTTTCCATATAAATAAATAATAAGTTAAAATGTTGATTCAATGCAAAATAAACCAACAAACCATTCCTTTGTAATAAGCCATGCATGTAGTAATAGAACTGCATTTTGTGCATGACTTGTTGAGTACGGTGTGTACTCACCCTTGCAAACAAAAATATACCAGAGGAGGAGTCTACGCCTGCCTGGGAAGAGGAGAATGTCGAGGAGCCAGAGAACTAGGGAGCAAGCCTTGTCAGTTGCTTGTGGCAAAATAATGAGTCTCTACGATGTTTATTTTCTGCTGTTATTTTCTTGCTACTTTGGATAATGTAAGCCCTGCATGGCAAACTATTGTAAGGTGACCATAAGGTCATGCAACCAGTTTATATACATGTTTGAAGTACTTTATTATTATTCCGCTATGTATGATTGTGGTACTTTAACCCTATTTAGCCTGTGTGCACTAGCGTGATCCTGGACTAGTGCAGAATACACAGAGGGTCCGGATTTGTAGATTCGGGTCCCGACAGAGGTGATATCAGAGCCATACTGACTGTAGGACTTGACCTTAGATAGACTGGCCGAGGAAGATAAAACTATTTTCTAAAGATTAACATTGTACAAGATTATCAATGAAATCTTAACATTACTCTTTCTTCTTACTTCGTACCTATGCTGCATTTTCTATTGTTACTTTATGATTTTAAAATTTAGGTCTAACGAGGTTTGTTTTTGACATATGAGGATGATCCACACTTATGGAGAGCGCACTGGAGGGTACGCCGCTGAACTATGGCGTATGATGCAGCTGCTCAGAGGCTTCGACAGGCTGATTTATCGGGGGACCTTTATAGTGCGGGCAGGACTTGATATTGCCTGGGATATTGAGATCACGGTCTACGCTCGGGAAAGGATGAGGGCGAGTCGTCCTATTTACATCACTGTCAGGAGGTCTTCGTTTGAGGCCGGGATCCAGGAGACATCGCGTCTAGCGATGGGATAGATTGCTCGTACCTACTCGGCAGAGCTGGAGGGCACAGTTTTTTGCCACCACCCGCGCCGAGACAACCGCTTCGACCGGGAACCGATAGTGGAGGAGGACGCCACGATCACCCACCTGGTGAGATATGTCATCGCACAGGAGGAGACCATGGACGAGACTGTCCAGGAGCTGCAGAGGGCCCGTGACGAGGTCACGAAGGTGAGGACACAACTGCGGGAGGCTCGAGAGTATCTAGCTCACTCTATTCAGAGGGTCTATGAGCTGGAGATGGCGCTGTACGGACCTGAGCCAGAGCCAGTTCTGGAGCTGCACGACCCAGATCCGGAGGAGCTGGAGCAGGTGCAGGAGGCGCCAGTGCAGGAGGCGCCAGTGCAGGAGGCGCCAGTGCAGGAGGTGCCGGAGCCACCGGCACAGGAGCAGGCAGCCCTAGGACCAGCAGAGTCAAGGGGAATCGTTCAGACTTGCATGAGAGGGCATCGTGACCATTTTGCCCCTATGCTACTGCACTCGCCAAGATACCCACTGTAGGACCACACCACGGGTGGCTCTTGGTGGTGAGAGTTCTTTTTTCCTTCGAGTTGACTCAAATGTTGAGTCAAGTTATTTGAGTCAGTCTTATCGAGTCTGTCCTTTAGAAGGTTTGTTTGAGTTAAAATTTGCTATGATTGTCTGGTGTGCTAGATATGAGTCGCATTGCCCGTAGGCACTTGTGAGCGACCATATCATTTAATAATAATAAAATTTTGTGTTTTGTTCTGAGTCAAACCTTTCTCCCCGCATTAGTTTCTTATGTACTTGTCTTCTCTGTTTCCCTCTTTCCTATAAACCTATTTGTTCTTCAGATGGTGAACACGCGTGGAAGCAGCGGAGCCGGAGGAAGCAGTTCGCAACAGGGAGGCAACCAGAACAATGCACCAACTCCTCAGGCAGTACCACAGGTTAACATGCAGAACTTAGGAGCATTCCTAGCAGCCCAAACTCGCTTGATCGCATTTATGATGGCAACCATGCAACAAATCACCAATCAAGCAGCCGTCAACAATCAAACTGCTAACAATGGACCACGTCCCTACTTGAGACTGTCGGAGTTCATGTGGACACGTCCGCCCACTTTCTCGGGCAACGCCAATCCACTTGAAGTAGATGACTGGCTGAGAACTATTGAGAGAAAACTGCACATAACTCAGTGCATTGGAAATGAGAGGGTGCTTTATGCTTCCCATCAACTTGAGGGAACGACAGCTGAGTGGTGGGAAAACTATCAGGCATCGAGGAAAACCCACAGAGATCACTTGGGAAGAGTTTATCGCAGCTTTTAAAAGATCATGTGCCTAAGGTATCATGGAGCTGAAAAGGAAGAGTTTAGAGCTGAAGCAAGGACGCCAACAATGGCGAGTACTTGAATAAGTTCACCCGGTTATGCGCTTACGCCTAGAGGATGTAGCAACAGATAAGGCTAGGCAGTCCTGTTTCATGAAAGGGCTTAACACTAGATTGCAGGTGGGGCTGATTACCCACACATTCCCAGACTTCCAAGAGCTAGTAAACAAAGCCCTGATACTAGAGGACAAGCGCAAGAAACTGGATGACAACCGCAAGCGCCGCATGGCACAACAGGGAGGACGCCAGGGTAAGTAGAAACCAAGAATGGTACCTCAGCAGTTTTCTAGATTCTAGCAGGGGAACAATGCCAGGACACTGTCGCCGATACCAAAACCGATAGGACAAACCTCCCAGACGCCAGTCAGAACTATTAGTCAGAATGGAGGAAACCAGCAGATGTCAGATAGGCGCTACTATAATTGCAACGAGACCGGACACTTCGCCAATGTTTGCCCCAAGAAGGGAAGGGTTACACCAGTACATTTCAACTTGGGAAACACACTTGCTAGAACTCCTGCTCAAGGAGGAAGCAGAGGACCTACTCAAGCTGGAACCACACCCCAAGCAGTTGCACGAGGAAGAGCCAACCACATCATAGCAGATGAAGTTCAGAACACCACGGACGTTGTACTGGGTAAGTTTCTAGTCAATTTAGTACCAGCTACAGTTTTATTTGATTCCGGAGCTTCACATTCATTCGTTTCTCGAGTTTTTGCTGTGCAAAATGATTAGGGTATTGTCAACCTTAAGAGTACACTTATAGTTCAATCCCCTGGATCAGAACTCCGAACTAAAGTAGGATGTTCTGGGGTAAAACTATTAATAATTGGAATAGTGTTCCTAGCGAACCTAATTATATTGGATACCCAGACCCTAGAGGTTATTTTGGGAATGGATTGGTTATCCAAGCACAAGGCAGTGTTAGACTGTGGACAGAGAGTAGTATCGGTCGAAAGCCCAAATGGTAAAAAGGTGGAGTTTCAAGCAACTGTTGTTCGGGATGATCAATAGCATGAAGGCTGTTAATATAGAAGATGTTCTAGTGGTCAATGAGTACCCATATGTATTTCCTGAAGATTTACCTGGGATGCCACCAGACAGAGATATAGAGTTTGTAATTGAATTAGTACCCGGAACAGCCCTAATAGCCAAAAAACCTTATAGGATGTCCACAGAAGAGTTGGTAGAAATGAAGAAGCTGATTGAGGAATTGTTGGAGAAAGGGTTTATAAGATCTAGTTCGTCTCCATGGGGAGCACCTGTTTTGTTCGTAAAGAAGAAGGACGGAAGTTTTCGAATGTGTATAGATTATCGTGCACTTAATGATGTGACGATAAAGAACAAGTATCCATTGCCCAGGATCGATGACTTGTTTGATCAGTTAAGAGGAGTTGGAGTTTTCTCCAAAATTGATCTACGATCGGGATATCATCAGCTAAAGATTAGAACAGAAGATATACTGAAGACTGCGTTTTCGTCAAGATATGATCATTATGAGTTCACTGTTATGTCTTTCGGACTGACCAATGCACCTGCTTATTTCATGAATTTGATGAACAAGGTTTTCATGGAGTACCTGGATAAGTTTGTGGTAGTATTCATAGATGATATTTTGGTTTATTTCAAAACAAGAGAGGAACACGTCGAACATCTAAGGATGGTTTTGGAAAAGCTAAGAGAAAACCAACTATATGCAAAATTTAGCAAATGTGATTTCTGGAAAATGAAGGTAGAGTTCTGGGTCATGTAATGACCGAAAAGGAGTAATCGTCTGATGCGAAGAAAATGGAAGCGAGGTTACATTGGGAGCAACCAAAGTCACCACCCAGATTAGAAGCTTTCTCGGAATGGCGGGATATTACCACGGTTCATTGAGGGTTTTTCAACAATTGCTAGACCTCTTACGCAATTGTTGAAGAAAGAAAAGAAATTTGCATGGACATTGGAGAGTGAAAGGAGCTTTCAAGAGTTAAAGAAGCGGTTAACATCAACACTAGTGTTAGCTTTACTTGATGTTCACCAGAGTTTCGATATTTATTGTGATGCATCGCGTCAAGGACTTGGATGCGTGTTGATGCAAAATGGAAAGGTAGTAGCCTATGCATCCAGGTAGTTGAGGCCGCATGAAGGGAATTACCCGACACATGACCTAGAACTAGCAGCCGTAGTGCATGCCTTAAAGATATAGCGTCACTATCTCATTGGAAATAGATGTGAGGTGTATACAGATCATAAGAGTCTCAATTATATTTTCACTCAGTCAGATCTAAACATGAGGCAGAGAAGATGGTTGGAATTGATCAAAGATTACAATGTGGGAATTCATTATCATCCTGGTAAAGCCAATGTGGTGGCTGATGCCTTAAGTCAGAAGATGCATAGTGTAAATATGTTATTAGAGAAAAATCAAGTTGAGTTGTGTAAAGACTTTCAATAGATGAAGTTGGAAATAGTATCAGAGGGATTTTTAGCCGCTCTGGAAGTAAAGCCTACCTTGGAAGATCAGATCAGAGAAGCTCAGAAGGATGATGAAAAGATCAAGAGAATAAAGTCCAAGATGACAGAAGGCAAAGGTAAGGATTTCAAGTTGGATGAGTACGGTACTCTATGGATGGGAGAACGTATTTGTGCACCAAACAAGGAGTTGAAGCAACTTATTTTGGAAGAAGCTCATGATTTCAAGTACTCGATTCATCCAAGAAGTGCTAAGATATATCAAGATTTGAAGGAAAGATTTTGGTGGCCGAGTATGAAGCATGAAGTTGCTGAGTATGTGGCCTTGTGCGATATATGTCAAAGAGTTAAGGCAATGCATCAGAGGTCAGCAGGATTATTGCAACCACTAAAAATACCTAAATGGAAGTGGGAGGAAATTGGTATGGATTTTATCATCGGATTACCCAGGACTCAGGGTGGATATGACTCCATATGGGTTATAGTAGATCGTTTGACCAAGGTTGCACATTTTATACCAGTGAAAACCACTTACTCGGGCGATAAGTTGGCGGAACTTTACATGTTAAGAATTGTTTGCTTGCATGGAGTGCCAACGAAGATAGTATCGGACAGAGGTACCCAATTTACCTCAAGATTCTGGGGCAAGCTGCATGAAGCCATGGGAACTCGTTTAAACTTCAGCACAGCATATCATCCGCAGACTGATGGTCAGACTGAAAGAGTTAATCATATTTTAGAAGATATGTTGAGAGCTTGTGCATTAGTTTATGCAACTTCTTAGGACAAATGTTTACCATATGCTGAATTCAGTTATAATAACAGTTATCAAGCAAGTTTGCAGATGTCGTCATTTGAAGCTTTGTATGGTCGAATTTTGTGAACACCTCTGAATTGGAATGAGACAGGTGAGCGTCGTGTCTTTGGACCAGATATACTTCGAGAAGCTGAAGAACAGATAGCCATGATCAGGGAAAGGCTGAAAATTGCTCAATCAAGGCAGAAGAGTTATGCTGACAATCGTCGCAGGGAATTGAGCTTTGAACCTGAAGATTTCGTATATCTTAGGGTTACGCCTCTCAAGGGAGTTAAAAGATTTCACGCGAAAGGAAAGCTCGCACCAAGATATGTCGGGCCGTTTAAGATCTTGAGTCGCAAAGGTGAAGTTGCTTACCAGTTAGAATTGCCACAGTCATTGGCAGGGGTACATGATGTGTTCCATGTATCGTAGTTAAAGAAGTGTCTTCGAGTACCCGATGAATAAGCACCTCTAGAAGCGATTGAACTGCAAGAGGATCTAACTTACAGAGAACACCCAATGAAGATTTTGGACACCATGGATCGTGAAACAAGGAACAAGTCAACTCGCTTCTGCAGAGTCCAATGGAGCAATCACTCGGAAAGCGAAGCCACTTGGGAGCGTGAAGAAGACTTGAGGAAGGAGTTTCCTGATCTATTTTCTAACCAGTCCTGAATCTCGGGGTCGAGATTCCGTTAAGGGGGGAGGTTTGTAACATCCCAAAATTTGGATATTTTGAATTTAATAAGTAATTTTGAATTTTTGAAATTTTTTGGAATTCCTTTGGATTTAATTGGAATTTCTGGAATCTAACCTTTCTTTGGGAATTAATTAAATAATGAATAAGTTTTTGCAAAATAAAAATGAAATTATTTTATTTGAGTCCAAAATGTTTCAAAATATTTTTTAGAATTTTTCTAGAATGTTTTTGATATTTTAATTGCTTCAAATGATTTAATTGAATTTCTAGAATTATTTTTATTGTAAAATCTGAGAAAAATCGTGTGAACAGTAACCCTAATCGGCGCTGCGTATCCGTCGTTGTTTTTGCATTGGGCGGTTCAGAAGCGACCACGTCGCTTGTAGGGATGGCAATGGGTATCCGAAACCCGATACCCGATGGGTATTTACTCCATTAGGGTACAAATCTGGTCCAATAATCATACCCATGGGTACCTTAATGGGGGAAAACCTTCACCCGTCGGGTATGATGGGTACGGTGGGGGTACCCGTTCACCCGTGGGTATGATCCACCCGCTTCTCGCTTGATGAGGTGAGTGTTATCAAGTTCAACTTGTTCATCATGCATCCATCAAATTTCTTCAGTTCTCCAACACGATACAAAAGTACATAATCATCAACCATTAATGAGAAACATATCATCAAGTTGGCATGTTAAAAATTTAAAAACTTGAATTAGCGACACATTAATGTGGGTACGGGTTACCCGTCGGGTCCCCGTTACCCGCACGGGTATGGGTACGGGTAAATTTTGTATCCGCATGCGGGTATGGGTATTATAGCGGGTGAATTTTATTAACACGGGTACGGGTACGGGGTGGTGATACCCGTTACCATCTCTAGTCACTTGTGCTTCGGCAGCCGTCGATTCATCGCCGTGTTTATGTCTGAGATGGCGCCACGCCACCTCGCTACCGTTTCTGGAAACGCCGCCGCCGCGCGTTATGGCCGGGGATTGCGCGCGCCATTAACGCCGCAGTGTCCACTCCGCGTCTTCATTAGCTAGCGTATCCTGCAGAGCATTCCTTTCCACTTCATTTGCGCCCTTTCTCGCCTCACGAGACACACCGTAGTTCCGAAGCATTTCCGCTGTCCTTGCGTCATCTCCGGTCCATCTCCGCCGTCTCCGAGGTCGTCGCCGAGTTCCTTGCATTGAGCCGCGTCCGTTACGCCATTTCGTGTCACCGGAGGAAGCCCCAAATGCCGTCGCTGCCATCGTCTTCTACCTCTCCAGCAAGAACCGCGCCGCCGTGCCATCATCGCCGAGCCAAGCTTCGCCCGCCGTCAGATCTTCATCCAATGCTCTGGATTCCGCCACGTCGTCACGGTAACAGTAAGCGCCATCTTCACTCCGTAGCCGTTGGATTTAGATCGGATGGTCTAGATGTTGCCATGTAGGGGTAATCCAGTGCATAGGATTGAGTCAGTCTGGTACGTTCGATTTTACTTGTGCGGTTCTGATGCGTCCACGCGTCGGGTGTTGGAATTAGCCAAGTAGCGGATCACAATGCGTAAGTTAGATTCAATCTAAGGCGTTGAATTTTGAATCAATGGTAGAGATCGCGTCGCGCGTCGAGTCACTTGGATTCTGCTGCATGTCACCTCATAACCGAAGCGTTGGGTTAAATCCAGCCGTTGGATTTGAATCGGACGATCAAGGTTGAATTAGGAATTCGGTTAACCGTGACGCGCCGCGTGTCGCAACGGGATAGGTCCAGTGTCATCTTGACGCCGATGTTATGTCATCCGGTGCAAGTGCACAAGATCGCAAGTCCATCAGAGACCCGCACCGTTCAGAGACCGTGTATGCGCGCCACGCCACGTGTTGGGCCGAGTGGTTGTCATGTGTCATGCTGACGTCATCGCTGACGTCATAAATAATTTTTAATATAAAAATATTTTGGCTGAAATTCACTTCGGTGCTGACGTCATCATTAGGTCTTGCTGTCATCATAAATCCTAATTTTCCATATAAAAATAATTAGAATAAATCGGAATTTCTGATTTTTAGGATTTTCTATTTATTTAAAACTTTGAATGGCTATAACTTTTGCGTTTTAACTCTAATTGAGGTGATTCCAATTTATAAAAATTTGTAAAATCAAGATCTATTTATTGGATAATTTTATGGAATTTTTAGAGTTGATCTTTCTCTCTAGAAATTATATTTATTGTGTATTAATTTATTTCGAGTAGACGTTGATTTGCCGGAAAGCTTTGAGGGAGAATTTCCAGCACAAGACCAAGCTCCAGATCAGGATTAGCAGCTGTTTGAAGGCAAGTTATGCGTTGATCATTTTGCTCCTAAGTTTTAAAAATGTATTTTGTTTCAAATTATGCATGCTAAATTAATTAAAAATGGATTTAATTAATTTGGGTAAATAAGTTAATCAACCTATCTGTTATTGCCACCTTGACTTTAATATTTGTATGTCATGATTTATTTGTTGCCCTAAGTGATAATAATAGTTGGATGTAATGATATGCCAACACGGAAGGCTAGACCATGAATAGTTGCTTAGCCTTGCATATATCATGAATAATCTTTTAAAATACAAAAGCAACATTGACTAATGGAATAGTGAATGTATTTTGGTAATTGGTGGGATGTTGTTGGTAATGACGTTGAAATGTGGAGACCTGTGTGGTTCTACATGAAAGTTGATTTACTGGCATATGTTACACCGTAAGACAACTTGGGGTGAGAAATGATTTAGACTGAGGCAACTGGACCGAGGCTTTGTGCGAGAAGGGAGGGGCCTGTGTGGCAAATGAGATGGCTATATGCCAAACTTTTGAGAGAAGGAAGTCTTGCCTTGGTCAGTTAAGGACTTTACCTTCAAGCCTTTGAACTGAGTTAATCGTACAACCACATGTCTGGTATGGGACAAACCTAGTTTAGTAAGGTTCTAACATCTTTCCTTTGATACCTCGGGCAAGAAGCACACAAGGGTATAAGCTGTGGGAGAGCGTGCACATGCTACTGACTTGGTACCCATCCAAGCGTGTTACTTTGTTCTATACTTGACTCTCTGTGAGGGAAGTGATAGGAAGGCAATCTCGGAGAGGTTCATAGGTTTAGATGGAAGTTTCAAAAACTTTGTTACGATCAATCACTGTGTGGTGAGTGACTGTATCTTGTGGGTAAAGTGTACAACCTCTGCAGATTGTGTCAAAACTATTCAAATAGCCGTGTCCGCGGAATTGGACAGAGCTCGGGGATTACAGTCAAGGGGTAGATCTTCAAAAATAAAATGGGAACGAGAGGCTGTGCGCCAAGGATAAATGTGAAATTTGATTCAGGACTGTGTGTCAAAAATATGTGGAAAAACAATTTGAGTAACTTTTTATACTTGTAGTATGAGAATTGCTTCCTTCTTGATGATGCGTGTCCTCGTCTTCACATAGTCGGTGTAGCCTTCGGTTGAGTTGTAGTTGGTTTGAGATACCAGACCGTAGTCGATGAGGAGTCCATCGTTACCATTATCTTCGTAGCATATCCAAACTTTCTTAAAAGTTAACCATACTCGAGTTGGTTTCCTCATAATGGGAAAATGATCAAGTCCTTTCTTGCATGGAGATACCCTCTCTGCGTATATCTTACCCCATAGAATCGGACCCGTGATATCCGGAGTTTCCTAATGCTTGCTTGAGCATATATGGTATAATTTTTGAGTTTGTGGGGCACGCCCATATCCCATATTTAGGTATTCGACACTTGTCTAAATTCTTTATTTTGTAGAATGGAGGAACAAACATGTAGATGAAATGGCAATGACAATGTAGCATTTCTAGATCCAAGGCTTCTCAACAAGAAGCTTGTGAAGGACTGTCCATAGTATAATGAAGACTATTTATTTAATACATTTTTGAAGTTGCAATACAAAACCTCCATACTTTTACCTATAACTTTAAGTATGTATTTCCTTACTTCTAATACCGTTTTACTATTTTTGCGTAACACGATGTGGGACTAATTAACTACATTAACATATATGTGCAGGTTTCACTGGGTCCTCCTCATCATCCAGTTAGATGCTAGCAAGATTTTTGTCTTGGACTCATTGAGAAAACCAAATAATCTATATCAAGAGTTTTGGGACATGCTAAACAGGTAAACTCGATCGTTGCGTTATTGCTCTAGTAATATTTTATTCTATTACTTTTAAGTTTAATTACTATTCAAAATTATTCACAGGGCATTCACATGATATTGCAAGAAAACTGTTCAGTACCGTCCCTACAAGAAATTTTTTGAAATAATAACCAACTTTCCATGCTTGAGGCAGACCAAGGAAACAATTTATGTGCATACTATGTATGTACAAATATATAATTAATTGTCATAGAGAGTGTCAGCTATAATGAAGCTATGGTACATAATTACACATTGATACCTACTTTTCTTTCATTTAACATATATCATCATAATTAACTTTCTCATTTCTTCAATAACAGTGCTCCAAGCTAAGAACCAATAAGTTATTACTGACAGAAATTATAGCAATTTAAGAACAGATCGCTGGATTCATTCATGATGAGATCATCAATCCAAACAACGAGTTCCACGAGTAGCCTCATCGCCTCATTCATTCGATCTCGACCCGTGACATGCCTACTTCTACAACTTCTACTGGAGTCGGTGCAAAATCAAAGTCAATGAGATGTAGTCAAACTATATTTGCAAACAAACTATTGTAAAAAATAAATATTGTGATGCTTCAATAAATTTGAATTATGATTTAATGATGCTTTATATACTACATTAATACACTGTAGAAAAATATTGTATAAAAATGTTGTATAATTCAGAAAAAATATGCAATAAAAATATTTGGTGTATGGCTTGTCACTGTCGGTTCTGTCCAAGAACCGGTAGTGATATGGAACTATCACTATCAGTTTTTTGAACCGACAGTAATAGTACAACATCATTGCTAGATTTTGGTTTCACCCGACAGTGATAGTCCAATATCACTGCCGGTTGTTGGCAAAACCGGTAGTGATAGCCTTTATCATTTCCGGTTCTTGAGCCAGTAGTGATAATCCCTAGTATCACTACCGACCAATCACTACTGGCTCGAATAACATACAATGATAGCGTTTTGGAGACGACAGTGGTGTACTATTCTGTAGTGGTGTACGGACTTATCTTTTCGATTATGTGTGTCATCGTGGATAAATTTGAGCCATATATCATATATAATGATGTGTTAGATTTCGTTTGTCTTTTTGGATGAATGTGATAATTTATAATATTTTTTCTTTCCTTGGTGATTTCTAACGATTTTCTTCGAAAATTAATGTGAAGTCTTTTGAAGGAGCCTTTATTCAGTAAAGATAAAGAAAAAAGATACTACCCGTATTATCAGCACAATTATGTGGCTAGGTATTACTGTTCTTATGCATGATTGAAAATCTAGTTATATTTGTTGTACCACTGTAGCAGATATATGTACTAGCTATGTGCCCATGCATTTCAATGGAAACTCAATTTTCGATAAAAAGTTTATTTGCAAAGAGCACTAACGGTGGCAAAGGTGGGTAATTAAAGAGCAGTGGCAAAGGTGGGTAATTTTGACGAAGTAACGTGGGAAGAAAGTCTTGCTTTATATAGTAGAGATTATAATCTAGTCACACAAAATAATCTGTACATATTCTTCTCTTTTTCCTTCAATGTTAATGAGATAATCTCTGGAATTTTTATTTTTTAAAAATGTGGGATTAATTGTAGAATTCTTAGCCCTCAAAGTGAAGGATGTGCTTTTTTAGCCTTTTCTCTCATAGTATTTGTAATACTGCAATTGTTTTTTTTTCTTTCCTCCCACTACAAGAAAGCGAAGGAAAAATTGTGGGCCAAAAAACCCTCAATTTACATATTTAAATTAAATGCTTGTTTATAAAAACCCATGAATTTAATTAAATTGTGGGCCAAAAAAATACACACGCAATTTATATATTTAAATTAAATAAACTTATAAAAATACCCACGAATTTAATTAAATTCGTGGGCAAAAAAAACACCCCATGAATTTATTCCTCCCTCTCCTAACCTCTCTCTTCTCTATTCTGGCATCGGTGGGAGGCGCCGATTTTTTTCTTGTTTTGCTGGCCGAGTCCTGCCGAAGCTCCCTCCCGATCGAACTCCCTCCTGTCGCCCTGCTTCCACAAATGGCCCCCAGCCCTCCTCCCTCTTTGCTTCCCGTCGCCTCCCCGCCTAAGCTTCGCCTGCCGACGCCTCCGGCCCCATGGCCTACACATCCTTCTGCGTCTGGCGGCTCCCTCAGCGCCTGCTCGGGCGGCCCGCCTCCGCCGGCTCTTCCCAAGCAACTCCCCTCGTGCGGCTTCCTCCGTGGCCTCCCTCCAAATTAATTCTGATTCTTTCTCCATGGATGTGAGATTGGAGGTATACCTTGATTCTTGGGGAATTTTGGCATGCATGTGAGGTGTTTGTGAGAATGCCTAGAAGGTTTAGGGTTGTTGATTGTGTTTGTGCATTTATTATCTTGATTGTTCGTCGACAGCAGAAGGGGGAACAAGGTGGTGGCCTTCTACCTGAGGAACGCCTGCGCCCGCCTCACCGTGCTCTACTCGCACGGCAATGCCGCAGACCTCGGCCAGCTCTATGATCTCTTTGTGCAGCTCAAGGTCAATCTGATGGGGTTAGTGGTGCATTATGCTTCCTGGTCATCTCTAGGATCTTGCATTTTCCATTTTCTTTTGTGTTCCATTTATTTTGTTTTTCCATCAAATGCTTTATATGCTCGTTAATTGTTTAGTGAAGTGTAGTGTAAATGTAATGCATTTCTAGTTAGGATGCTGCACCAGATATGTTTTTTCCTTTCCAGTTTCTGAATTTCAGGGAGCGGGAGGAACTGTGCTTGTTGGCTATCAAAGAATAAACTCTATTTAGTTTGGTGAAATTAGTGAGGAAGATTGGAAAAATACTAGTCCATGTGTTTGGTTTCATTTAGGTTGTTAGCGGATACAATTATCTACACTTGATTTTTTTTGGAAAACACTACACCATGACACAATATTGCCGTCAGATGGCTGTCGGAAATAATCAGTGATCACCAACAGACTATCTGTCGGCAAAGTTACGCAACAGACTATCTGTCGGTAATACTTCTTTCAGAGTCAGATTGTCTGTCGGTAATTATACATGTATTAAAGACTAAGTATGTGTCGGCAAATCTCATATTGCGGATCAAACTGTCCGTCGGTAAAGCTATCGTAACTAACTAAGTGTCGGCAAATATGTAGGAGCGAAAATATCAGTGCGCGCGCGGCAAGACTCGGCGGGAGAAGAAAAATTGCGCTAGGTTTCCCAGTACTGTACATCACACGCGGCTCCTTCGCCAAAAACCCCAAATCCCACTGCCTCCCACGCACCTTCCCCGTCGCCGCCCCACACGCCTTCCCCGCCACCCCCGCCCTGCCGCCCTCGCCGCCCACCACCGCCCCATCGCTTCCCACCCGCCGCCGCCCCCGCGACTTCACTTCCGCGTCGCCGCCGCCTTCATCGCCATTGCCCCCACGCCGTTCTCTCCCTCGTAGTGCCGCCACTCGATCCCTTCTCTCCCCTCATAGCTCGCCACGAAACCTCCCTCCTCTCCCCCGTCCGTCAAATGCGTTCACAGCGTCGCTCCTCCGCCGTGTCCGCGCCTCGCTGCCCCACCTCATCCCCCAAGACTTCCGCCAGACTGCTCCATTGCCTTCAATCTGCTCAACACTTTGCCTCCTTCTCGTCTCGCCTCCGCCTCTTAGCCCGCAGGCCAGCCCCTCCTCGGGCCCTCATTGCAGGCCCGCCTGTCGCTTTAGGCCCCTTTGAGGTCCCTCACCACCCGCCTCGGGCCCCGCTCTTGCATCGGGATCCTCGCCCCCGCCTCAGGCCCTCGCTTAAGGTATTTTTCCAACGATATTGTTAGTAGTACATTGCAGAACTTGTGATAAATAGAATGAGGACAGCTAGTGAAGAATGGTTGGTTATTCAGATTTTTGTGGAAGATCTTTGTTATTCAGATTTTTTATCATGGTTCACTCAAAAGAAAATGTCTTTTAAGGTTTTGCGATGAAGTTTGTTATCAAAAAAGGTTTTGCGGTGAAGTGATGGATGTTTAACCTCTCCTTGTTTATATTTAGAGATGTCTTTGCCTTGATTGATTGTCATAGTAGTTCTTTTCATTTTAGGTGCAGAAATGTCACAATCATAAAAAACATTGCATATGCCTGTATAGTTGGATATTGTTCCGTTGTCATTGCTGCGTGGACCTGGTTATGCTGAATGAAATGTTTGCTCTCCGTATGCATTAATTACTTAACCAAATCACATGAAGTCAATTGGTTGGAAGGTTCTTGATCAACTGAATTAATTAACCAAATCACTTGAAGTTGTCTCTTAAGTAAGCACAAGAGGTTGGTTTGTAAAAGCTTTTATTTGAATGGTTATTCGCTTACGGTCATTTAGCTGACTAGACCTGGCCGACTTTGGGCAACATACAAAGTACCATGCAAAATTAATTGTTATGAAGCAAGTAAAATTAGTGCATGTTTAGCATGCGCATGCATGCACGCTGCATGAAATTACATGGATCAGCTTTCCCATGCATGATTCGTTGAATTCCATGGATCAGTCCACATCGGTTCTCAAGTAGGGCTGCTATATGAGAGAGAGAGAGAGCGAACTAGGTCCCATCTAACCAGTCTGATTTGTTGGTCAATCTTTGACTGAAGCATTTCATTTGTCCTGAAGATTTTTACAAAAGAGTTGATTGGCTTCTTCATTTCTATCACTAAGTCAATCAAGCTCAACTCAACAGTTACTTCTCCCCTACCACCAATTTATACTTCCTTGAAACAGGCTAACAGGAGTTGTTACAAGTACACCACCCTCAACTAATTAAAGAAGCTGCCAGAGAGCACTCAATACAACAACCATGTTTGCTATCTCTATTAGCAAGGTAGAGCAACAGACATTACTCCAGAACTACACTCCATTTTGGACATCAAGAAACCCACTTGAGGATTGAGTGAAAGCAACATGGAACCATGTATGCTGGTTTAGCCATAAATTAGCTATTGCTTGCTCCCGACTTTTGTGCCATAGCCAGCCCGGTCATGTGGTGACATCAAGAACAATTTGGGCAACAACCACAATCGCTGCCCGTGATTTGGGATTCAATTTGCATTAGACATCATTGATCGTGCCGCCAACCAGCAGATTGCTCTGTTAGTAGTGCATGTGCATGCTTGTTTATTCGGCAAGAATTGAGACTGAAATCAAGTTTGTCCATACATTCATGTACATCTTAAATGGTGTGTTTCAGTTGTCTTGAGATGTGTCTTGATTTAGACCATCATACCGACTTTTCATTCTCGTTCTTTGAATTCTTTTGTTTGCTTAACTTGTTCAATGGCAGCTATTGCAAATTTTGTTGGTCCTGGTCTCTCCTTGGTATTATCTATATCGCTTTCTCAAATTTAACTCTCACTCCCACCGTCCTTAACATACATGTTGAGCCATATTTACAAGCCAAAATTGGGGTTAGCTTTTGTTTTATGAATTTTCATGAATGAAACTCTAGTCAAAATGTACTGAAAAAGTGTGATGATCATAATTTTATTTGTGTACCTTGCTTTTTTCTCTGAAAACGTTTTTTGGTTTTTGTTCAACATTCATGTACATGAGAGAACGTGCAAATATAACAAGAGAAAATTGAGGATTCGCCACTCCTAATCACCTTGATAGAGTATTTGCCACCGTTTGAGAGTAGAATGATCAAGGGTGCAACCAGGTCTTGTGTGTGTATTTAGCTCTAAATTGTTGAGTTTGTTAAGTTGAGTTGAGCAATAGAAAGACGTGTGCTTTAGTTCTGCTCCGCAAGAAAACCATTGCGTGTTTGTGTCCAACATGACAGCAAGTGCACGAGCTTGAGCTGCGTTTTAATGCCCAAGATCATGCCAAGAAGCGGTGACCTCAGCGATACACAAGTGGAGTTTATTTTGGCAAAGATTCGCTTATTCATGATATAAAAAGATTTTACTAGGTCAGAGAAGCTTCAGAATATTCTTAAATTTGTCACCTATGTTGGTGAAAAATTATGATTTAATCCATATACTATCCATTTTGTGCGAGGTTGGAGCATGCTTGGTTAGCCAAGAGGGAATAATCGTGGGTGAGTCTGAAACTCAAGATTCAAGACCGATTCAACCACCCAGATCGACAAATCAGTTTTTTTTAGTCAACAAGTTAGTCTGCTGCTTAAGAAGCATAAGTGGTTCTTGTCATTATCTCCTTTTATCAAGACATTCTTTGTGTGATTATTGGTGTTTCGGTTTGACCATCGAGTGCATTACCTTTGTGTGCACCGAGATAATACTAGAGTGTGGACACGATTTTTACAGTTCTACTTGGTGTTGATAGCTCACCATAGTATAACTTTTCTTTTGTTATTGTTTAGATGCACTATCGATGTCTTCATCCAGCTTATGGCATCTCAATCTTAACTTTCAAAGTGTTCGCAAAGAAATTGCAACTATATGCACTACACCATGACACATTGGATGTATCTTTTTTGCACAATGTTGCGACAAATTGCAACAAACATGACAGCATTTTACATTTGAGAAATGTACATTATGGATTACAATGTGTTGCTTTCAAGATGTCGAGGAGATGGTGTGCACACTGCAATCATTTGACTAGGCATTTGGATTGCAGCAACCTTTGACTACTCCAGATAGTGTCTAAATTGTAAGGTACTCTCTTTCATTGTTGTCCTTTCTTAATTATTTTTACCATATTATATACCTGATTTGGTATATTTCTGAGTTGGGCATGAAAGGACATTATGGATGTATTCTACTAAGTGATGCAATTCAATAGTGTTGTCTAATTTTGATATTATTTGGTTGATTCTTTGCAGCTGTATTTGTCTACACTTATAACCTAGTACCTTTGAAATTAGATAGCTTGTTGACATAGTGGTAAAAATCCTTTATGGATAACGGTGGATGGATGAGCCTAGGTACAACACAATTCTTGTATATAGTTATCGGTGTTAGCGAGAGTCAACACTTAAACTAACATGTTGCATATATCTTTGCATATGTAGGCACACAAAGGTCTATGTAGAAGGGTACCTGATTTGTAGCGTTTGCATTTAGAAATTCAGCGGAAACAAAATATTGTGCCCTTGTATAAAATGTGTGAATGCCATTTGGAGAGGGGAAAGTGAAGTGCGTGAGCACTTGATATGTGAGGGATTTGTAGAAGAGTACAAAAAACAGATGTTTCATGGAGAAGCCAGCTCCTTTTTTGTTAATAGTCATGACCACGATCGAGCCGAGTTTGGGGAGAAGTCAGACGAAGATGATGATATTTTTGATTTGTTGCGTGACTTGGCTTGTGGTTTAGATAATGGAGGATTTCGAGGATGAAGGTGGTTTAGAGCAGCCCCATGAAGATTTAGAAGCTCTCCACAGGTTAACAAATGACTATGGTCAAGAGCTATATCCAGGTGCAAGAACTTCTCAAAGTTATGTTTCCTTGTTAGATTGCTCCATATGAAACTGCTTGGTGGATGGTCTCGATAAAAGTTTTGATCGACTACTAAATCTTCTAAAGATGCTTTTCTGAGGGGTCAAGACTACCTAAAAACTACAACGAATCTAAGAAAATTGTGAAATGCCTAGGGCTTGGGTATGTTAACATTCATGCATGTCAAAATGATTGCATTCTCTTTTGGAAGGACCATGCTAATCTTGATTCTTTGTCCAACATGTGGAACCTCACGTTGGAAATCGACAAGAAGAGGTTAGATGGGAAACGTGTACACAAGGTTCCTAACAAAGTTCTTCGCTATTTTCCTATAAAGAAAAGGCTTGAGAGGTTGTTTGTGTCCTCTAGAACAGCAACTCACACAAGATGGCATGATGAAGAGCGCACTAAAGATGGTTTGCTTAGGCATCCAGTGATTCTCCACTTTGGAAGGATTTTGACCATAGACATCCGAGTTTGCTTGAGATAGTCGCAATATTAGACTTGCTTTAGCTCTTGATGGTTTCAATCCATTTAGGTCTATGAATATTGGTTCTGACATTTGGCACATTATTTTAATTCCTTATAACTTTCCACCTTGGATGTGTATGAAGCAACCAAATTTTATCCTCTCATTGTTGATTCCTAGACGAAAAGCTCCCGGCAAAGGATATGGATGTTTATCTTGAGCCCTTGGTTGATGATATGATAGATATGTTTGTTAATGGTGTTAGAACATTTGATGCTTCCAAGGGTGAGTATTTCCAATTGCGTCTTGCCATATTATGCACAATTCTTGATTACCTGGTCTAGGCTATGTGTCCGGTTATGCGTTACCTCAGGTGCAAAGAAGATGCCTTGAATGCCACTCATATACATGTTCTCTTCGATCAAACATGGTGCCAAGTCTTGCTATATGGGTCACCGTAGGTTCTTACAGCAAACCATAGGTTTAGGTTTGATGTTTGAATCATTTGATGGTAAAAGCGAGCTTAGGCCAAAGACTGCTCCACTTTCTCGGGAGGAGATTTTGATCTGAGCATGAAAAATATTCATACGGTTTTGGGAAGGATCCATCACGGGAAGAAAGCAGACTAAAAAGCGTAAGAACAAGGAGGGTGAGCCATTGATCATTTGGAAAAGGAGGTCTATTCTATTCAACTTGCCGTATTGGAAAGACTTACTGTTGCGACATAATTTAGATGCCATGCACATAGAGAAAAATGTCCGTGATAATATAATTAATACGCTTTTGGGAATTGATGGTAAATCTAAGGACAATTTGAATTCTCGCTTGGACCTTCGCCTCTAGATATTAGAAGGATCTTCATCTGTTGAAGTACAAGACAGATTTTATTTACCTCCAAAGACCTTACTCAATGAGTTCTGTTGAGAAGAAGTTATTTTGTGAAGTATTAAAAGGAGTTAAGTTTCGATGGTTATGCATCGACATACGTCGTAATGTCCTTGTTAATGAGAAAAAGATAATTGGGCTAAAGAGTCATGACAACCATATTCTTCTACAACATTTACTACCGCTTGCTGTTAGAAGAATATTGCGTAAAAAAAGTCAAGGTCTTGCATTGATTCGTGTAAGTAATTTTTCAAGAAAATATACTCCCTCGTTATTCGTGATAAGTGATATGCAAAAATTAGAAACCTGAAATAAATGAGACCTTATGCATTCTCGAGACTATATTCCTCCCATCATTTTTGATCTTATGGTACACTTAATGGTTCATCTTCCCGCCCAAGCAAGAACAAATGGTCCGATACATTTTCGAAACATGTACCCTGTTGAGAGGTAATTTTCTAAATTTTTTTGTAGCAACAAAAGTGTATCATTGCCAAAAAATCTGCAAATACCATATGCTCTTGTCTTCATAGGTATTTGATGAGGTGCAAGGGTTATGTTCGCACTAGAAGTCACCCAGAGGGATCGATCGCGGAGAGCTATTTGTTTGATGAGAGTCTTACATTTTGTTCTCGTTATCTACAAGGTGAGACTCGGTTTAATCGACAAGTTAGAAATGATGACGGTGTGCATACGGAAATCAGCAATACTACTCCTTTCTTCCACAAAATTGGCCAAGGATTGGCTGGCAAATGCAATGTGACATTAGACCACAAGACTTGGCTTCAAGCACATAAGTATGTCTTGTTCAACTACGACAAGATAGAACCTTATTTGAAGTAAGATATCCAAATTATTTTAGTGCTATATGCTTCAGTATCCTTAATTGTTTAAGGGTAATTTTAACCTTTACGTGCAAGCATTGTGACTATCTTTCCTCGCTTGGTCTTCGAATAAACTAGAAATCAGCCGTGCACATTATCGCACCTTTCATGAGTGGTTTAGGTTGCATGTAAGTAGACACATGATCCTGCCAATATGAAATTTCAAATGGTATTCCATTCGGTTTAATAATAATACTCAATACGTCTGAAAGTTGCGAATCGGGTGAGGAAGCATCGGAAGAGATAAGGATTTTAGCAAAAGAGCCAAACATGGTTGCACGCAAGTATAGTAGCTACACAATAAATGGACTTAGTTTCCATACACAGTCCTACGATGAGGGTAGGCCAGTTCAATGTAGTGGAGTAGCTCTAGATGCACAAATTTCATGTTTTGAAAGGGGAAACAATGACAATCCCATAATAGGAAAGAAGACATATTATGGTATTATAAAGGAAATTATTGAGCTGGACTATGACTATAAGGGAAATGTGGTTCTCTTCAAATGTGATTGGGTTGACAATCGCATCGAAGACAAATGGGTAAAAACTGATCAATTTGGGGTCACCTCTGTCAATTTTAAGCATTTATTCAATACCGGTGAGAAGATATCAGATGAGCCATTCATTTTAGCTTCCCAGGCAACTCAAGTTTACTACGTTAAAGATCCCATTCATATTGAATGGCTTGCTGTTGTTCATTCAAAACCACGAGACTTTTATGATATGAGTCGAGCTGATGATGAAAATTTAGATGATAGTTATGAAATAAGTGTTCCATTGCCTGACCTAGACACCAATTTAACTGTGAATGTTGAATCTGGAGGTATTGATTGTGTTAGGACAGACATAGATGGAATTATTGTTGATGAAAAGATACAAAAAAAGTAAGCCTCCCAAGATCTGTTGCATTACTGTCAATTAAGTAACGATTGCTAACTCTTTC
Source organism: Guadua angustifolia (assembly GCA_036346375.1). Taxonomy (NCBI): domain Eukaryota; kingdom Viridiplantae; phylum Streptophyta; class Magnoliopsida; order Poales; family Poaceae; genus Guadua; species Guadua angustifolia. Next base: position 52,260,421 of record CM070504.1, on the reverse strand, counting down.
TGTCATGTTTCAGGAGAAAAAATGGAAAGCGCACAAGGAATGGATAAAGATGGAACGCTCAATGAGTATGAGCTAGAGAGGAATGCAAACATTGCAAGAAACAAAAAGATGCTACAATCTCTTAATGTCCAGACTGTCAACACTACAGTGCCGCACGGAGCTAGCTCATCATATCGAGCCAATAAATTAGCAAAGGTGATTAGGTGTTCTTCTCTCGATGTGTCCTTCTGAGTAGTGTGTTTATGTATTTACGCATTTCAGTTTCGGTGCAATTCTTACCGCATAATAACTTTGATGCCTTGCTTCATCAGCTAGTCACTGAGCTATTCATTGCATTATAAGTTTCGAACCCTGTAATATAAATCTGTTTGATTAATCACTCTCACTGGCAAAAATACCCGAGTGATCATCTCTCTGCAACCAGCAAAATTTGACCTTTCTAACTCAGATCTCCGTTTTATATGCCATTCAGTCCTGATCATATATAGTTTAGTCAGTGCTACTTATCTATGCGCAGTTACTGTCATTACTTGTCCTACTACAATTCTGAAACATCAAACAGAATCCCTTAGAACTGAAAAAAGATTATGACACTGGACTGAAGTTACTGACAAGAACAATGGTAATTTCACATGTATTTAACTGTCAAGACAAGTGACAACTTGACAAAGATACATGATTTCAGGCTACAAGGAACATATTATACATCATAAACCCAATACAACATCCCAGGATGCTGCACTTTTTGAAGAAATGTTGTAGACAGTACAAACTTAGGATATTACATGCAGATTTTTCTAACATAGAACTACTGTGCAACATACATTTCGACAACTCAACATTGCAGGTATCTTGAGAAGGATCTCGCATTGCAAGCTCTTCATATATTTTTTGTCAATGTTAATCTCAGTAGCTACTACTGCTTTCCAGTTCCCTGTCTCTAGCTCCACTCAACTGAGTTACCTGTTCTTATATAAATTGGTAGGTGAATCTGGACCTTTGTGTGTGTAGCTGTTGAAATACTGGTTTGATAAGGATGGCCACATCGGGGGGCTGGAAATGGATTGATTCTTCTAGCCTCAATAAACCAAATACTCCCTGATTTTGAAATCTGAAGCAAATCTAGCAGTTTCATATATTCACCTATGTTCACGATTCCTATTTAAGCATTTTGGTTCACCTATCTACTCTACTTGTTTGCTCAGTTTTAACTGAAAAATGGCAGTGCATTGAGTAAGACAGTTAATTATGACATACAATAGGAAGAGAAATACTTGTCACAGACATTTACATCATGTTTGTAAGGATCAAAACAACTTGTAGACAACTCAATCCACCCCTCCTCTTCATATCTTCAGTTCAGCATTCATTACTGAAAATGAAGAGGAACCCTTGACTTACTATGCAACTTCTTGTAGACAACTCAATGCACAAGTGAAGTAGCTAATAGTGGTCCTAATTTGAGATCCAAGTCAAGAAGAAGCACTACTGAGAATGAAGAGGAACCCAATGGTGAAGATCGTGAATATCCTCCCTTAGAAGAGGAAATACCGCAGATATTACTCTTGGGCAAAGAAACTAAGAGGAAAGGAAGGGGTATCACCTTAAAGCAAAATATATATGCAAGGGCTGGCGAGCCTCCAATTAAAATTGCCCTCAATGAATACGGTCAGCCTGTTGGGGACAATACTAAAGAATTTGCTTCATTTGTTGGAACAATGGTGAGAAAGCATATTCCAGTTACATGTGACGATTGGAGACTTGTTGATCCCGAGAAGAAGTTTCTAGTGTGGACTAATGTAAAGGTATAGCAATAGAATATTATTCATATTCTTTGTTTTGTTCACTACTTTTTTGCTGAATCACTTCTTTCTTCATGTTCACACAGAAATATTATAACCTAGATGCAGCTGCTTTCTAATATGTTGTAGCAACATCAGCAACAAAATGGAAGGAATATAAGGCAGACCTAAAGAAGAAGTATTTTGATGAAACATTGACTGATGAGGAACTCTTAGCAAAATGTCCAAAAATAGTTAATCCAGCTGATTGGGAGTGGCTTATACATTATTGGAAGTCTCCGTATACAAGTAAGTCCCTACTATGCTAATGTGTATGTTTGCTATGGTCTTGTGACCTTTGTCCCAATTGCACATCACTATTGTTATGAGTATGTCGATTTTCCTTTGTGTTCATATAACAAGCTCGTATGATTAGAGGCAAAGAAAATCGTGGGAAGTTAACTTTGTTTCATACACGGCCGAGAAGAGTTATGCTCGTGTTGGCCATGAATTGGTAAACTAAAGTACCTCTTCCAAAATTGTTTCAGACTAAATGTTTAGGCCATATTAATTACTTCAAAAATGCTTGTAGGGTAAAGAACAAGGGTACCTGCTCGAGAGATGAAGTCTTTATTAAAGTACATACTCAGAAAATGGAGATCCTACAAATGTAAATCGCCAATAATTGTATGCGTTTTGTATGATCAATACATGTATATGGAATATTATTAGCTAGTAATACATGCATATACATTTTGTTTGCGTAACCAACTATAAGAAGTCACTTTGTAAACCACCACTCAATTGAAGGAAAGAAGTATTCAAGATGGAGATTTGTATGCACATGTGTGTGGAGAGAAGGAGCCAAGAGGGCGATTCGTGTTTTAGGCTTGGGACCAACTCCTCAAGATGTGGGCACACTGAACACAAATGAAAAGTACCAACAAGGTTTCAGATGGAAATGGTAGCTCGTCAACAAGTGAACAACAAAGTTATAGCTCTAACACAAATATGGACCACATGCAACAACAAATGGATGAAATGAAAAATTTGTTCTTAGCTTCACAAGGCTTGCAAAATGTAGAAGCCACTTCACAACATGGTTCTAATTCTCGACCTGTGGTATGTGTCGGGACCCGGATATGCAAATCCGAAACCCTCTGTATATCTGAGACTAGTCCAGATCACGCTTAGTGCACACAAGGAAACATAGATGACATATCGTTGCATACATCGAAATAACTAAGAAGAAGCAAATTATTATTGAATAAAGCAAACGACCTTATAGTCAAGGTTCATACATCAATGCCTCTTGGCTTAAGAAACAAATAAATCAAGCGGCGAAATAAAATAACTTGGGCCATTCGACATGCCACAGCAATCGTCTGGGAACGCCATCCTAGTCGGCGTAGTCTTCATAGTACTCCTCTCTTGATACTCATTACCGGTCCTTCCTCAAGAATCGAACAACAAGGGCATAAAGCCGTGAGTACAAAACGTACTCAACAAGCCGAGGGAAATGATGCAATATATTCATGCACGCTTGACAAAGGATAGTCATATGGTTCATTTGCGTAAAGCAATAACTTGAATTTAAATACAATAAATAGATTGAAGGCGATTGATAAAACAATAATAAATAATCGTAAATCAATGGTAGACAACATGAATGTAATGACGAGGCATCACCCTACATCATTCGAAACAAGTACCAACCACACAATTCAACAGTATAGCTTGCGACAACAAAACAACAGTGAACTCCCCGTTCACAACCCAACCATTCCACATTTCAAGAAAATACTTTATACCCCGTGTGAAATCCCCGGGCTTGTCCATGACCGCGGACACGGCTATTCGAATAGTTTACACTCTGCAGAGGTTGTACAGCTTTACCCACAAGACATGATCATCCCTTAGTGCCAAGCGCTAAGAACACACTTCCTTTGGTGTGTCGGCAGAGAGATCACTACAAAGCCTTTACAATGCATGTCTAAACCCAGTACTGCCCTCTAAGGTTTCGCCCCTCGGGGCCCCCTCTTGAGCCATGTGAGTCTACCCGTCCCACACCAACAACTGGCAATACTCAAGTCTGGACATTGCAAATTAATCAGCTAGGTCCGTCCCATACCGGACTTGTGGTTGCACGGTTAGGCCCAGTTCAATGGCGCACAAGATTAAGTCCTTAAATTGTCTCAGGCAAGACAGCCACATCCCAATGTGCTAGACAGCACCTCCTTTACTGCACGATCAACTGCCCGAGGGAAACATTTTGTTCAACCCAAAACCAATGGCATCCCCTGCCATGGTACAACAAGTTTTACAACAGTGGTCAACAGCCACAATTCCATATCTCATTAAGTCAAGATTAACATTAGTTCACAGGTGATATGAATCCCATCGGACAACTAAGCATGGCTAAGCATAGCTACGATAACCCAATGCTGGTACTATGATTATGTCCAACTAATAATGTCCCAACCTATGGTTAACAATGGATACATGGCACCTCAATAATCAAAGGGGCATACTCAATCAGGTAAATAGCTAATTCCATAAACTAGCATTGATACGCAAATAGCATGCAATTGTATAAAACAAAGTACTTTTGCAAACATGGGTTAAATATGATCAAAGGTCTACGACTTGCCTTGTTGTTCAAGTGCTGATTCTTGGTCTTCGAAGTCTCTGTTTGCTCCTTCGGGATTCGCGTCTACCGGGAAATAAAGCAATGAAACCAAATAAATACAAAACAGAGGAGAAAACAAGCTCAAAATTGAAAATAAATGGCGCTGGAATGTAGAGCTTGATTTTACAAAAATTTAGAAATTTGAATCGGCTCAATTGGAGTTCGGACGAAGGAGAACGGGTCTTCGGAAGATTTAATTCAGAGAAAATCAGAAAATTCGCAAAGGGTGACACGTGGCAGCTTGTGATTGGCTGGAATTTCGGAAATTCGGGAAAATCAGAGAAAAGGAAAAAGAATTCTCTCTGACAGGTGGGACCCACACGTCAGTGACACGGTTCACGGTGGTCTACGTCCACCGAAGGACTCACAGGGCAACGTGGCGGTCTACAGCGACGCGACGCCACGTGGATTTAGGGCCGACGCGGCGGTTGGGCGCACACGCACTGCGCGACCACGTGGCGGCGACAAGGCGGCCGACATGGCGGGGCGCGTCAATCATCGGCGCGCGATCTTGACGGTGGTCGAAAGTGAAGACACGGGCGGCTAGACATGGCGCAATCTAGCGTTAGTAGATGATCTGGACGGCACGGTGGAGCGGCAAAGATCGACAACGAGAGCGGCGCACTCTTACCGCGATGGGGAAGACGACGTCTTGGCCTTGGCGGAGAACAATTGGATCGAGCGGAAGAATGCGATTCGGGAGGTCTCGACGCAGACGAGTTCAATAAAGGCAAAACCACGGCGAGACGCTGCCGTGAAGCAAGAAACCCGGCGGAGGAAGTGTCGCACGACGGCGAACTTCAGCGAACGCACGTTTGGTGACAGCAGTGTCTCGGCGAGCGTGAAGAGGGGCGGCGGATGCGGCGTGGAGAGGGGAACACAGCACGGGGCACGGCGGCGGCTTTTATACCCTGAGGCGGTAGGGCACAGATTAAGAGACGGCGCCACGCTGAATCCGAGGACCACTAGGTTAGGGTTTGGTGGCGGCGCGGGCGATGTGGGTCGATCCGTCAAGACACGTCCACGACCCAAGCGGTTAGCGCGATGCCGTCGGGCCGAGGCGAGGCGCGAGGTGGTCACAAGGCGAAGCGACGGCCGAAGGGAATAGGATGGGCCAAGAGATTCGCCCGAGGAGATTTTAAGAAAAAAAAATGTTTTCCGAATTAATTTAAATTCCAGAAATTCAAGTAAATCCAAATAAATTCAAATAAATACCAAATAAATTCAGAAAAATCTCCAAAAATACAGAAAAATTCCTTGAAGCACAAGGAACCCAACAAAACTGAAACCTTTAGTTTGATGCCTAGATTAATCTAATTAAATCTTTTCATTATTTAGAAAATTCAAATTAAGTCAGTAATTAATTCAAGAAAATGCAAATGGTTCACTTTTGATTTTAAACATTCCAAAACTCAAATTTTGGGATGTTACAAACCTCCCCTTAAACGGAATCTCGACCGAGATTCGGATTGCTAGAGAATAGGTGGGAAACTCGGACTTCAAATCCTCTTCTCGCTCCCAAGTGGCTTCCTCTCAATGATTGCTCCAATCGACTTTGCAAAACGAATGATCTTGCTTCTCGTGATGCGCTTTGCAACATCTAAAATCTTCGTTGGCTGCTCCTTGTAAGTGAGATCCTCCTGCAAATCGATGGCTTCCAACGGCATCTGTTCGTCTGGCACTCGCAGGCACTTCTTCAACTGAGACACATGGAACACATTATGGATTCCAGCGAAGGACTGAGGCAACTCAAGCTTGTAAGCAACTTCTCCTCTTCGTTCCAAGACTTTGAACGGTCCAACATATTTAGGGGCAAGCTTTCCTTTTACTTGAAATCGCTTAACTCCTTTGAGAGGGGTGACTCTAAGATACACATAATCATTGGGCTCGAAGCTCAAATCTCGGCGATTTATTATCTCATAACTCTTTTATGCGCTTTGAGCTATCTTCACTTGTCTCGATTAATCAACTTGCTCTTGACTTCTTGCAAGATGGCAGACCAAATAAGCATCTTTCTCCGCCTCTTTCCAATTAAGAGGGTTCGCACTTCCTTCCATATAAGGCTTCAAAAGGAGACATTTGCAACCGGCTCGATAACTATTATTGTAAGAAAACTCGCATAGGGCAAACACTTGTCCCACTTAGCACCATAAGTTAAGGCACAGGCTCTTAACATGTCCTCAAGAATCTGGTTCACTCGCTCTGTCTGTCCATCGGTTTGAGGATGATAGGCAGTACTGAACCTGAGATGAGTTCCCATAGCTTCATGCAAACTCTGCCAAAAACGAGAGGTAAACGGGTTCCTCTATCTCGAGACAATCTTCTTAGGCACTCCATGAAGACCGATAACCTTGACATATATAATTCGCCAATTTATCTCCTGTAGGTAGTCTTAATCGAATGAAGTGAGCTACCTTAGTCAATCGATCCACTATCACCCGATCGAATCATAACTCGCTGGGTCTTAGGAAGTCCGTAATGAAATCCATACCAATCTCTTCCCACTTCCACTCTGAATCTTCAATGGTCAAGCAATCCTGCCGGCCTCGATGCTCGCTTTAACCTTCCGCAAACATCACAAAGAGCAACATATTCTGCAATCTCACGCTTCATACTAGGCCACCAATACCTTTCCTTGAGGTCTTGATACATCTTGGTACTTCGGGGTGAATGGAGTATAACGTCTCATGCGCTTTTTAAGTAATGCTCCTTGAGCTCTTTTGATCAGTACACAAATACGATTCTCATACCACACAACCCTTTTCATCTTCAGTGAATCCCGGGCTTTTCCTTTCTTCATATTACTCTTGATCTCCTTGATATCAAGATCATCGACTTTGGGCTTCCGGATCTGATCTTCCAATGTTGGACGACTTCCAAAGTTGCTAAGTAACCTTCTTGCACCACTTCTAGATCGAGCTTCAAATTCCTCATAGAGTGTCAAGTTGACTTTCCTTAATCATCAAGGTATTGCAAGACTCTTTCTACTCAAAGCATCACCATTCGACATTGGCTTTGCTCGATGATAATGAATACCAATGTCATAGTCCTTGATTAACTCTAACCATCTTCTTTGCCTCATGTTGAGTTCGGCTTGGGTAAAATGTACTTGTGCTCTTATGATCGAGTACACCTCACAACGACACCGGCGAGATAATGACGCCAAATCTTTAAAGCATGCACTACAAGACCAATTCTAAATCATGGGCCGGATAGTTGACTTCATGTGGCCTTAATTGACGCCAAGCATACGCCACTACCTTCTTATCTTGCATTAACACACAACCGAAGTCCTTGACGGATGCATCACGAAATATCTCAAAATCTTTCACGATATCCGCAAAATAAGCATCAAGCGCTTGTCAAACACTTCTTTAGCTCTTGAAAGCTTCGCCACACTCGATGTCCAAACAAATTTCTTCTCTTTTTCAAGAGTCGAGTGAGCGGTCTAGCTTTTCTAGAAAAACCTTCTATGAAACGGCGATAATATCCCGCCATTCCAAGGAAACTTCTAACTTGGGTTACCGTCTTGGTGACTCCCAATTGAGCACATCTCTCACTTTACCGTGGTCAATTGGCTGACACCTTCGCTTTGATATAACGTGACCTAGGAAAGCAACTTCTTTCATCCGAACTCACATTTATTGAACTTAGCATAGAGTTTATGTTCTCTTAGCTTTGTCAATACTTTCCGCAAGTGATCCTCATGTTCGCCTCACTCTTGAATAGACCGAATGTCATCGATAAAGACAACGACAAACTTGTCTAAATATTCCATGAATACTTTATTCATCGTGGTCATGAAATAGGCAGGGCATTAGTCAAACCAAAAGACATCACGGTATACTCATACCGTCCATATCGAGTCACAAAAGTCGTTTTGGGTATATCCTCTCTCGGATCTTCAATCGATGGTAACCTGACCTCAAGTCAATCTTCGAGAATACTCCTGCTCCTTGAAGTCGGGTCAAATAAATCATCAATCCTTGGCAGAGGGTACTTATTCTTAATGGTGACCTCATTTAGAGCACGATAATCTACACACATCCTCTGAAGTTCCATCTTTCTTTTCAACTAGAAGAACCGGGCTCCCCATGGCGAAGAACTTGGTCTCACAAAACCCCGATCTTGCAACTCTTTGATCTGTTCCTTTACTTCAGCTAACTCATTAGCGTGCATCCTGTCACGGTCTCTTGAAATGGGTATGCCCGAGAACTAGCTCAATCAAGAACTCTATATCTCTATCCGGTGGCATTCCGCAACTCATCTGAAACACATCAGAAAATCTCTAGCAATTGGCACATCTTCTAAACTTATTCCTTTGGCACTACAAACTTGTATTCCTTCTGACCGATCTACTGGCTGACTTGAAACTTTAGCTTTGTTCCATCTGGGCCGGTTAATGTGATCTCTATTTCCACAATCCAAAACTGCTTGGTTCTTGGAGAGCCAATCCATTCCTAGGATTACATCTAGGGATTTGGTGTCTAGGACAATGAGGTTGGCTAAGAATTCTACCCCTCCGATTAATATCTTAACCCGGGGCAGCCTTTGGTTCAGACTCAACCGAACCGGTGATTGCACCACTAAAACCGTTTTCAAAGGCCTTGTTTTAATCGATGATTTGCAGCAAAACTCCGAGAAACAAACGAATGCATAGCTCCAGAATCAAACAAAACCATGGCAGATGCTGAGTTGACTAGGAGCTTACCTAGTATGACGTCTGATGCAGCCTGGGCATCCTCGGTGGTGACATGATTCACACGACCTCTTCCAATAGGCGGTGGAGTCCTGGTGGCTTGATTTGGGGTCTGGGAGGCTCCACGTCCTGCTCCTAGTGCGGGGGTCTTGGCTGGTGTCGATCCCAAGTTGAAACGAACAGGTGTCACAGCTTGCTTCCTGGGGCAATTATTGGCATAGTGACCACGCTCATTGCAATTGAAGCATGTCACTCCTGCAGCTGGATTACTGGTCCTCTGAGGCGGATTGATGTTGGCGTTGAAGTTGGAGTTGCCCGAAGGAGCTAGGCGAGGTGCTGGTGCAGGTGTCCTGAATGCTGATGGAGGAGTAGTGAAATGAGCAGGCTGTTGAGCATTGGACCGGGCTCTCTGCGGGTGATTCTGATGAGCTCCATGTTGCATCATCTTCCTCTTGCGGGATTCTTCCAACTCACGACGAGACTCCTCAATGAGCATAGCTTTGTCCACCAGATGTTTGAAAATCAGATAGTCATTGCCAATCACTTGCACCTTTAAACTCGGGTTGAGCCCACGCTTGAACCTCTTCTCGCGAGCATCATCTGTGGCTACATCTTCGGTGCATAGCGAGCGAAGCCGAGTGAACTTATTGAGATATTCACTCACCGACATCCCTTCTTGCTTGAGCTCCTCAACTCATTCTTCTTCATTTCCACCTTTCCATCGTGATATGGGAATGGCGAAAGCGGTCAAAACTCGCCCATGTGATGGTCGAGGGTCATCATGGGCGGCACTGTAATTCTCCACCATTCGTGGCGGTGCCTTCAAACCGATGAGCGGCATAAAGAACCTTCTCATGATCGTACCTAATCGAGCAATAGCGAGCTTCTTTTCAATGGAGCGAATCCAATCATCTGCATCCAATGGTTCTGAGGAGTTGAGAAGGTAGGCGGACGAGTCCTCATGAATTTCGCTAACTTGGATCATGCGGGCGAAGCCGGAGGAGGTGCGGCAAAGAATGAAGAAGCAGCCTTGATTTTGTTGGTTCAACAAGTTTGCTAGGGCAATCTAGATCGATTCTCATTGATTCATCATATTGTTCATATTCGCATCATTGTATTCATAAGTCGAGTCCGAGCTGCCAAGAAATGTCCCAAGTTCTGGTCCGTCACTACAGGAGGTGGTGGCGGGGTGGTACTGGCACTGGCATTAGCATTGGCATCCACTGGCGAACTGCGACCGGCTCCAGAACGAGTGTCAACCATCTGCGATGTAGTACAAGGGTTTAATAGGTAAGAGGGAAAAGCAAATAGGAAAGTGGTAAGGTCATCTAGGGGAGAAGGTGATACCCAAGAACAAAGGTCAACCAAAGACATAGCCGAAAAGGCTACAAAATAAAGAACCAAATAAAGCTTTCAACTTAGGGTACAGTTGTAACACCGTGCTGGAGGCAAGTGTACAACATACCCGGCACACAAGCAACAAAAATCCTAGTATACGCAGACTAAACGTAGCTAAACCAAAAGAGAATGGCATGCTCAAACACCATAGAGCACCACAAACCTATCTTATATGGTAGTCTTCTCGGATATACTCTTCGACGGCTTGATCATCGTCCCCCTTGATTTGGTTCCTTGCAGAAATTTCCATGGCTTCCAGGAAGTTTAATGGGATCAGATCAATTTAAATTTCAAAGCAATGTTTCAGCAAGGAAGAGGAATAAGAACCTAAGAATAAGATGAGAAGAGACAAACTATTAAATACCAATTTGTTGGTTTGATTTAGAAAATAATTTTGAAGACCATGCTAACTAAGAAAGCGACCTACAATGATATGGCTCGATACTATCTCCGTCGGGACCCGATATGCAAATCAAAACCCTCGTGTATACAAAGACTAGTCCAGATCACGCTTAGTGCACACAAAGGAAACATAGATGACATATCGCTGCATACATCGAAATAACTAAGAAGAAGCAAATTATTATTGAATAAAGCAAACGACCTTATAGTCAAGGTTCATACATCAATGCCTCTTGGCTTAAGAAACAAATAAACCAATTGCGGCGAAATAAAATAACTTGGGCTATTCGACATGCCACAGTAATCGTCTGGGAACGCCATCCTAGTCGGCGTAGTCTTCATAGTACTCCTCCTCTTGATACTCATTACCGGTCCTTCCTCAAAGAATCGAACAACGAGGGCATAAAGCCGTGAGTACAAAACGTACTCAACAAGCCGAGGGAAATGATGCAATATATTCATGCACGCTTGACAAAGGATAGTCATATGGTTCATTTGCGTAAAGCAATAACTTGAATTTAAATACAATAAATAGATTGAAGGCAGATTGATAAAACAATAATAAATAATCGTAAATCAATGGTAGACAACATGAAATGTAATGACGAGGCATCACCCTACATCATTCAAACAAGTACCAACCACACAATTCAACAAGATAGCTTGCGATAACAAAACAACGAAGAACTCCCTGCTCACAACCCAACCATTCCACATTTCAAGAAAATACTTTATACCCGTGTGAAATCCCCGGCTTGTCCATGACCATGGACACGGCTATTCAATAGTTTACACTCTGCAGAGGTTGTACAATTTACCCACAAGACATGATCATCCCTTAGTGCCAAGCGCTAAGAACACACTTCCTTTGGTGTGTCGGCAGAGAGATCACTACAAAGCCTTTACAATGCATGTCTAAACCCAAGATCTTGCCCTCTAAGGTTTAGCCCTCGGGGCCCCTCTTGAGCCATGTGAGTCTACCCGTCCCACACCAACAACGGCAATACTCAAGTCTCGACATTGCAAATTAATCAGCTAGGTCCGTCCCATACCGGACTTGTGGTTGCACGGTTAGGCCCAGTTCAATGGCGCACAAGATTAAGTCCTTAAATTGTCTCGGGCAAGACACCACATCCCAATGTGCTAGACAAAGACCTCCTTTATCGCCACGATCAATCGCCCGAGGGAAACATTTTGTTCAACCCAAAACCAATGGCATCCCTGCCATGGTACAACAAGTTTTACAACAAGGGTCAATGTACCACAATTCCATATCTCATTAAGTCAAGATTAACATTAGTTCACGGTGATATGAATCCCATCGGACAACTAAGCATGGCTAAGCATAGCTACGATAACCCAATGCTGGTACTATGATTATGTCCAACTAATAATGTCCCAACCTATGGTTAACAATGGATACATGGCACCTCAATAATCAAAGGGGCATACTCAATCAGGTAAATAGCTAATTCCATAAACTAGCATTGATACGCAAATAGCATGCAATTGTATAAAACAAAGTACTTTTGCAAACATGGGTTAAATATGATCAAAGGTCTACGACTTGCCTTGTTGTTCAAGTGCTGATTCTTGGTCTTCGAAGTCTCTGTTTGCTCCTTCTGGATTCAAGGCTCACCGGAAATAAAGCAATGAAACCAAATAAATACAAAACAGAGGAGAAAACAAGCTCAAAATTGAAAATAAATGGCGCTGGAATGTAGAGCTTGATTTTACAAAAATTTAGAAATTTGAATCGCTCAATTGGAGTTCTGGACGAAGGAGAACGGGTCTTCGGAAGATTTAATTCAGAGAAAATCAGAAAATTCGCAAAGGGTGACACGTGGCAGCTTGTGATTGGCTGGAATTTCGGAAATTCGGGAAAATCAGAGAAAAGGAAAAGAATTCTCTCGGCAGTGGGACCCACACGCCGCTGACACGGTTCACGGTGGTCTACGTCCACCGAAGGACTCACAGGGCAACGTGGCGGTCTACACTGACGCGGACGCCACGTGGGATTTAGGGCTGACGCGGCGGTTGACTGGGCGCACACGCAACGCACCACGAGGCGGCGACAAGGCGGCCGACATGGCGGACGCTACGTCGATCATCGGCCGCCGATCTTGACGGTGGCCGGAAAGCGAAGACACAGGCGGTTAGACATGGCGCAATCTAAGCTAGCGCTGGTAGATGATCGGACGGCACGCACGGAGCGGCAAAGATCGACAATGAGGCGGCGGCACTCTTACGCAGTGGGGAAGACGACGCGGCGGCGCGGGCGGAGAACAAATTGGATCGAGCGGAAGAGAATGCGATTCCGGAGGTCTCGGCGACGAAGTTCAATAAAGGCTAAAACCACGGCGAGACGCACCGCGAGCAAGAAACCCGGCGAGGAAGTGTATCGAACACGACGGCGAACTTCAGCGAAAGCACGTTTGGTGACAAGCAGCGTCTCGGCGAAGCGTGAAGAGGGCGGCGGATGCGGCGTGGAGAGGGAACACAAAGACGGCACGGCGGCTTTATACCCTGGAGGCGGTAGGGCACAGATTAAGAGACGAAGGCGACGCTGGAACCGGGACCACTAGGTTAGGGTTTACATGTGGCGGCGCTGGCGATGGCCGATCCGTCAAGACACGCCCGACCCAAGCGGCGCGAGCTGGTCAGTTTGCCGAGGCGAGGCGCGAGGTGGGCAAGCTGAAGGCGAAGCGATCGGGCCGAAAGGGAAATAGGGATGGGCCAAGAGATTCGCCCGAGGAGATTTTAAGAAAAAAAATGTTTTCCGAATTAATTTAAATTCCAGAAATTCAAGTAAATCCAAATAAATTCAAATAAATACCAAATAAATTCAGAAAAATCTCCAAAAATACAGAAAAATTCCTTGAAGCACAAGGAACCCAATGTAAACTGAAACCTTTAGTTTGATGCCTAGATTAATCTAATTAAATCTTTTCATTATTTAGAAAATTCAAATTAAGCATAATTAATTCAAGAAAATGCAAATGGTTCACTTTTGATTTTAAACATTCCAAAACTCAAATTTTGGGATGTTACAAGATGCTATCTCGCTTAAATTTTTATTGCGATCTATAGTAATAATGTCGCATCAAATATTCATTGTCTATGTTTTGCTATAGAATATAGTGTTTGAACAAGAACATGATGATGAGGAACAAAGATGGTCGGAGGAGGATATGGTCTATAGGAAAATTATGTCTTCTAAGGTAGCTCCAAGGAACATTGCACCACATCATGAGAATCGTGAAGCCTCTCACAATGAAGATGACAACATAGAATGTCCTCCTTTTCATACACACTTTCAATTTATGTCTTGAATGTCTATTATTCTTTTTAACTCTTCTCCGAACGCAATATATTCTTTAGGTTGGTAGGGATGTAATATTGTATGCTCTTGTGAGAGATATCCTCGCTTGCTAAGGCTACAATTACCTCAACCGACCCAAGCATCAGAGTGGGAGATCAACGCCTTGGACGGGAATATTATGAAGTTGTCGTGGATCTGCTCCATTCAAAAGAGATGTTCTCACTGCCACGCCCATATGATGGTATAGAAACTATAGGTGATGCTCACAAACCGCCCATTGCGTGGCTACACAAGAGGGTAATAATCTACACTACACAATATTTCCATTTTGATGATTGTAATGGTTGAACTTTAGTTGCTAACTACTAATAACTTGGTAGATAAAGGATAGCAAAAACAAGCGGCATCTCGGACTACGGTACTTTACTCAAAACTTTACATTTTCTTCTTGTGCAAATCCATCACTTTTTCTTCAAATTTTACATTATTGAAGTTTTGAGTATGAATATACAGGGTTATTTGCACTTTTTTTCATAGTTCACAAGTGCAATATAGACAAATGGTTAGATGGCTTAAAACTATTCCAACAAAGTGCGATTACTAAATCTGTCGATGCTACATCCGTTCTTCCAAAGGAGGAATGGTCTCTGAGTTTCATTACATGGTAATGGCGATGGTTTGATTTGTGAATGCTTTCGCTTTGGCTCTGTAGTTCTTAGTTTTGCAAATGTTCATATATTCATGATTTGGTCTTGATCGGCCTCTTTTAATCCAAATCATTTTGTGTCACTAACGACTCTCACCGCATCTCGGTAATAAATGTTAATTAGTCTCGCTTTAGTCGTAAAATACATTTTGATGAAGCATTCCACCACAGATAGCTACATGGGAAGTTTGTCATCCATTAGTCTTATAATGTTTCGCTTTGAGTTCGATCGAAGCATTCCAGATTAGTAATATGTTGCTAGTCATATATGTTCCATTAGCATTCCGATTCGATCGAAGCATTCGATTAGCATTCCAGTTGATCGATGCATTCCATTAGTAATATGTTGCTAGTCTTATAATGGGAAGCATTCCACTCGACAGCTACAACGATCTCTCTCGTTGTTCTTTGGACATTCAAGTTAGTCATATGTTGCTAGTCATATTTCCAGCTAATAATATTTCACCGCTCTCCTTTCTGTGAATGCTTTGTTCTCACGGTATCCGAACCATAGAACTTGTGTTCAAATATCCTAGCTAGTAACCGTGTTAATAGTCTCGATGCTATTCTTGACTTCGCAATATCCCGACTAATGGTTGTAATTGATGAAGAGACAGACTAAAACACTTGAAAATGGTATGCGTTATCTTCCTTGCGCACTGCCGAAGTAACTTAGTTTGGGCTTGCACTTCTATTTACGTCCTGATCTTTGAGCTTCTACCTCCTCGCTTTGCCTCTGTAGCTCGAGTGTGGGTTGGCTACTAAGCATAGTAGTGCATGCTTATTCAATTTACACCTTTGCTACTTGTGGTAACTAAGCACTTGTACTCTAATATTTTTGAGGTATCATCAGCTTAATAGGTCAAATGTGAACCAGAGGTGCTAGCATAATTAAATTGTTGATTGTTGTTCAAGTATTAAATGTTGTTGTCCAAAAACAAAATCATATGAACTAATTTCGAAGTGTTTTTTTTTGCAGGCAGAATCGCAAGGACCTAGGAAGTTAGTGTTACCATCATATACAGATGCTTTTGTTAAAAACAACTAGTCATATATATATATATGTATGTTAAGTGATCATTTTGTATGTACCTCATGTGGGTGGAAAACAAGTGATGCAACCGGGTTGAATTTTGTAAAGGATTGATTGTTAAATGTAAGAACTTTGGGCTTTTGGACAAATTTGTATATTCTAGTTGAATGAATCAGATTACGAATTGAATGGATGTATTTTGATGGCAGTTGTTTTGTTGAATGGATGCATTAATTCAGTTATTTCTACTGTGATGTGGTGAAAATATGAATTCATTATCAGTTGGATTTATTCTGCACAATAAATGCATGGAATTCACACCAATTTGGCTTATCCTCAGACGATCTGTCGGCAAAAGTATACCTTCAGATGATCTGTCGGCAAAAGTATGGCCTCAGACTATCTGTCGGCAAAAGTATACCTTCAGATGATCTGTCGGCAAAAGTATGGCCTCAGACGATCTGTCGGCAAAAGTATGGCCTCAGACGATCTGTCGGCAAAAGTATGTCTGTCGGAAAAGATATATCTGTCGGTAAATGTACTATAATAACGCCGCATTGTCTCGGTAAAAAATATATCTGCCGGTAAATGTTTTTGCCGACGGGATTCTCCCGACAAAGATATTTTCTGTCGGGAAAACTTTTGCCGGCTGATAATACGTCGCAATATATGGCTTTTGCCGACAGATAGACTGTTGTTGCAATTGTGTCATGGTGTAGTGAAATAACACAATGGATAAATCCAACATCGATAACAATCAGTTGATTCTCAGACTATGCGTTAAACTTACCAGATTTTTTTATTGGTGTGTAATGAATACAATGTCCGATCTTGATCAGAGACGGGGTAGGTGTTTTATTGGATATTCAGATCTACTTGTGTTAGCCATCACTCCCAATTATGTGATGCTAAAATTCTTTAATAAATAGCGGGAAGATCCTAATAATACTCCCGCTTGACTTTTGACATAAGAGAGGTGCAATTGCAAGAAGTCAAGTCGTCTCAAGAAATACTATGAATGCTATCGTAGTTTAAGTTGCTCTAGAAACTTATGTTGCTATGATCATAGGGATGTTCTGAAGTTTTGTCGAGAAAAAATCAGATCTAGCTTGAGGGAACATCTTTTTGCATTTGCAATCTTCTGTCTTCCCAAATTTAATATCTTGGATATATGCTACATGTGTTTATTTTCATAAAATACCTGATGTGCCCAAGTAGAGTTTGCACTCTGCAAAGGTACAAACCACCACGGTTTTAGCTCGTGAATAAAGCGGGTAGCGCCCTTTGTGTGACAGTTTAGTTTATTACAAGAACAAGGTAAACACCTTGTGAAAGAATGCAATTTTTAAGAAAGAAGGCATTGAGATTCAAGGAGATATCTAAGACAGGGGCTCTAATCTTGTAAAGTGAGCTCGAGGTAATGTGTTTGTGAATTATGCTTTAAAGCTTCACCTCTATCCAAATATACCGCTAGCCTGCAAAAAGCGCAACAAGGCATACAACCTAGATGCTAGATGGTACCCTACAAAGGGAGGAAAAAGAGAGTTATGTGTCAGGCTGCAATTTCTCAATTTTTACCGGTGGATTTACTTGGTGATGAGGTTGAGGCCTTAACAGATCTTCTTGCAAAAATCTACATCGCACTTGATAATTATTCTCTAGTTCTACAACAATATACTGGTGTAAGCATAGATTGTTCTTAGTCCATCTCCATTTTGATAATGAAACAAAATCTTTGTAACAAAAATCTAAGTTGGCCTAACATGGATTTTAACAGAAAATTTCAACTGAATTTTTATTAATTTGTTCCTGAAGTAATGAATTTGTTCTATACATGCTAGGTATGAGCATGTCTAGGTCTAACTACTGCTCCATAGCATGCAATGTGTTAGCAACTGCTGGCATCCATCCCAATAGCATTATTTTCCTATATCCTTATGAATTATGATCTTTTTATTCTTTGACCAGACGAGGACATGGTCTGGTGCAGATGATTAGATGGGTTTTGGTGTTCCATCCGCTTGCCGAAAGGATGGATTTGCATATCTGTGGTGTATCCAAGATCACATTGCTTTGATCTTGTTAGCGGTCATAAGACCTTGGCAAAAATCTTGGGCGTTAAGGGACGATTTTGTGGTGATTGTTTGAAAATTCAGATTTTTGTAGGGCGTTTTTTGTTACTGCTAAGATACTTTGTTTTGGGACATGATGGTATAGTACACTAATCTACATCTCTTAGCACTGTAGGGCTTACATCTTTACTGTGAATTTTCAATGAGATATTGGTTTATGGCATCTCATAAAAAAGGATGAATATATCTTATGTCTTTTGGTGCATCCGGGTAGTTTGTTTTATTACATGTTCGAAAGTGTTATGCTACGATTGTATACTTGTATCTGCTTGTTTTGGATCTCAACTAGTTGCGGTGATTAAGCTTGTAGTTGTAGCTGTCCTTAATCAATTAGTGCCATAACATTTTTGCCACAAATGTTGCAACACGCGGCTGAAAAAGGAGAGATTTGCTTTTTTAAGTAGTGTTCGGTGATATTATAAATTAAACACATGTTGATTTGAGAGGAATGAAGAAAAGAGAATTATCATTTTCTTTGTCACTTCGCTTGGTGATTAACAACGGCTTGTGAAGCAAAAATTAAATGAATGTGCCACTTATTGTGTTATCTTTGTGCGATGCAAATGAAGTATAATTCAGCTTAAAGCATTCGCTCAATGGGATGATTCCATATGCTAGTTTCTCCTGCTTATAGATACCTAAACCGCTATATAACTGTTTGTGCTACTGCTTTTATATGCTGAACAAATTTTTCTGTGATGTTTTTGAACTCGCTTTCTTACACGACTTTATCTGAAAAGAACAATATTATAGAAGCTGAACCGTTATTGGATGTAAAATTTAGTCTGTGTGTGACTTTGGATGGAACTATGAGCATTTGTAATGGTGGTATTTTGTAAATTTTCGTATTGTTTTTGTTTGTACCGACACATCTTCAATGCTAGAAAGACATAGTATACCATTGTTACCAAGATATTAAAACTAGTAGTTCGTTAGTAACCCACATGTTCGCTATGTGAACCCGTGGCCCGAGCCCTATTGTGAGTTGATGGTTGAGTCGGCTTTGCCCACCCCGGTTTTGTAAGGCAACCTTGTAATTTTTATGTGACATATCTGACTCAGACTCGGTTGTCTTGTTGCACTATATCTCGCCGCTATGCCTCCTCGTCTAAAGATTTTGTTTTAATTTCCAACTTTGGATGAAAAATATCCCACTTTGGATGAAAAATATCCGGTGTAATTTCCGGTGTAATTTCCGGTGTCTGATACTTGTATGATAGTATTGTGCATTGCTTGAGAATTAAAACATTGAGTAGTGTGATTGCAATTCTTTCATCTACTTCGACGCTCGATATCCGATTCCAAAGCGGTTGTTTGCAGATTTTGAAGGCAATTGTGATGATGGTCACATATGCTACACATTACATAGATCGGACCAAAGAACTTTTAGAGTGCTCAATGAACTTCGAATCTAAAAATTTTGGAATAGTCGAACGGATGTCGTGCGTATGCAGCTTGGAGCACGTATTTACAAAAGTGCCGATAGATCATATCTGCTTGTCGGTATAGTGCCTCTTGAGTGTAACTCTCAAACTTAAAACTTCATATGACCTCGCAACTATTATCCGAAGTTCACGCTTTCCAGATCAAAATTGGTTGTTGTTACAATTATTGTTTTCTCCGCATGCTATATTGGTACTCTGAATATATTCAAAGTCTTAATTTCTTAAATCTCCTCTCTTAGCAAAAGATCCTACTCTAATTCGATTTGCTAAATCAAGAGCTGCAATGTAAAAGGCCAATATTCATGGTGTATAATGTATACAAACGTAATATCCTTTTGAAGTTGGGTGGATTAAGTAGAGTTCACCTCAAAGTTCAGTATGCTATTTTGACTTTCCATTCATTCTTTTTGGAATGTGGCTAAGCTAAGCAGAGGAATATTTGGAAGTTATTAGAGGTTTGAGCCGCATGCTACCTTCATTGCATTTAACATTTTGTACATTTGTTAGATACCATTTGAAGTCCGAAAGCAAATTTCTTAGTTATGCCAAACTCAATAATTTTGTGGTCCTATTTTTACAATGCTTGAACTAATGGATCAAAAAAAGCTTCTAAGCACATCAGTTGAAAGGCAACGTCGTCTTGAGGAGATCCCTGGTTACTCCAGATACGTAAGAGGAGAAAAAGAAAACTGAATCTGAAGTTACAAAGAAAAAAACTATGCAAGGGAATAGAGGTACAAACACTTGAAATTTTGGTTCTAAATATGTAATAGGTTTTCCTTGTTTTCCATTCATTTATGTTCATGTTGGTGCCAAGTATATCTAAGGTATTCATGTGTCAAACAAATCACCCTGCCTATTTGCCAATGAAGAAATGGAATTCTTTTGGTTGAAGAGATTGATATATATATATATATTATAACTGCAAATGTTTTTTTGTCTGCTGAGTGGATGTCCTATTTACTAGAGAGGTTATACCGAAATTTTGTATATTTCGGTGACTTAGTTTTTGTTGAATTATGATCCAAATTCAGAATAAGGTTAACTTCGCCGGAGCGAGCGAGGTCTGCCGCCTATATATGTTCATCTTGTAAGCCGCTTGAGTTGATCTCTCCGCGATTTGTAAACACTCTTGAAAATAGTGAAGTTTGCCGGCCGGTGTCCGTGGTTTTTTACCCTTCGCATTGGAGGGGTTTTTCCACATTAAATCCGGTTCGTATATATGTTATTTACAGTTTTCCAGGTTTGGAAAATGGGCTAGTAATTGCTGCTATAATTTGGGTATCAAATTACCAAAATAATGATCGAGCTGACATCAATGAAATATAGCTAGATGGGTGGTCAGTCACCAGGATATATATATATATATATTTTTTTTTGTATAATGGCTAATAAATTCGTGGGCCGTATAAAACCCACGAATTTAACTATTAAATTCGTGGGTTTTATTCACCCCACGAATTTAATTAAATTCGTGGGTTTTTACGTGCCCACGAAATTAACTGTTAAATTCGTGGGTTTTTTCATCCCACCTAATTTAACAGCTTAAATTGTGGGTTTTTCTAATAACCCATTTATTTAAATTAAATTGTGGTACCACGAATTTAAATTAAATTCGTGGGTACCCACTTAATTTAATTGATTAATTTCGCCGAGTTAAATTCGTGAACTAAATTGACGGTTTGCCCAATGAATTTAACTTAAATTCATGGAGTTTTATTTCAAATTCGTGGGTTTTGGCCCACGAATTTTTCCCTGCTTTTGTAGTGTCCCCTAGCTGTTTATATTCTTGTCTCCCTCACCTTATCTTCTAGACAAGTGGCTATCGCTTTTCCCCAAAAATATCTCACCGAGCCTCCTCTGGCCAGTCTCCTCAGCGCTCCCAAGGTTCGGCCGCCTGGCCACCCGTTCACTGCCTCCCGGCCGACCCGTTCGCCCATGCCCTCGCCTCCCTCACGGTGTCGCCCGGCCAAGCGACCTCCCACCGACTACGGCGCCTCCCTGCTGCCCTTGCGCTACCGCCACCTCCCGTTCGGCATCGTCAGGCGTCCCGGCTGGCGCCGCCTTGTGCTTTCGCTGCCGTCATACCGCCGCCGATGCCACCACAGCGCGACGATTTGAGCTCGGTTTGTTGTTTGATGGGCGGATCACAGACAACAACGATCGGCGAGCCCTCCATGCTCTTGTCCTTTACGAGCAGCGTTGAGTCCGGCCCCGACGCCGTCGGTGACCTTGTGCTCACGCTCCAAGGTTGGTTATCAATCCTGTGTTCCCCTGTGATGTCCCCACCACCTGTTTGATGAATTGTGTAAGTGGTGATGCATGGCTTGTTGTGTTGTTAGCATTTCTTCTATGCACACCAGCTG
Organism: Guadua angustifolia; assembly: GCA_036346375.1. NCBI lineage: Eukaryota > Viridiplantae > Streptophyta > Magnoliopsida > Poales > Poaceae > Guadua > Guadua angustifolia. The sequence goes on along the minus strand of CM070504.1, from coordinate 52,238,448 downwards.
TTTGATGTAATGTGTTATTGTTCTGAGTGTATTCTTCCTGCTATGACATCAACTTTTGATGAAATACTTTGTTAAGGTCTAAGAGAAAACATTAGTAATAGACAAAAGGATCTCCGTTTTTTCATTCAGAATTTCAATTGATGTAAAGGCACATACGCCGCATGAGTAGGTCTTGCAATGTGGTTCCACTTAACTTTGCTCGGTAAAATGTCGATATGAGATACAAACTCACCTTCTTTCTTTTACTTATTCCTTTGCATATTGTGAATTTGTGTCTAATAGGCTGCCTTTCATTCGACAAAAGATCTCTTGTTATTTATCGTGGCTCTTTTGCCACACCTAATGCATTTTATTACGCTTTTAAGAATCTACAATGATAATTAGATATTTTCGATTCACCGGTGTTAGGTATATGTTTTATACATAAATGTATAGGTGGAACACTGCTACGTATTTGAGAGCTTGGTTGTATTGTGGTTTCTTTGGTTACACGAAAATTTTGTCATGTTTTGCCTTGTTGTCCCGAATCACGCAATTTATATATTATAGTTGATTGTTTGGGTGGACGAGAGAGTCATATATAATATCGTTGTAAATATTATTAGTCCTAGGAGGCCTTTTGGATCCCTTGCAACATCGAGGCAATCGGCTACAAAGATGTTATTTGCATCCTAGGTGTCATTTGTACCGAGATGTTTCTTTTCGCTCATGTTGAACACTTAAACAAATCAATTGCTAAATGTGTATACAAAATTTTGCTTGATATGTTGTAGTTTTGAATGTTTATTTGCAGGGAAGGTTCTGTCGGGAGTGGCCTCAACCGCATGCCACTCCATTCTTCGTCGGTGAAAGGCAAGTGCATTCCCTAGATTGCAGCTAGGAGGATTAAACGATTGATTGCTCTTAGCGTAAGTAATTGTCGTTGCATACGCAAGAGGTAAGCCTTGCTTGGCTATAGCTAGAAAGTGCTCCCTCTTATGAAAATGTCTATGATGATTAAAAGTTTAAGGGAATTGATGCAAGTACACCGTGTTATTGAGTGTGGATGTGTGTTCATATGTGATGCTCCTTAGTTTAATTGTTGCTCTGTTAATTAAATGAACTCTAAGTGAGACCGAGCTTTTAGTAAGGTTGATTATAGTGAGTAGATTATTCGAGTGATTGGGACTAACATGGGTTTGGTTCAAACGGTTAAGTCCTTTATAAAGATAGTATACGTGAGCATTTAACCGCAAGTGTATTGTGTGAACATGGTTCGTTGGCAGAGGATGTGGTTGCATGATAGAAACGTCATTAAGAGTTGCTATGCCTTACTGCTGAATCTGCTTGTACAAGTACCGCTAGTGACTTAGGAATGTGAGAATTGGCTATGTGTGTGTATGTGGATATGGTATGTTTGTGTATGCATTGAATGAAAAGTTGCATTTCATTCATGAAAATTGCATTTGTGCATTCATAATGGAAGAGGCGACCCATGCCGATGCACGGGCCTCTATGTTCACACGTAGTGAACACGAAAGTCCTATTTCAGAGTCCCATTCATCGAGATGAATGGGAGCGAGACAAGAAGAGTAGGCACCTTCCATCTACGGATGGAAGGGACGGAGGGTGCACACCGACCAATGGGCACCGGCAAGATCTGATGCGTGCATGGAAATGAGCATTCATGTGCATTGCATCTTTCATAATGAGTGTTGTGGTAAATGGTGTCATTTGGATGGTGATTGTGGTAATTGAAGGTTGATTCGTGGACTCAACCCAAAAAGGGGAGATTGAATTGAATTTGATGAATTAGCGCTTTTCCTTGTCTTGCTAATTATGTTGTATGAATATCGTGGAGTGAAGTCAAGTTATGTACTCAAATTCAATTGATGAAAATGGTTTGAGTTGCAACAAGGGGTAGTTAAGTCGGAGATGTTGGATTTAGAGTCAAGTAATGTTTCTTTGGCGTTGATCGGTTTTATTATCAAGTTTATTACTTGATTATGCGATGAATTTTGGTTTAGTCAAGTTTTTTAAATGGGTACAAATGCGTATTTTCCGGATGTTGCTTCCTTTGTATTACTTGCTCTTATGGTCAAGTTCTTGTTTTACTTACGATAAACCGGAATTGTTACGCTTGGTACTTTGGTTTGAGTCTTGACTCACGCTTGTTGTTTCTTGTTTTAGGTACCTTGAAGTCGACTCACGGGATGGGAGTAGAGCACGTGCACAACTTCGGTCACCTTCAACCAATTCAATCATTTTGATTAATTCGTTGTAACTAATGAGATAGTATTGTGTAGATCGTCGTTGTGTTGTTGGTTATGCCTGTTGGATATTTGGTTGATTATCTAAGGACCTGTTAGAATGTTTCCTTCGCTTTTGAGTGGTTGATATATCTTATACCGCTATTGTTTCTTATGCTCGCTTGAGTGGATGTCCTCTGCTCTAGAGAGGTCATGCCGAAATTTTGTAAATTTCGTGACTTAGCTTTAATCTGGTTTAGAGAGGTTCAAGGTCGATTTCAATCTTTTAGTAATGGTAAAAGGTTTAGTGTTTCAATTCGTTGAGTTATTAGTTCACTTGGATTTCGTTGTCAAGTTTTATTTCTTGCGTCTTGATGGATGACACTTTGGACCAGCATGGTTCCGGAGTGTTGTAAGCGTCATTTAGGGTTTTTGGATAGCATTCGCGGTGCGTTTGGCGCCGGGGTGTTACAGTATTAATGCACGGTTTATTGCAGCACCTCAAATTAGGGCCTGTTTGGCAAGGATTCAGCTTCTCTAGATGCTGAGAATCTGGTGAAGCTGAAAACTTTAGCTTCATGAAACTAGAGCTGTGAGTATATTAAGAGTGTTTAGATGGATCATCTTGTTTATATTTTAGACTAAAAATATAAATTTAATTCACTTTATTTTAGCCTATAAGTTTCAGATCTTAGGTGAAGCTGGAATCTGGAGCTCTACCAGATAGGCCCTTAGTGTAGACTATTAACGTAGGTTTCAGCTCTTTTTCCCTCCTATTAATGTGGAAATATGTGACATTTTTCTGTCATAGGAGTAATATAGAGCTTCTCGAGTAGCCTGCAATAACTATAGATACCTTGAATTTTTTAGCTTTTTTTTTCTTTGATTAATATGAAAAATTTTAGACTTTTTTATATGGAAAGCGGAGTATAAATTGGGAAGTCAATGTATGCATCCTAGTCCCAATTGTAAGTGAGCTAATGTGCCATTATTTTCTTGCCAAATCCAGCTAGGCTGCTTCACATCCTCCTTTTCTTCAGTTCGATTAAGCTTTGATACCCTACTCCTTCCGGTCGTTGCATGCATATGTCCTTGTCAGAGTTCATTTTAGCCTCAGTAGACATCCTAATCACGAAATTATATGTGTGCATATATATACATATATATTTATGTATATATATACACACGTTAAAATAATGTTTGAATAAGACTCCATCTATCATCTATAGTTAAAAGCTGGCATGTCTCAGTACCCACCACTACAGACTGGTTCATCCGCGACCCCATCACTAACGGGGAGACTCGAGTTGGCAGTGATAATCTTATCATTGCTAGTTCTAAGTTCAACCGGCAGTGATAAGACACAATATATTTTTTTGCACGAACGACAGCGATATACTGTCGGATTTAAAGATAGAACCGGCAGTGATGTATTACTACCGGTTTGAAAGCATAAGCGATAGTGATAATATATATCCCACGCGAACGAGATCAATATCACTGCTAGATTTAGAGATAGAACCAGCAATGATGTATTACTGCCGGTTTGAAAACATAACCGACAGTGATAATATATATCCCGCGCGATTTCCCTCACGAACGACAGCGATATCACTGCCGGATTTAGAGATAAAACTGGCAGTGATATATTACTGCCTGTTCCAGGGCAAGAGCTGGCAGTGATAATATGGCCCTATATATATCCCGGCTTCCTTCCCCAACCTAGTCTAGAACAAAGAGTGGCTCTGTTCTTGCTCGGTTGAGGTAGAGAGGGGGCGAATTTTTGCTCTTAATTTTTGTGGAATTCATTTCTAATTTGTGATCTAAGGTTCGTATCTTGATGTACATTTCATTGGTAGTTTATTTAGTTGGATATTACGTTCTATATTATTGTAGGTTGTGAGAATTATTGATTGCATAGTGAGCACAATTAGGGCTCTAATCTAGAGACTAGATTTCAAATTACCAACTTTTATATGTATAGTGATTGGTGAGATTAAGATGTAGATTGAATTTAAGTATTTAGAGGTCTAAATTAGTGATTGCATTTAAAACGTAGATTGAATTTAAATATGGTAGCACTTCATAATTAACTATTGTTTAATCTAATTACTTAAAATTGTTTCTTTATTTGGTGTATATTAATTTAATACTTTTGTAAGTAATGCAAATTTCTGGATGGACCATTATAACTAATAGCAATTATTTAATTGATTTTACAATCGAGATTTGGATATAGATTTATAATTAATGAAAATTTCTAGATTAATTAGCACTACATAACAAATTAAATGAATAAAACAATTTGTGACCACTTATTGATTTACTGAGATTTTATTTGTTATAAATATTTGTAGATGGATCGAAGAGGGATGTATGAAGAGGACTGTCACGATAAAGTACTTTAATAGTGTGACTAGTTTTCTGAGCACAGCTACGGTGTACAAGTCAAATTAGTTGATGGATGAGCACAGCTACGGTGTACAAGTCAAATTAGTTGATGGACTATATTTGTTACCCATGCGTCGATTGCAAGAATGAAAAGCAATTTTCTAACCTTGAGGCGATCCGTGCACACTTGCTTCAAAGGGGTTTCAAGCCTGCCTATACCTGTTGGACCGAGCACGGTGAAAATGAGATTGTACGTGAAGGCCATCTAATTGATGATGATGAAGACAACAACTCGACTGCGGTCGAAGATACGTTCGTCGACATCTATGAAGACATGTTCATCGGTAACCACAAAGATGATCTAGAACAGATGTTGCACGATGGGGAGGAGGACCTCACGAGTGAAAGGGATTTTTAGAAGTTCCAGTGTATGGTAGAGGATTTTACAACACCTTTGTAGCCGGGCTGCAAGCTGGAGCTCAAAAAGCTGTATGTTGTGCTTACGCTGATGTAGTTGAAGGCAAGCAATGGTTGGTCTAATAAGAGTTTTACAGAGCTGTTAGGTTTCTTCAGGGACATCCTTTCAGAGGGTAACGTGTTGCCAGCAACCACGTACCAGGCCAAGTAGGTTGTTTGCCCATTGGGACTAGAAGTACAGAAAATACACGCATGTCCAAACGTTTGCATATTGTATCGCAATGAGTTTGCAAATTTGGATGAGTGTCCCGTTTGCAAGGCATGTCGATATAAGTGCGGCGATGACGACATCAAGGCACAACGTAAGAAGAAAAGACCCCCAGCCAAGGTGGAGTGCTATTTCCCTATAATGCCCCATCTGAAGCTTCTGTTTGCGAACAAAACGCATGCTTAACTGCTGCGATGGCACGCCAAGAGTGTAAGTAGGATGGAATGCTTAGACACCCTGCTGACTATGCGCAGTGGAGGAACATCGATAGAAAATGCAAGAAACACATTGCATATGATATGAGGAAAATAAGGTTCAGGCTCAGTATGGATGGGATAAATCTTTTCAGCAACATGAGTAGTCGTCATAGCACTTGACCGGTCACTTTATATATCTACAACCTTTCTCCTTGGCTTTGTGTGAAGCAGAAGTACATTACAATTTTGCTGTTGATCCAAAGGACGAGGCAACCTGGCAATGATATTGATGTGTACCTCAAACCACTGGTTGAAGATCTTCTGGTATTGTGGAACGACGGTGTATGGGTATGGGATGAATATAAAAGAGAGAACTTCATGCTACATGCATTGTTGTTCAGAACCATCAATAATTACCCTACTCTTGGTAATCTTTCGGGCCAGACTATAAAAGGATTCAATGGATGCATCCATTGCATGGGTGTTACAGGTTGTTGGTGGCTGAAATACTACTGAAAAATGTGTTACATGCGGCATCGTAGGTTCCTTCGCAAGGATCACCTGTATTGCAACAACAATAGAGCTTTTGATAGTACGAAGGAGACTGCTTTAGCTCCACAACATCGCAACGGCAAAGAGATATTTGCGGCTGTAAAGGATATTAAAATTATCCATGGAAAGGGAGCCAAAATTACACCAGTTCCGAGTTCCGATGATACAGCTAATTTGTGGAAAAAGAGATTAGTATTTATGGACCTACCTTATTGGCAGCACCTGGATGTTCGATATGCGATCGATGTCATGCATATAGAGAAGAATATGTGTGACAGCTTGCTTGGTATTTTACTAGACATACCTGGCTAAACAAAAGATACACTCAACGCACGGATGGACTTGAAAGATATGAAACTCAGGAAGGAGCTACATCACGAAGACCTGGGTAAAGGCAAAAAGTACCTTCCTGCAGCTTGCTACACTCTTAGCAAGAAAGAGAAAATTAGCGTGTGTGAGTGCTTGCAAGGAGTCAAAGTTCCGTCTAGTTATTCTGCCAACATAAAGAGCCTAGTCTCAATGAAAGACTTGAAATTAATTGGCTTGAAGTATCATGATTGCCACGTGATGATGACACAGATGCTTCCTGTTGCAATTAGGGGTGTTCTGCCAGAGAAAGTGTGAGACCCAATTATAAAGTTGTGTTCTTTCTTCAACGTGATTTCACAGGAGATCATTGATCCGTTGAAACTGGATAAGCTACAACAAGACATGATCCACACTCTATGCCGGCTTGAGATGTGCTTCCCTCTATCCTTCTTCGATATTATGGTCCATCTCATTTTTCATATTGTGAAAGAGATACAGTTTCTTGGTGCTGTGTTTCTACATCTGATGTACCCTTTGGAGAGGTTCATGGGGTTGTGAAGAAATATGTTCGTAATCGACATCGGGCGGAAGGGTGCATTGCTGAAGGATGGGGAACCGAGGAGGTCATCGAGTGCATCGATTACATGGATCTCAAACCATGGACACGCTGTGGTGATTGTCCGTCATCTACAAATAATGCACACACCGTGGCGATTGCCCGTCGTATGTTCCCAATGATATCAAGGAAACATTGTGGACAGAGTTGACAGCCAAGTTCTAATGTCCCGAAGATCTGTTGGAGCTTGCCAAGAAGCATGCACTAACCATCATGGGATCCGCATGGAAGAATTGGAAGACAAAGCTGAATAAGGAGTATGTCAAGAAGGATCAAACGCCAGATTTTAATAGATAGTCAAGGTTAGAGCAATTTTTGGATGAATTCGTGCAATATAAGAATTCTGATGAAGCCCAGGCTATCAGCCAACAGAACAAGGAAAATTCGGACTAGAACATTTAACCCCATGTGCTAGGCACCGGTGGCTACGTGAGGAAAGTACCCAAGTGGGATGCATGGGAAAAAGAGCTAACTCGTAGTGGAGTTATTATTGTGATGTCTGAGATGGCCCCAAGATCAAAGTACTAGCTACTTGCGGGGGGCTACTCACGATGATGTAGCTTAAGCTTCGTGGCGAGAAAGATGAAGAAATCTCAAGAAGATCGCAGATGCCTACTCCCAAGCTACTTAGGCTCCTTCCAACCAAGAAGGAGAATGATGAGCTAACACGCACGTTGGGTAATAAAGATCACCCTGGTCACACCAGAGGGTTCGGCTTGATGCCCTAGAAAGCAGTGTTCCCAGAGGATGCTAAATTTATAGGCATCCAAAGAAATCCAGACAAGAACAGTTGGATGCACGTGTACGAGAAATAAAAGACTGGATGCACAAAAAGAAAATTGAATTAGAAGAAAAGTTGCAAAGGATGCAAGAAATGCTAGTAAACGTTCTTAGCGAACGTTAGTCACATGACATCGGCCACCAGTTCCAGAGTCCCGCCGGTGCTTGTAAAAACAACCAAGCATCTGTGGGCCCTCCTAAAGGGGACTCAACCTGTAGTTTTTCTGTGGACAAAATTGTAGAGTTGACACGTTGCTGTCTGCAGCTGCCCGTAGCGAACATTATCATCAAGGTGGCTGAAGGGGTGGCTTGGCCACGCATCGAGGGGTAGATGTTGCATAACCACCCAATTCCTCAGGGATACGCCAGAGTATCAGTGGACAGCGTGGTTGACAAATACCGCGAAGTTGGGGTTGAGATCCCGAGCGAGGAGGGGAAAAATAATCTCAGACAAAGCCTGGGCAAATTCATCACATGGCGCAAGCGCTACATAAAGTTTGTCTCAGATGATGACGATGATCATAATAATGATGATGAGGTAGACTATCCACCCAGCAAAAGTCCTCCTCCAGCGTCACCCAGAAAAGTCCTTCTCCTGCTCTAGCACCACAAAATAGTAATCAAAGAGCATCGCAATCTCAAAATTCTACATAGTTAGGGGGAAAAGTTCCTCTCACAAGAAACGAGCACATGACCTGACCGAAAAAGAAACTAGAAAGGAAATAGACGCCAGCGTAACAGCTCACTTCAAAAATACACCACTACCTGATAAGGTTGTAATCGAAGCTGCTAAAAGGGATTTCTTCGTGGGCTTAGCGATGGTTAAACAGATCGGACGGGCAATTGAATCTCCTCAACTTAGCCAACGATCAGATTACGAGCGCATCTCTAGAAAGAAATCTAAAGGAGACGGTGGTAAAGGAGCTGTTGCTGGAGACCAAGGGGGTGCTAAAGGGCAAGAGCCCCCTCTAAGGTGGCCATTCATTAATGGGGAAGCTTTGTTGGATCCAAACGAGGCCCAAATTGATAACACGCTTATAGAGTCTACATCAATGGTACCGTTTGATGTCCAAGGGACAAAGAACGATCGTTCCCGTTAGATAGAAAGATGTGGATTTTCACAACATGGATGGCATTTTTGTAGAACGAAGAAATATACCAAGTACCAACGAGACACCACGGACGTGTCTATATTAAGCATGTGGATTCTGTAAGTCTCTTATATAATTCATGTTGTACATTCACGTACCCTCAAATTGAGGGTCTGACTTCTTTTTTTATGTAGAATGGAGGCAATGACACTCAGAGCGGATTTAAATGAAAGGGTAGGGTTCCTCGACCCAGCCTTGTCAACTGCAAACTTATTCTAGATCCAAACACAATAAAAGATATTGAGGAGTATGTACTCAAGGCACTGCTAAAGCTACAAGACAAGACCTACGTACTTTTACCCTACACTTTCAGTACGTGTTTCTCGCCTACTAGTCTCAAGACATTTGATGCGCAACACTATGTGATGACTAATTGGCTTCTGCAGCTTTCACTAGGTCCTCCTCATCATCATGTTAGAGGAAAGCAACATCACTATCTTGGACTCAATGAGGAAACCAACAGACGATTACCAAGATGTAATAGAGTTGCTAGATAGGTAAACTCAGTCGTTGCATTATTGCTCTGGTAATCTTCTATTCCATTGCACCTAATTAAGTTTAATGACTACTCAAAACCATGCACAGGGTGTACGCAAAATAGAACAAGAAGAGCCAGCGGTGTCGTCCATTCATGAAGAAATTTAGAATAAAAATCGATTTTTCATGCCTGAAACAGCCCCAAGGGAACAATTTATATGGCTGCTACGCAATGACACATATGCACCCGTTCGTCACTAACAGCACGGACAACAACGGCGAGATGGTATATCATTACATTTTGATGCCTACTTTTCTTTATAAAGACGATGACACTAATTAATGCTTCAATTTCTCCCATGACAGCATGTGAAGCTGTGCACCAACAACCTGCTCGACAACGAAATTGAAGCCCTTCGATAGCAGATGGCTGGGTTCATCGTTCGAGAAGTTATCAATCCGAAGGGTGAGTTTTAAGAGCGTGCGTAGCTTAAGTGAGATGTGAACGATTGTGAATGAACAATGTAATAATAAAATATTATGATGCTTCAATGTATTTGAATTACGCTTTAGCGATGTTTTGTTAATATTGTGCATAACATATACTGTACAGAATACATCTACTGTACAATATATATGCTACAACATTACATAATACATCTAATACAAAAAATATGTATATAAAAAGGATTAAAAATACCCATCACTGCCAGTTTTGGAGGAAAATAGGGCAGTGAGTTATCACTGCCGATTGCCAAGGGAAATGTGATAGTGATAACTACTTATTACTGCCAGTTATCGAGGAAAATATGGTAGTGATAATTACTTATCACTGTCGATTGTGAAAGATAACCGGCGGTGATAGTTATTATCACTGCCGACTGTAATACATGAACCAGCAGTGATGGTGATTATCACTGTCGGTTTACATCCGGCAGTGATAGTCCTCATCATCACCGCCACTTAGGTAGACTGGTCCACATCCCAAGACCGATCTTTGATGTGGACTCGAGAGTAAATACATATTCTGTAGTGGTGACCATAGGTGGCACCAATCTAAAAATGGGATGGTCATGATTTTTTCCTTTTTATTTAGTTAATGTGAAAATTTCTAGCTATTTATCTTTTGAATGGTGCTACAGGATGGTATATCATTGGAAACATTTCTAATGATATACTTGAGTTTCACTAAGTTTCAACCAAGTTTTGTCGATGTTTTGCAAGTTTCATCCATGTTTTAGGAAAGTTTTAAGCAAAGTTCATTCGTGAATCGTTAAGTTTTAGAGAAGGTTCATGTTTCAAGAGAAGGTTCATGTTTCATGCATGTTTCGGATTTTGAAACTCAATTTTCATCAAGCTTTAACTGAAGAGTTTCATTAAGTTTTAGTCAAAGAGTTTCAACAGGTTTCATTAAGTTCTAACCAAAATTTTAAAGAAGTTTCAATAAGTTTAATAGGTTTCAAAAAATTTCAATCAAAAATTTCAAGAGTTCACCAAAGATTTAACATGTTGTAGCAAGTTTCAACCAAAAGATTCAAAGAGTTCAGTCGGCGACATTGCGCTAGGGTACCCTCTCCGCCGCTGTCAAGAGGGGCCACAAGTGCCGAAGCATAGCAGCCCGGTGAGCAGGTGGGCGATCAGGCCCTGCTATCGGGCGACCGCGGCGCGTGGTGGCCAGGCGAGCATGTGGGTGATCAGGCCCTACTGCTGGGCGACTGCGCCGCGTGGCAGCCTTGCAAGCAGGTGGGCGATCAGGCCCTGCTATTGGGTGACCGCGCTGCGTGGCGGCCTGGCGAGTAGGTGGGCGATCAGGCCCTCATCGCCGGGCATCGCGTTATGTGGCGACTGGCGAAAGGTGTGGGTGATCGTGCCCCGCTGCCGGGCGATCGCGATCGCGGCGGCCGTTCGGCAAGGTGGGCGACAGGCCTTGCACGGGTGACCATGGTGCGTGGCGGCTCGGCGAAAGTGTGGGCGATCGAAGCCGCTGCCAGCGACCACGTCTCGTGGCGGCCTGGTGAGGAAGTGGGCGAGCAGGCTCTGACGCTAGGCGGCCAGGCTACATGGTCGATCGATAGAACTAGAAGGCACTCGGGGGTCCGCTGCCAGTCAGGCATGAAGACATACATTAAAGGAATGGGGGAGCTTTGCCTCGAAGTCTTCTCCCGACACCTCAATGTCGTAACCATTGAATGCGCTGTGGCCTCACCGACGCACGATAGCTTATCCTCTATCATTCTACACCTAACCCATCCCATGGTAGTCACTTCTGGTAATCAAGGAGTTGGACGATGGTGCAAAGAATGAGGCCGGAGGATGGAGCTACAACGATGATGTAATAAATGAAGTGTAATTATTGTGATGTCATCCTTCTCACATGCTCAAGCCATCCCGGCCTATATAAGGGGGGTTCGGTGCATGGGAGAGGGGGGAAAAAGGGGAGGATGAAAAACAACCAGAGGACTTAGAGCTGAACAAAGTTAAGAGAGAATAAGAGAAGGAGAGCACTAAAAGAGCTCAAGAAGAACCCGAAGTGTGGATTGTGCACCTATAATCCCTCAAAACGCATTAACAAGAAGCGTAAGCAGACATAGGGCTGTTACCCACATCGGGCGCCTGAACCTGGGTATATCGGTGTGTTCTTGAATCTGTGTCTTCGTGGATCCCTCGAGAGAGCTCAGAGGTATCCGTCCGTAAAGATCCCCTCTATCGAACCTCGGAGCCCTTCAAGGCATAATAGCCGCCAAAAACAGCAGACAATGACGCCGCAGTAGGGGGTAGCGATTGGCCCACCCTTTTGCCTCTTCACCAGATCCTGGTCATCCATCCGAAAGGATTCCGCTTCTAGTGATGGCGGGTTCGCGTTCTCACCAAGAAGAACCGGCGGAGGCTAGTAGCGCTCGCAACGCGTCTCGGCCCTCCCGTCAGGCGGGGGACCATCTCACGCCCTCCTCGGAGGGGGGCGGCATCATCCCCCCGACGGTAGCAGAGCTGCTGGTTCGGCGGCGGCTAGCCATGGAAGAGGCCACTCCGGGCCAAAACTTTCATGCCATCCGTCTCCTCTTGACCACCTCGGTGGAACTGCAGAGACACCCCACCACACCGCACCGCAGGACATCGCTTCGATAGACGCGGCTAGCTCGGTGGGGGCGCCGGCGTACCTTCGGTGCCCCATTATCCGGGTGCGTCTGGATCACACCAAGCTTCCACCACACGAAGGGAAGCGCTCTAGCTAGGAGGGCCGAGCAAAGCCGCGCAACCAAAAACCACCGACAAGTTCCAAACCAGTTTGACGAAGTTCCATGTTTTTGCCATCGTGCTTGACACACTTCCACACATCATGGCCTGCAAAACATCTCTATGTCCTGTGTCACTATGCCATGTCTTAGCGAGCATAACACCCCTATCAAGCCACACCGGCGTGGTCTCTGCCCCTATAACCATCTCCATATATCATTCATGAGAAGACCTAGACGGCACCAGCTGTGAATGAAGAGCATGAGCACGCCATCGGTGAGTAAGGGGAGGCATTGGAGGAGGAGGATGATGTTGATGGGCGGGGAGACATTGCTGGAGGAGGGGGAGTGGGTCGCGCTAGTGTTGGAGGGATGACGACAGCGACAAGGAACTCCCTAGAGGACCAGCATGATCCTATTCCTATACAAGACTAGAGTGAAAATAGGACGCATATGGTATTCTCATTCGGGGATAAGGATGAAGTGAAAGATGAATCACAACATCATGACTTATAAGATGAACTATTGATAGAATTGGATTTTGTCTTTGAAGGATCGAGATGGCGAACAGAGGGGGGGTGAATGGTCGCAAATAAATTTTCCCCCAAAATACTCCAACTAAAACCGAGAAAAGATCGCACAAGGGAAATCGTGAAAACCCATAAAAACCGAACGACTAGACAACTATGTGCATCCCTAGCTTACATGGATATTATCCATAAAATATGTGAGGATTTTTCAATCACAATCCTGGTTGTCAAGTGTCCAAAAGAAAGAGGAATCAATTCAAATACTTCTTTTCTAAAAGAGATCAAGCCAAAACACAAAAGTCTCTTTTAGAAAAGCAAAAGCAGATATTTCCAGAATCTGTCTTTAATTTGAACAGGAGGTTGGTGGGTTTCTGCTGCTCACAAAATTATGATAAATTTTCTCCCTATGAGAAGATGAGTCGTGAAGCTCTCCACCAAAATTCAGATCAAAAAGCCAAGTAGAAAAATCATCATAAATCTATGAACACAGACAGTCAGAAACTTCGGGCAGAAAATTTGGGGCTCGGTTTTCACTTCATAGAACCCAAACGGTGAAACCAGTGAACTCCAAAGTTTTTCTGCAGATGGATATAGGAGTTCCGCACAATCTCCAACAATAATCACGCAAAAGGATTTTTCTTGATTTTTCCAAAAATCAAAGACTAACTACTGCGCAAAGAACAAGTTCTGGACAGAATTGAACTTGAAAGAAAAGATGATCTCTATTCAATCAAAGAGTGCAAAAGAGATGTAAAACCATAGGAACACACTCAAAACATCCAAGATCAGCATTTAGATGGAGGGAGGCAAATCCAAATTGCATGAATGTAAATTGCGAAAGTAATTAAGTAGTAAATGCTGAATTTAAATTATGCAAAGTAAAGACATAATGTAAATGCGAATTTAAATTCACAATAATGTAAAGAAATTTCTTTGTATTTCTGGTGGAAGGTTTACAAAGCCTCACTTCATGTGGGCAAAGCTCAAAGGAGCAACTCAAACCTTCAAGGAGGAGGCCACCCTCCACCCCTATTTATACAACTCTTGGGTCACCTACCACCCTTGGATGAGTCCTCAACCCTAGGACACTCATCTAAGGGTTAGGATTAACCCACTCACACAGCCATGCAAGGGCTAACCCAAAACCCACACACATACCGGGTTTTCTTGCACGGTTTCAAAGTATACTACCTAGACCCGCTAACCTATCAACTAGACCGCAATCCGACGGCCCTCATTGATCCACGCGGCATCTAGCTAGCATCATCTCCTTTCCTTATCTTCTTGGCTTGTCTCGACTCACGCCTCCGATCATCTTCCGCGATCTCCCGACCGTCTGACCTCCGACGCCTCGCCTAGTCCCGGTCATCCTCCGCCTCACCATGACCTAGCACCGCCGCTCAAGAACCATCAAAGACAAGGAAAACCTTTCACATAGCAATGCCCACAAATATTTTCAATGATTATCCCACAATCATTAATCAATCATAATTGCGCCCAATGGTCCGTGCTACGCCTCTGTGCCCAGGTAGCACTAGGAAAAGCAACCAACACTCAAATTGCTTCAATTTGAAGATCCAATTCAAATCAAACTCAATTTCAATCAAACCAAGCTCAACACTTGTCAATTATTCATCACACACAAGGATAGACCTCCACATGGTCTTTCAATCTCCCCTTGATGAGTATATTGACAAACACATGAAAAGGCATAAGTTTGAGTTTGAAGGAGAAGAAGAAAGCAATTTGAATGCAAAGCCAAACTCGGTCCAGAGAGAAGGAAATAATATCATGACCAAGTTGGCTAGAAGGATTTTTAGAGCAAAACAAAAGAAAGAACAAGTTTTCCACAAAAGCTCTAAAATATCCAATAAAACTCACAAGGAACACTCGAATATGCTTATGATCATAAAAATTTGCAATTGTCACAAAGATCATAAGAACCAAAGTGAATGAGAATTTTTCTTTGAAGATGCCTTTTCTACATTTTCTCCCCCTTTTGGCAATATAGGCATCAATAAGTCAAATTTTTTTTATCCCCCTTTGAATATGTATGCATGAGATGCAACCTAAGGAGCTTTGAAGATTATCCAACTGATCATAATGACAAGATATGACACCAAGCTAATCAATTTAGAAAATGACTAGACTTAGATGTCTCCAAGAACAAATTCATTTTGCTCACAAGCTTTGTTTACAAGATTTTATTTTAACAAGATTGGAACAAGTGCAAAACTTAGCAAAAGTTTCAAAACTAGAAGCAAACACCACTCATAGGATCAAATGGAAAACCTAGAGTTCAACCTACTCAATACTTTGGGAAATCTAGAAGTGCATACAAGGTCCTTCGAGCCCATTTTCCATATAATGCAAATTTTGCCTTAGTATTTGAAAAGACATAGCGGGGTGCAAATGTTTGACATAATTTGCATTCTTTACCCACATATGTTTTTTGTTTATTTGCATTTTTCAAGAGTAATTGACTCATGCCATCTTCGACCATCTCAAGAAGAACTCTTAAGAGAATGGTCTTGGTCATACACGATGCATTCCAAGTTCATCCCAAGTGCAATGGGAGGCGCCTCGTGAATGCAAAGTGTTGAGATCAATTTTGCACAAAAGAGTCAATTTTTGTTTTCATTTTAGCACATATGAGCAATTTGAAGGACTCAAGTATGGATCAAGCTAGTTTCACCCAAGTTGCTATAGGGACTCTAGAGAACTCCAAAATTTCACAAATCATGGTAAATACCTCTAGAAACTAAACTTAGCAAGAAAAAGCAACATGTTTCATCAAGTTTTTCAGCTTAAAACTTTCAATTTTCAAATTTTAACAAGCTTAGCATGATGGATGAACTTGGACAATTCGGCTAGTGATTTTCTTCAAAAGATGTAGCAAGGTGCATTACATGAAGATTGAGTCAATTGCATAATAGACAAAGCTCATAAAACAAAAGAAAATGCGTCTATATGCAATGCATCCACAGTTCCCAAACTCCCCTCAACATGTGAATCAATTTTAAGCCCAAATTTGGTTCAAATTGAGTTATTAGCGAATTAGGCAAATGAGAAACTCAAGAACTCAATCAAGCCAAAAATACGTAAATGAGGAGAGAAAGATTGAGAAGCGCAAACCGGGTGACTATAGAGTATAGAAAAGATAGCAGAGAACACTAGGCTCAAACTCGCTCTCATCTTCCCCAATGACTCGACAAAGGAAAGCTAGCTCTCAAACTCCAAATTTCAGAGCAAACATGCACTCTGCCTACCAGGGGGCCCAACACCTGCTAGACCTACAAGATGCGTGAGTGAGCTCAACCGAGAAGAAGAAGAGAATAGCATCCTAAAGCATAAGATGAGAGGTCCATGCCGAGGCATGCCAAGTCTAGGTGAAGTGAACTCGTAACTCTAGAAAATAAAACCCATAGCACCTTAACAAGACAAAAGAAGGAAAAACTGAAGAAAGTATATACATATAATACATAAAGTACAAACCAGCTCCCCTCACAATAAGCCGTGGGCACACAACTCCAAGCTCACTCCTCAAGGCAACAAACCTAGAGCTATCCAAAGGTTTGGTAAAGATATCGCCAACCGGTGGTCACTTCCACAAATCAAGCACTATGTCTCCTTTCTCCACATGGTCTCTAAGGAAGTGATATCTAATATCAATGTGCTTGGTCCGGAGTGTCAGACTGGGTTCTTGGCAATGCAAATAGCGTAGTGTTATCACGTAAAAGTGGAACACTCTCTATCTCTAACCCAAAGTCCCACAAGGTCGATCTCATCCAGAGCACTGCTACAAAGAATCGGTCAGAAAGAACATACTCGGCCTCGGCGGCAGGATCAGGCGACTCGACCGCTTCTTAGAAGACCAAGAAACAAGAGAAGTGCCAATGAATTGGCAAGTGCCGAAGTGTTTTTCCTATCTATCCTACACCGCAAAGTCAAGATCGTAAAAGGCTCTAAGGGATAGACAAGAGGAAGAAGAATACCAGATACCATAGTCAATGGTAGCTCAAGGTACTGAAGATGCGCTTCACCGCTTTGGCGATGAGAGACGCGAGGAGAAGCTCGAAGCGAGCGCACATACACACAAAGAAAGTGTATGTCCGGCATGAGGCAAGAAGATATAAGAGAGAGCCAATCATGCTCCAAACTCCTTTTGATCAGCAGGCTCACCATCCTCATCGGGCTCGAGGACGCGAAGCAGGCCATAGGAGTCATCACGGCTTTCCATCGGATATATCAAACCGTCTCAGAAGGTCCCGAGTGTACTTACCTTGGTGTAGGAAAGTACCTCCCGAGTCTGCTTGATTTGAAGCTAAGAAAGTAGCTCAACTCACCCATCATACTCATCTCAAATTCGTGCTCATCACTTGTAAAAATGAGACACAAGAGACCGAGATGAGCCACCAAAGATAATATCGCCCACATAAATCTGACGAGAAGGAAATGAGAATCTGGTGTCGATGAATAGAGTTTTGTCTACTATACCCATTTTGAAACCATGATCGAGAAGATAGGACTTAAGCCTCTCATACCAAGCTCTAGGGGCACTGCTTAAGTCCATACAAGGCTTTGGAAAGCTTGTAGACATGGTTCGGTATTTGGGGTTCTCAAACTCAAGGTTGCTTGACATACACCTCTTCCACAATGAAGCCATTGAGAAATGCACTCTTGACATCCATTTGATAGAGCTTGAAGCCCGGGATGCGTAAAATGCAAGCAGATTCTAATAGCCTCTAGTCTAGCTACAGGGCAAAGGTCTCCTCAAAGTCAAGACCCTCAACTTTGAGTGAAGCCCTGCAACTAGCCTAGCCTTGTTAAGTAACGACAACCCCATCCTCACTCTGCTTGTTTTTGAACACCCACTTGGTCGCAATGACATTATGACCAGATGGGGTTTCTAAGTCGCCAAACTTTGTTCCTCTCAAAGTTTTCCAGTCCTCATGCATAGCATTAATCCATGATTCATCGGATAATGCATGAGTAACATCCTTTGGCTCAAAAGAGGCAACAAAGGCAGAGTGAAGGCAGAAAGAAGATGAGCCAGATTTTGAGCGTGTCACCCGCCAAACAGATCACCAATGATCTACTCTGTGGATGAGAACGTTGAATGTGGCGTGGAGGACCGTAAGCAGTGGCCTCTACCTCTTGAGGAGAAGAGGTTGGAACAGAGCCACTCACCAAGGAGAGTCTCAAGGCAAAGGCCGATCTTCCCGAGGTGCGTAAATGGAAACAGGAGGCACCTCGGTGAAGAGGAGATCGGATCGTGGAACACCATCATCTCCATCATCCTCATCCTCTACAAAGATGGTCTCTGAGGGATAAGAAGAGCTCAAATATCGTGTCTAGCACTGGCTAGCCTCATCAAAGGTCACGCCACAGTCTCTATGATCCTATTCAGCATCACAACCTGCACTTATAGTTATTTAGAGGAAGTCGAGTAACCCGTAAAAATACCATCGAAGAACGAGACTCAAATTTATCTAGGTTACTGACTTCAAGATGAAACACTTGCAACCAAAAACGCGAAAATGAGAAACACTAGGCTTTCCCATACCTCAACTCATAAGACGTGCGATGCAAATGTGCTCTCAAGAAAACGCGATTGGAAACATGACAAGCAAGAGCTATAGCCTCATTTCAAAACTTCCTAGGAGTATTGTACTGTTCTAGCATCGCCCGCCATCTCAACCAGTGGTCCTATTCTTCCTTTCCACTACGCCATTTTGTTGAGGGACGATGGAGAGGAGAACCGATGCTCTAACCTGACTCCACACGTAAACTCTCAAAGTAGGAGTTCTTGAACTCGTGCTATTATCATCAGCAGATAGCTCGTAATGCACCCGGAGCTCGATAGACAACCTACTAACAAATCTCTGAAGTGAGAAAAAGTCTTATCCTTCGAGGCCATGAAAAATACCCAAGAATACCTCGAAAAATCATCAACAATGACAAGGACATACCACTTCCTCCCTCGCGATCAAGACTCTAGCCGACCAACAAAGGTCCATGTGTAAAAGCTGTCCTGGTGCATCATCATCACTACGGTGGATCGGAGGATGAGAAGCAAGAACCATCTTGCCATGTCGGCAGGAGAGCAAACTAAGTCTTTGACCATCTTGAGTTTGGGCAAACCACTTAATAAGATCGCGGTCGCTAACTCGTCAAATGATCAAAACCAATGTGACCAAGTCTCCTATGCCAAAAGGAGAGATCACGGACTCGTATAATCAAACACCAAGAGAGTCTCCGAAGAAATGTAAAAATCAGCACGAAAGACTCTCCCAAATCTAGAAATCCCGCAAACTAACTCTCCTGATGAATCGAGAATTCTACAAGCATTGCTCTTAAAGCTTACCTCGAAAGAGTCATCGATAAGCTGAGAAACAGAAAGCAAATTATATTGCAGCTTACTCACTAAGGCAACATCTTTAAGAATAAAATTGTTATTAATGCAAACGGTACCTTTTGCAATGACCCTATCTGAAGACGCATCCCCAAAGGTGATCAACTCATCACCGGGGGCTCAGACTAGGGAAGAGAACCAACGAGAATCTCCGGTCATATGGCGAGAACAACCGAGTCAACAATCCAAACATCTCCTTCCCCATCCGATTTAACCCGATCAAGTCGAAGAGAAGACTCAAGATCGATAAAGTGAAGACTTGGGAACCCAATATCAATTACACGACGCTCAAAGTACCAAATACAAAAGAAGAAGATCGACTCTAGTGTCTTCCGACGCTCAATTCTAACAAGATTAGAAGAAGCAACAGAGGGAAGATCTAGAGTCACATCGGGTTTGCCTTGCCGTGGTGCAAAGGCGGACCATCCCAATGAGGTCGCTTAAATCTCCTACCCGAAAACACCTCACGCTGCTGATATCTACCTCGATGGGAAAAATGAGGAATATCAAGAGGACGGCGGAAAGACTGACCACGAGCAACTCCAGAACTAAAACTCGACTGAACAGCATGAAGACCGAGTCCTGGATGCTGCCTAAAACAGCGACTCTTCTAACTCGTTTAGAAGAAGTGTGTGCCTTAGGAACACTCGTAGTCCAGGGATGACCTCAATACCCCTAAGTGCAGCAACACGCCTCGCCGGTGATCTTGGCGTCTAAAACAGTAAATCTACTAGATGACCATCCTTCTTACTGAAGGTGCATGTGTACTTTGCCTTGTTAGAGGCGTATAACAGAGAAGCATCCTTCGGTCAAGTCCCATGGACCACACCAAAGAGATTTAAACACGTTGGTGCTCACCGTGGGAGCAACCACAATCTCACCACTTGGAAGCACGCACAATCAAGGCGATGCGCCGCAGCGTGCTCCAAGTAATCAAATCCTAGACCTTGATTGAATCTGCTAACCTTGGACCGGTCTAGAATGAGATTGAGCTTCTTCTTGCCTCCAACAAATTTCTCAAGAGTGCTCATGAGATACTCACACTCCCGGAAGAGAGAGGCACAAGAAGAGCAAGGGAAGGAGTAGAAGAAGAGCCATAAGAAGAGGATTGAACAACGCGGCATATTGTTCCCTATACACTGCTGCCTCAAATTTGAGAGACTCACAGAAGCACAAGAAGCATTTCTAATTCTACCAACTGGCCTTTATCTTCTTCCTAAGCTCAAGCGTGGACCTTATCCACGCCATCCTTAACCCTAATACACGAAAGCAATCATTATCGACTTAACTAGTAAGTCCTTAGCAAGTTGCGCACACTTGGCATTCACAAGCTTCATTATCAATTTTAGTTGCTTACACCCTCACATGAGCCGACCGGGTCCTTAGAAGCATGTAATTCAAGTTCATCATTTCTAGCGTAAAGCTTCCTAAGGTGACAACTCATGGCATCAATTTCAGAAGTAGCTTAGGGCAATTTTCACAAGATGCGCTTGTGTGAGCATGAAGAAAACTAGCGCCTAGAGAGGAAATATCAACAAGACAAGTGCTAGCATTCTTCGACCTAAGACTTTCAAGTTCAATTTGCACACTATCATGCAAAGTCCTTAGGTTCTCAAGCTCCACAAGCAAAGCATCACACAAGGAACAATCATCGCTGACTCGGAGGAGAAGATCTAAGAGAAGCTAACTCCGAGTCAAGGTATCTACTTCCTTCTCAAGCTCCATAACCCTAGCTCTAGCTTTAGCATGAAATTTTCCTAATTTGCAAAAAGCTTCATTGAGCTGGTCATAGGAAGGTACTCGTCCGAGTCAGCCAGAGAGCTGAAGTCGCCGACGTCGTTGGTGTTTGCCATGAAGCACATGCCGGAGAAGTCGCCGCCTTTCTTCTCTTAGGATCATCCTCGCCTTGCTTCCATGTCTCCGTGTCGGAGAGGCTGATGTCGCCGAGGGCGGCGAGGACGCCGTGGAAGAGCTTCTTGTTCTTCGAGAAGTTGCGGTATTTCTTCTCGTGTGCGGCTCACGAACCGGAGGCTTTTGTTGCGTTCTTGTCGGTGTAGTCGTTTTGCCGAACCGCCGAGTCGTTTTTGCCCTTCTCCGCTTTAGATTAGTTCGCTCGAATGTGGTTGGGGCCGCCACATTCAAGGTGATCCCACCTCCTCTTCTCTCTCTCACCCTCTTGTAGGCATGAGAAAACTTGCGAGCTAAAAGTGCAAGCTCGGCTTCGAAACTTGTCCAGCTTGGTCATCGCTAGCTCGCAAAGTGCAGAGAGGGAAAAACCAAGAGAAGAATCAAAAGAAGGTCCAATGGGATCGGTGACCAAGGCCATCGACGTGATTTCGTCTTCTACGAGAGACGACGCCGATCTCATGAGTCTTGAGTCGGAATAGAGCCCGTCAAGAGTCAAGGTCGACAAGTCGGTAGTATCCTTGATGGTGGTCACTTTCATTTCCCAAACACGAAGATCGAGTGCGGTCAAAAATGACGAGCATTATCCGAGTCGGTATGTGCAACCAATCGCCGGAGATCGCTCAAAATTTTAGTAAATCGACCAAAACACTCGTCAAGACTCTCACCAGCGTGTTGTTCAAACTTGTTGTACTCACGCTTGTGTTGATCCTGCCAAGACAGCCTTGATTTGGGTAGTGCCCTCATGGTATGCATCGAGGGTTACCCAAATCTCATGAGCGGATCGCAGAGAGATCCGATCATACTCATCATGGTGAGTCCCAGTATGAGAATGTTCTCGCCTTAGCATTTGCCTCAACGTCACCATATATTGCCGCCGTGACGTTCTCATCGGCAGGAACCTCATATGGGATCTTCACCTTCTGCCATATCAGGAAGCCCTGGGCAGTGATGTATGACTCCATCCGGGATTTCCAAAAAGGAAAATCGAAACCACAAAAAATGGGAGGCTTGGTGGAATACTTGTTCGTCGCCATGGCTCTCGAGACCGGTCAAGATCTATGGAAGAGCAAAACCGCTCGATACCAATTGAAGGATCGAGATGGCGAACAGAGGGGGGTGAATGGTCACAAATAAATTTTCCCCAAAATACTCCAACTAAAACCGAGAAAAGATCGCACAAGGAAATCGTGAAAACCCGAAAAACCGAACGACTAGACAACTATGTGCATCCCTAGCTTACATGGATATTATCCATAAAATATGTGAGGATTTTTCAATCACAATCCTGGTTGTCAAGTGTCCAAAAGAAAGAGGAATCAATTCAAATACTTCTTTTCTAAAAGAGATCAAGCCAAAACACAAAAGTCTCTTTTAGAAAAGCAAAAGCAGATATTTCCAGAATCTGTCTTTAATTTGAACAGGAGGTTGGTGGGTTTCTGCTACTCACAAAATTATGATAAATTTTCTCCCTATGAGAAGATGAGTCATGAAGCTCTCCACCAAAATTCAGATCAAAAATCCAAGTATAAAAATCATCATAAATCTATGAACACAGACAGTCAGAAACTTCGGGCAGAAAATTTAGGGCTCGGTTTTCACTTCATAGCACCCAAACGGTGAAACCAGTGAACTCCAAAGTTTTTCTGCAGATGGATATAGGAGTTCCGCACAATCTCCAACAAGAATCACGCAAAAAGGAGTTTTCTTGATTTTTCCAAAAATCAAAGACTAACTGCTGCGCAAAGAATAAGTTCTGGACAGAATTGGAACTTGAAAGAAAAGATGATCTCTATTCAATCAAAGAGTGCAAAAGAGATGTAAAACCATAGGAACACACTCAAAACATCCAATATCAGCATTTAGAAGGAGGAGGCAAATCCAAATTGCATGAATGTAAATTGCGCGAAAGTAATTAAGTAAGTAAATGCTGAATTTAAATTAGCAAAGTAAAGATATAATGTAAATGCGAATTTAAATTCACAATAATGTAAAGAAATTTCTTTGTATTTCTGGTGGAAGGTTTACAAAGCCTCACTTCATGTGGGCAAAGCTCAAAGGAGCAACTCAAACCTTCAAGTGGAGGAGGCCACCCTCCACCCCTATTTATACAACTCTTGGGTCACCTACCACCCTTGGATGAGTCCCTCAACCCTAGGACACTCATCTAAGGGCTAGGATTAACCCACTCACATAGCCATGCAAGGGCTAACCCAAAACCCACACACATACCGGTTTTTGCACGGTTTCAAAGCATACTACCTAGACCCGCTAACCTATCAACTAGACCGCAATCCGACGGCCCTCATTGATCCACGCGCATCTAGCTAGCATCATCTCCTTTCCTTATCTTCTTGGCTTGCCGGACCACGCCTCCGATCATCTTCCGCGATCTCCGACCGTCTCGACCTCCGACGCCTCGCCTAGTCCCGGTCATCCTCCGCCTCACCATGACCTAGCACCGTCGCTCAAGAACCATCAAAGACAAGGAAAACCTTTCACATAGCAATGCCCACAAATATTTTCAATGATTATCCCACAATCATTAATCAATCATAATTGCCCAATGGTCCGGTTATACGCCTCAGTGCCGGAGAGCACTAGGAAAAGCAACCAACACTCAAATTGCTTCAATTTGAAGATCCAATTCAAATCAAACTCAATTTCGAATCAAACCAAGCTCAACACTTGTCAATTATTCATCACACACAAGGATAGACCTCCACATGGTCTTTCAGTCTTGAAATCCATCAACATTATAATAAGAAAGCTGATGAAAGTGCTACAAATATTCATATTTTAAGACCCTCCTCGTTAGACAAGCTGTTGCCTCAATGCATTTAGGATGTTTTGATATTCAATTACAAAATCTATAACTTGTTGTGCCTTATAAATGTTGTTGCAGAAATATCTAAACAAAAGAAAATTTTGAACAATAGATACTAATCATGGAAGTTCTGCCAAGGGAGGTAGAAAAACATTAATATGTCTTAGTTCAAGAAGAAGACATTACAAAAAATGATACCGCAAATATGACAACAAAATATATATTTTATAGTTTAGGCGACAATACATTAACAAAATATGATATAT
Source organism: Guadua angustifolia (assembly GCA_036346375.1). Lineage (NCBI taxonomy): Eukaryota > Viridiplantae > Streptophyta > Magnoliopsida > Poales > Poaceae > Guadua > Guadua angustifolia. Next base: position 52,213,886 of record CM070504.1, on the reverse strand, counting down.
ATACCACAAATATCAACAAGGCACATTGAGAAACCACATATTTCATAGTTAAGACAAGAAGACCTTAGGGTTTTTTCATGTCTGCCATCATATGTGCCATAGCTTCTGCAACACAGGCTTCTCAGTTCTCTCTAAAGTTTCACAACTCTAGTGCAGTGCTGATTTGTTTGACACTAACAACCGATTAATCCCCAGTCATATCTTTTAATCCCTACAAAGCGATCATGTTGTTGTGAAAAGGGTGTCTTGGTATATTATTAGCAACCATGTTGAATTAGATACTACAAACCTTTATATTACCTCTATATGCTTAGCTTTGGCTTATTCCAGCTCTGCAATAGCCCTACAGTTCTTAATGATGAATGTCACATTAAGGGAATCAATATCTTGCAATATGTGATCTATGTTTTTCAGTTCTTATTTCATCTCTCAAATCTTTTCAATTAACTCAGACTTGCCCTTCAGTTGTTCAATTTGCACCTCAAGTTTTTGTTTAGCTTCTAACAACTTCACCGTGTCATCTATTTTACTAAAATTAGATTTCAATCTTGTTAATTAATTCAAATAAAAAACAAAATGATATTTTCACGATTAGAATAATGGACTGATCAAAGTAGTGGCAATAAGAATTTCAATGTGTAGAATTGTGTAGAATCATTGCCTAAAACGTGTCAAGAATTAGCACCATGAGTGCACTGTTATCTAGTTATGTTCCTCAAAAGAACATCCAGTATAATTAAGGACCCTAAAATCTAGTATGTAATGTTATCATGACTACATAGAAGAAAAGGTATGCAAGTACTAGCATGATAGGTCAAGACCCTTAAGATTTAGCATTCACTTGAATGGTAAAATTTATAGGAACCATTCTTGAGTTGTGCCAAGTACTAGGTCAGTGCATAATTCATTAATTAGCATGCTCAGGTTTATGTAAGTACTTGACTAGATGATTGTTCTACTTTGCCAAGTAAGAATGTGTAGGTTAATGAGTTCTCTATTTCTATTTCCAAAACTAAGGGTATATGGCTTTGGTTAACAATAGCTCCTTGGGAAACAAAAAGGACACGTGAAAAATGACTATAAATTCCTGAATAAACATGATTGTTGTGATATTATGGTATGGAAACAGTTAATTACCTAATCACAGAGTCATCGAAAAAGAAGAAAGATTTTCATCAAACGTGCTTCTATATATTGTTGTATGCAAACAAAATCTAAGCTGTCTCCATGTGACCAAGCCACATGCTACCGGTGTTCACCGACGAGTGCAAGGACCGTACGCATTGCCGCCTATTAGTATAGACATAACATGATGATGCTCCCAACCGAAATAGAGATAACATCTATCGTGTATCCATTATTGGCAGTATAATTCATCCATGCAACCATTGATCTATGAACAACATGATAATATTACTTTACAATCACAAGCATGCCCTAGGTAGAGATCGATCGATCTTTTGTACTATTTTACCAATCATCCATAGAAATCACTAGGATGCATGGCGGGACTTGAATATGCAAATCAAGACTCTCTACGTATACTGCACTTGTCCAGAATCACGCTAGTGTACATGGTTTCAACATAGATGAATATCACATTCATACACAGCGAGAACATAATAAAAGACTGCATATATTGAATAATACATGTTGAATGACTGTCGGGACCTGAATATGCAAATCCGGACCCTCTGTGTATTCAACACTAGTCCAGGATCACGCTAGTGCACACAGTGTCAACATCGGTACATATCACAATCATACTCAATGAAGTAGTAAATTACTTTAATTAAATAGTCAAACTGGTTGCTCGACCTTATTGTCAAGTTACAAACGTACGAATCGTAGGGCGAAGGCTTATTAAAATAAGCAAGTGCAGCGGAAATAAAATAAACTCGTGGCACCAACCAATTTGCCACAGTAACCGACCGGCTCGCTCCTAGTTTGTCGGCTCCTCTTGGGACTCCTCCTCCAAAGGCAGGGTTGCTTCTTCTTCAACCGAGGTTGTGTTGTTGCAAGGGTGAGTACTTTGAGCACTCAAAGAAGTCATGCATGTAATGCAATTCTAATATTCTACATGCATGGCTTATTACAAAGGGTAGGCTAAAGTTCATTTGCAAGAAGGCAACTTTGATAAATACAATAATAGATTGCAAAGCAAGAAAACACTAGTAAAGGTAATAACTTTCAAAAATATTTCACAAGTAAAGCATTTCACAACTTAAGTCAAGTTCATCAATTCCAACCCAAGTATTTTCCATAAACCAAGTTATTTCCATGAAAATCTAACCCTTGATCAGAATCACCGAAGCCGCCAATACCGTGAGCACGGCTATTCAATAGGTTGTACACTCTGCAGAGGTTATACACTTTACCCACAAGATACACCAAACGCCACAAAGGCAAGCAACCGTAACAAAGCTTTTCCAAAGATCCGCCTAAACCTAGTATCGTCCGTTAAGGTTTCAACATCAAGGATACACCTCCACAACAAGGCCCCCTCTTGCGCCATGTGAGTTTTCACCCGTACACCCGAATTCACACCACCACAACAGTACCAAAGAATAAATTTCACAGTTTACTCAGCTAGGTCCGTCCCATTCCGGAACTTGTGATTGTATGAATGACTCAGTTCAAATTCTTGCAAGGTTAAGTCCTTAATTGACCGAGGCAAGACTAACCAAAAACTCATCATGTCAACATATCATAAAAACCAAATGCGACCGCCCAATTGCCACTATTGGCCCACCAGAAACGATCTTGCCACTTGCCCCAGTCTAAATCACTTTCCCACCCCAGTTCTTTACCATGCACCACGTGCCATCATCAACTCAATAACACATGTCACATTCTCAAAAACACGTTCCATATCTCATTAAGTCAATATTAACTTTAATATTCTAAAATCATGGCAAATCTACGTGACAGGGCTAAGTACACTACATACGGTCTAATTAACCCATGTTGGCAAATTATTAATGTCCAACTGTTAATCCACAATCTAGGGTGACAAAGGATTCATGGCCTACAATTATATACGACAAGGTGGCATACAAAGAACTAGGCATTTAACTAATCCCCGAATTTATTCAAAACCAATTCTATTAAATTAGCATGCAATAGTTTAAATCAATATAATTTTCAACAGTAGGTTCAACATGATCAAGCATGACTTGCCTTCAAAAAGAACTGGTTCTGGTTCTTGAACTTGCTCCTGGGTCAAAACTTCTCCTTCGAAACCTTCGGGCACCTCGACGTTACGCGCAATGTAAACAAATAGCAATAAATAAATATAATAGAGAGCAACTTAAGTCTAAAATTTAAATAAAATTCATAAATAGAAAGATCTTGATTTTACAAATTTTTAGAAATTAAAACCACTCAAATCGGAGTTAAAACGCAAAAGTTATAACCATTTGAAGTTTGAAAATCAATTAAAAAGAATAAACCGAATTTCTTCATTTATTTTTCTATTGAAAATTCGGAAATATGATGTCAGCATGGCCTTTGCTGACGTCAGCACCGAAATGAATTTCCACGAAATTATTTTTATACGAGAAGATTAATTATGACGTCATTGCTGACGTCAGCGTGGCATGTGGCATCACTATAGCTCGACACGTGTCCCCGGTGTATTGACCTGGTCCACGAACGGCTCGGGTCTACCGTGCACCGTCTGACGCAAGCGCTAGCATCAGCAGCGATGCGTGGTGCAATCACCAAGCGACACGCGGCGCGACGCAATTAACCGAGACACAACGCGATCACCATCGTCCGATTCAAATCGAACGGCTCGGCTTGATCCTCCCGAAATGACTGAGACGGTACGGCAGCTTTACACATGGCACGATCGGGGGCCAACCGGCGCGTATCAGATAGCGGCGGCAACTACACGACACAACAGCACTGGAACCCTCAGATTAAGATCGAACGGTCCTAATTCGATCTAGTTGCAAATAACAGATCTATTCCTAACCGCTCAAATTCGATCCAACGGCCAAGAACAGATCTACCACCACACTAAGCGAATCGATCCAAACCACACGATCTAGATCCTACAGTTCCAAATAGATCTAGCCTAGGTCTAATCTGGGCCTTTAAATCTTGATCTAGCGGCTGAGATGAGATGGAGATGTTTACTGTTGAGGCGTGACGCGGCAAAATTCGGAGCGTTGGCAAGTGATCGGACGGCGGACGAAGCTCGGCTCGGCAGCGATGGTGCGGCGGCGAGGCTCCACCGGAGATGAAGACGACGACGTGCAGAACGGCGTTCCCGAGCTCCTACGGTGTGATGAAGTGACCCCTCCGACGTGGCTCGACGAGATGAATCTGGGGGTACCACGGGCAACGGCGCAGAATGACTAGCGGCGACGGAATGACAGAATGAACACGACGGAAGGCTCGGTAACTTCGACGAGCTTATGAACGCGGCGACGGCCGAGCGACGAGATGCATACGGTAGGTGCGCGCAAAACGGAGAACACGGGAGGGCGGCGATAAATATCGGGTCCCGAAAGGCTCCGTGCTATTGCGAAAATCGTGGAGGAGTCCGCGGCGACGGCGGAGTCCGGCGGGATTATGGGATGGCGACGTGGCGCATTGTGGAGCGTTCGATCCAGCCAGATCCAACGCCCACGCGTGCGCGCACACGGGGTCGGCTCGCAGCCGTACGATCGGGATTGGACTGCAGGCTGTTAGGGTTTATGCGGCGCGGTGGGCTAGGCTATGGATGCAAGATAGTGTTGGGCCGCCCAACACAAGAGCTAGGGTTTCTCCAAATTTTTCTAATTACAATTATTCTAGAAAATAATTTAATTTATTTGGGGCATTAAAAATACTAGAAAAATTCTTAAAAATATTTTAGGAAATTTGGGACTCAAATAAAATATTTCCAACAAAACTTCATTTAAAATTTTCCAATATTTAGTTAATTAAGTAAATAGCTCAATTCAAATTAAATCCAAATAAATCCAAATAATTTCCAAAAATTCCCAAAAATTCAAAATACCACTTAAATATGAGAAAAGTAAAATTGGGTGTTACAAACCTCCCTTAATGTAATCTCAATTCCGAGATTTAGCGCTAACTAGGGAATAGGTGTGAGAATTCTGCCATCGGGTCCGCCTCGCGCTCCCAAGTTGCTTCACTCTCTGAATGGTTGATCCAGTGGACTCTGCAGAAGCGGGTCGACTTGTTTCTCATTTCTCGATCCATCGTGTCCAAAATCTTCACCGGATGCTCTTTGTTGGTCAAATCTTCTTGCAGCTCGATCGACTCTAACGGCTTCGACTCGTCTGGCACTCTGTAACATCTCAAATTTTAGCCTTTTTATTTAGTTAATAGTGTTTTATTGCAATTTGTGCTTTTTGTGAAATTTCTGGATTTATTTGGATTTTCTGGGATTTGTTTGAAATTATTTTGAAATTAAGTATATTGCTTTTTGCCAAAAAAACTAATTATAAATAGATAAAGATTAAAAAAAATTTTGCTAAAAATATTTTATTTGAGTCTAGAATGTCTCAATGTATTTTTGAGATTTTTTTGGGATTTTTATTGGTGTTTTTATTGCCCTAAATAAATCAAAGTATTTCCTATAATTATTTTAAAGGCTAAAACCAGAAAAAATCGGTTAACAGTAATGGGTTGAGCCCATTATCAGGCGCTGCTTTCAGCCCACTCTTGCAGCCCAACCACCGAAGTCGCTTTCTAGAAGCCGCTGCTGATTTTAATCCGACCAGAGAAATCGCTCGAAACGCTTAGCACGCGCGGAGTTTGGCCGCCCGACCGCTGTCGCCCATCCGCGCGTCTGCCGTCTCTCGAGCAGAATCCACCGCCTCGCCGCTTTGCGCCGTGGACTCTCACCGAATCCCACCTTATCCGACCGCCGCGGCGCTTATAAATAGGAGAGCACCGGAGCGCAATCTCCTGCCGAGAATCCTCGAGTCCTCGCCGAAGCTCTCGCCGCTTAGCCGCCGCAAATAGAGCTTTTCCCCAGAGCACCGCCGCACGTTTTCCCACGCTGATTAGCCGCCGTTGGTCACCATATCGAGTCACCAGCCGGACCTTTGCACTCGTCGTGTCAACGCGCATCCCATGCGCGCAGAAGTTTCACGGAGCGTCCGTCGGGGAAGATCACCGAGAGGGTCGTCGTTGCCGAGGAAGAAACCCACGCCACCGCTGTTCTGGTGATCAGGAGAGGAAACCAGCTATGTCACCAGATCCGCGATGTCGAGACGAGTCGGTAGGTGCCTTCGCCGCCGGTCGCCGATGACCCTAGGGCTGCGCGCGCCGCCGGCTGAGGTGGCTTGATGTTTCGTCGACGCGTGGCGCCACGTGGATCGGGTTGCTCGTGCGGCGCTGAGGTGGCACCGCGTTGTCGCTGTGTCACTGCCCGGTCATTCGCCGCGCTGGTGCGCACGTCAGCAGCGCGGGGTCCACCTAACAGTGGCACAAACCCGCATGGACCAGGTCCATTGTGGACCAACGAGGTCCGTGGGCTCAATCCATGCACCGAGGTCGACGTGTCGGCATGTCATTGGCCCGGGTCCAAGCTGACGTCACACTGACGCAATAATCGGATTTTTTTTAAAAATAATTCGGAATATCAGTATTTTTCCAGTTTTTTGAATTTTTAGATTTTTGAATCTTCCGAGAGCTCGTTCTCCCTCATACGAACTCCGATTGGGGTGCTTCAAATTTCTAAAAATTTCTAAAATTGAGATCTATCCAGTGGTAGCTTTTTTTTATTTTTGGAGTTCATTTGCTCTCTATTTTGGTATTTATTTTGCATTCTCTTTCGTTTCGTGTAGACGATAAATTGTGCGATGCAACCGGGGGAGATTCATCAACTCAAGACCGAGGTCCAGAGCATGGATAAGGGTTTTTCTAAGGCAAGTTGTGCTTTGATCCTGTTGAATCCATGTTTATAAAATTGCTATCTTGTTTTACTATATTGCATGTTATTTCAAGCATACAAAGGTTTCCAACCTAAATCTAGGAATTAGATATCATACCCTTTGAATTACACCCTGCCTTGTCAATTGTATGCCATGATCCACTTGTCACCCTAGATTGGTCCACTATAGTTGGTTAATAATAAAATCAACATGGGATGGTTAGATCGGATTTGATTGCTTAGCCATGCCACATCATCACATGTACTTGAATCATTGATAAATAATCTTGACTAATGGAATATGGAATAATGTTATGAATTTGTGTGTCATGTGTGGTCACACGATGAGATTGAGTTGTTGTGATGATGGATGTCACGCAACGATATTGAATTGTTGATGGCACGTGGTGCTGGGTAATCAACTGGGGTGGTTATGATTTAGATCGGAGCAAGTGGCAAGGGCAAGTGTGCCTGGGTGGGCCCGATGGGCGAAGGGTAAGTGCAAGTCTTGCTTCAATCAACCTTGAGGACTTAACTTTGCGAGCCTTTGACCTGAGTCAATCATGCAACCACATGTTCATATGGGGCGCTTAGTGACTAATTTGCAATGTCTTAGCTTTGGTACTACCAGTGGTGGTGAGGTTCACCCTTTTAATGAACCCAGATGGCGCAAGAGGGGGCCCTGCTAGGGAACCACCCTTCTGTTGAAACCTTAGCGGTGGTACCAAGTTAAAACAGAGCATTGTAAAGGCTTTGTCATGATTTTCTCACGCAAGACACCAAAGGAAGTGTGCTAATGGCCGTGCACAAAGAGATTATCATGTTGTGTGGGTAAAGTGCATAACCTCCGCAGAGTGTACAATCTATTCGGATAGTCAGATTACACGGTAGATTGAGCAATGCTCGGGAATTACAAATAAGGGTTAGACTTTTGCAAAATAAAAACTTGGGATGGATGGCGTGTTGCCATGGGAGGTTGAATCTTGACTTAGGATGGGAAACTTGGTTTACTTGAGAAACGTGAATCTATCTATTATCGTTATTTGTTTTTACCGCTTTTTCAATCTATATATCGTACTTATTCATAACATCGCTTTATTGCAAATAACCATTATTAGCCATTCCTTTGGAATAAGCCTTGCATATAGTTATGTTAGAATTGCATTTCAGTGCACAACTTGTTGAGTGCTTTATGTACTCACCTTGCCTACCACATCATCAAGTCAAGAATGTGTACCATGAAGGGACGAATGTTTAGGGTGCGTAGTCTTGTCGGCTTGTTCGTGGTATACCGAGGGGTTACCTACGCCTTCATTCTATCAGCAGCTCCATTTGGTTGTTCAAATTTTGTGAGGCATCGTTATGTAAGTTGACCATAAGGTCATTCAACTAGTAATATTTAGTATATAACGTCTTTTATCTTATTTTCACTGTGTATGATTGTGATATTCACTAATGTTGAGCCTGTGTGCACTAGCGTGATTCTGGACTAGTGCAGTATACACAGAGGGTCCGGATTTGCATATTCGGGTCCCGACAAAGGTGGTATCAGAGCCATACTGACTGTAGGTCTTGACACTAGATAGTTGGTCGTCTCTATAGGTCCTTCCAAAATTATTTTATAAAGTAAAAGACCTAACCTAGAAGAATAATGTGCTCTTGACTTATCCCATTCTTCTATTTCCATCCTTACCAAAAATTCTTCCTTTTCCCTTGCTGAAATTTCTTTCTCTTACCTCTGCTGAATTGAGTTAAAATCTTACCTGAGTTATCTTAAGTAGAAAACGATATACCACACTTTAGGAGATGGCATTGAGTGCCTGCTGCTACCATAAAAATCACGAAGGAAAGAATCATCAAGCTCATGGAAGAGCAAATCAATGAAGTGTATCAAGTGTTAGAAGACTCAGTGCTTCAAGTAGCCAGTTGAGACTCATGTGTGGGAGTCGCGTTTCCTAAGATAGGAGTGTCGCCCATGTAGACGGTAGTTTTGTGTGTTTAGGTTGAATTGATTCTTCTTGATTGTTGGGGTGTGCAGTATGTGTTGCAAAGCTTTTAGGCTTATATAAGCAACCATACCAAGTTATTAATATAGTTGCCTAAGTTGATTGGGTTAAACCTATCTCCCCTGTGTTAGGATTCTTGCTCCTTACCTATGCTATTTCCCTCTTCCCTAACCCCTTTGAGGTAATCAAGCAGATGGTTCAGATTAGTGATAGCAATGGAGCCAGTGGAAGTGGAAATCAACTTAGTGGAAACTCCAAGGATGGATCAGTTCTTCAACCGTCACTACAGATAGATATGCAGAGTTTTAGAGAGTTTTGATTACTCAGACTCAGTTAATGCAAGCAATGATGAAGCAAATACAAAATATGACTAATGTCAAGAAAGCTGCCTCGAATCATATCGCGATCCCCGTGTTGACTCAAGGTTATCAGAATTCATAGGACTTGTCCACCAACGCTTTCAGAAATGTTTCACCTTCGAAGTAGAAGATTGGCTCAAGACCATTGAAAGGAAGCTATTCATAGCTCAAAGGCGTAGTGATGAGAATGTCCTATATGCTTCATATTTGTTACGAGGAGTTGTCAAAACGGTGGAAAAGCTATTGTGCTAACCATGAAGCCCCACAAAATATCACTTGGAATGAATTTATTGCTGCCTTTGATGATCTCTTTGCTTCACCAAGGAATGGTATGGTCACGGTGAATTCGTAAAAGGACGCTATCCCTCGCACCTTTGTTCGAGATCAAGACGATGTTCTTTGAAGTGCAATCAACTAGACAAGTCGAAGATCACGACGATTTGTCAGGAGAAATAGGACATACCGCAGATGAGCATGCGATCAATTGCTCTTGCTATGAAGGAAGCCATTCTCCTGGAGAATGTCCTATGAGCAACATCACATGTTACCTTTGTGAAGGCCAAGATCACTGTCCAGCTCAATGTCCCTTGAATCCGATAGTCACTGCCGTGATCCAGCATCAACGAAACAATCTATGGGCCATAGTCGCTCGAGAATTGTCAACAAGAGGTGGAATGTCAACTGCACAGGAGATGCCGCTTGAAGAGTTAAAAACGCAGCAACTTGATTCTATCAGCTTTCACCAGGAAACCAGGAAGTGGCCATCACCCACAGTAGGTCCCCTGTATGGTGAAGAAGATCGTTTTACTTGGGGATGTGTTGCGAATTAGGAAGTAATGAATCACAAGAAGAGCAGCATTGAGTGCTACAATAGTCGCCGAAAAGGCCATTATGCTAATCGATGTCCACAAAGAAGACAAATATTTTCTACAGTTGTGAACATACTGGAAGTTACCATAATCTGGGATATAATGCCAAGAGTGAGCGGTAAAATTTTGAGAGAAATTTGCATAGAGAACCAATTGAAGAAAAGGCGTTTAAGCAAGGACATTATTCCGGTCAACGAATGCTCAAGAAAGAAAGTTCACCCTAGACTCTGCTATATTTGCCACAAACCTGAGCATTTTGCCAATAAATGCCCTCAAAGGAAAGCAATCACGTTGGCTCAAGTCAATTTCAACTCCGCCCCTGTCGAAGCCCCAGCGCCAATGCTAAATAAAGGAAGTCAGGAGTCATGATTTTACTTAGTGCAATATTGTAACCCTACTTGTAAAGTAAAGAGATTAGTGATGAATTCCATGTAAAGGTTTCCTTATCGAAAGAAATGAAGCGTAAATGGTTGATACATTGGTATACGCAATAATGTAAAATGATAAGTTAGATGTTTTCTAAGAGTATTCCAGTTGTTTATGGTTCACCCGAAAATGATACATATGCAGTGGTGGCTAGTTTAGTGGTAACCAACATGATCTTGTTAACCGTGAGGATTTGTTATTGTCAAGAAGTGCTCGCAAAGCTAGATTTAACAAGGATGTTGAGAGTTCAGTGCTTATTGAGTGAGTAGAGTTCCAAGCAAAGCATATTATGACTGGATACTTAGACATTTGATGTTATTCTTGAAATTAGTTGGATGCTCAAACATAAGTCTATTTTGGTGAAATGTATATCGATTTAAAACCCCTGAATGTGAAAAAAGGGGGTTTCAAGTGATGACAGTTCGTGTTAGCCAGCTGATGGATAATAGTGTGGAATTTGCCAATTAGAAGATGCGCCAGTTGTCAGAGAATACCTTGATATATTTCTAAGAATTTACCTAGTATGCCGTCATATCGAAAGATCAAGTTCATGAGCTTAATTAGTGCCTCGCATACAAGACTAATAGCTTAAAAGGCCATGTCAAATGTCTACTAATGAATTAGCGGGAAATGGAAAGGCATAACAAAGAGTTACTAGGAAGAGTTTTGAGAAGACATAGCACGTCACCATGGGAGCTCTTGTTTATCGAAAAAGAAAATGGAAGATCGGGAGAGTGCACTAAATCGTGCTCTAAACGAAAAAAAAGATCGAACACAAGTATCCAAAATTAGGATCGACAACGTGTTTGGACAGCTGAGAAGAGAGTTGGAATTTCTAGGATAAAACTTCGCTCCCGCTATCACCAATTGAGGAGTCATGTGAAGGATGTTTCTAGGATTGCATCCTCTACGCGATATGGACAGTATGAGTTTTGGCTATATCTCCTGGATTGACCAATGCCCTCGCATACTTCATGAATATGATGACTAAGGTGTTTATGGATTATTTGGATAAATTCATGATTGCCATATAGATGACATTCTAGTATACTCTAGGACAAGAGAAGAACATGCAGGACATGTTAAATTGGTTTTGGAAAGATTGCAAGAGCAGTAGTTGAGGAACATATACGACCAGGTATCTACATGGCAAGCCAACGAGGCCTAACCGGACATGGATTGGCTAGGCCGATTGCAGAAAGGAAGAAGCCAATAGGGGCACGCCAAGGCGTGCCCGATAAGGAAGTCCCAGAGATGGCAACCGACTCGAATTAGGTAGGACGCGGTTGTAATCTAGTCCGTTATGATACGGATATAGAACAGGAGTTATAATCCATACTTTGTATCCGAGTGGGACTCTCTTTTGTAACCGCCCTCCTCTACTATATAAAGGGAGGGGCGGGGGAACATTGAAACACAATCTCATCAGCAAGTAGCTAGCCACCTATAATTCCAGAGTACAGGACTAGGGTATTATCTCCTCCGCGAGAGCCCGAACCTGTATACATCCGGTGTCTTGTGCTACCATCGAGTTTGGATCCCGCCGCCTAGCCCCTTTAATTATTGCCGACAACAAACGTCGGCAGCTGGCGCGCTGTAGGGTTTATGCTTAGGATCAATCTCAGCAAGCTTGATGGCGATCTTCAATGATGCCTTGGCCACCTTCGCCGCCAGCGCTTAAGCTCAGAGTCTCGACTTCATCGCCATTTATTTTGGCCACCACTTTTCGGATTCGGATCAGATTCAATCTGGAAGCGATTCTGCTCCTCTCTTAGCCAGCCAGCCACTCGGATCGGGGTCAAGGAAGGCCATCAGTCCCTGGACGGTAAACCAAATGTTTGTCCCCCGTCTTGAGCAAGAACTGGCTAATGACGAGTCCCGAGTGGTCAAGGATGCCCGCAAACCACTCGGATCTGAAGGTCAGTCCAATCTATCCTCATGCTATTCCAATCCAGAAGAAAGTTTTCAAGGCTTTCGTGGCATCTTCGTCATCGAAGACCCGTGAACTTAGTCCCAACAGCAGAAGGATGCTGCAAACACTGCAGAAGAAGAACGCCTTCATCAAGAAGGCCACGTGAAATCTCTCCAGAACAGAGGTCGCAACGTTAATGAAGAAATTCTGCAGATGAAGATGGGGAACCAATCGGTTTTTCATACTCCTCAGCAGAATATCGTCGCCTCCAAGACGCTCCTCGACACATTGGGACCAATGCTTGGTTCCGACATCCCGGCTGCGTCGATTGTAGCCCAAGTACAGGCCATGGTGACGGCGGCAGCCATCCAGCAACATCGGGAGGAGCCACAGGGAAAAGGAGATTCCCGCACTCGCATAGTCAACTCGCAGGCTGCCAGCAGCAATACAGCTCGCAGTCGGGCCAGGCGCGAGCTTCGACGAGGAGGAGACGTCCGGCAAAGTATTAGCCGAGATCTTCGAGTGGACCTAAATGCAAGGCGGTGGGATCGAGAAGATGAAGAACGTCGCAGGCGAAAAGATGACTATGAGCGTTTTGGCATCTGCCACGACGATCGAGATGATCACAGAAGTCGTCACCACCGTGACAAAGGAGATAGCGAAGACCGCTAGGCCAGGTCACCTCCTCAGCGTTCCCCACGCCGACGCAGCGCCGGGCCCATTGAGGGCATTCGAGCCTTCACATCCCGACTTCGCCGAGTGGTTTGGCCAGAAGGATTCAACCCTAAAGGCATTACCAAGTTTGACGGAGAAAGAGATCTAGAAGCTTGGTTGCAAGTTTATTCCCTTGCGATCATAGCGGCAGGTGGCGATCATAATGTAATGGCCAATTATCTGCCGGTCATGCTTACGCCTTCGGCTCAAGCCTGGCTCACCGGACTTCCAGCAAACTCTATAGATTCCTGGGGAGATCTTTGTGAGCAATTCATCACCAACTTCCAAGGCACTTATGAGCAACCGGGGACTCAATGGGACCTGTATCAGCTTCACCAGAGAAGGAGCGAAACACTCTGGGAGTTTATTCGACGCTTCATGTAGAAGAAGAATACGATCAGAGATATTTCGAAGTCGCGGTCATTATGCATTTCGTATGGGCGCCAACGACTCGACTTGATCAAGAAGATGTCCCGAAAGCCACCAACTACTGTAAGGGAAATGTTTGAATTGGCAGATCGCTATGCAACAGCCTCGGATGCCTTGGCCGAGCGACAAGATGATCATCCACGGCACAAAGACAAGAAAGATCACGCCGAGTCTTCCAGGCAACGTGACAAGAAACGGAAACATGAAGAAACCGTGGCGGTGGCTGAGCAAGGCCGACATCACGCGCAGCGCACATATGATTATAACGCAGTAATGGAGGAAACTTGCCCTTTCCATCCCAAAGGGAAACATGCTGCGAAGGATTGCTTCACTCTAAGGAGGTTCGCCAAGGAGTCCAGAAGGCGACCGACCAAGGGCAATGCTAAAGATGAGGAAAACAAGAAAAAGCCAGAATCACCTGAAGATGACGAAGGCGAGTATCAGAAGATGGAACGTGAGCTCAACTACATATACGGGGCTCGGCTACTTATGAGTCTAAGCGGAAACAAAAAATCACCGCTCGGAACATCAACACAGTTATGCCAGCAACCCCCCAATACCTTAGATGGTCCGAGGTTCCGATCGCCTTTGACCGCTCGGATCATCTGGATCACATCCTATATCCAGGTAGATATCCTCTCGTGTTGGACCCAGTGATTCGCAGTGTTAAGCTCAAGAGGGTGCTGGTTGACGAGGAGTGGACTCAACGTCCTTTTCTCCAAAACCTTTGATGACATGAATATTCCTCGCTCGGAGCTAAAGCGGGGCTTGTCACTGTTTCATGGAGTAATCCCAGGGACCTCTTCGGTTCCACTCGGACAAATCACTCTGCTAGCCATGTTCGGAACCAGAGAGAATTACCGCACAGAGTATCTCAATTTTGATGTAGCTTATTTCTAGACGGCATATCATGCCATCTTAGGAAGGCCGGGCCTGGTCAGATTCAAGGCTGTGCCTCACTACACTTACCTCGTCTTGAAGATACCAGGGCTGAAGGGCATTATCTCCGTCCGTGGCGACGTCAGGCAGTCGTTCGTTTGTGACAGAGAGAGCTGTGAAATGGCTGAAACACAAGAAGCAGATTCGACAGGCAGCTACACATCAGCAAGACGAAGGAGAAGTCCCGGCCAAAAAATAAGCCAAGACAAGCATGAAGCCTGACGAGGGGACCAAGAATGTAATCCTCGACTCGTCCAACTCAGCTCAAACAGCTGTGATCGGGACAGGACTCACCCCCAAATAGGAAGACGCGCTCGTCACCTTTCTTCGAGCCAACCAGGACATTTTTGCGTGGAAACCATCCGACATGCCCGGTGTCCCTATGAAGGTGATCGAGCATTCTCTCAATGTGGACGAAAAGGCGAAGCCCATCAAGCAGCGACTCCAACGGTTTGCTCAAGACCGTCGGGAGGCCATCAAGGAAGAAATCACAAAGCTTTTAGCGGCAGGTTTTATAAAAGAAGTGTATCATCCCGACTGGCTAGCGAACCTAGTTATTGTTCGCAAAAAGAATAAAGGTGGCGTATGTGCGTTGATTATACCGATCTTAACAAGGCATGCCCGAAAGATCCTTCCGGGTGCCCCGCATTGACCAGGTGGTAGATTAAACGGTAGGTTGCGAACTCCTTAGTTTTCTGGATGCCTACTTAGGATATCACCAAATCAGGCTAAAAGAAGAGGATGTAACATCCTCAAATTTGGCTATTTTTGAATTTTATAATGCATTTTGAATTTTTAAGAATTTTTGGAATTTATTTGGATTTATTTGAATTTTTGTAAATTAGTTCTTCTTTGGAAATTAATTTAATAATGGAAAGTTTTAATAAAATATAAATGGAAATATTTTATTTGAGTTAGAAATGTCATAAAATATTTTCTCGAATTTTTCTCGATATTTTTATCGACTCAATTAATTCAAATGAATATTCGATATTATTTTTATTCAAAAACGATTAATATTCGATGAACAAGAATAAAGTCGAGCCCACATCGCGCCGCTCGGGAAAACCCTAACGCCGCTTCGATTTTCCACCGCTGATTTCAAGGATTCGCTAGATATCGCCACGCCGCTTCGCCTTCGCTAATGAAACGCCGCCGCCACGGTGTCCGAGTGGAAACCGCCACCATTAACGCCGAGCACTATCTCTTCCACTTCATCTTCTAGTCCGGTGTATAAATCACTTCGCTCGCACCAGAGAGCTCTTTTCACGCGATTGAGAACCACCATAGCTCGTGACGCGTTTCACCAAAGTTCCGTGACTTTCTCCGCGGCGCGCGCCTACTCCGGTGACCTCCGCTGCCGCCGCTGACCTCCGAGTAAAGCCCGCGCCGAGCCGCCCGGCGACTACTTCATCTCGCCGAGCATCACGAAACACCGTCGCGAGGTCTTCTCCTCACCTCCGCCGCTCTTCGCCGCCACGACCATGCGAAGCTTCTCGACCGTCCGATTCGCATCCAACATCCGAGGTGAGTCCACGTGTTCTTCAGATAGAAACCAGCACAAGAGCGCTGTTAGATCTCGGCCGAGAAATTGAAATAGATGGCTAGGATTAGTGCCACGCGCCCATGGAAGGGACCGCCCACGCAGCGAGGAGTTGTATACGTGTCGCGATGAGAATCGCCACGCGTCCGCGTTGACGCCACGGCCGACGCCATCGGGGGGCCCACATGTCGATCGGCGAGGTCGATGTCGACGTTACCAAAGGACGCCATGCCGACGCCATAATTAGGATGCCGACGCCATAAATCCATTTTTTGGAATAAACAAATCGCTGAAAATGTTTTCGGTCGCCGACGCCATAATGAATTTTTTTTAAAAAATTTCCGAGAAAACCGACTCGGCGCTGACATCATAATTCACCATGCTGATGTCATAATTCTCGGATTTTCCGTATAGAAATAAATAAAGAAATTCGGTTTATTCTTTTCAGATTTGTTTTAAAACTTCAAACACTTATAACTTTTATGCTTTTAACTCCGATTTGAGTGATTCCAATTTCTAAAAATTTGTAAAATCAAGATCTATATAATGGTGAATTTTATGGAATTTTTAGAGGTGAGTTTGCTCTCTGTAAAATATATTTATTGTGTTTATATTGATTTTAAATAGACGTTGATTTGCCTGGAGGGTTGCGAGGGGAATTTCAGACAAGGTTTGACTTCGAACAGACCAGCAACTTTTCAAGGCAAGTTATGCTTTGACCATTTTGATCCTAAACTTTGAAATGTATTTTGTTTTCAAACTATGCATGCTAATTCAACTAGAAGTGGATTTAAATATTTTGGGTGAATTAGCTAGTCAACCTAATTGTTAATGTCACCTTATTAATAAAATTTGTATGCCATGATCCCTTGATAACCTAAGTGGATAATACTAGTTGGTTAATAATATTGTGCCAACACGGAGGCTAGACCGTGAATAGTTGCTTAGTCATGCTTACTACGTGAATGATATTCTTAAATACAAATGTAACCTTGACTAAATATTATTGAATGATTTTTGAATAAAGCGGAATCTGTTGGTAATGGTGTTGGACCAGAGAGACTTGTGTGGTTCTACATGAAAGACGACATTTGCATGTGTTGCACCGCTGAATAACTTGGGGTGGAATTGATTTAGATGGGGCAAGTGGACCGAGGCTTCGTGCTGTGGGCCTTCGTGGCAATTGGGGGTTTGAGGTTGTGAGGGTCTGTGTGCCAAATGTTGAGAGAAGGATGTCTTGCCTTGGTCAAGCTATGACCTTACCTTCCAAGCCTTTGACTCGAGTCTCTCGTGACAACCACATGTCCTGAATGGGAAGACCTAGTTTAGTAGGATTCGATGTCTTACCTTGATACTCGGGGTGGCGCTATATGGGGTAATCAGACGGAGGAGCGTGTGCCTGTGCTACGGCTTGGTACCCGCCCAACGGTGTTCGCCGGTCCTATACTTCGCCTCGAGTGAGGGAAGTGATAGTGAAGGCAACACGAGAGGTTCTTAGGTGGAGACAAGTCTCTAAAAAGCTTTGTTACGTTAATCGCTTTTGTGGTGTGCGATCGTATCTTGTGGGTAAAGTGTACAACCTCTCGCAGAGTGTTAAAACTGTTCGAATAGCCGAGTCCACTTGCATCGACAATGCTCGGGATTACAAATAAGGGGTAGTGTTTGAAAATAAATGGGTGGTTGGTCAGTGCCAAAATTGTGAAATGAAGTTGTCTAGGGACCGTGTCCAAAATGTTGTGAAAATAAACAACTTGAGTTATTTATAATGATTATATGATTTTGATGCTTTCAATCTAAATGAGTAGTAGTTTAAAATATTGTTGCAAAAGCAAAATAACCAAGAAAGCCTTTCCTTGGTAATAAGCCATGCATGTAGTAAAATAGAAATGCATTGTGCATGACTTGTTGAGTACGTGTGTACTCACCCTTGCGACAAACTTACTGTAAGAAGAGACTACGCCAAAGATATGAAGAGGAGTATGTCGAGGAGCCGAAAACTAGGGGCAAGCCTTCATCTGAGCGATCAGGAGAAGATGGACATCACGACTTTTATATTCCACCGCTGAACTTTTGTTATTTGATTATTGTGTTCTGCATGTGGCATAACTATTGTAAGGATGACCATAAGGTCGCATAACTCGCTTATTTAAATGTTTGAAGTACTTTTATTTAATATTCCGCTGTGTATGATGTGATATTATACCTGCTGAGTCTGTGTGGCACTAGCGCGATCCTCGACTAGTGCAGATACATGAGTGTTTGAATTTGTAAATTCGGGGGCACGAGCGAGCATACCGATCGACTTGACCTTAGGTAGACCCCGAGAAAAATACTTGTTATTTTCTAAAGTTAAATTGAACAAGATTATGAATGAAATCTTGACTAACCTTTTCTACTTCGTGTCTATGCTTGCAATTTTTCGTTATGACTTTATGATTCTAAAATCTAGTTTTGACAGTTGTATTTTTGGCGATGAGGAGTATTCACACCTTTGGCAAAGACCGGTGGCTACGCCGCTGAGCCAGTGGTACCGCCTACAGCTCGGAGGGTTTCGTGGAGGTCGATCTACCGAGGAACTCGGTGGTTCGAAAGGTTGACGCCGCTGGGACGCCAAGATCACTGTTTGCTAGAGAGGGGGAGAGCCAGTCTGCTTTCACCTCACCGCCGAGGTCCACCTTTGAGGCCGGATCCAGAGATCGCCACATGGCGCGTGCGTTGTATCGCACGCACTCTCCGAGGAGCTTGTAGGCACTGCCTTCCGCCTCCATCCGCGCCGAGACAACTGGGTTTGACAGACCCAGAGGAGGACGATGTCTACGGCCACCCACTTGGCGAGGTACGCCATCGCCCAGAGGAGCTTATAGACGAGACTGCTCGGGAGCTTCAGAGGTCGTGAGGAGGTGGCAGAGGTCGTGGCTCTTGCAGGTGACACTTCTTGAGGGCCTAGGTGCTACATGCCGAGGGTTCGTGAGCCGGAGGAGCTGCTGAGGGACTGAGCGAGCCGAGCTGGAGTTGCACGACCTCACCTCCGAGGAGCTCGAGCAGAGGCGCAGTGCGAAAAGGCACCTGCTCAGAGGCACCGGTGCAGCCGGTGCCAAAGCCACCAAAGACCAGAGCAGCAGCCCTTGAGCGCCAGAGTCTCGGGATCTTGCCCACCACACAACGGGGCACTGGGACCAGTTTGCACCCATGCCGCCGCACCCACGCAAAGATCTCGCCAGAGGACCGCACCTGCTGGATCGATGACTAGAGAGATTTTTTTATTATCGCCGAGTCGACTCTCGCGTTGAGTCATGTTACTATCGAGTCGCTTATCGGTTAGTTTATTTTGAGTCAAGATTGTTGAGTCCGCCCTAGAACGGTTTCTTGGGTTGAACTCTAAGAGTTGCTATGTTTCTTCTATGGTGAACAATATCTATGGTCGTGCGTGTTGGTATGCTACGCAATGCCTGTGAGGCACTTGTGAGCAGCCATATACTTATGATATTAAATAAAAATTGTGTGCTTATGTTTGAGTCAAACAAATCTTCTCCCAAGATAAGATTCTTGTTACTTGCCTATTCTCGCTTTCTCTTTTCCCTAAATCTTTTGTTCTTCGATGGTGAACACCAGAGCAATAGGAGTCTGAGGCAAGAACTCTCGTGAGAGGACAACAACAATGAAGCACCTAATCCTCAAGCACCACCAGGACATGAATAATTTGGGTGCATTCTTGATCGCTTTCACCCGCTTGATGCGGATAATGATGTAACAGATGCAACAATCGCAGAATCAAGCTGCACGCTAATAATCTCAACAACAACCAAGCTGTGCATCATGGGCATCGCAGTAGACCGCCGATTTCATGAGAACTAGACCCCAACCTTCTCTCGGGAATGTCAACCCCATAGAAGCCGATGATTGGTTGCGCACCATTGAGAGGAAGTCGCATATATCTCAATGTGTTGGCAATGAGAGAGTCCTGTGATGCCTCACACAGCTAGAAGGAACAAACAGGAATGGTGGGAAAATTATTGCGCTTTCACGAAAGCATCCTCGTGAAATCACCGATGAGTTTACTATAGCCTTCCGCCAAAGATCATGTGCCGGAGGGTATGATGGAGCTCAAGAAAGAAGAGTTCCGATCCTGAAGCAAGGGGCCACCAAGGCCGACATTTGAACAAGTTCACACAAATTTGCTCGTTATGCACCAGAGGACGAATTATCGACAAGGCTAGGCCCTGCTCATGAAGGACTAAACTCGACTTCAAGTGGGGTTGATTACCCACACATTTCGGATTTTCAGGAGCTAGTCAACAAGGCACTTATCCTAGAAGATAAGCGAAAGAGCTGGACGACAACCGCAAACGCCGCATGGCCCAAACAGGGAGTCGCCAAGGTCAAGAAGGCCAAGGGTGGTACCTCAACAGCAATATTAGATTTCAGCCGAAGTAGTGCGAGGACACCATCACTTCGCACAACGCACTCCACCGGTCGAACTCCACAAACACTGCAGAAGGACCATCACCCACCCGCAGAAATCCAACAATGGCGTGGAGACGCTACAATCGCAATGAAATGGGGCATTTCGCAAATGTCTGGCCCCAAGAAAGGAGGAGTCACTCCTCGCTTTTAACTGGGAAATACTCCAAAGAAGAACACTACCAGTGGTGGAAGCCGAACTCCTGTCCAAGGTGGAGCCGCACCCGCTCAATAGAGAGGAGAGTCAACCACATCACTGCCGATGAAGTTCAAGATGCAACTGGACGCTGTAATCGGGTAAGTTTCTAGTTAACTCAAGCATCAGCCACCATTTTGTTTGATTCTCGAGCTTCACATTCATTTGTTTCATGGGTCTTTGTTATGGAAAATGATTTGGATATGGTCAACCTTAAGAATACCCTTATAGTTCAAAACCCCGGATCAAAACTCCTAACTAAAGTAGGGTGTTCCGGTAAAATTAGTAATAAATGGAATAGAGTTCCTAGCTTAACTTGATCATATTGGAAACCCAAACCTTGGATGTTATCTTGGGAATGGATTGGTTATCCTAGCACAAGGCAAGTCCGGATTGTGGTCAAGAGTGGTAAACCGTGAGAGAGCTTGGATGGCAAGAAGGTGGAGATTCGCAAGCAAGCCATACCCAAGATAGTCACTTAATGATTACCAATACGAAGTCGTTGATATGAAGGATGTTCCTAGTTCATGAATATCCGTGATGATTTCTGAGGATCTACCGAATGCCGCCAGATAGGGATATAGAATTTGTAATTGAGTTAGTACCGGGACAAACCCAATAGCCAAGAGACCTTATAGGATGTCTACCGAGGAATTGGTAGAGATGAAGAAGCAAATCGAGGAATTGTTAGAAAAAGGATTTATAAGACCAAGTTCGCTCCTTGGGGAGCACCTGTTGTTTGTAAAGAAAAAGGATGGGAGTTTCGTATCGTGTATAGACTATCGGCACTAAATGATGTGACGATAAAGAATAAATATCCGCTTCCTGTAATAGATGATCTCTTCGATCGCTTAAGAGGAGCGGAGTCTTTTCAAAGATAGATCTTCGGTCCGATATCATCGCCTTAAGATTCGATCAAGACATACCAAAGATGTTTTTTCGCCTAGGTATGGGTATTATGAATTCACAATATCTTTCTGATCGACTAATGCCCTCAAGATACTTTTATGAATATGATGAACAAAGTGTTCATGGAATATTTGGATAAGTTTGTCGCTAGTGTTTATCGATGACATCCCCGTTTACTCCAAGATTGAGGAAGAGCATGCGTAACATTTAAGAAGGGTTTTGGAAAAGTTAAGGGAAAGCCAGCTATATGCAAAATTTAGTAAGTGTGACTTCGAAAAAGAAGGTTGAGTTCCTAGGTCATGTAATGACCGCCAAGGAGTAGTCATTAATCCAAGAAAGTGGAGGCAGATACACCGGAGCAACCAAAGTCTCGCATTCTCGATCGTAAGTTTTCGGTATGGTGGGGTATTATCGCCGCCTATTGAAGGATTTTCTTCAATTGCGAGACCTCTCACGCAATTGCTAAAGAAGGAGAAAAGTTTGTTTGGTCGCCTGAAAGCGTAAAAGAGTTTCCAAGAATTGAAGAAGCGCTGACTTCGCAAGACTGCTTCCGTGTTTAACACCAAAGATAATTTTGATATATACCGTGATGCTTCGTGTCCGGGATTAGGATGTGTGCTGATGCGTAATGGTAAAGTGGTAGCTTATGCATCAAGGCAAGTAAGTACCACATGAGCGTAATTATCCGACTCATGATTTGGAGTTAGTCAGTCAGTGCACGCCTAAAATATGGCGCCACTATCTTATGGGAAATCGATGTGAAGTATATACCCACCACAAAAGTCTCAAGTATATATTTACTCAATCGGATCTGAATATGAGGCAGAGGAGATGGCTAGAGTTAATCAAGGATTACAATATTGGAATTCACTATCATCCCGAAAAGCAAATGTGGTGGCGTATGCCTTAAGTCCGAAAAAGTTATAGCTTGAATTTAATGATAGCGTAAGAGCATAATGAGTTATGTAAAGAATTTCGTGGTTAAGGTTGGAAGTTGTACCGCAAGGATTCCAGCTACTTTGGAGGTTGCTTTAACCTTAGAGGAGCAGATCAGTAGGACAAAAGAATGACGAAAAGATTCAGAGAATCAAGTCAAAAATGGACTAAGACTTAGCCAAGGATTTCGTAATAGATGAGCAGGTACTTTTGGATGAAGAATCGAATTTGTATTTCACAAGTTTAATTGAAGCAGCTTGATATTGGAAGAAGCACATGATTCCAAATATTCAATTCACCCCCAAGAAAGGCAAAGATGTACCAGATTTGAAAGAAAGGTTTTGGTATTTAACATGAAGAAGGAGGTAGCCGAAAGCATGTAGCACTATGTGACGATGTCAAAGAGTCAAAGCAATGCATCGTAGACCAGCCGGATCAAGCGTAACCCCTAAAGATACCGTAATGGAAATGGGAGGAGATCGGAATGGATTTTATCACCGGATTGCCAAGAACTCAAGGTGATATGATTCCATATGGGTCATAGTAGATCGACTAACAAAGGTCGCCTATTTTATACCAGTAAAGACAAATTTATCTCGAGATAAGTTAGCTGAATTGTACATAGCAAGAATTGTGTGTTTACATGGTGTACCTAAAAGATAGTATCGCATGCAGGTACCCAATTCACCTCTAGTTTTTGGGATGTTTCGATACGTACTATGGGTACTGCTCGAATTTTTAGTACGGCATACCATTTATAGATGATGGTCGCACGTAAAGGGTAAACCAGATTCGAAGATATGCTAAGAGCCTGTGCTCATTCATATACCACATCATGGGATAAATGTTTGCCGCAGACGCAGAATTTAGCTACAACAATAACTATCGTGCTAGCTTGAAAATGTCGCCTTTTGAAGCTTTGTATGGTCGAATCGTGGTCGCATAACCTTTGAATTGGAATGAGACAGAGAACGCCATGTCTTTGGACTAGATGTACTTTAGATGCCAAGAGAAGATTGCTCTAATTCGAGAAAGGTTGAAAACCGCATAATCCAGCAAAAGAGTTACGCCAGATAATCAACGCCGTGATTTGAGCTTTGAGCCGTAAGACTACGCTTATCTCAAGGTCACGCCATTAAAGGAGTTAAAAGATTTTGTGCGTAAAGGAAAACTTGCTCCAAGATATGTGGGCTGTAACATCCTCAAATTTGGCTATTTTTGAATTTTATAATGCATTTTGAATTTTTAAGAATTTCTGGAATTTATTTGGATTTATTTGAATTTTTGTAAATTAGTTCTTCTCTCGAAATTAATTTAATAATGGAAAGTTTTAATAAAATATAAATGGAAATATTTTATTTGAGTTAGAAATATCATAAAATATTTTCTGAATTTTTCGATATTTTTATCGCCTCAATTAATTCAAATGAATATTCGTATTATTTTTATTCAAAAAGATTAATATTCGATGAACAAAGAATAAAGTCGAGCCCATTATCGTGTGCCGCTCGGGAAAACCATAACGCCGCTTCGATTTTCCACCGCTGATTTCGCGGACGGCTAGATATCGCCACGCCGCTTCGCTTTCGCTAATGAAACGCCGCCGCCATTGTGGTGTCCGAGTGGAAACCGCCACCATTAACGCCGAGCACTATCTCTTCCGCTTCATCTTCTAGTCCGTGTATAAATCACTTCGCTCCGACCAGAGAGCTCTTTCACGCCGCATTGAGAACCACCATAGCTCTCGTGACGCGGTTTCACCGGTTCCGTGACTTTCTCCGCGGTTATGCGCTTACTCCGGTGACCTCCGCCGCCGTGACCTCCGGAGTAAAGCCCGCCGAGCCGCCCGGCGACTACTTCATCTCGCCGAGCATCACGGAAACGCCATCGCGAGGTCTTCTTCACCTCCGCCGCCGGTTCGCCGCTACGACCTTGCGAAGCTTCGACCGTCCGATTCGCATCCAACGTCCGAGGTGAGTCCACGTGTTCTTCAGATAGAAACCAGCACAAGAGCGCCGTTAGATCTCTACCGAGAAATCAAATAGATGGCTAGGATTAGTGCCACGCGCTCAAGGAAGGGACCGCCCACGCAGCGAGGAGTTGTATACGTGTCGCGATGAGAATCGCCACGCGGTCCGCAGCCGACGCGGCGCCGACGCCATCGGTGGGGCCCACATGTCGACGCGGCGGGGTCGATGTCGACGTTACCGTGACGCCATGCCGACGCCATAATTAGGATGCCGACATCATAAATCCATTTTTTGGAATAAATAAATCGCTGAAAATGTTTTCGGTGCTGACGTCACAATGAATTTTAAAAAAAAAATTTCCGGTAGAAAACCGACTCGGCGCTGACATCATAATTCACCATACTGACGTCATAATTCTCGGATTTTCCGTATAGAAATAAATAAAGAAATTCGGTTTATTCTTTTCAGATTTGTTTTAAAACTTCAAACACTTATAACTTTTGCGTTTTAACTCCGATTTGAGTGATTCCAATTTCTAAAAATTTGTAAAATCAAGATCTATATAATGGTGAATTTTATGGAATTTTTAGAGGTGAGTTTGCTCTCTGTAAAATATATTTATTGTGTTTATATTGATTTTAAATAGACGTTGATTTGCCGGAGGGTTGCGAGGGGGAATTTCCAGTACAAGGTTTGACTTCGGAACAGGACCAGCAACTTTTCGAAGGCAAGTTATGCTTTGACCATTTTGATCCTAAACTTTGAAATGTATTTTGTTTTCAAACTATGCATGCCAATTCAACTAGAAGTGGATTTAAATATTTTGGGTGAATTAGCTAGTCAACCTAATTGTTAATATCACCTTATTAATCAAATTTGTATGCCATGATCCCTTGGAAAACCTAAGTGGATAATACTAGTTGGTTAATAATATTGTGCCAACACGGGAGGCTAGACCGTGAATAGTTGCTTAGTCATGCTTACTACGCGAATGATATTCTTAAATACAAATGTAACCTTGACTAAATATTATTGAATGATTTTTGAATAAAGCGGAATGTCAGTTGGTAATGGTGTTGGACCCAGAGACTGTGTGGTTCTACATGAAAGACGATTACGGCATGTGTTGCACCGCTGAATAACTTGGGGTGGAATTGATTTAGATCGGGGCAAGTGGACCGAGGCTTCGTGCTGTGGGCCTTCGTGGCAATTGGGGGTTTGAGGTTGTGAGGGCTGGTGCCAAATGTTGAGAGAAGGATGTCTTGCCTTGGTCGAGCTAAGGACCTTACCTTACAAGCCTTTGACCTCGAGAGTCTCGTGACAACCACATGTCTGAATGGGAAGACCTAGTTTAGTAGGATTCTGATGTCTTACCTTGATACTGGGGTGGCGCTACATGGGGTAATCAGACGGAGGAGCGTGGCTGCACGGCTTGGTACCCGCCCAACGGTGTTCGCCGGTCCTATACTTGACTCGAGTGAGGGAAGTGATAGTGAAGGCAACACTGAGAGGTTCTTAGGTGGAGATGTAAGTCTCTAAAAAGCTTTGTTACTGTTAATCGCTTTTGTGGTGTGCGATCGTATCTTGTGGGTAAAGTGTACAACTCTCGCAGAGTGTTAAAACTGTTTCAATAGCCGAGTCCACTGTGATCGACAATGCTCGGGATTACAAATAAGGGGTAGTGTTTGAAAATAAAATGGGGTGGTTGGTCAGGTGCCAAAATTGTGAAATGAAGTTGTCTAGGGACCGTGTGTCCAAAATGTTGTGAAAATAAACAACTTGAGTTATTTATAATGATTATATGATTTTGATGCTTTCAATCTAAATGAGTAGTAGTTTAAAATATTGTTGCAAAAGCAAAATAACCAAGAAAGCCTTTCCTTGGTAATAAGCCATGCATGTAGTAAAATAGAAATGCATGGTGCATGACTTGTTGAGTACGGTGTGTACTCACCTTATGACAAACTTACCGTAAGAAGAGATTACGCCAAAGATATGAAGAGGAGTATGTCGAGGAGCCGAAAACTAGGGGCAAGCCTTCATTTGAGCGATCAGGAGAAGATGGACATCACGACTTTTATATTCCGTCAATGAACTTTTGTTATTTGATTATTGTGTTCTCGCGTGGCATAACTATTGTAAGGATGACCATAAGGTCGCATACTCGCTTATTTAAATGATTGAAGTACTTTATTTAATATTCCGTCAGGTATGATGTGATATTATACCTGCTTAGTCTGTGTGCACTAGCGCGATCCTGGACTAGTGCAGATACACAGAGTGTCTGAATTTGTAAATTCGGGGCACGACAGAGGACTACATCAAAACTTCGTTCATCACTCCGTTTGGCGCATTTTGCTATGTCACAATGCCGTTCGGTCTGAAAAACGTTGGTGCCACCTATCAGCGTTCAATAAAGCGATGCTTTCACACCCAAATCGGACGCAACGTGGAGGCATATGTGGATGATGTCCTCGTCAAATCCCGTCCGAAGGAGGATCTAATATCCGATCTGGCCGAGACATTTGAAAGTTTAATGGATTACAAGATGAAGCTCAACCCAGAAAAGTGTGTCGCAGCGGGGCATCGAGGCGAATCTGGAGAAGATCAGTGCAATTCTAAAGATGAAACCTCTGACTAGCCAGAAGGATGTCCAGAAGCTCACGAGGAGCATGGTGGCACTCGGCAGGTTCATTTCTCGACTAGGGTCACGGGGAATCCCCTTTTTCAAACTTCTGAAGAAGCAGGGCAATTTCCAAAGGACGGCCGAGGCACAGCAGGCTTTCGAGGAACTCAAGACATTCTTGACGTCTCCACCAGTGTTGGTCCCACCGATGCCCGAGGAACCCCTTTTACTCTACATTGCTGCGACAACTCATGTAGTCAGCGCTGCAATAGTGGTAGAGCGGAAGGAAGAAGGGCACCTTCAGAAGGTCCAGCGACCGGTTTATTTCATCAGCGAGGTGTTGGGAGAATCCAAGGCACGCTACCCGCAGGTACAGAAACTATTGTATGTTGTACTGCTTGCTTCTGGCAAACTCAAGCACTACTTTCAAGAGCATTCGATTTCGGTGATCACATCTTTTCCGATTGGGGATATACTCCACAACCGGGAAGCCACTGGGAGAATTGCAAAATGGGTGGTCGAGCTTGGGGCTTTTGAAATCTCTTTCAGGCCGCGAACGGCAATAAAATCTCAAGTACTTGCCGACTTCACCTCCAAGTGGGTAGAATTACAAACCCCCACGATTACTGAAGAGCTCGAGTATTGGACAATATACTTCGATGGCTCCCACATGCTTAGCGGCGTAGGGGCTGGTGTGGTGCTCATCTCCCCGATAGGCGAGCGTTTGAAGTATGTTCTTCAGCTGCATTTCCCAGCATCAAACAATGCCGCCGAGTACGAAGCACTCATCCACGGACTTCGCATCGCGATATCTCTCGGTGTTCGACGACTGACATTTCGCGACGACTCCTTGTTGGTAATCAACCAGGTGCAAAAAGACTGGTCATGCGTCGAAGACAACATGGCTGCATACTGCCAAGAAGTAAGGAAACTCGAAGACAAGTTCGACGGGTCGAACTCATCCACGGTTCGCCGCGACAACGGCAAAGCAGACGAGCTCGCAAGACTAGGCTCCACGTCAGCAACAAGATTCCGGTGGCGATTTGTCGAAGAGCTCCATAAACCTTCAATAAGCCAACAGCAGGAGCCAAGCAAATTAGAAGAAGCACCAGCCGAAGAAGAAGTCTTAGTCATCAATCCAGATTGGACAGCTCCTTTCTTAAATTATTTGTTAAAAAATGAGCTTCCCGAAGATCGCGTAGAAGCAGAGCGCATCACGCGCTGGAGTAAGAACTACATGGTGGTCGGCGAGGAGCTCTTCCGAAAAAGCGCCTCTGGAGTTCTAAGGCGCTGCATATCGGAGCAAGAAGGAAAAAGTCTTCTCAGAGAAATCCACTCGGGTATTTGCGGGCATCATGCAGCATCAAGTATCCTGGTAGGCAAAGCTTATCGTCAAGGATTCTTCTGGCCGACTGCCGAGCGGGCGAACGGCATGGTCTTACAAGGATTAAAAGCAAGAATTTTTGATCGCCTCAAACCATATGCCACTCGATGGGTAAAAGAATTGCCTTCGGTACTCTGGGGGCAGAGAACTACTCCCAGCAGGGCCACCGGGCAGTCACCTTTTTTCCTAGTATGTGGCTCAGAGGCGGTCTTGCCCACCGAGTTGACATTCGGATCCCCTCGGGTTCGGAACTACAATGAGGCCGAGTCGGAGGAAAACAGATAGAAGATATCGATCGGTTGGAGGAGGCCAGGGAAGTCGCTGCAATCTAGTCGGCCAAGTACCTCCAGGGCCTGCGCCGCTACCATCACCGAAATGTTCAGGGCCGCGCATTCTCTAAAGGCGATCTGGTCCTAATAAAAAAACCTAAAGCACGAGCACAAGCTCTCTCCAGGCTGGAAAGGCCCCTACATCGTCGACGAGGTGACATGACCGGGGGCTTACAGACTCAAGCGGGAAGACGGTGTTATCATCAGTAACTCATGGAACATTGAGCAGCTACGTCATTTTTACTCTTAAAATACTGTACAATAGATATGCTGTTCATAAATAAAGTTTTCCTTGACTTGCTACTCAATTGGTGCTCAATTGAGCAGTAAGTCAGGGGTTACACCTAATAGTGTTGCACATGCACAACACTTCTGGGTCATTTACTGTTTCTTACATTAAGAATATTGTTCGCGAATAAAGTTTTTTCACCATGACTTGCTACTTAATTAGTGCTCAATTGAGCAGTAAGTCGGGGGCTACACCTAATAGTGTTGCGCATGCGCAACCCTTCTTGCGAATCATCTGCTATTCCTTTTTTCCCCGATGATCGCGATTAAGTCCGAGTGTTTTAGTTCTTGATTGTGAAACCCTGACCCCTGAAAACGGCAAAATCTAGCTACCCAATAAAAAGCGTGTCTGGGAAAAAGAAATGGCCATGCGCCAACTCACGACACTTGGGGGCTAGGCTGGTTGGTCGGGCGCTTAAACATAAGGGATGAAAGAACCACTCGAGAAGGTCGAAAGATCAAAAGGGGAAAAGAAAGAACAAGCACCGTTAAGATAATATTACACAAGATAATATTGTCCCAAATACCCCAGGTCCATATACACCAAAACATTGCGTAACCATTCCTTGCAGAAACTAAAACAACTACGCCCGGCGTGCGCGTCCTACGGCTTCTATAAGGGCGTCCCGAGCCCCGAAGAGCTTCGGAACAACCTCAAGCAAGGCGTCGATGGCAGCGGTGTCTCGGGCCATGGCATCCATCTCCATAGCCTCGGCCATCGCCAGATCGTACAAAGCCCATAGCTCAGCAAGGTCGTCCTCCTCTTCGACCGGAGGCTGAGGGTTCTCATCTTCAAGATCGAACACCAGCTCCTCATCATCAGACAGAAAAGGCTCTGGGGAAGAAGCCATAAAGGACCTGAAGAAAAGGAAACTAGGGAAAAAGCTTAGAAAAGGATGATCGCTCAGGTAGCGATTACGCCCTTACGTGCGAAGAACAAAAGTTAAGCTGCAAGAAGGAAAAGCGACAAGCAAAACTAGCAGCGATCAAGAAAACGTATGGACGCAAGCTCGGCTTAATTGACAAAGGAGCGCTGAAGAAGAAGAAGAGATACCGAATTAAGTAAGCAGCAGCATCACATGCGCTTGAGGCAAGACTCACCCTTATAAAGAGCGACGTCAGCCTCTGCCTTAAGCGGGAAATGCTTCACCTTCCGTGTATACTAGGCATGACCTAACACACGTCTCGAGATGGGTCAGGCAGTGCGCACGATGATTGCTATATGAACAGGAATCTCAAGATGGGCCGAATTCGATTTAGAGTGCAGTAAGCCCCACGATGGGCAGAAAGCCAAAGACCGCGTCAAGGACGGGAACTGGGTACCTCTTAAATCAAGTTCGGCCTCAAAAGAAAAAGGTCCCACAACTACAACATTCAAAAGCAAGACACAGCATGAATAATCAAGCACTTCTTCGATGGGCAAAAAGACCAAGTGCAGTACAAGCCTCAGAATACAATGTTTACACAACACCCAAATCCAGGTTTGCAACTAAAGCTCGGGCGATGTCCCTAACCTCGTCGACAAGTGCAAGCGCTTGATCATCATCAACCGTGCGGCGAAGCCCTCCTTGATTGCCTCGAGTTCCACTCGGGGATATAGGGATTTCACTATGGCCAACGCTTGGCAGGCGCTTGTGGTCGCTATATCCTTCAAGTGTGCCTCCAGCTTCTTGGGCCCCTCTGCCAGCTGCTGGATTGTGGTGTCCGCGTCATATGGGACAGTGTTGGGCCCGGCCTCGTCAGGGCTCAACATCCGCAGCAGTTCCTCAGAGCCCTCCTGAATCCTATCAACTCACAGTTTAGTGGACTTGATCCTCTCGTCGAGAGCGCGATATTGGGCTTGCGAGTTGACTCGGTGCGCTGCATAACCAGTCGGATTAGTTCAGAGTCGCTGCCAAATGCAAGGGGGGAAGCAAAAAATGAGTCGGGAGTAAACCTTCCAGCTCTCTCTTCAACTTTGCCACCTCAGCTTTGGCTTCCTCTTCAGACTTCTTCAGTTTCTCAACCTGCTCGTCGGAGGACTTAAGCTTCACCCGAAGATCTGCAGTAGTGAAAAACCTAAGTCAAGGCATGGGAGGACGAGTCAAGAAGTGAAAAGCTAAAGTACGGACCAATGCAGTCGGACAAAGGAATTACCATCAAGGGAAGACGTCAGATTCAGTTTCTCTGCTTTGAAGTTGGAGACCTAGGTTTGGAGCTTTTCCAGTTCCTCCCGGTTCTCGACCCTAGCACGGTTGAGCTCCTCTTGCAGTCGGACGCGAACTCGCTCAACCTCAGCTTCATAGTCCTTCCTCATCTTGGTCCTCGGGAGTAATTCCCGGATAAGAGCATTCCGGTCTTGTGCACGTTGTGCGGTGGCGAATACAAGGTGAACAACCAAGACGCATGGCGCATTACGGACAGATAATAAAAAAAAGAGGGATACTTAAAAATAGTTCAGCATAAACAACTCACGCCGCCAAGACGATAACAGGTAAAAGCAGCGTCACGGAACGACGCCCACTCCTCAGTCTCATCCTCGTCATCAAAGTTCCTCACGTTATCATATTTGTCGAAGAAGGCAACCCGTATCGGAGAAGCGGGGCGGGGAAGCGGGGGGAGTTCCTCTGGCAGTGGCGAGCGGCGACTGGGCAAAGGAGGCTCTTCAGTAGAGGATCGGCAGCAGGATCGGCGGCAGCCTCAAAAGATGCATTCTGACCAGTCGGCTCAGGGGGTGCATTCTGGCTGGTCAGCTCAGGCGGAGTCGGCGATCGGAGGCCGGTCGAGCCCGAGCCAGCCTCGATGTTCACGGTTGCGGCGGCAAGTGGAGGAACTGTTGTCGACTGCTCTGCGGCCTCCTCAGTGGCGGCGGGCCCGGCTACATCCGACGCACGGGCCTCCGGTGCGCTTGTAGCATCTCCAGCAACTTCTCTCTCTGGCTCCTGGTGCGGCGCATCCACAGGAATCTTGCTGGTAGGTGCTCTGAAGGAGCTAGTCAAGACATAACGCGAAGGAAGAATGAACACAGAAATGAACCTACCGGATCTCGTTATTTCGAATGATGAGTTCTTCCGGGCAGAAGTACCACCGGTAGAAGAACCAGTCTGCACATCTGGAGTGGGGGACAAAGGGTACCTGGCCGGGCGTGGAGGCGGAGGCACGCTGTCAGCCGAGTGCCGGGCCAGGGGCTCAGGGGCCACTGGGGTCACGGATTGGCTTGAAGATGATGAAGTTGTAAGGCACACGACCACCGAGCCCCGAACTTTCGGGCCTCTAGTCGGGCGCATGTTTGCCGCTGACTTCCTTTGCTCTTCCTTGGACACCCGGACAACCGGACGTTTTCCCTTTCACAGGGGGTCCTTAGCTTCAGTCGCCTTACTCTTCTTGGCGGTGGGAGTCGGGAACGAGGAGCGGCAGGCGGCCCGCTTACGCTTTTATCGAAACTCAGCAAGCAAGGTCGTCGAAGAAGGCATCGCGACCCTACAGGTGCAGACAAGACGCATGTTCAATTACAGCCAAGCACAAATCAGAAGACCCAATCCAAGGGAAACAAGAAGGCATCTTACTGGAGGTGGAGGGTTCAATTTATTGAAGGGCCTTGGGCATCCCTCGTTGGTGATCCGAACGCCTGGAGCAAACAAATCAGGCAAAGAGGGTTTGGGATTAGAATAGTAGAACCATTCCTGGTGCCAGCCCTTGTTTGAAGTTTTGAAAGGAATGGTCAAATAAGCTTTTCAAAGCCATCCTCACCGAAGGCTGGTGCCCTAACTGCTTTTGGGGAATTTTGCTAGGGAAAGGCTTGAGGAGGAAAAGGTGGCGAAAAAGATTGAAATGCGGACGGACGCCAAGAAAAGCCTCGCAAAGGTGAACAAAAATGGCAATTTGAAAGATGGAATTAGGGTTGAGGTGAGTCAATTCACGCAAGATGGGGGGCATGCGGGAAGGCCAAATCCACGCAAAAAAAAATTCGAAGACAACTACTTCTTCAGTACGAGGAGTAGGGCAAGATTCACCGGCGGCAGGACGAGCAGAAAGCATCACCAATGGGGGAAAAACGCCGGCGCAAACTAGTTCCTCTAGCCGCCTTAGGAGGAGGAGAAGACATTTTGTGGGTGGAATTACCCTGCGATCGCGCCGGATTGGGAGCATGAAGGCTGCTAACCCTAGGGGCGGATTTCACAAGAGGAACTCCGAACAAAATAAGATGAGGGAGCGAATGAGCACAGTACACAGAAAACCGTCTCAGTTTCTTCTAGCACCATATTTATAGGGAGCGGTGCGAGTTTTCGCTTTAAGCGGGAAAACGCTTCGCCCTCTACATAACTTGGGGTTGCCCTAGGGCGCGCTTCAAGATGGGCCTAAGGCCACCTGCAGTGAATCACTGTGCATAGGCTCAATTGGGCCAAAAATTGATTTGGGAAACGGTATGCTCCATGATGGGCCAAGAGCCAATGACCGCATTAGACAGGATTTGGGTACCTTCCAAACACAAACATCCTCTTATGATATGCCTCATGATTGGCTATATGCTGGATACCGTTTGAAACGGGATCAGATATCATAAAGATAGTCTAAAAAGTAAAATCTAGTGGTACGCCTCAAGACAGGCCAATAGCTGTGCGCTCTGGTGCACAGGTACCCTTCAGCTAAAAGCCAACTTGGGCGGAGATATTCTCCATAACGAGTTGCGTGCTGATCTGAGAAATCGGGTTGGGAACCACTCAGAATAGTGCCACATGGAACTCTGTCAAGTCCTTCACGGCCTACTCGCCTATTGCAAAGCACTCGGCGGCATAAAGGACCAGTCGGGAAGCCTCGGAAGTAAAAGACAATCCGACCGCGAAACACTCGGGGGCTACTAAGGAACATATATGACCAGGTATCTGCATGGCAAGCCAATGAGGCCTAACCAGACATGGATGGGCTGGGCCGATTGCAGAAAGGAAGAAGCCAATAGGGGCGCGCCAAGGCGTGCCCGATAAGGAAGTCCGAGAGATGGCAACCAATTCGGATTAGGTAGGACGCGGTTGTAATCTTGTCCGTTATGATACGGATATAGAACAGGAGTTATAATCCATACTTTGTATCCGAGTGGGACTCTATTTTGTAACCGCCCTCCTCTACTATATAAAGGGAGGGGCGGGGAATATTGAAACACAATCTCATCAGCAAGTAGCTAGCCACCTATAATTCCAGAGCACAGGACTAGGGTATTATCTCCTCCGCGAGAGCACGAACCTGTATACATCCGATGTCTTGTGCTACCATCGAGTTTGGATCCTGCGCCTAGCCCCCTTTTAATTATTGCCGACAACAAACGTCGACAGTAGTCATACGCTAAGTTCAACAAGAGTGATTCTGGAAGAAAAAGGTGGAATCTCGTTAGCCACGCAAAGGCTGCTAAAGGAATTACTGTTGAACCAAGCAAGGTAGAAGTCGTGTTACATTGGAAGCAACCAAAGTTCGTTACTTAGATTCGAAGTTCTGGGAATGGCAGGATATTATCGCGGGTTCATAGGAGGGTTTCCAACAACAGCTAGACCTCTTATGCGATTGTTGAAGAGAAAGGGTTGCATGGATGCTAGGGGGTGAAAAGAGTTTTTGGAAGTTGAGGAAGCGGTTGACCACAACCCCTGTGTTAGTATTACCCGCTGTGCGGAGCAGTTTCGACATATATGGTGTTGCTTCTAGACATGATCTGAGATGCGAATCGGCGTAAAATGGCAAGGTTGTTGCCTATACGATGAGACAATTGAGACAGCATGAAGAGAATTACCCTACGCATGACTTGAGTTAGCCGTCGTAGTGCGCGAAAAAAATGGTGTCACTATCTCATCGAAAATAGATATGAACCATAAGAGTCTAAATTATATATTTACTCAATCAAGCCTTAATATGGAACAAAGAAAATGGCTGGAGATGATCAAAGATTCTAGTGTCAGAATCCATGGGCATCCTGGTAAGACCAATGTGGTAGTCGACATTTGAGTTATGAGGCTGTAGTGCAAATATGTTAATAATGAGCGGTCAACCAGGGTTATGCAAAGAATTCGAGAGGCCAAAATCGGAGGTCGTTCGACAAAGTTTCATAGCTGCCTTAGAAATAAAACCAACATTTGAAGATCAGATCACAGGAAGTTTGAAAGGAGAAGAAATACAAAATCAAGTTAAGCAAAGAAGAAGACTTAGCCAATAGAATTTTGAGCGATTAGGATACCATGAGGATTTAAGGCCGGACCAGTGTGCCGGATAGGAAGATCCTAAGCAGATGATACTTGAGGAGACCCATGATTCTAAGTATTCGATTCATCCAGAAAATGCCAAGATGTATTGAGGTCTAAATAAAAAGTAGTGGTGGTCTAAAATTAAGAGCGAAGCTATTAGATAGGATACCCTATGTGATGTGGGTCAGAGAATAAAGGCAATGCATTGGTGACCTATTGGTTCGTTACAGTCACGCAGATCCCTGAGGGGAAGTAGGAGGCAAACCAGTAAAAGGATCTATAGTGGTGAGGATTTTCCCATAACTCAAAAAGGATATGATTTCGTATGAATCATCGTTGATTGCTTTACCAAAGTTGCTCGTTTCATACCACTGAAGACTACGTATTCAAAAGATCGTTTGGTAGATTTGTATATGTCAAGAATGTGTGTTTGCATGGTGTGCCCAAGAAAATTGTGTCAGATCGAAGTACCCAGTTCACTTCAAGGTTTTGGAACAAGCTGTATGAAGCAGTGGGGACTCGTTTAATTTTCAGCACCGCTTATCATCCGCAGACAGATGGCCACACAGAAAGAGTTAATCAGATCCTAGAAGATATGTTGAGAGCTTGTGCGATATCTTATGCTGCATCTTGGGATAAATGCTTGCCATATGCAGAGTTCAGTTATAACAATAGTTATCAGGCTAGTTTGTAGATGTCACCATTTGAGGCCTTATATGGTCGTGCCTGTCGCACGCCATTAAATTGGAATGAAACGGGAGAGCGTTCAGTGTTAGAGCCTGAGATTCTCAGAAAGGAGGAGGAAGAAGTTGCCATGATCAGGGAAAGGTTGAAGATAGCGCAGTCAAGGCAGAAGAGCTACGCTGACAATCGTTGCCACGATTTGAGTTTTGAAACCAATGATTTCGTGTATCTCAGAGTCACGCCCCTTAAAGGTGTAAAAAGATTCCATGGCAAAGGAAAACTTGCACCCAGATTTGTTGGACCGTTCAAAATCCTGAGCCGTCGAGGAGAGGTTGCATATAAGTTGGAGTTACCACAGTCATTAGCAGGTGTGCATGATGTGTTCCATGTGTCGCAGCTCAAGAAATGTCTCAGAGTGCCAGCAGAGCAGACGCCATTGGAAGCAATCGAGTTGCAAGAAGACTTGACCTACAAAGAGTAGCCGATCAAGATTCTGGATGTGATGGAGCGCAGGACCAGAAACAAGTCTGTCCGCTTTTGCAGAGTTCAATGGAGCAATCTTCAGAGAGCGAAGCAACCTGGGAGCGCGAGGAGGACCTAACGGCAGAATTCCCAAACCTATTCTCTAGACAGCCCTGAATCTCGGGGTTGAGATTCTGTTAAGGGGGGAGGTATGTAACATCCCAAATTTTGGCCTTTTTATTTAGTTAATAGTGTTTTATTGCAATTTGTGCTTTTTGTGAAATTTCTGGATTTATTTGGATTTTCTGGGATTTGTTTGAAATTATTTTAAAATTAAGTATATTGCTTTTTGACAAAAAAACTAATTATAAATAGATAAATTTTAAATAAATTTTTGCTAAAATATTTTATTTGAGTCTAGAATTTCTCAAAGTATTTTTGAGATTTTTCTGGGATTTTTATTGGTGTTTTTATTGCCCTAAATAAATCAAAGTATATTCTATAATTATTTTAAAGGCTAAAACTAGAAAAATCTGGTAACAGCATGCAGTCGAGCCCCATTATCGCGGCGCGCGCTTCAGCCCACTCGTGCGGCACCACCGAGCCGCCTTCTAGAAGCCGCCATTGATTTTAATCCGGTGGTAGAAATCGTTTCGGAAACCCTAGCACGTGCGTGGAGTTTGGCCGCCCGATCTGCCGCGTGTCGCCCATCCGTGCATCATCTCCAAGCCATCTCCGAGCAGGAATCCGCCGCCCCCATCGTTTGCATCGCGGACTCCTCGCCGAATCCCGCCTTATCCGACCGCCGTGCACTATAAATAGGAGAGCACCGGGTGCGCAATCTCCCAAGCCGCAAAATCCCTGAGTCCTCGTCAAAGCTCTCGCCGCACAGCCGCCGCAATTAGAGCTTTTCCCCAGAGCACCGCCGCACACTTTCCCACGCTGATTAGCTGCCGTTGGTCACCATATCAAGTCACCAGCCGGACCTTCGCACTCGTCGCGTCAAGGCGCATCCCATGCGCACCGTAGTTTCGCCGGAGCGCCGCCCGAAGGGAAGATCGCCGAGAGGATCATCGTCACCGAGGAAGAAGCCCGCACCGCCGCTGTTCCGGTGATCAGGAGAGGAAGCCAGCCGCGTCACCAGATCCGCGACGTCGAGACGAGTCCAGAATCGCCGCCGCGGCCGCCACGGTGACCTAGGGTCGCTTGCACTGCCTACCGAGGTGGCTTGATGTTTCGTCGACGCGTGGCGCCACAAAAATAATTAGGAATATCAGTGTTTTTCCAGTTTTCTGAATTTTTAGATTTTTGAATCTTCCGAGAGCTCATTCTCCCTCATACGAAATCCGATTGGGGTGATTCAAATTTCTAAAAATTTGCAAAATTGAGATCTATCCAGTGGTAGCTTTTATTTGATTTTTGGAGTTCATTTGCTCTCTATTTTAGTATTTATTTTGCATTCTCTTTCGTTTCGCGTAGACGATAAATTGTGCGATGCAACCGTGGGAGATTCATCAACTCAAGACCGAGATCCAGAGCATGGATAAGGGTTTTTCTAATTCAAGTTGTGCTTTGATCATGTTAAACCCATGTTTATAAAATTGCTATCTTTTTTTACTATATTGCATGTTATTTCAAGCATACAAATGTTTCCAACCTAAATCTCGGAATTAGATATCATACCCTTTGAATTACACCCTACCTTGTCAATTGTATGCCATGATCTACTTGTCACCCTAGATTGGTCCACTATAGTTGGTTAATAATAAAATCAACATGGGATGGTTAGATCGGATTAGATTGCTTAGCCATGCCACGTCATCACATGTACTTGAATGATTGATAAATAATCTTGACTAATGGAATATGGAACAAAGTTATGAATTTGTGTGTCATGTGTGGTCACACGATGAGATTGTGTTGTTGTGGCGATGGATGTCACGCAACAATATTGAATTGTTGATGGCACGTGGTGCTGGGTAATCAACTGGGGTGGTTATGATTTAAACCGGAGCAAGTGGCAAGGGCAAGTATGCCTGGGTGGGCCTGATGGGCGAAGGGTAAGTGCAAGTCTTGCTTCGATCAACCCTAAGGACTTAACCTTGCGAGCCTTTGACCTGAGTCAATCATGCAACCACATGTCTATTATGGGGCAGCCTAGCTGACTAATTTGCAATGTCTTAGCTTTGGTACTACCAAGGGTGGTGAGGTTCACCCTTTTAATGAACCTAGATGGCGCAAGAGGGGGCCTGCTAGGGAACCACCCTTCAAGTGTTAAAACTTTAGCGGGTGGTACCGAGTTAAGACAGAGCATTGTAAAGGCTTTATCATGATTTCTCTGTCGGCACACCAAAGGAAGTGTGCTAATGGCCAGGCATAAAGAGATTATCATGTTGTGTGGGTAAAGTGCATAACCTCTGCAGAGTGTACAATCTATTCGGATAGCCGTGTTTCACGGTATTGAGCAATGCTCGTGAATTACAACAAGGGTTAGACTTTTGCAAAATAAAAACTTGGGATGGATGGCAAAGTTGCCATGGGGTGTTGAATCTTGACTTAGGATGGGAAACTTGGTTTACTTGAGAAACGTCAATCTATCTATTATTGTATTTGTTTTTACCGCCTTTTCAATCTATATATTGTACTTGTTCATAAATGTCGCTTATTGCAAATAGCCATTATTAGCCAATCCTTTGGAATAAGCCTTGCATATAGTTATGTTAGAATTGCATTTCAGTGCACAACTTGTTGAGTGCTTTGTGTACTCACCCTTGCCTACCACATCATCAAGGTCAAGAAGGTGTACTATGAAGGGACGAATGTTTAGGGTGCGAGTCTTGCCAGTTGCCTGTGGTATACTGAGGGGTTACCTACGTCTTCATTTTGCTGCTATTCCATTTGGTTGTTCAACCTTGTGAGGCATCGTTATGTAAGTTGACCATAAGGTCATTCAACTAGTAATATTTATTATATAATGTCTTTTATCTTATTTCCGCTCTGTATGATTATAATATTTACTAATGTTGAGCTTGTGTGCACTAGCGTGATCCAGGACTAGTGCAGTATACACAGAGGGTCCGTATTTGCATATTCGGGTCTCGACACACTCGGAGACACTTCTTTAGTTGTGACACATGGAACACATCATGAACTCCCACGAGAGACTGTGGTAACTCCAGATGGTACGCAACTTCACCTCTGCGACTTAAGATTTTGAATGGACCAACATATCTTGGCTCTAGCTTCCCTTTAGTGTGGAACCTCTTAACTCCTTTGAGAGGCATCACCCGAGATACACAAAATCTTCAGGCTCAAGCTCAACTCTCATGGACGATTATCGGCATAACTTTTTCTGTCTCGACAGTAATCTTCAATCTTTCCCCGATCATGGCTATCTCTGTTCTTCACTTCTGAGAATATCCGCCCAAACACATGATGTTCTCCACTCTTATTCCAGTTCAACGATGTCCGACAGGGTCTCCCATATAGTGCTTCAAATGGCGACATCTGCAAACTTGCTTCGTAGCTATTGTTGTAGCTGAACTCGGTATACAGCAAGCACTTGTCCCATGAGGTTGCATAAGCCAACGCACATGCTCTCAACATGTCCTCTAGAATCGATTAACTCTTTCTCGTCATTCATCCGCTCATGCGGGTGATAAGTCAGACTAAAGTTCAGACGGGTCCCCATGGCTTCAGGCAACTTATTCCAAAATTTTGAGGTAAATTGGGTACCTCTGTCCGATACAATCTTCTTCGAAACTCCATACAGACATACAATCCTTGACATATACAGATCTGCTAAGCGGTCTCCTGAGTAAGTAGTCTTCACAGGTATGAAATGAGCGACTTTTGTCAAACGGTCTACTATAACCCATATGGAGTCATATCCATTATGAGTCCTCGGCAAACCAGTAATGAAGTCCATTCCGATTTCATCCCATTTCCACTCGGGTATCTTCAGGGGTTGTAACAATCCTGCTGGTCTCTGATGCATTGCTTTGACTCTCTGGCAAATGTCGCACAACACAACATGCTTGGCTACTTCACGCTTCATGCTGGGCCAACAGAATCTCTCCTTCAGGTCTTGATACATCTTAGCACTTCCCGGATGAATGGAATACTTGGAGTCATGGGTTTCTTCCAGAATCAGCTGTTTCAGCTCCTTCTTGTGCGGTACGCAAATGCGATTCTTGATCCACAATGTACCTTGCTCATCCAGCTTGAAATCTTTCTCCTTGCCTTCCTCCATCTTAGACTTGATCCTTTGAATCTTGACATCATCCTTCTGACCTTCTTGTATCTGATCTTCCAAAGTAGGCTTCACCTCTAAAGCGGCTAAAAATCCCTTAGGTACGACTTCCAACTTCATCTTCTGAAATTCCTTGCATAGCTCAACCCGATTTTCTTCCACCAACATGTTCACAAGCAGGGTTTCTTCCGACTCAAAGCATCACCACCACATTGGCCTTTCCTGGATGGTAGTGGATTCTAACATTATAATCCTTAATCAACTCCAACCATCTTCTCTGCCTCATATTTAGGTCCGCTTGGGTGAAGATATATTTAAGACTCTTATGGTCCGTATACACTTCACATCTATTTCCAATTAGATAGTGCCACCATAACTTTAAGGCATGCACTACGGCTGTTAATTCTAGGTCATGCGTCGGATAGTTCTCTTCATGCGCCTCAATCGCCTTTGATGCATATGACGATTTACCTTCGTTTCGCATCAAGACGCAACCGAGTCCTTGGTGCGATGCGTCACAGTATATATCAAAGTGTTGGCTTACATCCGGCAGAACTAGCACTGGTGCTGATGTCAATTGCTTCTTCAGCTCCTGAAAACTCTTCTCGCACTACAGCGTCCATGCAAACTTCTTCTCCTTTTTCAACAATTGCATAAATGGTCTCGCAATCATCGAAAATCCTTCAATAAATCGGCAGTAAGAACCTGCCATTCCAAGGAAACTACGGATCCGGTCACCATCTTCTACCGCTCCCAATGCAACACCGCTTCCACCTTGCTTGGATCGATCATGACTCTTTGGCGGTCATCACATGTCCAAGAAATTCCACATTGTTCTTCCAGAAATCACACTTACTAAACTTGGCGAAAAGTTGCTGTTCCCTTAGCTTCTCCAAAACTAGCCTCAAGTGTTCTGTATGCTCTTCTTTTGTCTTGGAGTAGACTAGAATGTCATCTATAAATACAACGACAAACTTATCCAGGTACTCCATGAAAACCTTATTCATCATGTTCATGAAATACATAGGTGCATTCATCAGACCAAAGGACATAACTGTAAACTCGTAGTGTCCATATCTTGACGAGAATGCGGTCTTCGGAACATCCTCCGGTCGAATCTTCAGCTGATGGTATCCCAATCGCAGATCAATCTTGGAGAAAACTCCGGCTCCTCTCAACTGGTCAAACAAATCATCAATCCTGGGTAGCGGATACTTATTCTTTACAAAGGATCGCATTTAGTGCATCAGTAATCCACGCACATCCCAGAACTCCCGCCCTTCTTCTTGACAAATGTAACCGTGCTCCCCACGGTGACGAATCGGGTCTGATAAATCTTTTTCCATCGCTCTCAATCTGCTTCTTCATTTTCACCAACTCGTCGGTTGACATCCGATAAGGTCTCTTAGCTATCGGGGCTGTTCCAGGTATTAGCTCAATCACAAACTCTATGTCCCTATCTGGCGGCATACCGGGTAGATCTTCAGGAAATATATCCGAGTACTCACTAACCACTGGAACATCTTCAATGCTGACAGCCTCCATGCTGTTGACCATGAACTGTCCATATCGAACGACAGTTGCTCGAACTCTATTTTTCTCCCACAAGGGCTCTCGACTGATATGACTCTTCGTCCACAATCTAATACAACCTTGTGCTTGGACAACCAGTCCATTCCCAAAATAACATCTAGGGTTTGGGTATCCAACACTACTAGGTTCGCCAGGAACTCTATTCCGTCTATAAGCAACTTTACCCCAGAACATCCTACATCAGATCGGAGTTCTGATCCCGGGGATTGCACTAGCAATACATGCCTAAGGTTCACCATCTTCAACACATTGTTCACAGCAAAAATCTGAGATATAAACGAATGCGAAGCTCCAGAATCAAATAAAACCGTGGCAGGTACTGAGTTAACAAGTAACTTACCCAGTACGACGTCTGACGTATTCTACACTGCATCCGCGGTGACATGATTAACTCTACCTCTCACCACAGTCTGAGTTGCAGCTCTAGATTGTGCAGCTCCACGGCTTGCTCCTGGCACAGGTGTCCTTGTTGGAGTAGTCCCGAGGTTGAAGCGAACTGGCGTCACACCTCCTCCTTTCTTGGGGCATTGGTTGGCAAAATGCTCGGGTTCGTTGCAGAAGAAACAACGTTTTATTGACGACTGCTGCCTCCCTACAGCTGCATTCCCAGCTGGTGCTGGTGTGTGGTAACTTTGTCTGGCAGGTCTCTGTGCTGGTGACGGTGTCATCATCACATTCTTCGGCTGAAACCTGAAGAACTGGTTCGGTGCAACCTCGACGCTAAGGCCCTCGACGTGTTCCTTGTCAGTGCCATCCTCAAGGCTTCAGCTTGTCTTCCAGCCTTTGCGCTTGTCCTCTAATATCGGCGCTTTGTTCACCTTTTGAAAATCGTGAAAGGTGTGAGTTATGAGTCCCACCGCAATTCTCAATTCAATCCTTCATAAAGCGTGATCGTTCGCCTTTGTCTGCTACGCCTCAAAAGGAAGGCGTGCACCGCGTGAACTTGTTCAGATATTCAGACACTGGTTGGTTGCCCTGCTTTAGTGCCCTGAACCCCTCCTTCTTCAGCTCCATTATGCCTTCAGGCACATGATACTAACGAAAGGCAGTCGTGAACTCCTCCCAGTTGATGTCCTGTGGGTGCTCATGAGCGGCGTAGAAGTTTTCCCACCATTCACCGCAGCTTCCTTGAGAGGAGCCGCCCAGATCGCCCTCGGTTATCGAATGTCCTGTCCGTCCACATCGGAATTGGAGGTTAGCACGGATCGCGGTGGCACTCGCAGCTAACACCCAAGCCCAATAGAGACAACGCCAGCCCCATTCGATGAACTCGACAACCGTCCCCAGATTCCCTATGCAACCCGAACTCGCCCAGATCGCCAAGATACCGGTTTCAATGCCATATCAGTTCAATTCGCATAAAGTGGGCAACGAACCCAAAACTTCACAATCGACACGCAACGCGAAGCACAAAAACAACACCAACTCAAGCATAAAGACAAACTAGACAACCACCCAACTAAACAACTCATCTAGCATACTAGAAGCATATAAAACATGACTAGACAAAGAAGATAAAAGTTCAAATTTCGCATGACGCCCTAGAAGTATGGATATCCACTCAAAGATGTAAGAAACAATTGGCTAAACAATTATATCACAACCACAACCACAAGCATAAGGATCACATAGCTAGAAGCAACACTAAACATGAATTAAGCACGAGAATACAACAAGGTTCAACGACGGAAATAGACAAGTAATTAAACATAGTCATGACATAGATTTGGGAGCTAACTATACAACAAAAACGAATCAAATCGCAACACATTAGCAAAATAAAACTCCTCCGAAGTGTTCGCCTCTAACACTTCCAAGGCAGCGATGTCGCTAAGCCTCTACTCGGTGTCCCGCCCGATCCACAATTCATTTCTTTCCAAAACCTTTCCCAATTCCAAGTCTGACATAATGTAGTATGTGTGTAATGATAACAACCGCAAATGACAGAACCCTCCGTCACTTGGCCCAACCCCGACATCTAAGCATTATAAGCACGGACTCATTAATACCCATAGTCTAGCTCAAAAGGAGATATTCGACTAATACAAGGTGTAATGCAGCAAATAGGATCTATTCCTATCCCACATGGCAATTCCTAATGCAATACTTAACATTTCAATTAATCACATTATTCTCAAAAATAACGATACATAAGGATAAACATGCTTAGGTGCTTGCCTCGCAGCTTCGCGGACCTCAACGGCAACTTGCCCACCGATGTCCCTCGACCACGGCCACGCCACCCTCATGTTTCGTTTTCACACGCTAAGCAAAGTGCATATGAATGAGATGCATGCAATGCA
Organism: Guadua angustifolia; assembly: GCA_036346375.1. Taxonomy (NCBI): domain Eukaryota; kingdom Viridiplantae; phylum Streptophyta; class Magnoliopsida; order Poales; family Poaceae; genus Guadua; species Guadua angustifolia. The sequence continues at coordinate 52,169,195 of CM070504.1, read as the reverse complement.
TATGAGATAGAATGAGAATTAAAGACGATAATGCAAGCACTCATCAAGACAAAACGAAATACAAATGCTAATTTCCACACTAGCAACCTGTTTACATTATGAATTTGCTCAACACTATTTGAGCCAAACCTCCATAGTTAGAGACTTAACCGCTTATCACCCAAGCTAGCTCCAAAAGCGCAAACATTCAACTCAATTTAAAACTGAAAACACAATTGCTAAACTCCACTTCTATTCTATAGCAAAATCTGAAAATAACAAGCACATTCATCTAAACAAGCATAACTTTTATTTGGCTAATCCAAAATGACTTGTTGGACTCGAAAAGACCACAAGAGGGTGATCTAACATTACCATGCATCATACATTCAGAAAATAAATTTAAAGTTTGCAATTAAACTCTGAACTTTAGTCCCAAGGTCTGAATTTTCAGAAACACCGTTTCAGGACAGCATGTATACAAATGACCATAACTTTTTGATCACTTAGCCAAATTGAGCAAACTCAGAGCCTACACGACCATAAGACATAGACCTACAAATTAGCTCTGGCCAATCACTCAGATTCTGCCCAGGTAACTCCCAGTTCAGCCAGCAACAGAGGGCAGTTTTCAGAGTTCAGTATTTTTCAAAGTTTCAGACAGCATGCACAAAATTCAACATATAAATTGCTATACTTAGTAGAATTGAGTAAAGGATGACATTTTTACAATCTACAAGAAATTTCCTAAAACTTCACAGGCAAAATTAATTTCTAATTCGGCCTCTAACTAATTCTTATTTACACCACAAGTTTCAGCTACACAATATCAGCACTTTCAGAGCAGCATGCACTAAATTAGACATAACTTTCAGCTGGATTAACGAAATGAGGTGATTCCAGTTGGAAATGAAAGGTAATTTGATTACCCACAACTTTTTCTACAGCCAACCTAGCAGGAGATGCTCAGAATTTTCTCTAATCAGCCCGAAACAGTAGCTAAAAATTCTGCTCGAAAATTTAGAACTTGTTCCAAACCCTAGATTGATTATTCCCCATTCAAACTTTGATTCTCCACTCATCTAAGCCCCCAATACATCATGGCAGCACCCAAGACCAGGAAATAACCCATCAAAACCTAAACCCTAGGGAGCCTTACCTCATGGAGTGGAGGAGGAAGAGGAGGGGCTGCACTTGGAGGAGGTGCTGCAGGAGGAGAGGGTGCAGCAGCTCGAGGACAGCAAGGGGGAGGCCGCCAGCTTGGGGAAGACTGCAGGGGAGGCGCCACCAAAGGGAGGAGCTGGAGGAGGAGGCCGCCAATGGAGCAAAGCAAGGAAGGTGCGGCCGAAGAGGAAACAAGAAGTGAGGTGCTGCTTTGGGGGAGAAGAAAGAGCCAGCAAAAAAAAAATTGAGGTTCAGCTCTTTGGTGAGATAGAAAGAAAAGAGGGGGGGGGGCGGCTGGCTTGGAAAAAAAATAGCTGGAGGGGATTCGGCCAGGAAAAAAATATCAGGAGAGTGCTGATTTCGTTTGCTGCTGTCCCCAATTTGCTTAGTTCTTAATTTTTGTTAAGTTTGGAAATTCTTCTGAGTGGCAGTTTAGAATATTAACTGAAGTCGGAAGTTGATTTCAAATGCGGCCAAAACTCGGTTGGCGCTAATGTTAGCCGCATAAGACGAATTCAAATTTGGGGCTATGACAAATTCTCCCCCCTTAAGGGAATCTCGCCTCGAGATTCAGAAACGAGCGTACAGTTAGGAAGACAACTACAGAGGGAAAAGCTGAAGGATCGGCGAGTAATACTCACATGTCTTGGAAGAATTCGATACTGCTCTTCAGACGATCCTGCTCCCAAGTTGCTTCGCCCTCCGTGTGATTACTCCATCGCACTTTATAGAACTTGAGAGTTCTTCGTCAGGTTCTCAAGGCCCGATTCTCCCGTAACCCGGATAGGATGCTCCGCATAAGACAGATCCGCTCAGCGCGACCGAGGTCTTCCACCTCAAGAGACTCGAACGTAGTATGGAGACACTTCTTCACCGAGACGTGGAACACGCCATGAACCATTCCGAGCGAAGGAGGAAGTTTCTAGCCGATATGCTACTTGGCCGCTTTCAAGGATCTTGAACGGCCCTACGAAGCGAGGTGCCGCTTTCCTTTAACCCCGAATCGACGGGTGCCACGGAGAGGAGAAACCTTCAGATAGACGGTCGCCAATGTCGAAGAGAGGGTCTCCTACGGCGATCAACAGAATCTTCTGTCGCGACCGCGCTATCCTCGATTTTCTCGATAGTCCCGACCTTTTCTTCCGCCTCCACAACTAACTCAGCCCAATCAAGGAGCGCTTCCACTTTCGACCAATTCAGCGCGCCGACAATTGCGACTATAAAGTGCCTCGAACGGAGACATCTCGGATACCGGTTTGGTAAATTTGTTGTTGTACGCGAACTCGGCGTCTGAGAGACACTCTTCCCACTTCTTCCCGTAGGACAAAATACAAGCCCTCAACATGTCCTCGAGGATCTGATTGACCCTCTCGGCCCGACCGTCACCGAGGGTGGTATGCTGAATCAGGAGCAACTTCGCGCCCAAAGCTTCATGTAGGCTTCTCCGTAACCGAGACAAACCGAGAGCCTCGATCCGACACTATCCGCTGGTACTCCGTGGAGACACACGATCCGAGATATATATAGCTCTGCATATCTCTTGGTCGAATAAGTGGTCCGGACGGCCGAAGTGCGCGGACTTCGCTGATCGGTCGACGATCACCCAAATTGAGTCATGGCTCGAGGAAGTGGTCGGCAGGCGGTAATGAAGTCCATGGTGACATCCTCCCACTTCCAAACCGGAACAGAAGAGGTCAAGAGTACCGGCCGGCTTGAGGTGTTCGGCCTTCACCCGCTTGCTGCACGCCGCACTCCTACACATAGCGAGCGACCTCGCTTTCATGCGAGCCCACCAAAACTGCCGCCTCGTGTTGATACATCTTGTTACTGCCCGGGTGAATGGTAAGCAAGGAGTTATGCGCCTCATCAAGAATCTTCCTTCTCAACTCTTGGTCTTTAGGGACGACTAGGCGCTTGTTAACCATAAAGTTCCACAATCATCAAGATGAAAACAAGTAGCTTGGCCGAATTCAACTTGTCACGCACTCGGCAACACCTGCACCGAAGAAGCTGATCAAAGAGGAGGTCAATACGAGGAAGAGGGTACTTATTCTTTATGGTGACTGCTCAAAGGATGACAATCAACACATAGGCGAAGAGAACCGCCCTTCTTGGTCACGAAGAGAGCCGAGTAACCCCAAGGTGAGGAGCTCGGACGAATGAATCCCTTTGTCCATCGCCTTCATTGATTCTTCAATTCGCCCATTCATCCAAGCGGCATTCGACACGCCACTTGAAACTAGAGCAGCCCGGTCAAGTTCAACTACTTAACTCAATATCCCGATCGGGCAAAGATCCCTAATTCCATTGGGAACACATCCGAGTATTCAGAAACCACGAAAATGGACTCTAACTCCTCACGGAAGGGATAGGTTCTAGACTTAGCTAAAAATTTGAATTAAAACATGACCCGCATAATAGCACAAGACAAAGGAATCCTACAAGTCTAACATACATAAAAGCATAGATCATGATGCAAAATGACACGGCAAGACATATGCATGCATGGTATGAAATGCACGGTTCCAACGTAATCGTTTCTCCCACGCCACCATTAAATCTACTTAACCTTAAGTATAGACATAGGGCGGTAATATAGCGCTAATTGCTACCTAGAAGGTTAAATAAATCCTAATTAATCACCTAAGTGGTTGTCAAGTTTACTGGTTCGCCTTTATGCACCTTGCTCGATACCAGCCTTTGAGAGGAGCCGCCCGCCCGTCCTCGGTTATCGAATGTCCCGTCGTCCACATCGAATTGGAGGTTAGCAACGGATCGCCGGTGGCGCCGCAAGTCTTAACACCCAAGCCCAATAGAGACAACGTCGGCCCCATTCGATGAACTCGACAACCGTCCCCAGTATTCCCTAAGATGCAACCCGAAACTCGCCCAGATCGCCTCGCATACCGGTTTCAATGCCATATCACTTCAATTCGCATAAAGTGGGCAACGAACCCAAAACTTCACAATCGACACGCAACGCGAAGCACAAAAACAACACCAACTCAAGCATAAAGACAAACTAGACAACCACCCAACTAAACAACTCATCTAGCATACTAGAAGCATATAAAACATGACTAGACAAAGAAGATAAAAGTTCAAAATTTCGCATGACGCCCTAGAAGTATGGATATCCACTCACAGATGTAAGAAACAATTGGCTAAACAATTATATCACAACCACAACCACAAGCATAAGGATCACATAGCTAGAAGCAACACTAAACATGAATTAAGCACGAGAATACAACAAGGTTCAACGACGAAATAGACAAGTAATTAAACATAGTCATGACATAGATTTGGGAGCTAACTATACAACAAAAATGAATCAAATCGCAACACATTAGCAAAATAAAACTTCTCCGAAGTGTTCTCGCCTGAACACTTCCCAGGCAGCGATGTCGCTAAGCCTCTACTCCTGTCCCCGATCCACAATTCATTTCTTTCCAAAACCTTTCCCAATTCCAAGTCCGACATAATGTAGTATGTGTGTAATGATAACAACCGCAAGTGACAGAACCCTCCGTCACTTGGCCCAACCCCGACATCTAAGCATTATAAGCACGGACTCATTAATACCCATAGTCTAGCTCAAAAGGAGATATTCATTTAATACAAGGTGTACGTGCAGCAAATAGGATCTATTCCTATCCCACATGGCAATTCCTAATGCAATACTTAACATTTCAATTAATCACATTATTCTCAAAATAACGATACATAAGGATAAACATGCTTAGGTGCTTGCTCGCAGCTTCTCGGGACCCTCAACGGCAACTTGCCCACCGATGTCCCTCGACCACGGCCCACGCCACCCTCCGCGGTTTCGCTCTCTACACGCAAAGCATATGAATGAGATGCATGCAATGCATATGAGATAGAATGAGAATTAAAGACGATAATGCAAGCACTCATCAAGACAAAACGAAATACAAATGCGAATTTCCACACTAGCAACCAAGCGACATTATGAATTTGCTCAACACTATTTGAGCCAAACCTCCATAGTTAGAGACTTAACCGCTTATCACCCAAGCTAGCTCCAAAAGCGCAAACATTCAACTCAATTTAAAACTGAAAACACAATTGCTAAACTCCACTTCTATTCTATAGCAAAATCTGAAAATAACAAGCACATTCATCTAAACAAGCATAACTTTTATTTGGCTAATCCAAAATGACTTGTTGGACTCAAAAAGACCACAAGAGGGTGATCTAACATTACCATGCATCATACATTCAGAAAATAAATTTAAAGTTTGCAATTAAACTCTGAACTTTAGTCCCAAGGTCTGAATTTTCAGAAACACCGTTTCAGGACAGCATGTATACAAATGACCATAACTTTTTGATCACTTAGCCAAATTGAGCAAACTCAGAGCCTACACGACCATAAGACATAGACCTACAAATTAGCTCTGGCCAATCACTCAGATTCTGCCCAGGTAACTCCCAGTTCAGCCAGCAACAGAGGGCAGTTTTCAGAGTTCAGTATTTTTCAAAGTTTCAGACAGCATGCACAAAATTCAACATATAAATTGCTATACTTAGTAGAATTGAGTAAAGGATGACATTTTTACAATCTACAAGAAATTTCCTAAAACTTCACAGGCAAAATTAATTTCTAATTCGGCCTCTAACTAATTCTTATTTACACCACAAGTTTCAGCTACACAATATCAGCACTTTCAGAGCAGCATGCACTAAATTAGACATAACTTTCAGCTGGATTAACGAAATGAGGTGATTCCAGTTGGAAATGAAAGGTAATTTGATTACCCACAACTTTTTCTACAGCCAACCTAGCAGGAGATGCTCAGAATTTTCTAATCAGCCCGAAACAGTAGCTAAAAATTCTGCTCGAAAATTCAGAACTTGCTCCAAACCCTAGATTGATTATTCCCCATTCAAACTTTGATTCTCCACTCATCTAAGCCCCCAATACATCATGGCAGCACCCAAGACCAGGAAATAACCCATCAAAACCTAAACCCTAGGGAGCCTTACCTCATGGAGTGGAGGAGGAAGAGGAGGGGCTGCACTTGGAGGAGGTGCTGCAGGAGGAGAGGGTGCAGCAGCTCGAGGACAGCAAGGGGGAGGGCGCCAGCTTGGGGAAGACTGCAGGGGAGGCGCCACCAAAGGGAGGAGCCGGAGGAGGAGGCCGCCAATGGAGCAACAAGGGAAGGTGCTGGCCGAAGAGGAAACAAGAAGTGAGGTGTGCTTTGGGGAGAAGAAAGAGCCAAAAAAAAAAAATTGAGGTTCAGCTCTTTGGTGAGATAGAAAGAAAAGAGGGGGCGGCTTGGGCTTGGAAAAAAATAGTGGAGGATTCGCCGTAAAAAAAAATATCAGGAGAGTGCTGATTTCGCTTGTCGCTGTCCCCAATTTGCTTAGTTCTTAATTTTTGTTAAGTTTGGAAATTCTTCCGAGTGGCGCTTAGAATATTAACCTAAGTCGAAGTCGAAGTTGATTTCAAATGCGCCAAAACTCGGTTGGCGCTAATGTTAGCCGCATAAGACGAATTCAAATTTGGGGCTATGACATCCCTCCAACTTATGAGAGGCATAAAGTACTCTCTCATTCCCTACGCACTAAGTAATGTGCAACTTCCTCTTTATCGATCTCAGTCAGTCATCCGCCTCCAATAGATTGGCGTTCCCAGAGAATGTGGGCGGACGAGTCCTTATGAACTCTGACAACCTCGAGTACGGGCGCTGCGCTAGATTGGCTTGATTAGCCTGATTGGCAGCAGCTTGGGCAGTGACTTGCTGCACCTGTTGCATCATAGCATGCATTAACTAAGTCTGTGCAGCAAGAAAGGCTCCATAATTCTGCATATCTACTGGCGGTGCTGGTTGGGGTCCCTGTCCTCCATCATTAGAGATTCCAGCTGGGCGAGAACCACTTCCATTTCCTAAGTGGTTTCCACGAGTGTTCAACATCTGCTGATTGCTCCAAGGTTTAGAGACGAGAGGGAAACAAGAATAGAAAAGTAGTAGAGTAACTTATGCGGGGTCAAAGGTGTAACACAAAATCCAACTTTATTACTTTATTAATAACTGGGTGTGGTTGCTCACAATGCCTAAGGGCCATGCAACACATACCGAACACTCAGAAGCATGAAAGAACCAAATCGAACTACACTCTGGAGTTTAACGCCTCTAAGGGTGACTCTTATTCCAAGATGCGACTCAACGCAGGAGTCTCAACTGCTAAATCTAATGCTCACTCCTCGAGCCACCCCCCACAGGAACTTCCCGGTGGGTACACTGGCGGGTGCGGTGGCATCGGCGCAAAGCGATCGTCGTGCTCTCCACAACAAAGGGTCGACGACACAACATCCTCCTCCGCTCGCTCGTTCCGCCTCGCTATGGCTCGCCAGGCTTCTCGGTTTGGGTTGTGCAGCCCCAACACTGGCTCTGGCTCAGGTCCGTACAATGCCATCTCCAGCTCACGAACCCTCTGAATAGAGTGAGCCAGGTATTCTCTAGTCTCTCGCAGCTGTGTCCTCACCTCCGTGACCTCGTCACGGGTCCTCTGTAGCTCCTGAACCGTCTCGTTGATAGCGTCCTCCTGGGCGATGACATATCTCGCCAGGTGAGTGATCGTGGCATCCTCCTCCACTATCGGCTCCCGGTTGTAGCGGTTGTCTCTGTGCGGATGGTGACGAAACACAATGCCCTCCAACTCTCTGGGGTAGGTACGAGCAATCTGTCTCATCGCCAGACGCGATGTCTCCTAGATCCCGGCATCGAACGATGACCTCCTGACGGTGATGCGGATGGGACGACTCGCCCTCGCCATCTCTCGAGCGTAGACTGTTATCCGTACCTCGATAGATCGGCCTGTCGAAACCTCCGAGCAGCTACATCATACGCCATAGCTCAGCGGCGTACCCTCCAGTGCGCTCTCCAAAAGAATGGATCATCCTCATCTGCCAAAGGACACTCACGTGAGAACTCAGCAATTTTAAAACAAAGTGAGAACATGAAAAATTCAGCAATGGGGTATGAAAAGAGAGAAGGGGTAAGTTGAGAGTTCATTCATCATCTTGACACATTTTAACTTTTAGAAAATAGTTTTATCCTCACTACGATCATTCTAACTAAGGGCCAGTCCTAAAGTCAGTATGGCTCTGATACCACCTCTGTTCAGACCCGAATATGCAAATCCGGACCCTCTGTGTATTCAGCACTAGTCCAGGATCACGCAAGTGCATACAGTCTCAACATCGGTACATATCATAATCATACTCAACGAAGTAGTAAATTACTTTAATTAAATAGTCAAACTGGTTGCTCGACCTTATGGTCAAGTTACAAACGTACGCCTCGCAGGGCGAAGACTTATTAAAATAAGTAAGTGCAGCGGAAATAAAATAAACTCGTGGCACCAACCAATTTGCCACAGGCAACTAACTGGGCTCGCTCCCTAGTTTGTCGGCCCCTCTTGGAACTCCTCCTCCAGTGCAGGGGTTGCTTCTTCTTCAACTGAGGTTGTGTTGTTGCAAGAGTGAGTACTTTGAGCACTCAACAAGTCATGAACAGAATGCAATTCTAATATTCTACATGCATGGCTTATTACAAAGGGTAGGCTAAAGTTCATTTGCAGTAAGGCAACTTTAATAAATACAATAATATATTGCAAAGCAGTAAAACACTAGTAAAGATAATAACTTTCACACATATTTCACAAGTAAAGCATTTCACAACTTAAGTCAAGTTCATCAATTCCAACCCAAGTATTTTTCATAAACCAAGTTATTTCCATGAAAATCTAACCCTTGACTGTAATTACTGAGCGATGCTCAATACCGTGAGCACGGCTATTCGAATAGGTTGTACACTCTGCAGAGGTTATACACTTTACCCAAAAGATACAGTCAAACGCCACAAAGGCAAGCAACCGTAACAAAGCCTTTCCAAAGATCCGTCTAAACCCAATACTGTCTACTAAGGTTTCAACACTGAAGGGATACACCTCCACAACAGGGCCCTCCTCTTGCGCCATGTGAGTTTTCACCCGTACACCCGAAATTCACACTACCATGACAGTACCGAAGAATAGATTTCATAGTTTACTCAGCTAGATCCGTCCCATTCCGAAACTTGTGGTTGTATGAATGACTCAGTTCAAATTCTTGCAAGGTTAAGTCCTAAATTGACTGAGGCAAGACTAACCAAAAACTCATCTTGTCAACATATCATAAAAACCAAATGCAACCACCCAATTGCCACTCTTGGCCCACCAGAAACGATCTTGCCACTTGCCCCAGTCTAAATCACTTTCCCACCCCAGTTCTTTACCATGCACCACGTGCCATCATCAACTCAATAACACATGTCACATTCTCAAAAATAGGTTCCGTATCTCATTAAATTAATATTAACTTTAATATTCCAAAATCATGGCAAATTTACTTGGCAGGGCTAAGCACACTACATACGGTCTAATTAACCCATGTTGGCAAATTATTAATGTCCAACTATTAATCCACAATCTAGGGTGACAAAGGATTCATGGCCTAGAATTATATACGACAAGGTGGCATACAGCAACTAGGCATTTAACTAATCCCCGAATTTATTCAAAACCAATTCTATTAAATTAGCATGCAAAAGTTTAAATCAATATAATTTTCAACAGTAGGTTCAACATGATCAAGCATGACTTGCCTTCAAAAAGTACTGGTTCTGGTTGTTGAGCTTGCTCCTGGGTCAAAACTTCTCCTTCGAAACCTTCGGGCACCTCGACGTCTACGCGTAACGAAAACAAATAGCAATAAATAAATATTACAGAGAGCTACTCAAGTCTAAAATTCAAATAAAATTCATAAACAGAAAGAGCTTGATTTTAAAAATTTTAGAAATTAAAATCACTCAAATCGGAGTTAAAACGCAAAAGTTATAACCATTTGAAATTTGAAAATCAATTAAAAAGAATAAACCGAATTTCTTCATTTATTTTTCTATTGAAAAATCGGAAATATGACGTCAGCATGGCCTCTGCTGATGTCAGTGCCGAAATGAATTTACACAAAATTATTTTTACATGAGAAGATTAATTATGACGTCATTGCTGACGTGAGCGTGACACGTGGCATCACCATAGCTCGACACGTGTCCCCGGTGTATTGACCTGCTCCACGAACGGCTCGAGTCTACCGTGGACCATAAGCATTGTTCCCGTGCACCGGCTGACACATGCGCTGGCGTCAGTGATGCGTGGTCCAATCTCCGAGCGACATCGCGCGACGCAATTAACCGAGACACAACGCGATCACCACCGTCCGATTCAAAACGAACGGCTCGGATTGATCCTCCCGAAATGACCGAGACGGCATGACAGCTTGACACGCGGCATGATTGGAGACCAACCGGCGCGTATCGGATGGTGGCGGCAACTACACGACATGGCAGCACTGGAACCCTCAGATTAAGATCTAACGGTCCTAATTCGATCAAGTTGCAAATAACAGATCTAATCCTAACCGCTCAAATTCGATCCAACGGCCAAGAACAGATCTACCACCACACTAAGCGAATCGATCCAAACCACACGATCTATATCCTACGGTTCCAAATTGATCTAGCCTAGGTCTAATCTGGGCCTTTAAATCTTGATCTAGCGGCAGAGATGAGATGGAGATGTTTATTGTTGAGGTGTGACGCGGCGAAATCCGGAGCGTTGGCGAGTGATCGGACGACGGATGAAGCTCGGTTCGGCGGCGATGGCGCAGCGGCAAGGCTCCACCGGAGATGAAGATGACAACGTGCAGAACGGCGTTCCCGAGCTCCTCCGGCGTGATGAAGTGACCCCTCCAACGCGGCTCGACGAGATGAATCTGGGGGTACCATGGGCGACGGCGGAGAATGACCGGCGGCGACGGAACGGTGCAATGAACATGGCGGAAGGCTCGGGGAACTCCGACGAGCTTGCGCGATGAAGCGGCGACGGCCGAGCGATTTAGATGCGACGCACAGGCGCGCGAAAACGAGAACACGAGAGGGGCGGCGGCGCATTAAATACTAGGCCTGGGCGTCCGTGCCATTGTGAATATCACGGAGGAGTCCACGGCGGCGGTAGAGTCTGGTGGGATTACGGGATGGCGACGTGGCGGAGCTGAGCGATCTGATTCGATCCAACGCCCACGCCGCAAGACACGCGCCGGCTCGGAGCCGTTCGATCGGGATTAGACGGTGCACTAGTTAGGGTTTATGCGGCTGGTGGTCAAGAGGAGCACACAAGGTTGGGTCTACCAACACCGTAGCTAGGGTTTCTTCAAATTTTTCTAATTACAATTATTCTAGAAAATAATTTAATTCATTTGGGGCATTAAAAATACCAGAAAAATTCTAGAAAAATTCTCAAAAATATTTTAGGACGTTTGGGGCTCAAATAAAATATTTCCAATAAAACTTCATTTAATCTTTTCCAATATTTAGTTAATTAAGTAAATAGCTCAATTCAAATTAAATCCAAATAATTTCCAAAAATTAAAAATACCACTTAAATACGAGAAAAGCAAAAATTAGGGTGTTACAATGACCTTAAAGCCAACTTACATGAATTTGCCTCGCAAGGCAAAATAGTGAATTACAGGTTAAACTACAGCGGAATGAAAACATAGATAAACCCCAAAGTTTACCATAGGCAATTGTCAAGGCTCACACCCTAAACATTCGTCCTTTCCTGGTACTTCTCCTCCACAGCTGGTGTAAACTCCTCAACTGGTGATGTTGTTGGCAAGTGTGTGATGAGGACATCACTCCTTTAGATACACGCATACATCATGGTCCTATGACAAGAGCTCGTGTGCGCCAATTAAATCATGAGGTGAGCTCGCTTCGCTATTCATAATAATATTATTATGATGGGATGCTACTAAGTACTTGTGATGTGTTACTTAGGAACATGGGAGAAGCACCACCAGACAACCAAGCACTCGCCGCCTCCAAGTTTAGTTCGGAGTTAGCGGACAGCACTGTACTAAAACTGGCATAACTTTCGCATATGGATTCCAATGGAGGAGTTCTTGTGCTTGTTTGGAAGATAACGGTGAGATCTTTCCAATGGATCTGGTCTCAGCTCCAGATTAATTACGAGTCAACCAGAATCATCAAAACAATACATGAAATCACTGTTTTAGGCTGTTTTGGGCCTTGTAAGCGTGTGGGGGTCCAAGCCCATGTTGTGTGCGCCCCCCTAGCCGCACACAACCCTAGCCCTTCCCCCTCACGCCCCTCCCTCTTTTTATTCAGCAGCCGTCGTTTTAGGTCGTGGGGGTTTTGCTTAGATTACAACTAGACACATTGCTAGTTTTTCGCCGTTCATCAGTTTGTGGAACCCCAACTCTTGTGCTTGAATTAATTCATAATTTCAGATTGCTTCTTCTACGTTCTTGCTTGTGTTCTTGATTCGCATGCAAGGATAAGCCTTCTTGGCGAGGTCAGCCGTGTTTGTGCGTGGTTGATAACCTACGGAGCTGTGGTGTAGCGATTGCAGGGTTCGGATCAGTTCTGATTAGAAGCCGGATCGTCAACGTTGAGTTCTCCACCAATCGACTTACCACTACTTGTCGGAAGATCGGGCCACTGTGCACATCAAGTGGTATCAGAGCTACAATTTCCCGATAGGTAATGCTAGTTTCACCACCTTTATCATTGTTTCCATCGTCCTAGAGTCCAGAAAATAAGCCCTACAAAAAAATGTTCATCATCATTCCACTATCCTATGACCCTTTGTGCCATTGCAATTTTCGTTTTCAGTTTCACTTTTTTGAATTTGTGTCCATAGTCATCGTCTTGTTGCTGATTGAAGTCGTGAACTTAGTCACTAGTTTACACCTTTCCGCTGTCCCAGTTCATCCCACCATAGCCAACAACTGACACCAAACTGAGTCCTACTCGGTTTGCCCTTGCGAGCCGCCTTGTGTTATATACCCTGCATCACAAGCCCTAGATAGGTCGCGAGCCACCATGTATCAATTGCCCTGCACCGTATAGCCTCCAATCTTTAGCCGCAGTCCTATCGTTGGCTTAACCCTAACAGGAATCGAAAGGAAGAAGTGAAGCCCTAGATAGTTCTAGTTTGCACAGTGTTCAGTAAAACAGCCATAACTGCTCCATAACTTTTGCATAACACATTAACCCACTAACTCATGCGTCATCTACCGAACCTGAAGACTGAGTCTGAGTACAATGAACTGACCAAGTCAGGATTACATATAACACTCACCCCCCTAATCCTGACTCATGAGATATTTAACACCTAGAAGTTCCCGCATTTCAATGAAGTTCACCCTTGAAAGTGCTTTTGTTAGAATGTCCGTGCACTACTCTTCACTACTCACATGCTCCACTGTAACCAATCTGTTCTCCACACACTCACGGATAAAATGGAATCGTGTGTCGATGTGTTCGCTTCTCCCATGGAAAACCGGATTCTTCATGAGTGCTGACAAATAGTCATACCCGGGGTACCCCACAGCAAAGTATACATCTATTTCAAGATCGTTTTTCTCTCCATATAGGATATAACGGCAAGGTTGGCAACGATGCTAAATACTGGAGAGGGTATTACCAAAGTTCCCGTCCCTCGCGAATGGGATTATCACTCAATATTGGTTGGGGCACCAGACGATCCGTTCTGAGCCCAGCTCTAAGCCCAAGGAACCACAAAGGACCCTTGGTTTCGTTCAGGCCCGCCAGAGGAGGTCTGACCAGGCCTCAGTCGAACACCCCCGTAGGTTTCGGCCTCATCGCTGGTCGGATGTTCTCGCAGTTCCGACCAGCCATCGGCCTGATGCCTCAACGGGCTTCAACTCAGCGACCTCCGCCACGCCGTCGGTCGGCTCCAAACTGGTCACCTACCCCATGGACACGATGACCATGCTGGGGCAGGTAGCTCCTTCCCAAGGTGACCAGGGGGCCGCTAAGTCAAGCGTTGGTCTCTCCCCCACGCCGAGCACAGTGGAAAGACGCGCGCCGTCCCAAGACGGTACCAGAACACCGCAAGCAACGTCAGCTTCTGATAGGAGGACGGCGGGTAGGCGCGCATCTCCCCGGTGGAATACTGTTCGTTGTGTCTACCAACCCGGCATGGACAAACAGGAACATGTCAATCACCGAGACCGAAGACTGGGACTCCCGTGCGTAGCACACCCCTACCCTTTTTCTCCAAGTTCCCGTGTAACCTGCCTCCTTCGCCTATATAAAGGGAGGCAGGGCCCCTAGGGAAAGGGAGAGGGGCATTAGATTCATCCTCACTTGTCCGCTCCCGATCCTAAGTACTTCCGCTCGGACGAGCACTCCAGAGCTCCTTCGCTCGGGAGAGCGCTAAGGGCCTGCCCTTGGCCCCTCGCTTGTAATCCAGTGTAGTCCACTACACCCCGATCAATACAAAACCACCGCACGAACTGGATGTAGGGATGTTTGGCCCAAACCAATATAAATCTTGGGCTCCACGAGTCTACCCATTCGAGGAGAGGGAACGCGTGGCCCCGACCATAAATTTACTTGCGGCCAGAATTTAAACACCGATAGCTAGCACGCCAAGTAGGGGCCTCGGCGCCATCATCTTCGCCTCCCGACCCCAACACCTCCTTGATGGCTCTCTTCATCCGCGATGGCGCATTTAAGTCGGGGAGCTGGATCCGCTTCGGCTCCCTTGACTTCGTCGCCACTCCGGCGGGAGAGCTCTTGCTCGTCCCCGCCACTCTTCGGGTCCAGGCCTCCGCCAGGAGCCCGGACTCCGTCACCGACAGTGACCTATGGATCGTGGCCCCTGCGTGGACCTTGTCACCAGGGCCTGTCCGCCGTCGCGCCGTTCCTGAAAGCGGTGTGCTTGGACCCCTCCGGGTGGCGACGCCGTCCCCCGAAGGCTCGCGGCTCGTGGCGATGGCTGGCTGCGTGTCAGCCGCCGCCCACGGACTACGTGAGGTTTCCCCCAGCGATGGCTCCAACTCCGGTGCGGAGCACTCGGCGGATGGGTGGTACTCTCGTGAGTGCGACATCGCGACTGTGGTCGAACTGCCGCCACCCTTGTAAGTCCGGGCCCCGCTGCCCCGCACTCCGAGGCGCATGAACTGGAGGAGAGCCTCCAAGCTCGCCACCCCGAGCTTCGGCAGCTGTGGGAACAGCTGAAGGCTCAACAGGCCCAGCTGGACAAGCTCCGGGCCGACCTGGTGCAGCACGAGCCTAAGCCCAACGACCCGGAGGCCAAGGTCATGTACCAGAACCTCTGGGGGCTGGGGGGCGTATGGCTGTGCGTCGCATGCAAGGCACCAGCTCGCACCACTCGAGGGCTTCCACGAGCCACCCAAACCGTACCGCCACGCGGGACCAGCGAGGTCCGGCGAGGACGGCGCCGCTCCTTGAGTGGCCCCAGGCAACGCGTACTCCGGAGTGCCGGTGCCTGGACAATAGTCGCGGCGTTCGCGATGCCCTCGAAGACCCTGAGCACTGGACGATATACTCCGGTGGGTCCTACGCTGAAAACGGGAGCGGTGCTGGGGTCGTCCTTATTTCACTGCTCAGAAAACAAGCTCCAGTGCACCATCCAACTACTCTTCGACGCAACCAACAGTGTCACCGAGTACGAAGTGCTCGTCAACGATCTCTGGATCGCTTAACCTCGGCGCGTGCCGACTCTACATACACGGCGACTCCAGGCTTGTTGTCGACCAAGTCACGAAGGCCTTGGTGCCTCGTGACGCCCGCGTGGCAGCATACCGCCATGAGGTACGCGAACTCGAGAAGAGATTCAAGGGTTTCGGACCCCACCATAGCTACCAACGCTACAACGGTGGGGCCGACTACCTGGCCATCCTCGCCTCTAGCCAGGAACCGGTCCCGCTAGGGATTCTAGTCCCCGACCTCTACTAGCCTTTAGTCCGACCGGGCTCGTCAACCAAGCAGCCGATCGACTCTCCGAATGCGGCCACTCCGACCGATCGGTCGACGCGAGCTGTCCGCCGACTCACGGCGTCTTCAAGTTGCTGAAAACCGGAGAAAGCTCTTCATCGACCCGGTTATTAACGGATCGCTCCCTCACGACCCAACCAAGCGTCTTGCCGCTTCGGGCGGAACCTTTCGTCCTAGTCGGAGATGACCTCTACAAAAGGAGTCCCCCCCCGGAGTCCTCCAGAAGTGCATTCGGGCGGACCACGGGAAGCAGCTATTGCTTGACGTCCACCCAAGTGCCAACAAACGCTGTGGCGCTCCCGTAGTCAACAGATTCGGGGTCGGTCTTCCAGTGTTGGCAGCCTAGTCCTGCACCAGGTTCAGTCCAACGTTGGTAGGTGCGAGTTGTCCTCTCCCTGGGAAGGACCCTTCACCGTCATGGAGATCATCCAACCCGGCATCTTTCGACTCAGGGACGCCAATGGCCGCGATCTACCAAGCGCGCAGAATATTGAGAAGTTAAGGAGGTTCTACCTCTTAATTCCATCTTATCCATGCCCCTCGCGAACGGGTCGAAGGTGGCGTCGCGGCTGGCGCAGCAGGCCAACACGTACTCCGCCACGTCGACGGCGATTCCCCGCCCCTCGCGAACGGAGCGCTCACGCAGGGCGCGGGGTAGGTCGGCCAGGGCGTTTGCCACTTGGGAGAGGCCGGCGTCGATCGCAGCCGATGACGCCCCGGCGGCCTCTCAGAATCTCACCCCCAACGGCCTTAAGCTCCTGGCCATGCTTTCAAAGACCGGGTCGAGCACGTTCATGAGGTCATCGCGCGTGGTACAACGTTCCTGATGCATCTGGGCCAACTCTTCCTCAGCGGCCTCTGCCCGAAGCAGCTGCGCCAACGCCTCATCGTGTGTTTTGGCGAGCTTTTCCCGGCGGCCTCACCAGACCTGCACCTCCGCCTCACGCTTTTGGAGAGCTTTCCTCCGCTCGGCCCGAGCTCGCCATGACGCCGCCTCTGGGCGGCGGCCGCTGCGTTTTGGAGGCGCAGGAGGCGCCCATCCGCGCACTAGTGACGCGCCTGACCGCTCCTCGACGGACGCCCAAGGCGCCGGGAACGTTGAGGCGGCTCACGGCCCGCTTCCCACCGGCGGCCGAGTGGTGCGGCCGCAATCGGCTCGACCCAAACCAAGCACCGAATGAAGAAGCAAAAAGCCCAACATCAGCGAGGCCGAATCAAAGCCATCTCGACACCAAGCAAAGGAACTCACCCCGCGAGGGGGTTCCTGATGCGGAAGTCCATCGAGGGCAGAATAATTCTACCCCGTCAGAAGCGCCGAGGACTCAAGGCCAGACGAGACCTCTTGGCATCGGGACCTGGCGGCCCCGTCGCCGCCTCCCGCTTGCCGGCTCTCCGATCATCGCCGCTGCTCGCCATCCGGCGCTCAAATGCAAAGAACTACTCCCTCTCCGCTGCAGAAGAATGCGGAAAGGCACGGAGACAGGGGCAAATAGCTAGACGAGGTCGCTCTCATGCCCTCCCTACCGTATTTATAGGGGCGGGCGAGGCGGTCCAAGCGGGCGCCGCGTCGGGCCAAGCGCCATAGGCGCATTAACTCGCCCTGCGGACGAGACATGGCTTTTCCCCTCCTACCACATCGCATTAAAATCCCACGACGCATTAAAATGCGATGGGACGACAGAGGGCGGAAGGACAGCACTTCGGGCCAAGCGCAGTGTGGCTCTTCGGTTTCAGCTCCTGGGCCGGAACGACTGCATCGGCACAGCAAAGGAGGGCCCGGGCAGGCCGCGGCCATCCAAAGTTGGCGGGGGGCCCATTGGCTCAACCGTCCCGGCGGAGGTCTGAGCGATGGGCTCACAGCCACGACCTCCCCACTACGTGGAACAAAAGTTAAGGCGACTCTATTCCTAAAACTTTTACTCATTCCCGCACACGTCTATTGACCCTTCGAGTCTGCTACCGCATGGCGACCACTTAGCTTGGTCCTCGCCGCTCGGGGCTTGTGTTCACACACTTACACGGTCGGTGACCCGACTAGCTACTCGGTTCTCCTAGCGGTAACCCTTTCCACCTAAGCCACGACGGCCACGCCCTAGCAGCCTACGGTTATGGAAATGGCGCTTACAGAGAAGGAAGTGCCCGTCCGGTATGATCCGTTGTTAGTCGGGAACACTCCTCTCCCGCGTGAAGTGTAGTCGAGCCATCCATACTTATGTTCCTATACCCACACGATCGGTGACTCGGCTGGCTACTCGGTTCTCCCTAGCGGTAACCCCCTCGACCCAAGTACTACGGCCTACGCCCCAGCGGCTACGGTTGCGAGGTAGTGCTTTGCGGAAGAAGGAAGTGCCCATGTGGTACGATCCATAGCCGGTCGGGAACATTCCTTTTCCGTGTCGAGTACAAGCGAACGCTTTTTGTTCCTCAGGTCCCCATTTTTTCTTTCCCCTGGGAAATCCGAAAGATAAAGTCGAACCCACGGAATGGCCCGACTGGCCAAAACACTCAAACAAACTTCGGTTCATTACATGATGAAGTTATTGCATTACAAAAATCAAAATGTCTAACTCTGTTCCTCTATTGCCAATGGAGGGCGCCAGGCGATATCCGCCACGATCACTTTCAAGCGGGTCGACTTCGTCCTCGAACCCGACAACTTCCTCCTCCATCCGGTCCGCGGCAACCCCGCTACTGACGGCGTCGAGGTCGATACCGTCATAGAAGGAGACGACGTTGACGAGCGCCGAAAGGGCTCCGAGGACAATCCCTTCACGCACGGAGCTCTCGGCGTGCTCCGGCACGCGGGCAAGATCGGTGGCTAGTGAGCTCGGACCCTGCATGGCGGATCTGAGCACCTGGTTGCAGACCTCCCGACCGACCCTCTGAAGGGTCCCCAGCTCAGCGGTCGGCCCGGACAGCTCCTCCAACACCAACCTTCGCGCCTCCGTGGCGTCATCAAAGTTCTTCTGCAAATCTGTCGATCGAAACAAAATCAGAAAGCATGCCCGACAATCCACGATCGCCGGGAGCTGGGCCAGGGTTGGTTTGCTCACCAGCCATGGAGGCCCCCAGACGCTTGAGATCCTCCACGGCCTTAGCCCGGGCCCCCTGGTCGCGCATGGCGTCTTTCCTCACAAGATCCGACTTCGCCTGAGCCTGATTGTGCTCGCCATGGAGGCGGGTCACCTCCAACTGCGCGGCCTCTCCCGCGGCGACGGCAGCATCCTTGGCGCTGTTGGCCGCCGCCAGGTGGGATCCGAGCTCCCGGCGGGTCTCCGCCTGGCCACAAGGCCAAGGCCTCCTGAGCGGCTATGCACCAGAGCGAAGACGGTCCTCCTCCTCCTCGCCTCGATCTCCGCCAGGCAGATCCGGAGGAACCCTTCTCTCTCCAGCCTTACGCTACAATTGGTCAGGGTGATGCACTCTGTAATGTCCCAAAATTTGTCGAATTTAAATTTTTGGAGTTTTTAAAATTCTTATGAATTAATAAACCTTTATTTGCATTTAATTAAATTTATCTAATTTTTTTGGGATTTATTGGATTTAATTAACATTTATTTAAACTATTCTTCTCTTGATTTATTAATATCGTAAAAAGTATTTATCAAAAATAATTGAATATATTTTAATTAAGCTCTAAATGCTTTGAAATATTTTCTGGATTTTTTAGAATTTTTCAGTATTTTTAGTGCCCTAAATAAATGCTTTGAATTTCTGCTTTTATTTTTATTCAGAAACTCCGAAAAATATCAGAGCTAAAGAATGCCAAGCGAGCCCAACATCGTGTCGGGCGCCAAACCCTAATCGCCGTTAAGCTTTCTACCGTCGATCTCGACGGACGGTTGCGATCAGACTGCTTTCAGCAAAGCGGTGGATCAATCCGCAATGATCTCGATCGAATGGTCGATGGGATTGAAGCATCTCGGGATCGTGGCGCGATCGCCGCACCGCCGCTCTTCTCGCCGCGATTTGTCGAGATTTGCACGCTGCTTCAAAGCGCCTCGATGACCGATGTTATGGCTTGTTAAATTGGTCTCCTCGCCCGCATATTCGGCCCGCTCGCCCATTTGCTCTCGTGTTCCTAGCCGCCTTCTTGCTCGCCAGAAGCTAGCACTCTCCTCGCCGATTTTCCCCATGCCCCGCCGTCCTCTGCCGATCTCCGCCGCCGCCGAGACCCTCGCCGAAGTTCCTCGCGTTGCACAAGCGTCTGGTGGAGCTACTTTTTCCAGCCGAGACGCCAGAACGCCAAGCCACTTCATCTTTTTCAACTCGGCGACGCAGCACCACCGCCCTTCGCCGACGCCGCGACTCACCTCAACCGCCGGATTTGCATCGAACGCCACCAGAAGGCCACGTTTTTTTTTTAAATACGAATCGAATCGGTAGAGATAGATCTTAGCCGCTGGATCTTCATCGGATGATGCTCGTTAAGGCCAATGAGGCTTAGGAATAGTAAACCGCTTGGTATAGCGTGGCCGCTTGATTTCATCCAATGGGCGACGCTATGCGCCACGCCTTCTCCGTAGAAGCTAAGTCGATTATGCACAGTAGATCTCAACCGCTGGTTCGTAATCGTCTGCGGCTCGTGTGTCCACGTATGTGCGATGAGCAAGAACTCTCCGCAACCATCCCAGAATCAACCGCTATTTGAAGGCAAGTCATGCTTTGACCATGTTGCCCCCTAGATTTCAAAAATATATTTTGATTCAATTATTGCATGCTATGTTAAGTATAAATGATGTTGCTTCTATGGGAACAGTAGTTAAAATACCTATCTTGTTTATGCCACCTTGATTATAATGTTATATGCCATGAAATTCCTTGCCCACCCTAAGATGTTTAATATGTTGGATATTAATATGATGCCAACACGGGAGGCTAGACCGTGGTTAGTCGCTTAGCCAGCTTGTATGCGATGAATGAATTTCAAATAGCAAATGAATATTGCCTAACCAATTATGGAACGAATTTTTGTAAAAGTGCAATAATGTCATATGATGGAATTGGAATAGTCACCGTGTGGTGCTATTCGTGAAATTGATGTGAACAATGGCATGTGTTGCTTAAATGTAACATGGGTGGGAAAATGTTTTGGACCGGCAAGTGGCAAGAAGGCTTTGTGCTAGGTGGGCCTGTGGTGGCAACGGGTGTATGAAAGATTGTGAAGGCTATGTGCCGAGAAGTATAAATAGATGTCTTGTCTCAGACAATTAAGGACTTAACTTATGAGCCTTTGAACTAAGTTCCGTACAACCACTTGTCCTAATGGGACAGACCTAGTTAAGTAGGTTTCTAACCTCTTCCTTTGAAACCTCTGGGTGACAAAGCACACGGCAATCAGAGAAGTGTACCTGCTACGGCTTGGTACCCATTCAATCAAGATTTTGCCCTGCCTAAACTTTACCGAGCGAGGGAAGTGTTAGAAGGAAGTATCGGAGGGGTTCAACTGCTAAATGTTAGTCTCTCAAAGACTTTGTTGCAATCAATCGTCAGGTGGTGAACGATCGATCCTCGTGGGTAAAGTGTACACCTCCGAGAGAGTGTGTGTGAATCTATTCAATAGCCGGTCTCACAGACTAGACATTGCTCGTGATTACAAATAAGGGTTAGATTTTAAAATAAAAGATGTGGATTTGGGTGGTCAAAGCCGTAAGAATCAATTAGGGCTGTGTGCCAAAAACCTTTGGAAAAGAATTGAGAAATTAATTACTAATAATATTGATTTTATCGCTTAATCTAATAGGATTACCTGCTCAAATGAAAAGTCGCTTTATGCAAAATAACCAATTAAGCTCTTCTTGGAATAAGCCATGCAAGATTGTGCATGACTTGTTGAGTATGTTAGATACTCACCTTGCATCGACAAAAACCTCAAGAAGAAGCCGTATGCCTTGGAATGAAGAGTTCACGAGGCCAGGAGGATTAAGGGTTGAGTCGCACTCAAGAGTTCTGTGGTTAGGAGCGGTTTCACTACCGTAATTTGTTTCCGCTGAATGAACTTGATGCTGATGTTATTTATCGCCCTGCGCGGCGAAGTATTGTAAGGTGACCATATGGTCATGTAACTCGATTATATTGTGCTTGAAGTACTTTATTACTTATTTCCACTGTATGATTGTGGTACTTCAACCTGCTTATCCTGCGGTGTACTAGCGTGATCCTGGACTAGTGCCGAATACACAGAGTGTCCTAATCCGAGAGAATTCGGGCACGACAGGATGGTATCAGAGCCATACCGATCAGAGGACTTAACCCTAGTTAGATCGCCGCTTTAGAGGAGTCCAAATTAATTTCTAAAGAATAAAATTTGGGCAAGAATAATCAAAGAAATCTTGACTTATCCCTTCTTCCTTACTTCATATCTCTCGTCCAGATTCGCTATTACTTCTATGCTCTTTTAAAATTTTAGTAATCGACGCTGCTTTGGCAGATGCGATGGTTCACTCCTTCAGAGAGCGCCACGGAGGCTACGAGCGGAGCTCGAGGATGCTCTGTGTTGGGAGGCTTCACCGCCTCTCTCTACCGTCCCGCACCGATAGTCAACGGATTGCCATGATGGGAGACGACTCTTACCTTGTACGCCGAGAGCACGCTGCTGGCTGTTCGCCGCCGTGAAGCGAGCTGTTTTAGGCGGGCATACAGAGGTGCCCGTGTTATGCTGGCGCCAGATCAAAGGTGACCACGGCTACGAAGCCAGGGATACCGCTCCAGGTGCACTCAAGACGCTGGTGGACCTCTGCAGCTCGCTGGAGTTGGAGGACGACGCCGCTGGCCGTGGCACTGGGCCATTTTGTCACAGACAGAGGAGGTCATGGACGCCACGACTAAGAGTTGCAGCCGCCTACTGCACCTTGGAGGAGACCGAGGTGGCTCTTACGAGACTCCAGATGCACGCCGCCTCCAGAGGATCGCTGAGTTGGAGGAGGCTCTCACGGCCACGGGAGCCGACGCAGGCGTATGGAGCTCGATTTATTTACGAAACGACGAGGAGCCGGAGGAGCTAGCCTTCAGCTCGAGGACCAAGAAATGGCAGTGTGCTCACCTGCACCTGGGTGGGAGGGCATGGCGACAGTTTGTTCTCGATGCCACCACCACGGCTGGTTTATGTGATCATGAGCCAGAGCCGGTTGGCTCGATGAGTGATGCTTTGTCGAATTGCGAGAGCTGCCTTTTGCTGAGACTCACTGCTTTTGAGTCGCGTCTTTTTTTCCGAACGTTAGTATGCGATGTTGTAATGAACATTTTGATGTGATGTTTGTGGCCTATTTTGTGGTTGCATAGTCCCTAGACTATGTAAGCAACCATACCTATTACTAATACGCTTGAAAGTTTAATGGTTCTATTTGTTACACTGCTTCCGTGATAAGTTCTTATACTTGCCTATTCTTTTCCCTTATCTCTAAATCACCGGGCAATCAACAGATGGTGAACAATCGCAACAACAGAAAGCAGAGGCAAGGGTTCACGCCACGCGAGGCAACAGACTATACGCCACCACCAAGCAAAGACCGCCAATGATATGCAGAATTTAGGAGCATTTCTACGCAAAGACGACTCAAGCACGCAAACGATGTTGGCCACGGCAACAGATCAACACCTGAGCAATGGCCAATAATCAAAGCAACCACAATGGGCCACGTCCAGACTCAAGACTATCTGAATTTATGAGGATAAGACCGCTTACTAAGCAGCAATACTAGCCCTTCAGAGGCGTATGACCGGCTAAGAACCATCGAAGGAAATTACACATAACCCAGCAGGTGAGGAAACGAGAGGGTACTTTATGCCTCTCACCGCCTAGAGGGAACAACTGCAGAATGGTGGAAAAACTACTGCGCATCGCAGGAGAACCCGCAGGAGATTACTTGGGATGAATTCACCATGGCATTTCGTCAATACCATGTGCCTGAAGGTATCATGGAGTTGAAGAAGGAGGAATTTAGAACACTTAAGCAAGGAGGCCACAAGGTCTGATTATTTGAATAAGTTCACGCAATTAGCACGCTTACGCCCGTAAGACGAGTAACAGATAAAGCAAGGCGCCTCGCTTATGAAGGGACTCAACACAGATCGCAGGGGACTGACACCCACACCTTCCCGGATTTTCAAGAGTTAGTAAACAAGGCGCCATACTAGAGGACAAGCGCAAGGACCGGATGATAATCAAACCACGATGGCGAATAGGAGGACGCCATGGCTAGCAAAGATCAAGAATGATGCCTCAACAGCCTCCTAGATTTCAGCAGGAAGTATTGTCAGACACCGCCGCCAATGCCAAGACCAACCGACAGACTCGCGGACTTCGCTTCAGAGCTAATAATCGTAGTAGTGGAAATCAAGAATGGCGTGAAGGCGCCGCATAATTGCAATGAGACCGACATTTCGCCAATATGTGCCCCAAGAAAGGAGGTGTGACGCCATAGCGTTTAACCTTGGAAACACACCACCAAGACCCCAATCCAAGGAGGAAGCCGAGGACCCGCCAAGCCGGAGCTACACCGCAAGCGCTCACGCGAGGTCGAATCAACCATATCTCCGCAGAAGAAGTCCGTAATGCCACGACGACGCCGTGTTCGGTAAGTTCCTAGTCAACTCAAAGGCCGCCATAAGATATTTGATTCAGAGCTTACATTCGCTCGATAATAAAAGGAGTAGAGTTCCCTAGCTAACCTTATTATATTAGATACCCAAACCCCGGATGTTATCCTCGAATGGATTGTTGACCACACATAAGGTCAGATAGATTGTGGACTAAGAGTCGTGTCAATCGAGAGCCCTGAGGGTAGGAAAGTGGAATTTCAAGCAAAGGCAGTTCGAGAAGGGCAGATGTTAGTAAACAATTTGGAAACTGTCAGTATAGCAGATGTTCCAGTGGTCAGTGAATACCCCGATGTTTTTCCCGAGGAATTACCAGGAATGCCACCGAACAGAGACATAGAATTCATAATTGACTTAGTACTGAACCGCACCGATAGCAAAGAGACCATATCGGATGTCTACCGAAGAGTTGGTAGAGATGAAGAAACAGATCGAGGAGTTGTTGGAAAAAGGATTCATCAGACCGAGCTCGTCACCATGGGGAGCACCGGTTCTGTTCGTTAAGAAGAAAGATGGGAGTTTCCGTATGTGTATAGATTATCGTGCACTTAATGAAGTGACGATAAAGAATAAATACCCATTACCCCGGATAGATGATCTTTTCGATCAATTAAGAGGAGCAGGAGTATTCTCCAAGATTGACCTAAGATCAGGATACCACCAGTTGAAAATCAAGACAGAAGACATACCCAAGACCGCATTTTCTTCAAGATATGGGCACTATGAGTTCACCGTTATGTCGTTTGGATTGACAAATGCGCCAGCATACTTTATGAACTTGATGAATAAAGTATTTATGGAATATTTAGATAAATTTGTGGTCGTGTTCATCGATGATATTCTGGTTTATTCGAGGACGGATGAAGAGCACGCCCAACATTTGAGATTAGTGCTGGAAAAGTTAAGAGAGCAACAACTTTATGCAAAATTCAGTAAGTGCGATTTCTGGAAGAGTAAGGTAGATTTCTAGGCATGTGATGACCGCGAAGGAATTGCAAAGGACCCAAGCAAGGTTGAGACAATGCTACATTGGGAGTCGCCAGACAGTTTAAGTTCGAGTTTCCTTGGAATGGCTGGTTATTACCGCTGATTTATAGAAGGATTTTCGACAATTGCTAGGCCAATTACACAATTGCTAAAGAAGGAAAAGAAGTTTGTTTGGACACCGGATTGTGAGAAGAGTTTTCAAGAATTGAAGAAACGACTGACATCAGCACCAGTGTTAGTACAACCAGATGTGCATCAGAGTTTCGATATTTACTGTGATGCATCACGCCAAGGGCTTGGATGCGTGTTAATGCAGAACGGAAAGGTAGTAGCCTATGCATCAAGGCAATTAAGGCCACATGAAGGGAATTACCCGACGCATGATCTAGAATTAGCAGCTATAGTGCATGCCCTGAAGATATGGCGTCACTACCTTATTGGCAATAGGTGTGAGGTGTATACAGACCATAAAAGCCTTAAATATATTTTCACCCAATCTGATCTAAACATGAGACAAAGGAGATGGTTAGAGCTGATCAAGGATTACAACATGGGTATCCATTATCATCCATGCAAGGCTAATGTAGTGGCTGATGCCCTGAGTCGGAAAGGTCATGGTCTAAATTCGAAGGTGGAAGAAAGCCAGGGAGAATTGTGCAAGGATCTTCAGAGATTGAAATTGGAAGTTGTTCTGGAAGGATTCGTAGCTGCCTTGGAAGTAAAGCCTATCTTAAAAGATCAGATTAGAGAAGGTCAGAAGAATGATGAGAAGATCGAGAGGATCAAAGCCAAGATGGAGGAAGGTCAAGCGAAAGACTTTAAGCTGGATGAACAAGGCACCTTGTGGATGAAGGAGCGTATTTGTGTACCAAACAAAAAGGAGTTAAAGCAGTTAATACTGGAGAAAGCTCATGACTCCAAGTACTCGATTCACCCAGGAAGTGCAAAAATGTACCAAGATTTAAAAGAGAGATTCTGGTGGCCGAATATGAAGAGAGAAGTTGCTGAACACGTAGCATTATGTGATGTATGTCAGCGAGTCAAAGCTATGCATCAGAGACCAGCAGGATTGCTGCAGCCATTGAAAATACCAGAGTGGAAATAGGAAGAAATCGAATGGATTTCATTACCGGATTGCCAAGGACGCAAGGAGGTTATGACTCCATATGGGTCATCGTGGATCGATTGACAAAAGTCGCACACTTCATACCAGTAAAAACCACCTATTCAGGAGATAAGTTAGCCGAGCTATACATGGCAAGGATCGTTTGCTTACATGGAGTGCCAAGGAAGATAGTATCGGACAGAGGTACCCAATTTACCTCGAGATTTTGGGATAAGTTGCATACTGCAATGGGCACCCGTTTAAACTTCAGTACGGCATATCACCCGCAGACAGATGGACAGACTGAAAGAGTCAACCAGATATTAGAAGATATGTTGAGAGCTTGTGCGTTAGCATATACATCAACTTGGGATAAATGTTTATCATATGCAAAGTTTAGTTACAACAACAGCTATCAAGCTAGTCTTCAGATGTCACCTTTTGAAGCGTTGTATGGTCGACCTTGTAGGACACCGTTAAATTGGAATGAGACCGAGAGCGCGTGTCTTCGACCGACATACTTCAAGAAGTCAAGAGCAAATAGCACCGATCGTGAAAGGTTAAAATTGCGCAATAAGATGTAGAGCTACGCAGACAACCGCCAGGGGGATTTGAGCTTTGAACCGTAAGATTACGATATCTCGTGGTTACGCCTTAAAGGAGTCCAGAGGTTTCACAAAAAGGGTAAACTTGCGCCAAGATATGTAGGGCCATTCAAAATCATAAGCCGTAAAGGCGAAGTCGCCTACCAACTAGAGTTACCGCAGTCGTTGGCAGGAGTACAAAATGTCTTTCATGTATCGCAACTCAAGAAGTGTCTCCGAGTGCCTGAAGAACAAACATCACTAGAGGGAGTTGATCTACAGGAAGATTTGACTTACAAGGAGCAACCGATAAAAATTTTGGATACAGTGGATCAAAGAACCAGGAGCAAGACGACTCGTTTCTGCAGAGTTCAGTGGAGCAATCACACAGAAAGTGAGGCCACCTGGGAACGAGAGGAAAATCTGAAAAAGGAATTCCCAAACCTATTCTCTAGTTAAGCCTCGAATCTCGGGGACGAGATTCTGTTAAGGGGGTAGGTTTGTAACGTCCCAAAATTTGCCAAATTTAAATTTTGGGAGTTTTTAAAATTCTTATGAATTAATAAACCTTTATTTGCATTTAATTGAATTTATCTAATTTTTCAGGGATTTATTGGATTTAATTAACATTTATTTAAACTATTCTTCTCTTGATTTATTAATATCGAAAAAGTATTTATCAAAAATAAATGAATATATTTTAATTAAGCTCTAAATGCTTTGAAATATTTTCTGGATTTTTTTTAGAATTTTTTGGGTATTTTTAGTGCCCTAAATAAATGTTTTGAATTTCTGTCTTTATTTTTATTCAAAACCTAAAAATATCAGAGCTACGTTGTCGGCCGAGCCCAACACCGTCTTCGGGCGCCAAACCCTAATCGTTGTTCGCTTCTACCATCGATCTCGACGACGGTTATGATCACAGATCGCTTACCGCGGTGGATCAATCCGCTACGCTTCGATCTCGATCAAACTACCGATGGGATCAAGCATCTCGGACTATGCTTAAGCGATCGCCACACCGCCTCTGTTGGTCGCCGCGATTTGTCGAGGATTTGCACGCTATAAGGCGCCTCGACGACCGCTCTATGGCTTGTTAAATTGGTCTCTTGCCACGCACATTCGGTCCCATTCGCCCATTTGCTCGTGTGTCTCCTAGCTACCCTCTTGCTCGCCAGTAGCTAGCACTCTCCGCCTCGGTTTTCCCGTGCCGCCCGCCGTCCGTCGATCTCCGCGTGCCGCCGAGACCTCGCCGAGTTCCTCGCTGCACGGCGTCCGCGGAGCTACTTCTTCCGGAGCCGAGACGCCAGAACGCCTTAAGCCACTTCATCTTCTTCAACTCCGGCGACGAGCACCACCGTCCTTCTTCGACGCCTCGCGACTCACCTCAACCGTCGGATTTGCATCGAACGCTCACGGTAAGGCCACGTTTTTCCTTTTTAAATACGAATCGAATCGGTAGAGATAGATCTTGGCCATTGGATCTTCATCGGATGATGCTCGTTAGGCCACGTAGGCTTAGGAATAGTAAACCGCTTGGTATAGCGTAGCCGTCGGATTCTCATCCAATGGGCGACGTTGCGCCACGTCTTCTCCGTAGAAGCTAAGTCGATTATGCACGGTAGATCTCAGCCGTTGGTTGGTAATCGTATGCGGCTCGTGTGTCCACGATGTGCGATGAGCAAGAACTCTCCGCAATCGTAGTCAGAGATTTTCATCCGACCGCTCTCCCGGCGCCACGATGCCATGTAGTAGTGCATCGCCGAGACGAACCGATCGCTGGATTTAAATCCAACGGCGGAATAAATGGGCTGCATGGCTTGATGCTTTCGCCGCGTGTCAATCGCTGAGTGGTCCAAGCACTGTTCCGTGGGGCCCACATGTCAGCGTGATGACTTCGGATATGCCGACGCCAAGATGACGTCACCCGAGGGCCCACCTGCTGCTGACCGAGGGTGACGTGGAGGTCCCTCGGTGCCGACACGTCGCCGTGGAAATTAATCCGGATTTTCAAGATGAAAATAAAATGGGCAATTTGATTATTATTTAATTGAATTTCAGAAAATTTGTAAATGCTATAACTTTTGCGTTTTAACTCAGAATCGAGTGATTCCAGTGCCCAAAAATTTGTAAAAATGTGAACTATTTAATGGTGATTTTTATTTTATTTTTGGTGATGATCTTGCTGTCTGTATTGTATATTTATTGTGTGCTTGCTTGTACCGAGTAGACTCCGAGTTGCCGGAATTCGCCGAGGGAGAATTCGAAGACCCGTCGCAGAGCTTCGACCAGAACCAACTGCTATTTGAAGGCAAGTCATGCTTTGACCATGTTGCCCCTAGATTTCGAAAATATATTTTGATTCAATTATTGCATGCTATGTTAAGTATAAATGATGTTGCTTCTATGGGAACAGTAGTTAAAATACCTATCTTGTTTATGCCACCTTGATTATAATGTTATATGCCCTGAAATTCCTTGCCCACCCTAAGATGTTTAATATGTTGGATATTAATATGATGCCAACACGGGAGGCTAGACCGTGGTTAGTCGCTTAGCCAGCTTGTATGCGATGAATGAATTTCAAATAGCAAATGAATATTGCCTAACTAATTATGGAACGATTTTGTAAAAGTGCGATAATGTCATATGATGGAATTGGAATAGTCACCTGTGTGGTGCTATTCGTAAATTGATGTGAACAATGGCATGTGTTGCTTAAATGTAACATGGGGTGGGGAAAATGTTTTGGACCGGGGCAAGTGGCAAGAAGGCTTTGTGCTAGGTGGGCCTGTGTGGCAACGGGGTGTATGAAAGATTGTGAAGGCTATGTGCCGAGAAGTATAAATGGATGTCTTGCCCGGGACAATTAAGGACTTAACCTTGCGAGCCTTTGAACTAAGTTCCGTGTACAACCACTTGTCCGGAATGGGACGGACTTAGTTAAGTAGGTTTCTAACCTCTTTCCTTTGAAACTCGAGGTGACAAAGGCACATCGGTGCAATCAGAGAGGAAGCGCACTGCTATACGGCTTGGTACCCATTCAATGGTATTTTGCCTGCCTAAACTTCGCTCTGAGTGAGGGAAGTGTTAGAAGGAAGCATCGGAGGGTTCAACGGTTAAATGTTAGTCTCTGAAAGACTTTGTTGCAATCAATCGCTGTGTGGTGAACGATCAGATCCTGTGGGTAAAGTGTACAACCTCGCAGAGTGTGTGTGTGACTCTATTTGAATAGCCGTGTCCACTGATCGACATTGCTTGGTGATTACAAATAAGGGTTAGATTTTTAAAATAAAAGATGTGGATTTGGGTGGTCAGTGTGCCAAAAGAATCGAATTAGGGTCAGGTGCCAAAACCTTGGAAAAAGAATTGAGAAATTAATTACTAATAATATTGATTTTAAATCTAATAGGATTACTGAAATGAAAAGTCGCTTTATGCAAAATAACCAATTAAGGTAAGCCATGCATGTAGTAATAGAACTTGTGCGACTTGTTGAGTATGTTGTATACTCACCCTTGCATCGACAAAAACCTCGAAGAAGAAGAAGCCGTGCGGCTTGGAATGAAGAGTTACTTAAGGGTTGAGCCGCACTCAAGAGTTCGTGGCTAGGAGCGGTTTCACTACCGTATTTTGTTTCATTGAATGAACTTGATGATTTATTTATCGTATTGTAAGGTGACCATAAGGTCATGTAACTCGATTATATTATGCTTGAAGTACTTTATTACTTATTTCCGCTGTGTATGATTGTGGTACTTCAACCTGTTTATCCTGTGTGCACTAGCGTGATCCTGGACTAGTGCCGAATACACAGAGTGTCCGAATCCGAGAGAATTCGGGGCACGACAACTCCGGCCATGACGTCTCCCTGAATGGAAGCTACGAAGGGTCGAAGAAGGGGAAAGGAGGTGAAATCTCTGGCTTTTCTTGCTCTCTTTTCGCAAGCGAGGAGATGAGCAGAAGGGGAAAGCAAACGCGAAGGGTTCGCCCGAACGCCCCACGCCAAGTTTATAGGCGCCAAACAGGCACCAGCCGAAACAGGCCACAACCAAACGCACACCGACCGGGCGACACTACCAAGCGGCCTCGCCTTGATGAAGCGCCACCCATCCCGCCGGATCGCCACGCCGGTGGCCGGTGAGACGACGCTTCCAATCATTCCGCTTCGCATTAAATCATACGCTCATTGAATGCCCGTAGGGGACACCAGGGCACCGCTCTAGGCGAGACGCCACCCGACCACTCGGACTCCACCCTGACCAGATCAACCGGGCTGAGATAGGTATGAAAAGCCCACCGGGTCGCTACGGCCTTGAGGTGGCGAGAAATTTCAACTGCCTTCGCCAAGGCCTAGTACTTGCGCCACGGGTTCCAAAGCCCTAATCCACTGAGCGGATCCAGGGTCGCCCGGCACAAAATCGAGTGAGGGGCGAGGACAAGGCGAGCCCCCAGTGGGCCTCTAGTTGAGTTGGCGGACGACTCAATCGCCTTAACTCGTGTCCGAGACCATACTTCACGCTCTCCCGTGGAGCACCTCTAAGGGTAGCAGCCAGCAGCGCTCTGAGTCACGAACGACTCGGGGTCAAATACGGGATCTAGTAAAGAAAGGTTTTTTATGGGTCGCCTCAGTGGGCCGTACACCGACGCAGGATCATCCGCCGAGATCGCGGATCTCGAGGCCCACTCGATAACCCGCTTGTAGCTCCACGAGCACGGTGTTCAAACCTACGCTTGATAAACACGCGCTTGCTCACCCTCCAGTCCCACACCGCGATGTATGATACATGGGCAGCATCAATACTACTCCTCCCATAGATAACTCGCCAGACGAGGACTCGATTTAACGCCTTCGCCTAGTTCCGCCAGAAACCACCACTCGCAAAACACGCCTAGCTACGACGTAAAACTAGCACTCTGACACTTAAACCTCGCCATATGCTTGGTCATCCTCGCCGACAAACGCGTCTAGCTACGACGTAAAACTAGCACTCGAACACTTAAACCTCGCCCAAGGCGTTTGGTCATCCTCGCCGACAAACGCATCTAGCTACGACGTAAAACTAGCACTCGGACACTTAAACCTCGCCCAACGCGTTTGGTCGTCCTCACCGACAAACGTGTCTAGCTACGATGTAAAACTAGCACTCGGACACTTAAACCTCGCCCAAGGCGTTCGGTGGTCCGCGCCGACAAACGCGTCCAGCTACGATGTAAAACGAGCACTCGGGAACCGGAACCTCGCTCAGGCATTTGGGCATCCCAGCCAACCAAGGCCACGCCCAAATTATGACGAAAACCAGCGCTCGATCAAAGTAACCCCGATCGGCTCCTCAGAATGACCCGAATTCACCAATTCAGATCCACCGTATGCCGACTATTCCTGTGATCAACGCTAGTGCACACGGCTTAACATCGGTAAGCATCACATCATACACAACGATAATAACAATAAGACTTTATTTATTTAATGTAACTAGTGTATGATCTTATGATCACTTACATTTATTCGCCTCATAGGGCAAGACTAAGATAAAATAAGACAAATGCAGCAGAAAATCGAGAAGACGAGTGACTCATCAAGACACCACAGCGCGTCGACAAGGCTTGGCCTAGTGACTCGCGGCCAACTCCGAAAGTCCTCCTCAAGCACAAAGATGACTCCTCCACCGTTGTTGGTTGTTACAAGGGTGAGTACACCAACACGCACTCAACAAGTTGTGCACAGAATGCATTTCTATTATAACTATATGCAGGCTTATTCCAAAGGAATGGCTAGTGGCTCATAAGTAGTAAAGCAGCATTTTCAAACATAAACAATATGTAGATTGAAAAGACAGTAAAACAAATATTAACAAATAAATAGATTCCATTGTTTCTCAAATCAAACCCAAGCTCTCCATCCTAAATCAAGTTCAATTAATCACATGGCATCCTGCCATCCCATCCAGCTTGACAAGTTTTAATTAACTACCCTTGATCAGAATTCCCTAGCATTGCTCAATACCGTGAGCATGGCTATCCTAATAGATTGTACACTCGCAGAGGTTATGCACTTTACCCACACGATATAACCATGCACCACACAAAGTAACGATTATAACAAAGCCTTTACAATGCATCCTCTTAACCCAAGCATACCCGCTAAGGTTTCAACATCAAGGGCTACGCCACAACAGGCCCCCTCTTGCGCCATGTGAGTTTCCCCATACACCCTGACTCACACCACCAAGATAGCACTTTGTTAAGCATTTGCAAATTAGTCGACTAGGCTGCCCCATAACAGACGTAGGGTCGCAAGTTTGACTCAGTCAAATGCTCACAAGGTTAAGTCCTTAGGATTGATTAAAGCAAGACATACTCATACCCTCATTTCCACTGAGCCCACCCCGCACACCCGCCCCTTCCACTTGCTTCAATCTAAAGTGATTACCTCCCTGTTGGTTACCAAGCACCACGTGCTTTTCACAAATCAACATCGCTATGCGACTCGCCCACAACAACTCAATCTCTTTGTGCGACCACACATGGCCCACAAATTATCATCATTGTTCCATATTCCATTAGTCAAGATTAATAAGCAATATTCCATGAGCATGTGATGATGTGGCATGGCTAAGCAATTCTATTCCGTTCTAACCATCCATGTTGATTTTCTATTAACCAACTATAATTAACCAACCTAGGGTGACAAGTGGATCATGGCATACAATTTAACAAGGTAGGGTGTAATTCAAAAGGGTATAATATCTAAATCCCAATCTAGGTCAAAATCATTTGTACTCATGAAATAACAAGTGATAAAGTAAACCAAAATAGCATGCAATCTAATTTATGGGTGCAACATGATCAAAGCACAACTTGCCTTCGTTAAGCTCCTGGTATTGCTCCGAAGATTGATCTTGAGATGATAGTTCCTCCTTCGAAACCTTGCTCAACTCAACGTCTACGCGAATCGAGAGAGAAAGCAAAATAAAAACCAAAACCAAATAGCAAATGAACTCAAAAATTCAAATAAAATCCACCATTGGAAAGATCTCAATTTTACAAATATTTCGGGATTCGAATCACCCAAATCGGGGTTTATATACACAAGTTATAACAATTAGAAGTTTTGAAAATAAACTAAACTCTGGAATTAGAAATTATAAATCTTTCCGAATTATTTTTATAAACAAAATCCGAATTTTCCCGCCTGGCTTGTACGGACAAAACGTGGCGAAATCTAGGCTGATGATCTCAATCCAACGGTTACGGGTAAATCTACTACGTGGCCTAATATCAACTGTCCGACCTAAATCCAACGGTTGATTTTTAATCTAAGACGCTTACCGATTCCGAAGTGACGTGGACGAATTCCGTGCACTCGATTAAGATCCGACGGCTGACGAAACTTTCGATCAGCAATGGCTGGACCACGTGCAAAACTCGCCGGACTCGAAGAAGACGACAATCCCGACGGCGATCTCCTTCCCTGGCGATGCTCCGGGGGAACTACGGCGCACGGGATGCTTCTCGGTGGCAACTCGGCAGTCCTTCACGATTTTCCCGAGCAATGGCGCGACTCGCTCAAAAATCTCTCGGCGATGTTGGACTTCCTGACGTCGGCACGACTTCCCAATCGCTTCTCGATTTTCGCCGCTTGTACTTGGCGACGCCTGCTGGTGCTTAAATAGCCGTAGTCCTCTCGCTACCAGAAGGACATCGAGTCCTCGCGAACTCGACTTGGCGCTGAATTTGAATCGCCACGCTTTACGAAGGAAAGTCCTCATACGCATCGCCTTCGGCATTGGCGCCACGATTTGTATCGCCACGCTTTCGCGCTTCTCGCCGCCGAAGTTTCGAGCCATCGCGCTTAGGCGCCACCACCGATTCCAATCGCCACGCCGGAGAAACGGAGGAAATCCTTCGCCGGTTTTTGGCGCCAATGCAAGAAGTTGACTTGGTCACGCAATGCCGCCCTTCTCCCAAAACGAGTCCCAATCCTCGCTAAAATCGGCGCTAATCGCTAGCATCCAGATCAACCGAAAGGCCGAGAAAAACGGAAGGAGCTTTCCACGCACGTGGTTCATACCGAGTTGCATGCCATGAACACAACCCGATCCGCACTCAAGATCGATTGGGAGCTCCTACTCCCAATCCGGCCAATCTCCACCACTACTAGGTGATCCAACAAATAACAGATGTCCATCTAGAGCCCAGCCATACACCTGCATTTCTACTTTGGCTTGATATGCACAAAGATCGTTCCCATGGCCAAATCAAGATTTTCCTTTTAAAATATTTACCAAACTAGATCGATTTCTTAAAAATGCCTCGAAGAAACCCGTAAAAGAAAAAAAATCTCAAAATACTTTAAGACCTTCCATACTTCAATAAAATATTTTTGGCCTTTTATTTTAAATTTCCCTTTTTATAAATATTTCTTAACAAAAGCCATATGTACCAATTCAAAATGATTTAATTAAATATCAGAAAATCCAATAAATCCAGAAAATTCACAAAGATTATAAATTGCATTAGAATAATATTAATTAATTAAGACTCGAAAATTGGGATGTTACACTCCCTGACTCGCCGGGCTACACCTGATGCTGGAAGGCCACAGACTCAGTCGAGACCGACCAACCAGGTTGGTCGAACCTCCGGCCCACTCGAGAGCTCGAACAGACTGACTCCGTCCAAGCGCCCCCAGTCTGTTCCATCGACCAAGTTGGTCAGACTTCGCCGCCCGCACCAGATAGGCGTGCCGAGCCGTCCGTCCGACTCTGCTCACCTCGCTCGGTCAGTTTTTCACTGACCCAGATAACCCCCACCGGGTTCGACCTGCTGGGGGCTCAGGTTACACTCTTACCCACCGGTGCACTCAAGACCGGACGAAAGTCACCCTACCAGGTTGGTCGGGCTCAACCCAGTTGGCCCCATACACGCCTAGCATCCGCACCGCCGAAGATTTGGGCCCGCCCAGAACGTGACGCTTTGACGGCTCGGCTACTTGACGAATACTCATACCGGGTACCCTACAAAGAAAGTATACATCTATTTCAAGATCGCTTTTGTGTCACCATACGGATATAATCTAAGAAGGTTGGCAGCGATCGTCAATGCCGGAGAGGGTATTACCAAAGTTCCTCCTCGCGAATCCGGATTATCACTCAATATTGGTTGGAGCACCAGACGATCCGCTTCGAGCCCAAATCTAAGCCCAAGGAACCACGGGACCCTCGGTTTCGTTCAGTTCGCCCAGAGGCGGTCCGACCAGCCTCGGTCGACACTTCAGAGGTTTCGCCTCGTTGCCTGCCTGACGCTTCAGCTGCAGTTCACCAGCTGGCCTGGTCGGATGCCCTCAATGGGTTTAACTCAACATTCTCCGCCACGTCACGGCCGGCTCCAAACGGTCACCTACCCCATGGACACGATGATCATGTCAGGGGCAAGTGGCTCCTTCCCAAGGTGACCAGGGGGCGGCTAAGACAAGCGTTGGTTTCTCCCCACGCCGAAAGCACAAGGAAAGACGCGCTTCCATCCCAAGACTCCAGACGAGAGCATACCAAGCAAGCAACGCTACCGACAGAGGACGGTGGCGACATCTCCCAAGCTGAATATCGTCTGCTAGGTTCTACCAACCCGGCATGGACAAATAGGAACATGTCAATCACCGAGACCGAAGACCAGGACTCCCGGGCGTAGCATGCCCCTACCCTTTTTCTCCAAGTTCCCGTGTAACCTTCCTCCTTCGCCTATATAAAGGGAGGCAGGGCCCCTAGGGAAAGGGAGAGGGGCATTAGATTCATCCTCACTTGTCCGCTCCCGATCCTAAGTACTTCCACTCGGACGAGCACTCTCGAGCTCCTTCGCTCGGGCGAGCGCTAAGGGCCTGCCCTTGGCCCCCCGCTTGTAATCCAGTGTAGTCCACTACACCCCGATCAATACAAAACCAACGCACGAACTTGACGTAGGGATGTTCGGCCCGAACCAGTATAAATCTTGGGCTCCACGAGTCTATCCATTCGAGGAGAGGGAATGTGCGGCCCCCTGACTTACAAATTTACTTGCCGGTTGTACGAAACACCGACAAGTGCTATAGCTGATTTGTTATCCACACGCAACATCACTTCTTTTGGTGCCCTACTAGTTATGTCACTGAGCAAGTTTCTGAGCCATATGGCTTGGCATGCTACTCCAGTTATGGCAATGAATTCTGCTTCACATGATGACAAAGCCACCATTTTGTTGATTCTATGAACACCATGCTACTGGACCTTCAACAAAATAGAACATCATTCCACTGGTGCTTTTCCTATCATCCAAGTCACTAGTGAAATTGTTGTCACTATAGATGACTATCTCTCCTTGTTCTTCTCCTCTGAAATATTCAAGACCAAAGTGAAATGTTCCTTTGACATACCTTAGAATCTGTTTCACAGCTAGGAGGTGACTATGTTTCGGTAACTCCATGTATCTGCTCACATTTCCCACAGTGTAGCTGAAGTTCGGCCTGGTATGGGTTAGATACCTGAGATTTCCAACTAACTATCATTATTCAGTTGTATTCACTAATGTTCCCTCTTCATCTTTTGTTAAGTACAATATAGCCTCCATAGGATACTTGGATGGGTTACACTCCCACATCCCAGCCTGTTTCAGTATCTTCGTGGTATACCCTACCTACTTCAATGATATACCCTTTTTGTTCTTCTGTCCTTGAATACCAAGATAATAAGAGAGTGCCAAGATCACTTATCTCAAATTCACTCCTCATTTGCTTCTTGAAGTCTTGGATTTCTTCTTCACCGGTCCCTGTCACTATTAAATCATCAACATAGACTACCATAATGAGTAGTTTGTCACCAATTTGTCTTCTGTACACTGCTTGCTCATGAGGACATTTCTGAAATCCAAGCCTTTCAACGCATCGTCTAATTGGGTGTTCCAGGCTCTTGGTGCCTACCACAACCCGTATAAGGCCTTGGTAAGTTTTTATACCATGTCTTCTTTCCCGGCAGCAACAAAACCCTCTAGTTGTGACACATAAACCTCCTCCTGCAATTCACCATTCAAAAAGGCCAACTTGACATCAAGGTGATGAACTTGCCACCCTTGCCAAGCTGATAAAGCTAGGAGTAATATCACTATTTCGAGTCTTGCAACATGAGCATACACTTCATCGAAATCTATTCCCTTTTTTTACACATAGCCTTTAGCAACAATTCTTGCTTTGTGCTTTACAACCTCTCCAGTAGCATCCTTTTTTAACTTGTAAACCCATTTGAGGCCAATGGGTCATTGTCTTACTGGCAATTCTTTCAATTCCCCGGTTTTATTTCTTTTAATTGATTCAATTTCTCTTTGCATTGCTTCCTCCCAATTCTTGTCACCTACCGCTTCACTGAAATTTGCCGGCTTACCTTTTGTTAACAACAATTGATTAGGATCATATTCAATTGCATCTGTTCTTACATAAATGTCATCTAGAGATCTAAAACCCCAAACTGGGGTAGCATCATAAGTAGAGGAGTCGGGTGCACTCAGGCTTGAAGGGCTAGCACCAAGTGCCAGTGGTATTCCGCTTCGACTCTGAGCACCTACAATCTATGCTGAAGATCCAGCACCCAGAGTATGCACTATTGAAGATGGCATTACAGGAGACTCCATCTCTAATTCAGTGGTTGCTGAATTCTTCCCAACATTAGTCTGCACTAGCATGCTACTTCCAAAGGACATTTTCAAGATTACTCGTAATCACCTTCCTCAATTGCATGTCGAGCTACAGTGATTTGTCCACCTCGAACTTACATTGTCTTCACTGCCATCAAACCAAGCACAGCTCAATTACTTATTTTCTTCAAAGATAACATCTCAGTTAACAGCCAGTTTCTGTTCTCTTGGATCATAAAGACGGTACGCTTTGGTTCCAGACTCGATTCCCAAATATATCATGGACTTACTTATGTCGCTGAGTTTTTAATTAGATGAATAGTGGGTATTTTCATATGAGCCACACACCCAAAGACCTTAAGGTGTTCTAGATTTGGCTTTCTCCCCTTCCAAGCCACATATGGTGTAACTGATTTCTTGGCTTTAGTTGGGAGTCGGTTCAACAGATATATCGAATGCCTAACTGCCTCGCCCCAAAGCCATCTCGGCACTGCCATTGTCTTCAATAAACTTCTTGTTGTCGCAAGTATGGATCGATTATGATGTTTGTGAGGACCGGAATTCACCCATTCGGACCCACTGTGTTTACCGCACTAGTCTCAGGATCAATCGCTAGTGCACACAGCTTAACATCGGTAAGTATCACATCATACACAACAATAAGAATAATAAGACTTCATTTATTTATTATGACTAGTGTATGATCTTATGATCACTTACATTTATTTGACCTCGCAGGCAAGGCTAAGATAAAATAAGGCTAATGCAATGGAAAGTAGTAGAAAACGAGTGACTCATCAAGACACCACAGCGCATCGACAAGGCTTGGCCTAGTGACTCATATCCACTGAAATCCTCCTCCAACACGGGCGATGACTCCTCCACTGTTGTTGGTTGTTAAGCAAGGGTGAGTACACCAACACGTACTCAACAAGTTGTGCACAAAATGCAATTCTATCATAGCTATATGCAGGCTCATTCCAAAGGAAAGGCTAAGGGTTCATTTGCAATAAAGCAGCATTTAAGAACACATACGATACATAGATTGAAAAGACAGTAAAACAAATAATACAAGTAGATAGATTCAGTGATTCTCAAATAAACCCAAGTTTTCCATCCTAAATCAAGTTCCATTATCCACATGGCATCCTGCCATCCCATCCAGTGGTCCATTTTAGTTAACTAACCCTTGACTGTAATCCCCGAGCTTTGCTCAATACCGTGAGCACGGCTATTCGAATAGTTTGTACACTCTGCAGAGGTTATGCACTTTACCCACATGATACAACCATGCACCACACAGGTGAACGATTATAACAAAGCCTTGAGAATGCATCTTCTTAACCCAATGCTACCCGCTAAGGTTTCAACACTGAAGGGTTACACCACCACAACAGGGCCCCCTCTTGCGCCATGTGAGCCACTCCCGAGC
Organism: Guadua angustifolia; assembly: GCA_036346375.1. Lineage (NCBI taxonomy): Eukaryota > Viridiplantae > Streptophyta > Magnoliopsida > Poales > Poaceae > Guadua > Guadua angustifolia. The sequence continues at coordinate 52,128,761 of CM070504.1, read as the reverse complement.
ATGGACTGGTTACCACCACCCGGGTCTCACGCCACCACGATAGCACTCAAGTTAAGCATTCGCAAATTAGTCAGCTAGGCTGCCCCATAACAGACATGTGGTTGCATGATAGACTCAGGTCAAAGGCTCGCAAGGTTAAGTCCTTAGGATTGATTAAAACAAGACTTGCACATACCTCTTGCCCGTCGGGCCCGCCCTGGCACACTTGCCCTTGTCACTTGTTTCAATCAAAGTGATTACCAACTCGGTTGATTACCAAGCATCACATGCTACACAATTCAACATCGTTGCGTGACCTCCTCGCCACAACAACTCAATCTCATCGCGTGACCACACATGACACACAAGTTCATATCATGGTTCCATATTCCATTAGTCAAGATTAATAATCAGCATTTCAGGTACATGTGATGACGGGGCATGGCTAAGCACTCTAGTTCGTTCTAACCATCCATGTCGACTTCATTATTAACCAACTGTAGTAAACCAACCTAGGGTGACAAGTGGATCATGGCATACAACTAGCAAGGTAGGGTGTAATTCAAAGGGTACGATAGCTAATCCCAAACTTATGTTGAAATCATTTATACAGATAAAATACCAAGTGATAAGGTAAATCAAAATAGCATGCAATCTAATTTATGGGTGCAACATGATCAAAGCACAACTTGCCTTACTTAAGCTCCTGGTATTGCTCCGAAGATTGCTCTTGAAATGGTAATTCCTCCTTAGAAACCTTGCTCAACTCAACGTCTACGCGAATCGAGAAGAAATAGTAAATAAACACCAAAAACAAATAGCAAATGAACTTGAAAATTCAAATAAAACCCCCATTAGATAGATCTTAATTTTATAAATTTTTAGGAATTTGAATCACCCAAATCGGAGTTCGGATGAGAGAGAACGAGCCCTCGGAAAATTTAAATTCACGAAATTTGAGAAATCAGAAATATTTCAAATTGTTTTTATAAACGAAAATCGTTTTTATTACTCTCCCTCCTACGGACGCATGGGACCCACACCGCTGATGCATGCGCCCCCGTGGCAACCGATGCAGTACCAATGCAACGCCACATTGGCGCCACATCACCAAGCATGAGCTTAACGACACCCTCCAGACTCACCTCGACGTCGCCGATCTAATGACGCGCTTGGATTTGAGTTTAGAGCTTCAGTTCATCGATGACACGGCCTTCTTCTCCCGCGGCGACGATCTCCACGGCGTTCTCCTTTCTCGGCGATGTTCGGTGGTACAATCATACAAGACAGATGCTTATCGACAAGGCGACACGACCCCTAGGCTTCTCGGCGACAACTCGGCTGCGCGCTAGGAAATCTTCTGGCAGCGCCTGCTGTTCTTCGCGATTTTTCCCGAGCGATGGCGCAACTGGCTCATGCTCCCGACTTTTCTTTTCTGCCACTCGCTTCTTTCGGTGACAACTCGGCTCACGATTTTTCTATCGCTCGATTCTTCTAGCGACACCACGCGCTGCTTAAATAGGACCGGAGGTCCTACTCCCACCCGAAAGAGACTCCGATTCCTTGACGAGTTCGGCGACGGCGTTAAAATCCAGGTCATCTACGCTTCGGAGAAAACGGAAAGCTCTCCACAAGTCCGCTCTGCCGGTATGCATGCAGTAAAACACGATCCGAACTGCCCCCAAAATCGATCAGCCTATTCCTAATCCGGTTCAATCCCCACCACTCCTAGGTGATCCAACGGCTAACGATGGTTCATCTAGAACTCGCCATACTGGCCGTTATAAACTCGGCGTGGCCATGCGCAGATCGCTTCCTTAGCTAAATCGAGATTTTCCCTTTAAAATAACTAGCAAAAATAGATTGATTTCTTAAAGCAATAAAATACCCTAAGAATCCTGCATGAAAAGAAAAATCTCAAAAATATTTTGAGACCTTCTAGACTCAAATAAAATATTTTTGGACCAACTTTATTTTAAATTTATCTATTTATAATTAGTTTTCGACAGGAGGCAATACACTTTTAAGATAATCCAAATAAATCTCAAGGAATTCCAATAAATCCAGAAAATTCATGAAAATCATAAATTGCGATAAAATAATATCAAATATTTAGAAAGTCAAAAATTGGGATGTTACAAACCTCCCCCCTTAACGGAATCTCGACCCCGAGATTTAGGGCTACCTAGAGAATAGGTTAGGGAATTCTGTTTTCAGATCTTCCTCATGCTCCCAGGTTGCTTCATTTTCCGAATGATTACTCCATTGAACTCTACAAAAGCAAGTAGATTTATTTCTGGTCCTGCGCTCCATTACATCTAGAATCTTAATAGGCTGCTCTTTATAAGTCAGGTCCTCTTGTAACTCAATAGCTTCTAATGGCGTCTGCTCTGCTGGCACTCTGAGACATTTCTTGAGCTGAGACACATGGAACACATCATGGACTCCTGCCAATGACTGTGGCAACTCTAACTGATATGCAACCTCTCCTCGGCGGCTTAGAATCTTAAACGGTCCAACATACCTAGGTGCAAGTTTTCCCTTAACTTGAAACCTTTTTACACCTTTAAGGGGAGTAACTCTAAGGTACACAAAATCATTGTGTTCGAAACTTAAATCACGACGGCGATTGTCAGCATAACTCTTCTGTCTTGACTGTGCTGTTTTCAGCCTTTCCCTGATCATGGTAACTTACTGTTCGGCCTCCCTGAGGATCTCAGGCCCAAACACTAAACGTTCTCCCATTCCATTCCAACTTAACAGGGTACAACAGGCACGACCATATAAGACTTCGAATGGTGACATTTGCAAACTAGCCTGATAACTATTGTTATAATTGAAATCTTCATATAGCAAGCTTTTAACCCAAGACGTGGCGTAAGCTAACGCACCCACTCTCAACATATCTCCCAGAATCTGATTAACTCTTTCTATTTGGTCATCTATCTGCGGATAATAAGCGGTACTGAAATTCAGACGAGTTCTCATTACTTCACATAACTTATTCTAAAACCTCGAGATAGATTGGATACCTCTATCAGACACAATCTTCTTAGCTCCTAATGCAGTCACTCAATCCCTGACATATACTGATCTGCCAAATGATCTTTTGACTACATAGCCTTCAGCGGTATGGAATGAGCAATTCTGATCAATTAATCAATAATGATTCCTCCGAATTCGTATCTTTTAGGGTCAATTCGCACTAGGGATCCTTTTTAATGATCTGCCTCCTATAGGGATCTACAATGATTTGCAACGAACCTTTAGGTATCTAATGCATTGCCTTTATTTTCTGATACACATCACATCAATCATCATATCCAATAGTTTCGCTCTTCACCTTAGGACACCAACTTTTTCTTTTAAACCTCATTACATCTTAGCACTTTCTGAACGAATCGAATACTTAGAATCGTGGGTTTCCTCAAGTTTCATCTGCTTAAGATTTTCCTATCCGGCACACTGGTTCGGCCTTAAATCCTCATGGCATCCTAATCGTTCAAACTTCTGTTTCTTGGCTAAGTTTTTTTTAACTTGATTTTGTCTTTCTTCTCTTTTCAACCTCCTGTGATCTGATCTTTAAATGTTGGTTTTATTTCCAAGGCAAACTATGGAACCTTATGGAGCAACCTTCAATTTCAACCTCTTAAATTCTTTGCACAATTCTGGTTAACCGCTTATTACCAACATATTCACGCTGTGGCCTCATAACTCAAACGTCAGCCACCACCTTGGTCCTACCAGAATTCCCATGGGTTATGACACTAGAATCTTTGATTATTTCCAGCCATTTTCTTTATTCCATATTAAGGTTTGACTGGGTAAATATATGATTTAGACTCTTAAGGTTCATATCTATTTTTGATGAGTTAGTGACACCATTTTTCTTGGCGCACTACAACGGCTAGCTCCAAGTCATACGTAGGGTAATTTCAACTGCCTCATCGTTTATGCAACAACGTCGGTTCACTTCTTAGTTTATGTCTAGAAGCATCATTCTTATATGTTGAAACTGCTCCGCACAACTAGTAATACTAACACATGCGTTAATGGTAACCGCTTCTTCAACTTCCAAAAACCCTTTTCATTACTCTGATGTCCATACAACTTTTCCTCTTCAACAATCACACAAGAGGTCTAGCTACTGTCGAAAAACCTTTCTTATGAACCATCGTTACTATCCTCGCTATTTCCGTAACTTCAATCTAAGTAACTAACTCGATTGCTTTCAATGTAACACAACTTCTACCTTACTTGGTTTAACATTAACTCCTTTAGCGACCTTTGCGTGACTAACGAGATTTCATCCTTTTCTTCCGTAAATCATACTTGTTGAACTCTAGCGCATTTAATCACGCTTTCTCGCAATAACTCAACTCAAGGTTCCGCATGTGTTTCCTCTTGTCTCAGAGCATACTAGAATGTCATCTACATGGTAACCATGATTTTATCCAAATAACACATAAACACCGTACTCCTTATGTTCATGAAATATGCGGGGCTATTGGTCAATCCAGGAGACATGGCCAAAACTATACTATCCATATCGCGTAGAGAACGCAATCCTAGAATCATCCTTCACATGACTCCTCAACTACTGATAGCCTAATCGAAGTTATATCCTAGAGAAATTCCAACTCTCTTCTCAACTGTCCAACCTCGTTGTCGATCCTGATGTTGGGTACTTGTTTTTCGATCTTCTCCTTATTTAAAGCACGATTCAGTGCATTTCCCCGATCTTCCATTTTCTTCTTTGGTACTTAAGAGCTCCCATAGTGACGTACTAAGTCTTCTCAAAACTATTCCTAGTACTTTCTGATATGCTTTTCTATTTCCCACTAATTTCTTAGTAGACATTTTACATGGTTTTTTTTCACTATTGGGCTGTACCAGGCACTAATTTGCTCACGTACTTCATCATTTGATATGACGGCATGCCAGGCAATTTCTTGGAAAATATATCAAAGTATTTTTTTTGACATTTGGCGCATCTTCTAATTGGCAAATTCCACACCATTATCCATCAGTTGGCTAACACGAACTATTATCACTTGAATTTTCCCTTCTTCTTCTTTTCAGGGTTTTAAATCGATATACTCTTCACCAAAATAGCCTTATGTTTTGAGCATCTAACTAATTTCAAGAATAACCTAAATATCCAACACAATATGATTCGTTTGGAACTCTACTCTCTCAACAAGCACTGAATTCTCAACATCCTGGTTAAATCTCGCACAACTGAGCATTTACTGATACTGACAAATCTTCCGATTAATGAGATTATGCTGGGTACCACTTAAACTAGCCACCATTTCACATGCATCATTTTTAGATAAACCCTTAACACCAGATTATTCTTAGAGAGACATCTAACTCATTAATTTATATTATTGCTCTTCATTCCAATACTCCGTATACCAAGTATTAACCATTCCTGCTTCATTTCTTTCGACAAGAAAACCTTTACATGGAATTCATTACTAATCTCTTTTCGTTGCAAATATGGTTACGATATTGCCCCAAGTAAACTCATGGCTCCTAACTTTCCTTATTTAGCACAGGCGTTGGGGTTTTAACAGGGACGGAGTTGTAATTGACTTGAGCCATCGCGATTGCTTTCCTTCGGGGCATTTGTTGGCACTATGCTCAGATTTGTGGCAATTATAGCAGAGTCTAGGGTGAACATTCTTTCTTGAGCATTCATTGATTAGAACAGTATCTTTTACCTAGACGCCTTTTGTTCAATTGGTTCTTTAGGCAAATTTCTCTCGCAATTTCGCCGCTCACTCTTGGCGTTATGTACTGGACTGAGGTAACTTCCAGTATATCTATGGCTATAGGAAATATTTGTCTTCTCTGTGGACATTGATTAGCATAATGGCCTTTTCAAAGGATGCTTGTAGCACTCAATGCTGCTCCTCCTATGATTCATTACTTCCTGATTCGCAACACATCCCCTAGTGAAACGATCTTCTTCACCATATAAGAGACCTACTGTGGGTCATGGCCACTTACTGGTTTCCTGATTAAGGTCAATAGGTTCAAGATGGTGCGTACCAAGGTAACATGTGATGTTGCTCATAGGATATTTTCCAATTGGATGACTTCCTTTGCAATTAGAGTAATTGATCGCATGCTCGTCAGCGGTATGTCCTTTTTCTCCACTGCGAATGCGCGCATAATTTTCTAAATTGTTTGGTTGACAGTACTTCCTGGAACAATGCCTAGATTTCGAGCAAGGTGCAGGGGTAGCGTTTCTCTCCATAGTCTCGAGCCAATCCTCGGCTTCTAAAGGCGAAATATTTACTTAAAACGTTGGTGGACTAGTCTTTATAACTTCTAATAACCTTGAGTCAACACAGGGATTATTATTAACAGTTCGAGATGTTTTGCTGGCATTAACTTGATTAGTCCCATTCTGTATTTGATTCATCATTGCTTGCCTCAACTGGGTCTGAGCGGCCAAAAACTCTTTGAAACTCCGCGTATCTATCGGTAGTGACGGTTGAAAAACTAATTCATCCTTGGAGTCTCTACCAAGTTGATTTCTACTTCCACCGGCTCCATTACTATCACTGAACTGAACCATCTGCTTGATTACCTCAAGGGGGCTAGGGAAGAGGAAAATAGCATAGGTAAGATGTAGAGATCCTAATACAGGGGAGATAGGTTTAACCCAATAACTTAAGCAATCAATATTAATAACTTGGTATGGCTGCTTATATAAGCCTAAAAGCTTTTCAACGATATCGCACACTCAAGAATCAATGAAGAACCAAGTCGACCTATCCACACAACAACTACTGCTACATGGGTGACTCTCCTTTCTTAGGAAACGCGACTTCCACACATGAGTCTCAACTGCTACTTGAAGCAATCGAGTCTTCTAGTTTTTAATACACTTCGTTGATCCGCTCCTCCATGAGCTTGATGATTCTTTCCTTCATGGTCGGTATGGTAGCAGCAGCACTTGATGACATCTCCTAAAGTGTGGTATATCGCTTTTCTTCTCAAGATAACTCGTAAGATTTTAACTCGCCAAAGAGAGGTAAGAACAAGAAATTTCAGCAAGGGACAAGGAAGAATTTTTGGTAAGGGCAGAGATAGAAGAATGAGATAAGTCAAGAACACATTATTCTTCTAGGTTGGGTCTTTTATTTTAGAAAATAATTTTGAAGGACCTATAGAGACGACCAACTATCTAAGGCCAAGACCAACAACAAGATGCTCGATACCACCTCTGTGAGGACCCGACCACCCATTCGACCCATCGTGTTTACCACACTAGTCCTGTGATCAATCGCTAGTGCACACAGCTTAACATCGGTAAGTATCACATCATACACAACGATAAGAATAATAAGACTTCATTTATTTATTATGACTAGTGTATGATCTTATGATCACTTACATTTATTTGGCCTCGCAGGGCAAGGCTAAGATAAAATAAGATGAATGCAATGGAAAGTAGTAGAAAACGAGTGACTCATCAAGACACCACAAAGCGATCGACAAGGCTTGGCCTAGTGACTCAGATCCACCGAAATCCTCCTCCAACACGGCGATGACTCCTCCATCGTTGTTGGTTGTTAAGCAAGGGTGAGTACACCAACACGCACTCAACAAGTTGTGCACAAAATGCAATTCTATCATAGCTATATGCGTGCTCATTCCAAAGGAAAGGCTAAGGGTTCATTTGCAATAAAGCAAAGATTTAAGAACACATACGATACATAGATTGAAAAGACAAGAAACAAATAATACAAGTAGATAGATTCAAGTGATTCTCAAATAAACCCAAGTTTTCCATCCTAAATCAAGTTCCATTATCCACATGGCATCCTCGCCATCCCATCCAAAGGGTCCATTTTAGTTAACTAACCCTTGATCAGAATCCCGAGCTTTGCTCAATACCGTGAGCACGGCTATTCAATAGTTTGTACACTCGCAGAGGTTATGCACTTTACCCACATGATACAACCATGCACCACACAGTGAACGATTATAACAAAGCCTTTACAATGCATCCTCTTAACCCAAAGCTACCCGCTAAGGTTTCAACATCAAGGGTTACACCACCACAACAGGCCCCCTCTTGCGCCATGTGAGCCACTCCCGAGCATGGATCGTTACCACCACCCGGTCTCACGCCACCACGATAGCACTCAAATTAAGCATTTGCAAATTAGTCAGCTAGGCTGCCCCATAACAGACATGTGGTTGCATGATAGACTCAGGTCAAAGGATCGCAAGGTTAAGTCCTTAGGATTGATTAAAACAAGACTTGCACATACCTCTTGCCCATCGGGCCCGCCCTGGCACACTTGCCTTTGCCACTTGTTTCAATCAAAGTGATTACCAACTCGGTTGATTACCAAGCATCACATGCTACACAATTCAACATCGTTGCGTGACCTCCTCGCCACAACAACTCAATCTCATCGCGTGACCACACATGACACACAAGTTCATATCATGGTTCCATATTCCATTAGTCAAGATTAATAATCAGCATTTCAGGTACATGTGATGACGTGGCATGGCTAAGCACTCTAGTTCGTTCTAACCATCCATGTCGATTTCATTATTAACCAACTATAGTAAACCAACCTAGGGTGACAAGTGGATCATGGCATACAACTAGCAAGGTAGGGTGTAATTCAAAGGGTACGATAGCTAATCCCAAACTTATGTTGAAATCATTTATACAGATAAAATACCAAGTGATAAGGTAAATCAAAATAGCATGCAATCTAATTTATGGGTGCAACATGATCAAAGCACAACTTGCCTTACTTAAGCTCCTGGTACTGCTCCGAAGATTGCTCTTGAAATGGTAATTCCTCCTTAGAAACCTTGCTCAACTCAACGTCTACGCGAATCGAGAAGAAATAGTAAATAAACACCAAAAACAAATAGCAAATGAACTTGAAAATTCAAATAAAACCCCCATTAGATAGATCTTAATTTTATAAATTTTTAGGAATTTGAATCACCCAAATCGGAGTTCTGATGAGAGAGAACGAGCCCTCGGAAAATTTAAATTCACGAAATTTGAGAAATCGAAATATTTCAAATTGTTTTTATAAACGAAAATCGTTTTATTACTCTCCTCCCACGGACGATGGGACCCACATCACGACGATGCGCCTGCGGCAACCGATGCAAGATTAATGCAACGCCACATTGGCGCCACATCAGCCGGCGGCGAGCGAACGACACCCCTCCAGACTCACCTCGACGTCGCCGATCTAATGACGCTCTTGGATTTGAGTTTAGAGCTTCAGTTCGTCGATGACACGGCCTTCTTCTCCCGCGGCGACGATCTCCACGGCGTTCTCCTTTCCTGGCGATGCTCCGGTGGTACGACTGCGCGCACAGGATGCTTATCGACAAGGCGACACGACCCCTAGGCTTCTCGGCGACAACTCGGCTGCGCGCTCGGAAATCTTCTGGCGGCGCCTGCTGTTCTTCGCGATTTCTCCCGAGCGATGGCGCAACTGGCTCATGCTCCCGACTTTTCTTTTCTGCCACTCGCTTCTTTCGGTGACAACTCGGCTCACGATTTTTCTGTCGCTCGATTCTTCTAGCGACACCACGCGCTGCTTAAATAGGACCGGATGTCCTACTCCCGCCCGGAAGAGACTCCGACTCCTTGACGAGTTCGGCGACGGCGTTAAAATCCAGGTCATCTACGCTTCGGAGAAAACGGGAAAAAGCTCTCCACGAGTCCGGCTCTGCGGCTGGTATGCATGCAGTAAAACACGATCCGAACTGCCCCCAAAATCGATCAGCCTATTCCTAATCCGGTTCAATCCCCACCACTCCTAGGTGATCCAACGGCTAACGATGGTTCATCTAGAACCCTGGCCATACGGGCCGTTACAAGCCTGGCGTGGCCATGCGCAGTACTGTTCCCATGGCTAAATCGAGATTTTCCCTTTTAAAATAACTAGCAAAAATAGATTGATTTCCTTAAAGCAATAAAATACCCTAAGAATCCTGTATGAAAAGAAAAATTTCAAAAATATTTTGAGACGTTCTAGACTCAAATAAAATATTTTTGGACCAACTTTATTTTAAATTTATCTATTTATAATTAGTTTTCGACAGGAGGCAATACACTTTTAAGATAATCCAAATAAATCTCAGGGAATTCCAATAAATCCAGAAAATTAATGAAAATCATAAATTACGATAAAATAATATCAAATATTTAGAAAGTCAAAAATTGGGATGTTACAATGTTCAACTATGCCGTTTTGCTGAGGGGAATAGGGCGTAGTGAGATGTCCCTGCACTCCCTCCTCTTCACAAAAAGCTGTAAAATATCATGAGATAAATTCTCCACCCTAGTCAATTCTAAGCATTTTCAGCTTGTGTGAGCACTCCTTCTCAACGTGTGCCTTGAATTTTCTCAAAGCGACAAAGGCTTCATCTTTTGTCTTGATAACATGAACCCACATGAACCGTGTAATCATCTACCATGAGAAGAAAATAGCAATTACCATCTAAGGTTTGTGGGGTAATCACACACAAGTCGCCAACGTGAACCGGCCAAATGCTCATTCGCACGCAGATCGAAGTTTGTTTCGAAATGGTAGTCTACATCGCTTTGCTACATGACATCCCTCACATAACTATGTCGGATGATCAACTGCTGACACTCCCTAGACCATCTTCTTTGCTACTATATGCTTCATCACTTGAAAATTCAAATGCCCCAGCCGAGCATGCCATAACCATGTTGACTGCTCCATGCTGACTGAAAGACACATCGGAATTGCCATTTGCAAAGATACCTTGCATAGATGGTTACAAGAGCGCTGCACTTTGATCAGTAATTGGTCATCTCTATAATATATCCACAAGAATTCACTAGATAGCAATACTTTGCACCCATCTTCAGTGACCTACCCCAAAACCAAAATTAATATGCTGCTACATAAGCTTGGATATAGTATACCTCAGTAATTAGCCGCAGCTCACCATTTTTGCATTCCAGCAAGACTGAGCCCTTTCCTTAGATTTTCACGGTGGATGTAACATCCTGTAACATCCCAAATTTTTCTTTTCTGGATTTATTGTGCTTTTCTTTATTTTATTTTATTTTCTAAGATTTTCTTTATTTCTTTTTGTATTTATTTATTAGGCCATTTGCTGTCTTTTAATTGTTTTGTGCAATCTGTTGTTGATCTTTTGTTGAAAGTATTTTATTTGGGTTTTAGAGGTCTTGAAGTATTTTCTGGAATTTTTTTTGGTTTTCTTCAGATTTTCTTGTTATTTAATTCAGCTTTGTTGATTTTCCTGATTTGTTTTTATTCGAAAATAAAATAAAAATCCCCTCAACAGTGTTTGGGCCGAAACCTAGGTCGGTCCGGTCTAATTCCCTATGCCGTCGGCCCATTTTTGCACGCATGCATTTAACCCACTGCCAAACCCTAGTCACCCCACGCCTTGGCCATTCGATCTTGATCGGATGATCGCCGTTGTGATGCGCCTTCACCCGCTGCTGTCGTCCGATCGAGCCCTCATGAACATCTCCGATGCCGCCATGTCACCCAATCTGTATCCCCACCGGATTCCGCCAGCGCCTCATGCTCACCCGCTTTTTTCGCAATGGCATAGATGCCTAGGCCCCCTATTTAATGCGCTATCGCCACCCTCGTATTCCTTGCAAGCCGCCACATCATCTAGTCAACGCACGCCCGCCTAGACGCTCTCGCCTGCCCGCACGAGCTAGCTGTAGTCTCGAAGCCTTCCGCCACTCGTTTTGTCATCGCCGGTCTGTTTCCACCGTGCCTGAGTTCACCAGAGCATCGCCGCACCAACCGCATCGAACGCATCACTTCTTGTTGCCCGAGTCACCCTTTAGCGCCGTCGCGTGCATCGTCTTCTTCGTCTCCGGTGAGTCCTGCCACCGCTCCGCCATTCACCCTCACAAGCTTTCTCAGTCGTTCGATTCTCTACGAACCGTGCAGATCGCGCCACGTCCGCCGTTCACATCACCGCTGAGCCAAGCTTCACTGACCGTCCGATCTTCATCCGACGCCTCAGATCCTGCCGTGTCGCCGCATCTACAGTAAACATCTCCATCAACCTTCACCGTTAGATTTCAATTGAACGGTGTAGATTGCATTACGTCAAATCGTGTAGGCATAGATGTTAGCCGTCGGATCTAGAATCAATGGTTGAGGCGTGGCCACGTTAGTGCATCGCCGCTCCGCTCACTGTCGCCGTTAGATGCGTGTCGATCGGTCCAGATCGTGCCGCGATATTGCGCCACCGCTTCGCCTGTTTTCACCGTTCGATCTGGATTCAACGGCCAGATCGCAGCCACACATCGTCCCCGCGGTAGACTAGAGCCAAATCGCATCAATTAATCTCAGTCATTCATTTTGAATCAGACGAACGAGATCGCACCGAGTTTTTGGCTAGTTGCGTTGTGCCACGTGTTGCTTTTTGATTGGTCCAGCCGTACCGATGATGCTAGCGCTTGCGTCAGCTGGTGCACGGGCACAGTGCGGTTGGTCCACCATGGACTAGAGCCGCCGTGGACCGAGTCCACGCGCCGAGATGCGTGGCAGCCTCTGGTTGCGACACATGTTAGCATGTGATTGGGCCATGTGTCATGCTGACATCAGTGATGACGTCATAATTAATTTCCAGCAGAAAAATAATTTGGCCAAAATTTATTTCAGTGCTGACATCATCATTAGGTCATGCTGACATCATAAATATGAATTTCCCGTATAAAAATAATTCAAATTTTCTGATTTTTAGTATTTTCCATTTAATTAAAACTTTGAAAGGCCATATCTTTTGCATCCAAACTCCGATTGAGGTGATTCTAGTCTCTACAAATTTGTAAAATCATTCTATATTCAATAATGAATTTTATTTAATTTTTAGAGTTTATTTTGCTCTCTATTTTGGTTATTTATTGCTTTCTCTTGCGTTGCGCGTAGACGTTGAGTTGCCGGGTAAGTTCGTTGTTGAGGAGCCAGCACTTGCCCAGGTTGCAGAGAAGGATCCAAACCTCTTCGAAGGTAAGTCGTGCTTTGATCATGTTGAACCTAATCTTTAAATATTATGTTGTTTGAATATATTGCATGTTATTTCAATTATCAAATGTTTAACTTGTGTTGGGAATAGTTAATCGTCCACTTGAGTTACATTCACCCTTGCCTTGTCGTATGCCATGATTCATTTGTCACCCTAGAATGGTTCAATATTAATTGGTAACTATAATTGCCAATGTGGGTATTAGAACGTAAGTAGAATGCTTAGCCATGCAACGAGTCATCATTTCATGTACAAATGATTAATCTTGCTTAATAATTATGGAACATGTTTATTAGTTGTGTGTCGGTATTGTCACACAATGTTGGTATTGTTGATGGCACGTGGTGCATGGTAAATTAACTGGGGTGGTAAAATGATTTAGACTAAGGCAAGGGCAAGTATTTGTGGTGGGCCAATGTTGGCACGTCGGCGGTCGCATTTGCTTTTTATGATAATTGTGGTTTTGGACATAGTGATTTTTGGTTAGTCTTGCCTTGGTCAATTATGGACTTAACCTTGCAAAAATTTGAACGAAGTCATTCATACAACCACAAGTCTGGAATGAGACAGACTTAGCTGAGTATTTGCTGAGTCTAAACTTTAGTACTATTGTGGTAGTGTGGGGTCCGGGTAGTGGTAACCAGTCCTCGCACGGGTTGACTCACATGGTGCAAGACCGGTTTCATCTTGCATAAATCCCACCGCAGATCCGGACGCTGTAGGACTTCCGCTTTCCAAAGACATGACCGAGTGGGACTCTAGCTGGCGCCAAATTAAACAAGCACGAGAGCCTCGTCCGCTGTGCAAAGGAAGGACAACGCCCAAGCGCTGCTACCAAAGTCGACACGAGACCAATCGGCGTGAGTAGGACACGCATGCACCGCGGCTATTTAAGCAGAAAGCGCCAAGCCAGAGGAGAGACCGAGCGAAGCGCAAAAAAGAGAGTCGCAAGCGTGAGTTGAGTTGTCGCCAAAGAAGCAAGCGGCAAGAAAATCGCCGGGCGAGCGAAGTTGCGCTGCCCAAGGAAAATCGAGAGCGATCGAGGAGTTGCATCGGCGTCGTGGTATTTCGCGAAGAACGCCGCCGCCAGAAGCTTCGCGCCGAAGTTGTCGCCGCTTGAAGAAGAGAAGCCACGCCGCCGCCGCTGCTCGGTGGTCGGGGAGTGAAGTTTACCAAGTCGCCAAGTTGCGCCGCATCCGTTCCGCCAATCTTTGGTCACCGGAAACACGGAGTGCCGCCGAATCGCCATCTTCTTCGAGACCGCAAGTTCGCACCGCTATTTCGCCATAGCCATTTGTGAAGCTTATCACCGCTGATCGTGACCAAGCACACGGAGTTCGCTCACGCCACCGCTTCGGAAGCGCCGTGTTAAAACGTGATCGCCGGATCGTGAGATGAAAGGATACGATTAAGCCACGCTATTTAGTGTACGCACCTCGTGATAATATCGCCGTTGGATTTAGATCGCCAATATTAGGCCACGAGTAGATTTACCCGTAATCTGCTAGATTAAGTTCATCGCCTAGATTTCGCCACGCTTTAATACAAGTTTAGGCGGAAAATTCGATTTTCCTTTATAAAAATAATTCGCAAAATCCGGATTTATTATTTTAGGTATTTTTAGGATTTTCAAACTTCGTAACCTTATAACTTTCGTGATACGAACTCGATTAAGGTGATTCAAATTCCTAAAAATTTGTAAAATTGAGATCTTTCTAATGGTGGCTTTTTTTGAATTTTTAATTTGTTTGCTCTTTGGTTTTGGTTTTATTTGCTTTTTCTCTCGATTCGCAGAGACGTTGAATCATGTGTAGGCTTTCTAAGGATTTCATTTCAGAATTATTTCCGCACTCAGAATGTGAGTTTAACGGGCAAGTTGTGCTTTGATCATGTTGCACCCATAAATTAGATTGCATGCTATTTTGATTTACTTTATCACTTGTTATTTTATGTGTACAAATGATTTCAACATAAGTTTGGGATTAGCTATCGCACTTTTGAATTATACCCTACCTTGCTAGTTGTATGTCATGATCCACTTGTCACCCTAGGTTGGTTCACTATAGTTGGTTAATAATGAAATCAACATGGATGGTTAGATCGATTAGAATGCTTAGCCATGCCACGCCATCACATGTACTTGAATCTTTGATAAATAATCTTGACTAATGGAATATGGAACAATGTTATGAATTTGTGTGTCATGTGTGGTCACACGATGAGATTGAGTTGTGTTGGCAATGGATGTCACGAAACGATATTGAATTGTTGATGGCACGTGGTGCTTGGTAATCAACCTGTGGTTATGATTTTGGGCCTGAGTAAGTGGCAAGGGCAGATGTTCGTGGGCCCGATGGGCAAAGGGTATGTATATCTTGCTTTGATAAAACCATAAGGACACCTTTGCAGCCTTTGACCTGAGTCAATCATGCAACCACATGCTATTATGGGGCAGCCTAGGTGATTAATTTGCAATGTCTTAGCTTGAGTACTATCGTGGTGGAGTGGTTCATCCTTTTAAATGAACCCAGATGGCGCAAGAGGGGCCCTGTAGGTTTTCAATCCTTCAAGTTGAAACCTTAGCGGGTAGTACCGAGTTAAGATAGAGCATTGTAAAGGCTTTGTTATGATTCTCTCAAGATACCAAAGGAAGTGTGCTAATGGCCGTGCATAAAAGAGATATCATGTCGTGGGGTAAAGTGCATAACCTCTGCAGAGTGTACAATCTATTCGGATAGCCGTGTTTCACTTGATTGAGCAAGCTCGGGATTACAAACAAGGGTTTAGACTTTTGAAAATGAAAACTTGGGATGGATGGCGTGATGCCATGAAAGGTTGAATCTTGACTTAGGATGAGAAATTTGGTTTATTTGAGAATCATCAATCTATTTACTTGTTATTATTTGTTTTACTCCTTTTTCAATCTATGAATTGTATATGTTTTCAAATGCCGCTTATTGCTTATGAACCATGAGCCTTCCTTTGGAATAAGCTTGCATATAGCTATAATAGGATTGCATTCGTGCACAACTTGTTGAGTACGTGTTGGTGTACTCACCCTTGCCTACAAAAATCATCGCGTCAAGAAGGAGTACCATGAAGAGACGAATGTTTAGGTGCGTAGCCTTTGTCGGGCCTTCGTGGTATACCGAGGGTTACCTTCGCCTTCATTCTCGCCATAGCTCAATTTGTTGTTCAAATTTATGAGGCATTGCTAAGTAAGTTGACCATAAGGTCATACAACCGCTAATATTTAATATATTATGTCTTTATCTTATTTACGTTGAGTATGAATGTGATATTCACTAATGTTGAGCCTCGTGTGCACTAGCGTGATCCTGGACTAGTGCGGTATACACAGAGGGTCCGGATTTGCATATTCGGGTCCCGACAAAAGTGGTATCAGAGCCATACTGACTGTAGGTCTTGCCCCTAGATAGTTGGTCGTCTCTATAGGTCCTTCAAAATTATTTTCTAAAGTAAAAGACCTAACCTGAAAGAATAATGTGTTCTTGACTTATCCCATTCTTCTATTTTTGTCCTTACCCAAAATTCTTTCTTATCCCTTGCTGAAATTTCTTTCTCTTACCTCTGCTGAATTGTGTTAAAAAATCTTACCTGAGTTATCTTGAGTAGAAACGATATACCACACTTTATGAGATGGCATTGCTCGCTCCTACCATCATGATCATAACTAAGGGATCATCAAGCTCATGGAAGAATGGATCAATGAAGTGCATCAAGAGCTAGAAGACTCAGTACTTCAAGTAGCCAGTTGAGACTCATGTGTGAGAGTCGCGTTTCCTAAGATAGGAGTGTCACCCATGTAGACGGTAGTTTTGTGTGTTTAGGTTGAATTGGTTCTTCTTGACTGCTGAGTGTGCAGTATGTGTTGCAAAGCTATAAGGCTTATATAAGCCCATACCAATTTAATTAAATTGACTACTTAAGATATTGGGTTAAACCTATCTTCCCTATGTTAGGATTCTTGCTCCTTACCTATGCTATTCTCCTCCCTCCTAACCCCTCTAAGGTAATCACACAGATGGTTCATAATAATGATAGAAATAGAGCTAGTGGGAGTGGAAATCAACTTATGATAAATTCCAAGGATGAATTAGTTTTTCAACCATCACTACTGATAGATAGGCAGAGTTTCAAAAAGTTTTTAGCCGCTCAAACCCAGTTGATGCAAGTACAGAATAGGGTTAATCAAGCTAATGTTAGCAAAATATCTCAAACTGTTATTAGTGTTCCCTGTGCTGAGTTAAGAATTCACAAGGACTCGTTCACCAATGTTTTCAAGGACGCTACCCCTGCACCTTGTTCAAAATCTAGACATTGTTCTAGGGAGTGCTATCAACCAAACAATTTAGGGAATCGTGCGTGCATTCGCTGTGAAAAATAGGACATACCGCTAACGAGCATGCGATCAATTGCTCTAGTTGCAAAAGGAAGCCATCGCGCTAGTTCAATTCCAACTCTGTTCCTATCGAAGCCCTAGCGTCAATGCTAAACAAGGAAGTCAGGAGCTATGAGTTACTTAGTGCAATGTTGTAACCCTATTTGGAAAAAAATAAATAAATAAATAAATAAAGAGACTAGCAATAAATTCCATGTAAAGGTCTCCTTGTCAAAAGAATTAAATCGTAAATAGTTGATACATTGGTATACGGATTATAGGAATGAATAGCAAGAATGTAAGATGATAGATGCTCAAGCATAAGGCTATTTTGGGAAGAGTATGTCGATTTAAAACCCCAATGTGAAAAAAATGGGGTTTCAAGTAATGACATTTCATATTAGTCAGTTAATGGATAATAGTGTGGAATTTGCCAACTAGAAGATGCACCATTGTTTGGGTTTTATAAACCGATGAATTTAAATATGTAAATTCGTGGGTTTTTTTTGGCCCACGAATTTTTCATTGTTTCTTGTAGTGGGCCCTGGATGTGGTAACCAGTTCCACCAGTGTTGAAACCTTAGCCAATAGTACTGGGTTTAGATAGGCATTGGAAAGGCTTTGTTATGGTCACTCACCTTGGTGGTGTTTGATTATATCTTGTGGGTAAAGTGTATAACCTTTGCAAAGTGTAAAACCTATTTGAATAGCCGTGCTCGTGGTGTTGAGCATTGCAGTCAAGTGTTAGATTTTTATCAAAACAAATGTGGGATGGAATGTTGAAATGAGGAAATAGGTGGTGAATTGGTCATGAAAACAAATGCCAAAGTTATTACTGTAATTATTTATTGTATTGCCTTTTTCAATCTATTTATGCTATTCTTTTACAAATGTTGTTTATGCAAAGCAACCTTGTAGCCTATCCTTCGTACTAAGCCATGCATGTAGTATATAGACTTGCATTCTGTGCACCCCTTGCATCCAAACATCATCAGTTGAAGAAGAAGCAACACCAACATTTGAGGAGGAGTTCCACGAGGAGGTGAACAACTAGGGTACGAACCTTGTCAGTTGCCTGTGGCAGTTGAAGGGTTTCTACGCTTTTATTTGTTTCCACTGCAGTTTATTTGTTTACTTTCAGTCGTAGCCCTGCGTGGCGTACTCATGTAAGGTGGACCATAAGGCCATTAAACAGTTATATTAAACTTGACAAAGTCTTTATCAGATTATCGCTAAGTATGATTGTGATATTCATCTATGTTGAGTCTGTGTGCACTAGCGTGATCTTGGACTAGTGCGGAATACACAGAGGGTCCAGATTTGCATATTTGAGTTTCGACACATCCCAAATTTTTTCTTTTTCTGGATTTATTGTGCTTTTTTGTTTTATTTGAATTTTCTGAGATTTTATTTAATTCTTTTGGTATTTATTGAATTAGGCCATTTGCTATCTCTTATTTATTCTATGCAAATTATTGTTGATCTTTTGCTAGAAATATTTTTATTTGGGTTCTAAAGGCCTTAAAGTATTTTATGGAATTTTTAGATTTTCTTTCTATTTATTTTGGCTTTATCTATTTTCTTGATTTATTTTTATTGAAAAATGAATTAAAAATCTTTGAATAGTGTTGGGCTGAAACCCTAGCGTCATGGCCGTTGGATCCAATCCAACGTCTCCCGTTCCTCCGCGTCTCCCGCATTCTCCGTGCCATCGATGGCCTGCGATGTAGACAGCGGAGGTTGCGCCATGTTGTCTAGCCGTATTGCCGCCAGTTTCCGCCGCCACGCGAACTCCTCCGCGCTTCTCTCAATGAATGCAGACGTCGAGGGCACTATTTAATGCGCCATTGCCCGCATTGAGATCTCCACCTCGCGCAGCATCTCCTAGCCAACGCACACACGTGGAGATGCCCCCAATCGTCCATGCGAGCTCGCCATTGTCCCCGAGCTATTGCACCGCTTGTTTCGCCGTCATCCAGCCACTTTCGCCATTGGCAAGGTTGCCAGAGTGACACCCGCACCAAGCCGTGTTGAATGCGCCATCTCCTATCACCAGAACTGCCCTCGAACGCTGCCGCCAAAGTCTTCATCCCCAGCTCTGGTGAACCTACCACACCGCGCCATCACCACTGATTCGAGCTTCGTCGACCGTCAGATCTTCATCCAACGACCAGGATCGAGCCATGTCACTACATCTATAGTAAACAACTCCTTCAACCCCCACTATTAGATTTAATAATAGGATTCTAATTGTGCTACGTTGCATCATCGTTGTCAGCCATCGAATCTTTATTGGTCATTTTCGATCGTGCCTCATGTGTGAACTGCCGCTTCGCCTGCCATCGCCATCCGATTTGGATCTAGCGGCCAAAGCACAGCCACGTGTCGAGCCCGCAGTAAGCCAAAGCCGATCGTATTGCTTAAACATGGCTGTTTGTTTTGAATCAGACGGACATGATTCAGCCAAGTTTCTGCCAATCGCGTCATGCCGCATGTCGCGTCGTGTTTGGGTCGCGTGTCACCGCTGATGTCAAGCTTGCGTCAGCCAGTGCACATGCATAGTGTCATCAGTCCACGGTGTACCAAGGACGAGCCATGCACTGAGTCCATGCACCGTGACGCGTGTCTACCTCTAGTAGCAATGCGTGACGGCACATGATTGGGCCACATGTCAAGCTGACATCAGCGATGATGTCATAATTAACTTTAGTAGAAAAATATTTTGGCCAAAATTTATTGCGGTGTTGACGTCAACATGACATCATAAATGTGAATTTCGTGTATAAAAATAATTTGGATAATTCAAAATTTCTGATTCTAGTGATTCTCTATTTATTTTAAACTTTGAAAGGCTATATCTTTTGCATTTGAACTCCGATTGAGGTGATCATGTTGAACCTATGCTTTAAATATTATGTTGTTTCAATGTATTGCATGATATTTCAATTATCAATTATTTTCCATATGTTGGGAGTAGCTAATCATCCACTTGAATTACATCCGCCTTGCCATATCATATGTTATATCTCATTTGTCACCCTAGAATGGTTTCATGTTAATTGGTAGTTATAATTGCCAATGTGGGTAGTTAGAACGCAAGTAGTATGCTTAGCCATGCAACGAGTCAACATTTTATGTGCAAATGATTAATCTTGCTTAATGAATATGGAACATGCTTATTAACTTGTGTGTCGGGTGTTGTCACACAATGTTGGTATTATTGATGGCACGTGGTGCATAGTAAATCAATTGGGGTGGTAAAATAATTTAGACAAAGGCAAGTGGCATGTATTTGTGGTGGTCCAATGTGGTATGTGGGCGGTCGCAATGCTTTTTATGTTACTTGTGGTTATGGTTATGATAATTTTTGGTTAGTCTAGATCTTGCCTCGGTCAATTAAGAACTAAACCTTGCAAGAATTTGAACTGAGTAATTCATACAACCACAAGTCTTAAATTGGATAGACCTAGCTAATTAACTTGTTGAGTCTAAACTTTAGTACTATTGTGGTGGTGTGAGGTCCAGATAGTGGTAACCAGTCCTCGTACGGGTTGACTCACATGGTGCAAGAGAGGGCCCATAGATGTGGTAACTAGTCCCACCAGTGTTGAAACCTTAGCAAATAGTACTGGGTTTAGATAGACATTGGAAAAGCTTTGTTATGATCTCGCACATTTGTGATGTATGATTATATCTTGTGGGTAAAGTATATAACCTTTGCTGAGTGTAAAACCAATTTGAATAGCCGTGCTCGCGGTATTGAGCATTGCTCGATGATTATAGTCAAGGGTTAGATTTTATCAAAACAGATGTGGGAATGTGATGTTGAAATGAGGAAATAGGTTGTGAATTGGTTGTTGGAAACAAATGCAAAAGTTATTATTGTTATTTTTTGTTTTACTATCTTTCAATCTATTTATGCTATTCTTTCACAAATGATGTTTATGCAAAGTAACCTTGTAGCATATCCTTTGTACTAAGCCATGCATATAGTATATAGACTTGCATTCTATGCATGACTTGTTGAGTGCTTTATGTACTCACCCCCTTGCAACAAAACATCATCAGTTGGATAAGAAGTAACGCCTACTTTTGAGGAGGAGTTCCATGAGGAGGTGAGCGACTAGGTTGCGAACCTTGTCAGTTCCACTGCTATTCATTTACTTTCTGTTTTAGTGTATTCATGTAAGGTGGACCATAAGGTCATTTAATAGTTGTACTTAACTTAATGAAGTCTTTATTATATTATCGCTGAGTATGGTTTTTATATCCATCTATGTTGAGCCTATGTGCACTAGCATAATCCTAGACTAGTGTGGAATACACAGAGGGTCTGAATTTATAAATTTAGGTCTCGACAGAGGTGGTATCAGAGCCATACTGACTGTAGGTCAAGCCTTAGCTAGATTATTGCCTTAGGAGTGTCCAAAACTATTTTCTAATGGCAAAATTTACTTGAAAGATTAAAAGGATCTTGACTTGTCCCTTCTGTCTTGCTCTGCACCTTTGCTGAATTTTTTTGTCTTTTTCTTTTTTTTTTAGTTGAAGTTTTTATGAGAGCCACTTTTCTGCAGATTAAGATGGATTGCGTCTATGGTGAATACATGGGAGGATTTGCTGCTGAGCTTTGGGGGATGCTATAGCTGTTGGGAGGCTTTGACCGCCCAATTTATCACAATACCAACTGGGTTGTGAATGGGAAAACGAGAGGAACAATTTTCAAGCTCACAATCTATGCTAGAGAAAATACCATCAGGAGCCACCTAGTTCAATCTCTGTGAGTGAGAAGATCGACCTTTGAAGCTGGGATTCAGGAGATTGCTCACCTTGCCTTTCATTGCTTCACCCGTGACTACGCTCTGGAGCTGGAGTCTGCAGCCTTCAAGTATCATCCAAATGGGAGTACCGTCACCGAGGATAGAGTCAAAGAGTAGGAGAATGTTACTATCGTCCACTTGGTGTGTCTTGCCTCAGCTCAGGAGACACTTATGAAGACCACCAACCAGGAGCTTTATGAGGCGTATGAGGCTTTGGAAAAGGCTGAGAGGGATCTTCAGGTGTCCAGGAGGATGGTTGCTGAAAGGATCACTGAGCTGGAGGAGGTTCTCTACCTTAGGGAGGAGGTAGCTAAGCTAGAGGAGTCTGACGAGGATTCAGAGGAGCTTGTGCCAGAGCCATTGAGTCAAGGATCTGTGTTATCCAATGAGACTCCTGGCAATCGAAACAAGTTTACCCCAATGCTGAGTCATCCGCCGCTATGTCAACTAGGAGGTCCGCGTCCAGGATGTCTTAGCGATTAGGCGGGGTTTGAGTCTAGTAGTAGTTGTGACTCGAGTTGTGAGTTGCATGAGTCTGAGTTAGTGTCTTGCCATTAGTCGATTAGAATTGCTTGTTAGATTATTTGAGTGTTCTTACGTTCTTTTGAGTGTGCAGTATATGCTGCATTGCCATTAGGCACTTGTGAGCAGCCATATCCAGTATTGAATAAAGTTACTAAAATTTAGAGTTCGAGTTAAGAACCTTTTCCCCCGCATAAGTCCTTATATTACTTGTCTATGCTATTTTCCCCTCTTTTCTCTAAACCTTGGGGTGATCAACAGATGGTTCAGACTTGTGGAAACAATTGAGACTAAAGAAGTGGAAGCCATTAGAATGAGAACAGGAATGCATCGCCAATTCCTCAAGCAGCACCCCCGGTTGATATGAGCAATTTTGAAGCTTTTCTTGCTGCACAGACCCAGCTTATGCAGACCATGATGCAGTAAATGCTTCACTTTGCTAATAATTCAAACCAAGCTGCTGGCAATGGGAACCGTCCATACTCGAAGTTGTCTGACTTTATGAGGACCTGTCCACCAACATTTAATGGGAATGCCAACCCATTCGAAACTGATGACTGGCTAAGGACTATCGAAATGAAGCTACATATCACTCAATGTAAAGAGAATGAGAAGATGCTTTATGTTTCTCATCATCTTGAGGGTACGGTTGCTAAATGGTCGAAGAATTACTGTGCATCGCAGGAGAACCCACAAGAGATCACTTAGAAAGAATTTTCTACTGTTTTCCGCCAGTACCATGTTTCTAGAAGTGTCATGGATTTGAAGAAAGAAGAATTTAGAGCTATTAAGCAGGGGAGCCAATCTATGGTAGAATATTTGAACTGGTTCACTTAGCTTGCTCGCTATGCACCTAAGGATGTAGCGACTGATAAAGCAAGATAGTCTCGCTTTATGAAGGGACTGAATTTTGGATTGTAGGTTGGGTTAGTCACTCATACCTTTTTGATTTTCAAGAGCTGGTGAACAAGGCCCTTATTATGAAGGATAAGTGCAAAGAGTTGGATGACAACTGCAAGCATAGAATGGCACAGCAGTGAGCTCGCCAAGGGCAGTAAAAGATGAGGGTTGCGCCGTAGTAGTATGTTAGGTTTCAGCCCAAGGCAGTTTTCAAAATGCCTTCATCGGTGCCCCGTCCTAGTGGGCAAAATTTTCAAACACCTATTCAGATCAATAGTGCACTAGGAGGAGGTCCATAGTTGATAGTTAGGCATTGTTTCAGTTGCAATGATCCAGGACATTTCACCAACAACTATCCGAAGAGAGGAGATGTTACACCCGTTCGCTTCAACATTGGATCGACGCTAGCCAAGATGCTTGCACCAGGAGGAAACCGTGGAGCTGTTCAGTCTGGAGCTACAACTCAAGCCACGGTGAGAGGTCGTGTTAATCATATCATGACTGATGAGGCCAAAGGAGCATCAGATGTTGTAATGGGTAAGTTTCTAGTTAACTCAGTACCTGCTACAGTTTTGTTTGATTCTGGAGCTTCACATTCATTTATTTCTTGAGATTTTGCTGTTGGGCATGGGTTAGAAGTTAATAATCTTAAGTGCATGCTTCTGGTCCAAACCCCTGGATTTGAGTTGCGATCTAACCTAGAATGTATGGGAGTAAAGATGTTCATGAATGGAGTAGAGTTCCTAGCGAACCTTATTATCTTGGATACCCAGACTTTAGATGTTATTCATGGAAATATGGAATGGATTGGCTGGCTAAGCACAAGGTCGTGCTAGATTGTGGTAGAAGAGTAGTATCAATTGAAAGCCCGAAAGGCAAAAGAGTGAAAGTCCAAGCAACTACAGTTCATAATGGGCAAATGATGGTTAACAGTGCTACAACAGTCAGCATTGAGGAAGTATTGGTTGTAAATGAATATCCAGACATTCTTTCTGAAGAGTTACCGGGAATGCCACCAGATCGAGATATTGAATTTGTGATTGAATTGGTGCCTAGCACAGCCTCAATAGCCAAGAGACCGTATCGGATGCCCATAGATGAGTTGGTAGAAATGAAGAAGCATCTTGAGGAGTTTCTAGAAAAAGGTTTTGTAAGACCAAGCTCGTCGCCATGGGGAGCACCTGTTTTGTTTGTTCGAAAAAAGGATGGAAGCATCAAAATATGCATTGATTATCGAGCTTTAAATGAGGTAACAATAAAGAACATGTATTCGCTACCTAGGATTGATGACTTGTTTGATCAGTTGAGAGGAGCTAGAATTTTCTCCAAGATAGATCTTCGATCAGGATATCATCAGCTGAAGATTAGAGCAGAAGACATACCCAAGACAATATTTTCAACCAGATATGGTCATTATGAGTTCACAGTCATGTCATTTGGATTAACCAATGTCCCTGCATATTTCATGAACTTAGTGAATAAAGTTTTCATGGAATATCTGGATAAGTTTGTTGTTATTTTCATAGATGACATTCTTATCTATTTTAAGACAGAAGAAGATCATGCAAAGCATTTGAGGCTAATTTTAGAGAAGCTTCGAGCGCAGCAGTTGTATGCCAAGTTTAGTAAGTGTGACTTTTGGAAGAAGAAGGTGGAATTCCTTGGTCATGTGATGACTGCCAAAGGTGTTGCAGTTGATCCTAGTAAAGTCGAGGCAGTGTTGCTTTGGGAACAGCCGAAGTCGGTGACTCAAATACGGAGTTTTCTTGGAATGGCAGGATATTACCGTTGATTAATTGAGGGTTTCTCATCAATTGCTAGGCCCCTTATGCAATTGTTGAAGAAAGAGAAGAAATTTGCATGGACACCAGATTGTGAGAAGAGTTTTCAAGAATTGAAGAAAAGGTTGACATCGGCACCAGTGTTAGTGTTGCCAGACATTCAGGGAATTTTGATATTTATTGTGATGCTTCATGTCACGAACTTGGATGTGTGCGGATGCAGAGTGGTAAAGTGGTCGTGTACACGTCAAGGAAGTTGAGGCCACATGAGGTGAATTACCCGATGTATGATTTGGAATTAGCTGCAGTAGTGCATGCTTCAAAGTTATGGCGTCACTATCTTATTAGAAATCACTATGAAATATACACGGATCATAAGAGTTTAAAGTATATTTTCACTCGATCAGACCTAAATATGAGGCAGAGAATATGGTTGGAGTTAATTAAAGATTATAATTTGAGAATTCATTATCACCCTAAAAAGGCAAATGTGTTAGCCGATGCATTAAGTAGGAAGAGTCGCAGTGTTAATATGATGATTCAGAAAAGTCAGCCTGAATTATGCAAGCAATTTCAGAAGCTGAAATTGGAGGTGGTACCAAATTTCTAGCTACCCTAGAGGTAAAGCCTACCTTGGAGTATAAAATTAGAGAAGGGCAGAAAGATGATGCCAATATAAAGAGGACTAAGTCTAAGGTGGACGAAGGTAAAGCTAAGAATTTCACCTTAGATGTGCAGGGAACCTTATGGATGAAAGGTCGAATCTGTTTGTCGCATAAGAAGGAATTAAAGCAATTGATTCTTGAAGAAGCGTATGATTCAAAGTACTCTATTCATCCAGTAAGTGCAAAGATGTACCAGGATTTGAAGATGAGATTTTGTTAGCCAAATATGAAGGGAAGTTGTTGAGCATGTCACCTTGTGTGATATATATATGCCATAGAGTGAAGGCAATGCACCGGAGACCAGTAGGTTTGCTGCAACCTTTGAAGGTGCTAGAATGGAAATGGGAGGAAATTGGCATAGATTTTATCACCGGTTTACCCAAGACTCAAAGTGGGTATGATTCCATATGGGTCAAAATTGATGGTTTGACTAAAGTCGCGCATTTTATACTAGTGAAGACCACCTACTCAGGGGATCGCTTGGCAGAATTGTACATGTCAAGAATTGTCTGTTTGCATGGTGTACCAAAGAAAATGGTATCAGACAGAGGTACTCAATTTACCTCAAGATTTTGGAATAAGTTGCATGAAGCAATGGGAACTCGTCTGAACTTCAGTACGGACTATCATCCTCAAACAGATGGTCAGACAGAGAGAGTCAATCAGATTTTGGAGGATATGTTAAAAGCTTATGCCCTAGCCTATGCGGCTACATGGGATAAATACTTGCCATATGCCGAGTTCAGCTACAATAATAGCTATCAGGCCAGTTTGCAAATGTCACCATTTGAAGCCTTATATAGTCGCCCTTGTCACACCTTGCTGAATTGGAATGAGAGTAGGGAAAGGCTGATTTTCGGGATAGATATTTTAAATGAAGCTGAAGAGCAAATCACGATGATCAGAGAAGGATTGAAGACTACTCAATCAAGGCAAAAGAGTTATGCTGATAATTGTCGCCGAGAGTTAAGCTTTTAGCCCGATGATTTTGTGTATCTCAGAGTAACCCCGCTCAAAGGAGTAAAAAGGTTCCATGCCAAAGGAAAGCTTGCGCCAAGATATGTTAGTCTGTTCAAAATCTTGAGTCGCAAAGGAGAGGTTGCATACCAGCTAGAATGGCCGCATTGTTGGCAAGAGTGCATGATGTATTCCATGTGTCTTAGTTGAAGAAGTGCCTTCGAGTGCCCATAGAGCAGACGCCACTGGAGTCTATTGAATTGCAGGAGGATCTAACCTACAAGGAGTAGCCAATCAAGATTTTGGATGTAGCTGATCGCAGAGCCCGAAATAAGTCAGTGTCTTTCTACAGAAGGCAATGGAGCAATCATTTAGAGAGCGAGGCCACGTGGGAGTGAGAAGAGGATCTGAAGTTGGAATTTTCAAACCTATTCCTTAGTCAGCCTTGAATCTCGGGGTCGAGATTTCGTTAAGGGGAGGAGATTTGTAACATCCCAAATTTTTGCTTTTTTGGATTTATTGTGCATTTTCCTTTTATTTGAATTTTTTGAGATTTTATTTAATTCTTTTGGTATTTATTAAATTAGGCCATTTGCTATCTCTTATTTATTCTATGCAAATTATTGTTGATCTTTTGCTGGAAATATTTTATTTGGGTTCTAAAGGTCGTAAAGTATTTTATGAAATTTTTAGGATTTTTCTAGATTTTCTTCCTATTTATTTTGGCTTTATCTATTTTCCTAATTTATTTTTATTTAGAAATGAATTAAAAATCTTTGAATAGTTTTGGGCTGAAACTATTTGTTCTAGCTCATCTTCCCGCTCTGCCCAGCTTCACCCACGCGGCCTATTCAACCCACTTTGCTGAAACCCTAGCGTCATGGCCGTTGGATCCAATCCAACGTCTCCCGTTCCCCCACGTCACCTACATTCTTCGTGCCGTTGATGGCCTGCGACGTGGACGATGGAGGTTGCGCCACGTCGTCGAGCCGTATTGCCACCGGATTCCGCCGCCGCCGCAAACTCCTCCGCGTTTCTCGCAACTAACACGAACGTCGAGGGCGCTATTTAATGCACCGTTGCCCGCATTGAGATCTCCACCTTGTACCACATCTCTTAGCCAACACACGCACGCCGACATGCCCCTGAGCCTTTTCAATGTTCATTTCGCCGCCGTCCAGCCACTTCCGCCGTTGCCAAGGTCGCCGAAGTGACTCTCGCGCTGAGCCATGTCGAACGCGCCATCTCCCATCGCTAAAACTGCCCTAGAACTCCACCGCTGAGGTCTTCGTCCCCAGCTTTGGTGAACCTGCCCCGCCGCGCCACCGCCGATTCGAGCTTCATCGATCGTCAAATCTTCATGCAACAACCAAGATCGAGCCACATCGCGCATCTACAGTAAACAACTCCTTCAACCCCCACCATTAGATTTAATCGTAGGGTTCTAGTTGTGCTGTGTTGCATCATCGCTGTCAGCTATCGGATCTACATTGGTTATTTCTGGTCATGCCACATGTGTGCGCCACCGCTTTGCCTGCCATCGCCGTCCAATCTGGATCCAGTGGCCAAAGCGCAGCCGTGCGTTGAGCCCGCAGTAAGCTAGAGCTGGATCGCATCGCTTAACCTCGGTTGTTCATTTTGAATCGGACGGACGCGATTACGCCAAGTTTCTGCCAGCCGCGTAGCGCCCCGTGTCACATCGTGTTTGGGTCGCATATCACCTCTGATGTCAAGCGTGCATCAGCCGTTGCATGGGCACAGTGTCGCCTGTCCATGGTGGACCGAGGCTGAGCCGTGGACCGAGTCTATGCACCGTGACGCTCCCATATGAGGTTTCTGTCGATGAGAATGTCACGGCCAGCAATATGGCTGACGTTGAGGCAAATTCTAAGGCAAGGAACATCCTCATACATGGTCTTAGCCATAGTGAGTACGATAGGATCTCTCACCTTCGATCTACTTGCCAGATTTGGGTGACCCACGATGCTTACCATGAGGCCACTACCCAAATCAAGACGGTGAGACAGGATCAGTACAATCGTGATTACAACAAATTTGAATAACATGCTGGTGAGAGTCTTAACAAGTGCTTTGGTCATTTTACATAGATTTTGAGTGACCTCTGAGCAGTTGGTTATATATACCTTGACTCAGATAATGCTCGATATTTCTTGACCGTGCTCAACCTTCGAGTTTGGGAGATGAAGGTGACCACCATCAAGGACAGTACCAACTTGTCGACTCTAACTCTTGATAGGCTCTATTCCCGATTCAAGACTCTTGAGATCGACGTTGTCTCTCACAAGATGAAATCTCAGTCGATGGCCTTGGTCACCGATCTCACTGGATCCTCTTCTAATTTTTCTGTTGGTTTCTCCCTCTCCGCTCTTTGCTCTTTTGGCTCATAACTAGAAAATTTTTCAGAAAATGAGCTTGCTCTTTTGGCTAACAAATTTTCTATTGCCTACAAGAGGGTGAGAGAGAGGAAGAGAGATGGCATGATCACCTACTTTGAGTGTGGTGGCCCCAACCACATTCAAGCAAACTGCCATAAGCTGGAGAAGGGTAAGAATGACATCGGCGGTTTAGGAAAGAACGATGACATCAACAAGAACCGTAACAAGAACTCTCTAGTTCATGACACAACGCATAAGAAGAAGAACCGTAACTTCTCGAAGAACAAGAAGCTCTTCCACCACATTCTCGCCGCACTCGACAACATCAATCTCTCCGACAGGGAGACCTGGAGCGATGAAAGAAAAGATGATCTGCAAGAGAAGAACAAGAGCGGCAACTACTTCACTGGGATGTGCTTCATGGCGTACACCAATGGCATCAGCGACTCTGAGCTCTATAGTGACTCGAACGATGTACCATCCTATGACTAGCTCAATGAAGCTTTCTTGAAACTAAGGAAATTTCATGCTAGAGCTAGAGCTAGGTGTACAGAGCTTGAAAAGGATATAGGTACCTTAACTCGGGAGTTAGCTTCTCTTAGATCTTCTCCCTCCCAAGTCACTGATGACTGTTTTTTATGTGATGCACTGCTTGTGGAGTTAGAAAACTTAAGAACTATGCATGATAGTGTGTTTTTCGAACTAAATAGTCTTCGATTGAAGAATGATAGCAATGAATCTTCGAATGCTATGTCTTTAGATGCTAGTTTTCATCATGCTCACTCTACTCCCTCATGTGAAAATTGACCTAAAATACATGCTGAGATTAATGCCAACAGCACTCAACTTAGGAAACTCTCAACTAGAAATGATGAACTTGAAATGCATACTTCTAAGGACCCAATCAGCTCATGTGAGGGCTGTAAGCAACTAAAACTTGAAAATAAATCTTTAAATGTCAAGTATGCTAAACTTGCTATGGACTTACTAGTTAAGTCACAAGAAAGTTGCATGCGAACTTAGGAAGAAACTTGATGCCAAAACCCTTAGGACTAGAAAAGCTGATTGCATATCATGTGAGTCCCTTAAAATTGAGGCAGCTGTGCTGAGAGAGAAAAATACACTTGCTGGTAGTTCTTCTCTTGTTGGTTCTTCTTTCTCCTCTCTTCCCTGTTCTTCACGTGCCTCTCTCTTTCGTGAGTGTGAATACCTCATAAGCACTCTTGAGAAGTTTGTAGGAGGCAAGAAGAAACTCAATCTCATTCTAGACCAATTCAAGATTAGCCGAATTAATCAGGGTCTAGGATTTGACTACTTGGAGCACACTAGGACTCATCCTCCTACGATTGTGCGTGGCTCCAAGAGTGGAGAGATTGTAGTTGCTCCCAGGGTAAGTACTACTGTGTTTAGGTCTGCTGAGTTTGTCCATGAGATCTCTGACCAGAAGGGTACTCATCCCGTTGCTTCTTCCTCTAGCATGAAGAAGTATACATGCTCCTTCTTTCAGAAGGATGGACATTTGGCAAATTTCTGCTTTAGACATGCCAAGATCTCAAGGCGTGAGCATGTTGTTGCTCTTAGGGGTATTCAAGATCATCTCCAGACTCTGAGTGCTTCTAAGGAGCGCACTGCTACCAGACAGGTTAGAGAGTCGCCTATTTTTGGGCAGCGTCTAGGACTCGATTTTTTTGCTATTCAGTCGAGTTTAAGTCCTAAAGCTACACGTGGTCAGTCTTTTCACTGTCCTATTGACATTTCTCATTTCCCTATCGATGTAGATATCAGTGGCGTGAGGTGTTTTCTAGTAGGAGATTTAGGTAGCCTCATCGGAATGGTCTGGCTTTTGCACCACAGCGGGCCAACCCAGTTTCAACTCCTAGATCTTCTGCTAATATTGTTTCTGATCTTGTGATAGTTGAGCATCAAAGAGACACTACAGTCCAATCTTCTTCTTCTGTGACTGGTACATTGAGGGGTCATGTGGTTCTGTATTGGGTTCCCAAATCTTCACTTTATCCCAGTACTAAGTCATATCTCTCTTGTGTCTTGATCAAGTTTGTTGGATGGGGAAGGAAGAGATTTGGATTATTGACTCCAATTGTTCTTGTCATATGACCAAAGACTCTCATTGGTTCTCTTCCCTAGTTTGAGCCCCTAGTGATGAGTTAATCACTTTTGGGATTGCTTCTTTGGGTAGAGTCATTGCTAAAGGTATCATCTACATTAATAATAATTTTATTCTTAAGGATGTTGCCTTAGTGAGTAAGCTACAATACAATTTGCTCTCTGGTTCTCATCTTATGAATGATTCTTTCGAGGTAAGCTTTAAGAGTAGTGCCTGTAGAATCCTTGACTTATCACGTGGGATAGTTTGTGGGATTTCTATATTTGGAAGAGTCTTTCGTGCTGATTTTTCAGCTTCTTTTGGAGACTCACTTCATTGTTTGATTGCTTCTGAGTCCCGTGATCTTTCCTTCTTGCATAGGAGACTTGGTCACATTGGCTTTTATCATTTGACCAGAGCTAGCAACCATGATCTCATTCGTGGCTTGCTTAAACTCAAGATGGTCAAAGACTTACTTTCCTCTCCTTGCCGACATGGTAAGATGGTTGCTACTTCTCATCCTTCAGTCACTGTTGTGATGACTGATGCACTAAGTCAGCTTTTACATATGGAAAATGTCGGTCCAGTTAGAGTGCAGTCAGCTGTGGGAAGTGTTATATTCTTCTCATTGTCGATGATTTTTCGAGGTATTCTTGGGTGTTTTTGAAGGCCTCGAAGGATGAGAGTTTTTCTAATTTTAGGGGATTGGTCAGTAGGCTATCTTTTGAGTTCTCAGGTGCCTTACGAGCTATACGCAGTGATGATGGCACAGAGTTCAATAATTACTTTGAGAGTTTCTATGTGGAGTCTACTTTAGAGCATCAGTTCTCCTCTCCCTATGTCCCTCAACAAAATGGTGTAGTGAAAAGGAAGAATAGTACCTTGGTAGAAATGGCCAGGACGATACTAGACGAGTATATTACTCTTCGGAAATTTTGGGCTGAGGCTATAGCTACTGCTTGCCATGTTTCTAATCGTGTATTCTTGAGAGCATATTTGCACCGCACTTCTTACGAGTTGAGGTATGGGCGAAAGCCTAGTGTTTCTCATTTTCATGTGTTTAGTTGGAAATGTTTCATTTTGAAGACTCGTAACCTAGATAAGTTTGAGTCTTGTTCTTCTGATGGTATTTTTCTGTGTTACTCATCTTCCTCGCACAGTTGTAGGGTCTGGAGTTGTGATGCGAATAGGATCATAGAGACATGTGATCTGATTTTTTGATGAGGCTAACCTAGGAGCTAGTCCAGATATTTCAAGCTCCTCTTCCTCCTTTGAGACCATTTTTGTAGAGGATGTGGGTGATGGAGATGATGATGTTCCACCTGATCCACTTCCCTCTACACCTAAGGTGACACCTGCTTCCATTTCTACACCTCAGTGAGACCAGCCCTTACCTTTAGACTCTCCTTCAGTAAGTGGCTTTGTTCCTATCTATTCTATTCAATAGGTAGAGGCCACTTCCGCGTCTAGCCCTCCCCATCATATTCAACATTCTCATTCACCTAATAAGATCATTGGTGATCTATTTGAGTGTGCGACTCGCTCAAAATTAGGCTTATCTTCTTTCTACCTTTGTTGCCTCTTTTGAACCAAGGGATGCTACTCATGCATTATCCGACGAGTTTTGGACTAATGCTATGCATAAGGAACTTGAAAACTTTGAGAGGAACAAAGTCTGATAGCTTGTAGAGCCCCCATCTGGTCATAATATCATTGGGACCAAATGGCTATTCAAAAACAAGCAGAATGAGGATGGGGTTGTCATTCGTAATAAGGCTAAACTAGTCACACAAAGCTTTTCTTAGGTTAAGGGTCTTGACTTTAAGGAGACCTTGGTGCCTGTAGCTAAACTAGAGGCTATTAGGATCCTTCTTACATTTTCTACATCCTAGGGCTTCAAGCTCTATCAAATCGATGTCAAGAGTGCATTCCTTAATGGCTATATTGAGAAAGAGGTTTATGTCAAGCAACCTCTAGGATTCAAGAACCCCAAGTACCTGAGCCATGTCTTCAAGCTTTCTAAAGCTTTGTATAGACTTAAGCAAACCTCTAGAGCATGGTATGAGAGGCTTAAATCCTATCTTCTTAGCCATAGTTTCAAAATGGGTATAGTAGACAAGACTCTATTCATCAGATACCAAGATTCTCATTTTCTCCTCGTTTAGACTTATGTGGAAGATATTATCTTTGGTGGCTCTTCGAATTCTCTTGTGTCTCAGTTTTTAGAAGTGATAGCACAGAGTTTGAGATGAGTATGACAGGTGAGTTGAGCTACTTTCTTGGCTTACAAATCAAGCAGACTTGGAATAGTATCTTCTTGCATCAAGGCAAGTACACTCGGGACCTCTTGAGATTGCTTGATATGTCTGATGGGAAGCCAATGATGACTCTTATGGCTACCACTGTTGTCCTCAAGCCTGATGAGGATGATGAGTCTACTTATCAAAAGGAGTTCCGGAGCATGATCAGCTACCTCCTGTACCTCACCGCTTCGAGGCTGACATATATTTTGTTGTATGTCTATGTGCTCTATTTTAGGCTTCTCCTCACGCCTCTCATCGCTAGGCGGTGAAGCGTATCTTCAAGTACCTTCGTGCTACCACTGATTATGGTATTTGTTACTCTTCCTCTTTTTGTATATCCTTTCGAGACTTTTCTGATGCAGACTTTGCTGGCTATAGGATAGAAAGGAAGAGCACTTTTGCCACTTGCCAATTCATTGGCACTTCTCTTATTTCTTAGTCGTTTAGGAAGCAGTCTAGAGTTACACATTCTACCACAATGGTCGAGTATGTTGTTGCAACAAGTTGCTATAGCAGGTGCTTTGGATGCGATCAACTCCGCATGACTATGGGTTAGCAATAGAGAATGTTCCCCTTTTCTGTGATAACACTTCTGCTATTTGCATTACTAAGAACCCAATGTAGCTTTCCGGACCAAGTATATTGATGATAGACATTACTTTCTTAGAGACCATGTGGAGAAGGGGATATCGTGCTTTAGTTTGTAGAGAGTAACCACTAAATAGCTAATATCTTCACTAAACCTTTGGATAATTCCAGGTTTGTTGCCTTGAGGAGTGACCTTGGAGTCGTGAGCCCTTACGGCTTATTGTGATGGGGAGCTGATCTGTATACTATGTATTATATGTTTTATTTCAGCATTTTTTCTTTTACTTTGTTTGAGTGTTTATGAGCATATTTTCTTATTTTGACTTCACTTCATTTAGACTTCTAGCATATTTTGCATGGACCTCTCATCTTATGTTATAGGTTGCTATCATGCACAATTAGCTATTCTCACTTCTCTCTAGGTTGAGTTCCCTCACAGTCTTATAAGTTAATCAGGTGTTGGGCCCCCTAGGTAGACAAGGTCTATGTGCACTCCTTAACTTAGGATCTAGAGGAAGTTTCCCTATGTTAGTCATTGGGGAAGACGAGAGTGAGTCTGAGCCACAGTGTTCTTTTCTATCTTTTCTATGCTCTTTAGCCACCCAGTTTGCAGGTGTCGGCGTATTTCGCCGGCAGGATTTCTCCCAGGACGGAGAATAATGTTCGGTAGAGGGCGTCTTTGCGGTCGGACACCCTAATGGCTCTCCCTCGAGGGATCCAGGGACAACAGATCAAAGAACACACTAATGTACCCAGGTTCGGGGCCCTAGTATGGGTAACAGCCCTACGTCCTACTAGATCTTTGTTGATGTATATTGAGCCGGTTATAATGCTTTTCTCTCAAGTTTTCTGCTCGATTTTTGCTCTCTCTTTTTCCCTTTCTTTTCCTATTAGTTCGTTCGGCCCCCCTCTTCCATGCACCAGAGCTCCCTTATATAGACTGGGCTGGATCGGGCAGGTGAGAAGGTGACATCATACTGATCTATGATTCATTTATTACACCCATCACTGTAGTCCTGTCCCCCCAAGCCTCGTTCTCTGTGCCGCTGTATGGCTTCGCCCGATCCGCCCGAGATATGACTTTCTTGCGACGAGTTAGGTGTGAGGCATCAGAGGGATGGGCCATGTCAGGGGAAGGAGACTTCGAGGCGAAGCCTCCTTCTCATCCTTTTGGCCCTCGCGTGACCTGGCTAGTGGGACCTGATCGCCCACCTGCACGCCAGGCCGCCACGTGGGCCGGCCGCCCAATGAGGGGGCTCGCCACTACCGCCGCCAGTCGCCACGTGGTCGGCCGCTCGGCGAGTGGGGCTGATCGCCACTTTGCCGCCAGCCGCCACGTCAGGCGGCCGCGGCGAGTGGGGCCTGATTCGCCCGCCTGCTCGCCAATCCGCCACGTGGGCCAGTCACCCGGCGAGTAGGGCCTGATTCGCCCACCTACTCGCCAGGCCACCACGTGGGCCGGTCGCCTGGCGAGAGGGGCCTGATCGCCCGCCTTCTCGCCAGGCCACCACGTGGGCTGGTCGCCCAGCGAGTGGGGCCTGATTGCCTGCCTGCACGCCTGGCCACCACGTGGTCTTACTTGTTTGCGGTAGAAAGGGTATCCTGGCGTAAAGTACGCCAACAGCAGGTTTTCAACTTCTTCTCTCATTCTGAGTTTCTGGTTTTATTTGAGTTCATTCAAATAATGAGCTAAGCTTGCTAAAAAATGAATACTGAGCTCTAAAAGAAAAACTAGATGAAATATGTTGCTTTTACTTGCTAAGTTTCTTCTCTAGAGGTATTTGCCATGATTTGTGAAATTTTAGTGTTCTTTAGAGTCCCTATAGCAAATTGGGTGAAACTAGTTTGATCCATACTCGAGTCTTTCACACACTCATACGTGCTAAAATGAAAATAAGAAAGATTGACTCTTTGTGAGCAAATTGATCTCAACACTATACATTCACGAGATTGCTTCCTATTGCACTTGGGATGAACTTGGAATGTATCATGTATGACCAAGACCATCCTCTTAAGAGTTCTTCTTGAGATAGTCGACAATGGCTTGAGACAATTACACTTGAAAAATGAAAATAAAAAATATATGTGGGTAAAGAATGCAAATAATGTCAAACATTTGCATTCTGCTATGTCTTTCAAGATATTAAAGAAAAATTTTTATTAAATGAAAAATGAGCTCGAAGGACCTTGTATGCACTTCTAAATTCCCCAAAGTGTTGAGTAGGTTGAACTCTAGGTTTGCCATTTGATCCTTTGAGTGACCTTGCTTCTAATTTTTGAAACTAATGCTAAGTGTTACACTTGTTAAATTTTGCTAAAAATGTCATATTCAAAACTAAGCTTACTAGCTAAATTGGTTAATTGCACTTAGACATGTCTTAGTTTAGTCTAATCTAAAATTGACTAGTTTGGTATCATATCTTGTCATTATAGTCATTGGGATAAACTTCAAAGTTTTTTAGGATGCATTCCATGCATACATATATAAAGGGGGAGAAAATAATTTCTTAATACCTATATTACCAAAAGGGGGAGAAATTGTAGAAAAGACATCATTAAAAGATAAAAATTAGAGTTGTATTTTGGATCTTATGATTTTGTTAAAAACATGATAACTATCTTAAATTATAAGCATATTTGAGTTCTTGTGAGCTTTCATGAGCTTTATTGATCTTTTAGAGCTTTCGGGGAAAACTTGTCATTTCTTGGTTTTTGCTCTAAAATTTTTCTTGTCAACTTGGTCAAGTCTGTATTTTTTCCTGGACCAAGTTTGGCTTCTTCATCCCAAATTACTTCATTCTCTTCTTTTTCAAACTCAAATTGTATGCCTTTTGTGTTGTTTGTCAATATACTCATCAATGGGAAGATTGAAAGACCATGTGGAGGTCTACTTATATTTGTGATGAGTATTTGACTAAATTTGAGTTTGATTTGAATTGGTTTTTTAAATCGAAGCAATTTGAGCTCTGTCTGTTTTTCTCGGTGCTACCGAACATGGTAGCGCGGTGCTACCGGCCAAGCGGTAGCACTAGACCCTAGAGCGGTGTGAAAAAATCTCGAGAGGGTGTTTTTAGGAGATCAAGCAAGCCGGTGCTATTGGCCATGGCAATCCGATGCTACCAGCCGGGCGGTAGCTCTGGCCAAGTGTCCGGTGTAAAAATTCTAGAGAGGATGTTCTGGTTTAGGGTTGAGAGCGTTGCTATTGGCCAGGGGACGGTAGCACCAGCCCTTGTGAGAGAAGGTGAATTTTTAATGAATTTAATTAAATATCTTTTTGGACATTGCTATGTGATGTGTTTCCTTTTTTTATGGTTGCAGTACGATAGTGTTAGATCATGAAGAGGTGGAGGATGATCGGGACTAGGCAAGGTGCACTAGAGGTCTAGACGGTCGAGGATCGATGGAAGATTATCAGAGATGGAGTCGTGGTAAGAATAGAAGACAAGGAAAGAAAAAGATGCTAGCTAGATACTGTGTGGATCAAGGAGTGTTGTCGGATCTCGGTCTAGTGATAGGATAGCGGGTCTAATTAGTGTGTTTTGAGAACCATGCAAGAAAACCTGATTTATTTGGTGGGTTTTAGGTTAGCTATTGCATGGCTGTCTGAGTGGGTCAATCCTAACCTTTGATGGAGTGCCCTAGGGTTGAAGGACTCATCCAAGGGTGGTAGGTGACCTAAGAGTAGTATAAATAGAGGGGTAGAGGTAACCTTCCCCCTCTACGAAGGTTTTGTGGTTTTTTGTACTCTTTTGAGTTTTGCCTACTTTGTTGTGAGGCTTTGTAAAGCTTCTTTCCAGAAATACAAAACTCATTTTCTAATGCTTAATTTTCTTTACGCATTTACATTATGTTTTAAATTCCGCACTTATATTCTTACAATTTAAATTTATGCAATTTGGATTTACCTCCCCTCCTTCTACTTACTTTTGCTTCTTGTGCCGAGGTTGTTGATTGATGGATGAATTTTCTTTTAGATTATATCACAATTATCTAGTCAATCCATACATTCTTCTTGTAAGAAACCGGTTTTGTGCTCTTGAGTGAATCGTTCTTCAAGATCGTGTTTGTGAAGTTTTTAACTTGTGTTCTAACTTGTTGTGATATGTCGGAAGCTTTCTAAGATTATCTGCATCATCAAAACCCTACGAGTAAATTTTAGATGAAGTTCTTGAGTTTTGCTCTAACTTAGTGTGTTCTACTTTGAAAGTTAAAATGGTCGGAATTTTGATGCCAATCCTTGCGATTGAAGGTTAGAATGAGTTCCTGACATTCTTAGGAGTACATCTACCAAGTTTCGTGAATTTTTATGCAACCGATCAAAAGATTCATCTAAATTTGCTTTTGAGTCGTGCTTTTTTCAGACTCTGTTCTTGAGCCCGGTGCTACCGGCCATTGTGCGGTACTACCAGCCTTTAGTGCTACCGGTCTTCTTGCGGTAGCACTGCCTATACAGAGCAGATTGCTCATTTCATTGGCTTTTTTTGAGTGTTTTTCTTTGAGAGCTTATTTGGATTATTTTGTGTGGGGGAAATTTTTATTTGGGATTATTCACCCCCCTCTGATCGCTATCTCGATTCTTCACAAGTTTTTGATAACTGACTGAATTGAACTGCTAAACAAAACTACAAAGCATCACAAATAACATATTGTAGCTATGTCCGACAAAACCGGACTCTACTAAGGGCATGTACAATGGTACATGTCAGCTGTCTGTAAGACCACGCCATCTAGGATTTTAGGTGATGTGGAGGAGAGAGAAGGAGGAGAGAGAAAGTTACTATCTACTATTTAACAGACGGTCTTATAGACAGCTTTCTATTTTATGTACCATTGTATAGACAGCCTGTTAATTGGATAAGAGACCATTACAGACAACTATATAGACGATCCATTATATGAGTTATTTTTAATGATGTCTATAGATGATGTGAAGATATAATATAGACAGCTACCGTCTATACCACTGTAGACGCCCTAACAGTTAAACCACTAACTCAAGCATCATCTACCGAACCTGAAGACTCAGTCTTAGTATAACTAACTGACCAGGTCAGGATTACATATAACATGGGTAAGATCTAGATAGCCAAGGTGCTACAAAGGGACTCAATCAAGAGAACATATCCTGTGCAATCACATGTTTCGTGCAATTACGGTGCAATCCAACTAGAAAAAGTTTCAAAAAATTCTGAAAAAAATCATGGATGTACATCTCAGCTTTCCCCATCTACATATAAAATTTCATGATCAAATTCGTCCTGTGCTAGAAGTTACAAAAAAAACAAACTTGATCATGAACAGGAACTGTTCCTGTTCATGATCAAGTTTGTATTTTTTATTACTCTTAGCACAGGATGAATTTGATCATGAAATTTTATATGTAGATGGGGTAAGCTGAGATGTACATCCATGATTTTTTTCAGAATTTTTTGAAACTTTTTCTAGTTGGGTTGCAACGTGGTTTCACCGTGACAGTTGATTGCACAGGATATTTACCCCTCAATCAAACGACAATGGGTTGTTCGGTTAAAAAAATCTTTTTAAGATTAATGTGAGTATTTCTATATCTTTTACCGATAGCATTAACTAGCAATAATAGTGCGCTACGCTGCGCCGGTCTGTAGAGTCGATAGGACCCGTCGGCGAATCTATAGGCTGCTATAAACCTTCAATGAATTTGTGTTTTTTTTAGAAAACGGAAAATCTGGTCGTATTTTCGGTTTTCATATTTGTTTTTAAAAAATAGGTCGTTAGGACCCATCGGTGAATCTACATGCTGCTATAAATCTTCAATAAATCTACTTTTTTTAGAAAACCGTGGTTACGACCCGTCGTCGAATCGATAGGTTGCTATAAATTTGCAACGAATCTGTGTCTTTTCACTGTAGATGGGGAAAAAGTAACCTAATTTTTTTCAGGATCCGTTTCACTAAAAAACAACCGAAGGCGAATCCATGGGTTGCTATAAATCTTCGACGAATCTGATTTTTTTTTAACTGTAGAGGGGCATCAAGTATTTTTTTTCGAGTTCCGTTTCACTAAAAAACAACCAAAGGCGAATCCATGAGTCGCTATAGACCTTCGACGAATCTGGTTTTTTTTAACTGTAGAGGGGCATAAAGCATTTTTTCCGGGGTCCGATTCGATAAAAAGCACCAGGAGGACCGGGGTCCGTTTCTCTAAAAAACAACCGAAGGCGAATCCATGGGTCACTATAAACCTTCGACAAATCTGATTTTTTTTATCCATGGGTTGCTATAGATTTGCGACGAATCTGTGTTTTTTTTTATTTTTTTATTGTAGATGGAAAAAGCGACGAAAACATTTTTCCCGGGAAAAACAGAGAAAGGACCTAGACTTAAGGAGTAAGGGCCTATTTGTTACGTTTTTGGACCTATTCGCTATCCTAAAAAATTAGAAAAAGGCTTGTGCACGATTGAACCTAACGGAGGGTTTTTCCGTAAAACGGTGCGCCAGGGACTCAAACGCGATGAAAGGGAAAAAATCTTCCTCTCACAAAAAATCGCGAATGATCTATTTGTAATCCACAGAGATCTATCCGCAATTCGAAGAAACGGAGGGGTTTTTTTGTAAATCGGCTTGGGGGACAGGTGGCCTATATGATTTATCGGCAATTCCTTGTGCTATAATGGGTGCAACCATAAGAGAGGTCAGGAGAAGCCTCCAAAGAACGGGTATACGAAGATGCCACTGAAAATCGTTGCCCGCACGCTAGCGACTGGATTTAAGGCTTTTTAAGCCGTCGAAAGCAATTCGCAACAGCTACATACATGGAACCGAATCACCCAGGCCATGTCGTGTCGATTCCCCAGTCACACGTGCACCTGGCTCTAGCTAGTCTCTCAGATTGTTTTCCCATATTGACCAATGCTAGCAAAAAGATGCGTCGTGCCATCATTAAAACATGTAAAAAACGTAACAGGTTTCGATGGGACCTTAATTTGGAGGTGCCTACGTGGGATATTCA
Organism: Guadua angustifolia; assembly: GCA_036346375.1. Lineage (NCBI taxonomy): Eukaryota > Viridiplantae > Streptophyta > Magnoliopsida > Poales > Poaceae > Guadua > Guadua angustifolia. The sequence continues at coordinate 52,087,291 of CM070504.1, read as the reverse complement.
TGGCCTCTGAACAGTGAAGCCCATTCCATGGCTCGAAAATAAGCATAGAGTTTTACACGCTAACGTGCTCATTCAAAAATAATTTAACTTCCTATATGTAATTCCTGAAAGTCATTGTAACTATGTATCCTCCCTTCTTTCAAGAAAAGAAAAAAGAAAAATACACGTCCTCCCTCATCTCGTCTCGGTGCCGTTGATAGGTTCTTCAAGTACATAGGATAAGTATGGTTGTGTCCAAATACCAAATTTAGACCAATTCGTCTAGAAACTTACACCGAGAAAGACTGCATACAAGTGTTAGTTGTGATCTTTAGGAATAACGGAAATGACGGAAATTAAGGAAAGAGATCCGAAAATCACGCTCTGATCGGGAACAATTATAGCTAATTTGGTTTGGTCCCGAAATCTGACGCCATATTAAAAGGGGATCAGTCGGCACTCAAACGCATGAGAAAAAAGAGTTTTTTGAGTTAGCCAAGCACCAACATTTCCTTCCGATCAAGGATTTTGGCGCAAGGATTTCGAAGAACCAGAACCATCACCGTGAGGATCACGGTGAGCTCCGTTCTTCTTCATCGTGCGCACGTGCTGCCTCATCTTCTTCATCGAATCGATTTAAAACCCTAATGGCTTCGGCATCTTCACCGGTTAGTCGGTTCATCTAAATGATTTATTTCCGCATATTATTTAGTGATCATTCTTAAGGCTAGCTAATGATTCATGTTAATCAAGTCTTAGATTCTAACATTTGGTATCAGAGCACACTAGCCTTAGTATGATCCTATTAGCCCGGATTTGTTTCGGATTGAACCTTGTTCTTGTCGGTTTAAGGTTGGTTTAGGATTGTTTTCGGCTCGG